>JAOTQQ010000012.1:21344769-21357375 GCA_026546715.1 Gallinago undulata | reverse complement strand
GTTGTCTATCACCAATCACCTCCTTATTTTCCATGTGCCTTAGCAGAGATTCCAGTAGGATCTGCTCCATGACCTTGCTGGGCACAGAGGTGAGACTGACCAGCCCGTAGTTCCCCAGGTCTTCCTTTTTTCCCCCTTTTTGAAGATGGGCGTTATGTTTCCCCTTTTCCATGACTTTTCAAATATAATGGAAAGTGACTTGGCAACTTCATCTGCCAGCTCCCTCGGGATCCATGGATGGATTTCCAAGATCCCATGGACTTACACACCTTCATGTTCATTAGAAGGTCTTGAACCTCTCCTACAGTGGGCGGTTCTTCATTCTCATAGAACCTGTTTTTGCCTCGTCTTTCAACTAGGGAGGTGTGAGGAGAGAAGCTGGCAGTGAAGACTGAGGGGGAAAAAAGTTGTTGAGAACCTCAGCCTTCTCCTCATCTGTTGTTACCAGTTTGCCATTCTCACTAAATAGGCCAAAACAGATCAACTAAATCTGCCAGATAACGAGAGCAAATAAAAATAGACTTAGTACATTCTTAATGAAAACCAGGATGTTTGAGTGTAGTTACCTGAAAAAAGCAGGCTGAAATTTTGAAAGTCTCTGGAGTTAAATACAAAAGTCAGCTTGCAGTGAGCCAAGACCAGACTTTGTTGCTGATAATACAGTTAAACAATGTAATACTTATTTGATTAAGTGTGGCCTGGAATTTTTTCTGTTTGCATCTCTCGAGTCACATAAAAATACAGTGTAAGTTAAAAATCAGAATAATTACAGTAATGGCTTTATTTATATAAGCTGCCACTTCTTTTGCCAGGTCATTTGGAGTGTTTTGCAGAAAAATAAACATATGTTGAAAATATAAGCCCACTAATGTGAAAGCAGCCTCTTAACGTTTAAAAAAGCATCAAAAATGTAAAAAATAAAAGAAAATAAACCATCAGAAAAAGGAAGAAGACAGAAGATAGAGGCAAAAAATAATAAATCATGGATCAAATGTGACATAAGTAAAACATCTCTCATGCAGAATGCAAGGACAGCCAGAAATGCCCCTCAAAATGCTGTCTTGGGGGGGGGGGGGGAAATGCTGTGTAAAAGGGGGGAAAGTAGTTACTGGGGCCAATGCAAATGCCATTCAGTGCTAAAAGTCACGAGCAAGAAACACTATGAACACCTCCTTGGGATGTTCCACCTCTGTTGGTCTGAAAATGAAGAAATGAGAAAAGATGAAGGTTTTCTCCCCTGCAAAGTAAGCCCTGGCACCTGCTCTGCCTGCAGCCCGCTAGCATGCTCTCCAGGGATGTGTCCCTGTCACAGCACACAGAGGAGCCATCTTCACAGGACCAACCAGTCCCATCTGTGCCCCATCTCCAAAAGAGAGAGATACCTCAAGTTGGCAAGAGATCATGGTATTCTCAGCAGGGAGTTTGCACAGCTCCTAAGACAAGGGTGAGCTACCAACCTGCTTAGCATTGGAAACTGCCTGTGGAAAACCTCCTGGGATAGAGAACTCCTAGCATCACAGGTCTACCACCAGTCATGATGGAGCACGGGACCTACCTCTGAACTACTCAAGAAACTGCCCGAGATTTCCCACTTCAGATGTCAAACTTAACATTTGAACAGAAAAAAAATATGATCCCCAAACAGATATTTTCTCCTCTTACATAATTGGGTTTTTTTTTCCCATAACCTTAAGTCTTCGAAATTAACCACAGAAAGTTCCTTTCCAGGAATAAGCTCTAAGGTCTTTCATCACACTAACAACTTTCAGCATTACCCATTCGCCTTTCTTTAAAAGGGAAACAACCCTCAAATGTCCCTTCACTAATTCTGCGAGGACTGAGGCTCCCACCTCACAAAATATTTAAGCACTTGCTTAATTTTAAGCATTTAAACTCAGACAGGGCCCCAAATAATAACACAAAAATGAGTGTGCAGAGTGAAATGTAACCCTTTGTGCAATAGGTAAAACCAATGTATTGTTTTGATAAAAACTCTAGAAAAGAATAAATTTTTAGAAGGATGGGAGAAAAAGACTAACATTTTGAAATTAAATTAAATCCAAGTCTGAGCTTGATTCTCTGTTCAGATACACACACAAAAATCTAATGAAGTGAGTAAATGTCATTAATGTGAGTGTACCACTGAAATTAAAGGACTATAAGGAAATCATTTAACTGACTCAGAAGAGAAATTGAGCGAGTACTTTCTGGCTTTGCTTGTCAATGTGAGCGTCGACTAAACTCAGGTATAACGTTATCCTCATCACTGATCATACCAAAGCACAACAGGGTGTTGAAAGACACGTCTGAGATGGCTAATAGAAAGACATGTCTTTTCTATCTACAGAAAGAAAAGCCTGATTAACGATATTTTTACAGAAGCCCTTCAAGCTCTCATTAGAAGGAAAGACGGGTACTGAGTACACTGAGGCCTCTACGAGTGCAGAGCTTCTGACTTCAGAAATGTAACTCTTTATAAAAAGTTAACAGCACTTTTTTCATTGGTAAGTACCTGAATGAAACCTTGGGTAGCCTGAGGGTACTCAGAATAGTGTGCAGTGTTAGAGACATCACTGTACTTTTAAAAAGCCTTGCTAGTCTTAACACAAAAATTAGGGTTTTTTTCCATTTATACAATACCTGAAAGATATACTGTGTTAAATTTAACACAGTAAATTACCAGTAAGGAGAGTTCTGGGAACAGTTGGTGCTCCATAGTCTTGACTGCCCTCACAACAGTTCTGCTTAAAAATAATTTCTACATCTTAATCCCTCTCCCCCTCTTAGGATCACCTATTCACCTATTTCGTTCTACCTGTTCTAGATAACGCCAGTTACCACTTGTAAAGTTGAGAAACAGAGAAGTGGATTTATTGCACAGTCTGAGTGGGCTTTAGCTACGCATTAGTATGAGGGAGGGATGGGGATACACAGCTGTGGGGCTGTACAACCTCCTCCCAGCTACATGCCAGCTTCATCTGGCTCATACTGCACCAGAAGAACTGCTCTTGGCTGTAGAGCTCCTGGTCACTGGAGACGTACCTGACCTCAGGCTGCTTAGTTTTAAATAAAACCTCTGCTGAAGAAGAGCTAGAAGATTCCAAGAGATTGCCCTTTCCATGGTTTGGTAGGCATAGTGACATGGTCTATATAAAGAGTCCCTACACACAGAGATCCTAAAACCATGGGGCCAAATTTATTCTCAGTGTAGCTGTACTGGCACTCTGAAGTTACATCTGGGATGAATTTGGCCCTTAGCCTGTGAAAATGGAAACCTTATGAAAATCTATCGCTGAGTTAATGACAATGCTGAGCAGTAAGTAATTTTCCAGTAGGTTCCAATACACAGTGGTAATAAATTTCAATGAGGAAATTGTTTTCCTTCTTTATTGGCAGCCAGCCCTGTTTAATCAGACTGCTAGAACGTGGGAAGTGTCCAGAAATCCTACTCGCTCTTTGCTCCTCAAAACCAGTATCTTTTAGGGTTAGTAAATTTGCGTGTGCACCTGTGATGCACCAGCAGAGCAGCCTCCCTGACAGGTCTGCTTTGCACAGCAGCATCCTGCCTCTCCCTCTGCTGGTTCCAAAAGGCTGGGGTTGGTGGAGGAAGTAAAACCGATGTCCTGACAGAAGAGAGTGGAAAGGGATAGAATACAGTCAGTATTACTTGAATGAGATATGCCTGGAGAACAACACTCAGGAGAGAAGGGGAAAAGTCTGTAAAAAGAGAATCCCACTGAAACATTGCCTCTGCCTGACATGGCAAAATCTGACAGAAAGCCTCACCTCAGCATGCAGGACAGATGGGGAAACACCAATTCCTGGGGCAGCTCTATTTTACCCCACACTCCTGAGAGCAACAACAAATGCAGACCTGGCTCTGCAGGAGGTCTGCATGGGACGCAGGTATGTTCACTAGGTATTCACCTCCCTGCCCCAAATTCTCATTTCTGGCTGGAAGTGCATTTGTTGCCATGTCAGCAGACTTAATTTTGCTCTGACTGCAAGATACAAGGATTCATTGTGTTGCTATAAAAAATACCAAGGGAAGAATAAAATACCTACTTAAAAAAAAATAAATATAATGTTCCCAAATGTTCATCAAAATAAAAAAGAGAATGGAAAAAAAAAATCCATAAAAAATCCCAGGTATTCTAATAGCCTTTCATTTTAACCTCTTTCCTACCACTGAAAACAGCAGCCTCTGTCTAGCATTTAACCTTACTTGCACCTCAACAGAATCTTCAGCTGGAGCATCGAGAAGCTGTAATATAAGCTGTTGCTTCAGCAGTCATCATATCTATAAAGAACTCCAATGGCAGTAATACCTCTAAAGACCTCAAACAATATAATGAATTATAAACCATTCTAGCTTTCCTTAATCAGAGTGAACTTTTCCAGGTGTTCTTTAGCCAAATCACTTAAGTAGTGTCCAGGTTTCTCTACAAACAATGTTCCATTTGCTAGTTTATAGTTTCCTGTCCCTTTCCCTCTTTAAAACGTGGGATTAAATCTGCTACTTGTTAATCTTCAGGAATCTCTTCTTGACCCTTGTGAACTTCTAGAAAATGTCAGCAAAAGGATTGAAGGTGGGCCTCTCCTAAAAACTTACAGATATACATTATCTGAACTTCAGGCTCTGTCTGCTTTTAGTGCATCTAGAAATTTTATAGCTGATACTGCTGTTATCTCTTAACACGTGGGCAGACTCTCACCCTCCCTTTCCTTTCTGCAGACAGCTACAAATGAGCTGTTTAACAAATGTGCTGTTTCCTATCACCCAATACCTATTCCTCACTATCATTTTTCATTGACCCTACGATTATCCTTTGTCTGTTGTGTATATATATATATATATGTATAAGACCATTTAACATTTATCACACTAACCACATATAAATTCCAGAACTGGACAGTTGTAAGAGATTATTTTATGTGAAACCAAAGTCACTTATCTGAATGATTTGCAGATGTGATTTCAGAGCTGCTTCCTAGTGCCGCGGGAGGAACGGTGACGGTGACCAACAGCCTCCCACTGCAAGCTGGAGAGTGACCACTGTTTGCAGCACTGGAGTCAGACTCAGCCTCAGCTCCTAAAGTAGCACAATAGCCAAGTTATGTGAAGTGGGCAAAAGGATCTTTTGATGAAGTAAACAAGAACAATTATTTTCAATTCCTTTAGGAAAAACAAAGGAACTAATGCTTATCCTTGGATGACTATACTCAGAAGTAGATGGTGGGTCTGATGATTCCTCTGTCACTTCACATTGTGGTTTTCCATATAATTTCTGGAGCACCTTAGAAGAGCTGACAGTGCCCTAATTGCTCAATAGATTACTCTAGTGATATCAGTGGCAGTGGGGTTATTGTTTCTTTGCTTTTGAGAAGGTCTGAAGTCTTTTGCTTTCCTCAGTAGCTTCCTGGAATTCTACAGCCTGGGGTTCTACATAAAATATAGTACATTTTGTATTTACCAGCACCTTTTCTCAACATTTTGCCTGTTCCATGACTATAGTAACTTTGGATATACAATGAGAATGGAGAATGCAAGACGCGATCAATAAGCCTACTGCCACTTAAGGTATTCTTTATGTTTCTCAACAATTCACATATGCTGAAAGCTCCGTAAAATTGTGTCTATTTTTTTAAAGTTATCTTGAGATACAGTAAATATATTTAGTACACACTATAGGAACTAATAGATTTATTTAGAACACACTATATGAACTAATTTAAAAATCATGACTGACAAGCAAAATCATTTCAACTCATTGCGACGTACTCTTTTGTAATAACCAGCCCCAAAACATCCCCTGTAGTAGAACTACAATTCCTTATTTTACATTAACATGGGGAAATCTAGCCTTTAAATGTTCAGTGGATTTAAGGTGGGATGTCATCACGTCTTTTCATTTCCCAATCTTTTTTTTTTCTGCATGGTTCTCCTTTGACCTACCCTTATACTGGCTTTGCATGATAATCACACAAGTGTTGCCATCTCATAAGCAACCTGGTTTACAGACTAAGGGAAAGTTTATTTTACAGTGGTTAAAATGTAGTAAAATCAACAGATTTTTAAAAGGAGTTGTCCCCCAGTTGTTATTTGATTCTCTCCAGTTCATCAAATTTTATATTCATAAAATAAGCCATGACTTTTTCCATAGTAAAACAGAGACAAAACTGGTGATAGCCTATCATATAAACATTGTTTTCCACCAGAAACACACACCAGTGACTTTACTTCGGGATTGCTGTTTTTCCCTGACAAATATTGTCTTCAACCTGTCTGAAACCCTCAGTTTATTCATAACAACAAATATGACCTGTGTTTTATAGCAAATGTTTAAGCAAATATATTTGATACTACTTCTCTGGATCAACTGGACACCCCACTAGCTGCGGGGCAGGGCCGGTGCACTATTATTTTAATTATTTAGTATCACTGAGGTACTCACCGCCTTCAGAGTCAGGGAGACTGGCCTATGAGGGTGGGGGGAGCTCCCACGTTCCCTCCCGCCCGGTGTGGGGACCAGAGCGGCCCCGCCAGGAGCGGTTCTGCTCCAGCCCGGCGGGTGGCTGCCGGAGAAACAGCCCTGAGGCTTATTAATTACCTCTTCTTACGTTACAAAACTTACCATTCAACGCAACTTACTCCCCGTCGAGCGGCCTGTGCGGGGAGGCCGTTACTCTCCACAGGGCAGAGGCGTAACCTCTCTGCCCACTGGGGCGCAGAGGGTGAGACCCTCCCGCCGCCGGGACCGCGGCCTCGCCCCGCTGCCGCCGGGGGCCGCTGCGCCACACGCCGCGGCGCTGCCGCCTCCTGGGGCGCCTGAGGGCGGGGCGGGCGCAGCGCAAGGCCCCGGCGGCGGGAGGCAGCTCTGCGGCGGGGCTGGAATAGCGCCCGGGGGCAGCGCGGCTCCCGCTTATCCCTCTCCACTCGGCGGAGGCGGCCCTGCGCCTGCGGAGCTGGCCCGGGTGCAGCCCTGGCTCCGGCCTCGTCGCCTCCCCCGGCGCTGCCGGGTCAGGGGTCTCGGGAAGGCCCGGGGCAGCTCCGGCCGTCCCCATCCCCTGTGAATACGCGGCCTTTCCCCCTCAAGCTGCCGGCCGGGGGCACCCCCGTGGTCCCCGCAGGCTGCCTGTGGCTTTCGCGGGGGGCAGCCAAAGGCGCAGGGGCCTGGGGTTCCCCTGCTGGGCCGGCCTTCGTCCCGGCCGCCCTGCGGGTGGGCACAGCACCAGTCTGAGGGCGAAATGTAGGCGAGGGCAGGGGCACTGGAGGATGCGAAGGACGGCTCTTGTCTGGAGCGTGTCCAGAGGAGAGCCACCAGGCTGGGGAGGGGTCTGGAGAACAAGTCACACGAGGAGAGGCTGAGGGAACTGGGCAGGTTTAGTTTGGAGAAGAGGAGGCTGAGGGGAGACCTCATTGCCCTCTACAGCTCCCTGAGAGGAGGTTGGAGAGAGGTGGGGGTTCTTGTTTAAAGAATAAATCACCTAAGGTCTTGGCTAAGCCATTAAAAGATTATTTTACTTCCGCATTGTCTCTTCCCCCTTCTGTGTTTTTATATCTTACTCCAAGCTTTTCGCATTTTTATTTCTACTCTAAAAGCAAACAGGAAAAGTGCTTGCTTCTGATTCGTGTGTGAACATAAGTACCCTCTAGATATCATTCTAAATATTTTTATTTACTTTTTTTTTTTTTTTTTACTTCAGCATATTTCATCTGTGTCTTATTCATAGTGAAAACAAATACTTGAATATTATGGCAGCTCTTCTTGACTCTGCTGCTTGACCGTGGTTATCCAGCCCTACCCCCTACCCGAAACATCCTTGAAGCAGTGAAGTGGCCAGAAGTGCTGCTTATAGCCCCAAACTGAGGCCCCTGCTCTGTCTCTTCCGCTGATGGAAGCTGCTGAGGTATAAAATGGAGGTTGGGATCCTTTGTGCTAGCACATCTCATTTGTCTCAGTCAAAATATATTTGGTCCAGAATGAGGGAATTCTGACTTTCTGAATACAGCATTCACCTCTGAGAGTGAGACACTCACCAGTCCCCGGCAGCTGAGCTACAGATGCCAGCCTGACTTTTGGTCAAAGCTGTTATGTAGCATTCTGTTTTAAACACAACATTTAAATATATATATCTATATATATCAACATTTAATGATTTTTATTTCTCCTGAGACTTGAAATACCATAAGCAGGTGGAAATGAGACTGTGCATTGCTTGGTATTTCTAATCTGCAGGCAGTTCTGCTGAGTCTTTACTTTCAGCTGTGCCCTCCGCTGGACCCATTCCAACAGGTCCATGTCCTTTCTATGTTGAGGACTCCAAAGCTGGACACAGCACTCCAGGTAGGGTCTCATGAGCGCAGAGTAGAAGGGTAGAATCACCCCTCCTGAATATTCCTGATTTGTCTTCAAAGCAACAAATCTTCTTCAGAGTTGAATAGCTGAAGCCAAGCTTCTGAAGTCAGCTGTTTTGCTGCTGGTCTGTTAGAGCTCACGTGCAATTTCCCTTCTCCTGTAGAAGGGGAGCTGGTACTGAAGTTGGTTTGAAGAGGCAGTTTAGGAGCTGAGCAACAGTGCTCTGGTGATATGGAGCCCATTGTTTCTCTCATGCTGGGTGCTTGGGCAATGCAGCAGATCAGTTACGCCATCTTGTGTAATGCACAACCACATACCAGTTTACACACAAACAATCTCAACTGGAATCCCAGTTCCCCACACTCCCATCTGAGGAACACAACAGGGTTTTGCCCTCCTGACATTACCAATAACCATCCCACATCCTCCGGAGTGTTCTTTCAGGGTGTGTTTATGGGATAAAGTTTTCCCACTGAAAATTGCTGCAAGAACATCCTCTGTTCATCCAAACATGAGAACAAAGTGGCTGCTGCCTCTTGAAAAACATGAAGGCATTGTTGTGAATGTTGCTCCAGTATTTACAGGGGAACGGAAAAAAATATCAGCTTTTTAGAGGGATTTAACTCAAATCCCCATGTGCAGCAGTGTTGCTTTCGGCCTAAGGCCAGTATAATTTTTGATGCTAAGCCTTGCAATCTGAAGCTACCCTGTGGTTCCACTGTTGTGTTTGTTTTGGAAGATGCACAACAAATAACGAGAGGAAGGATATATGAGATATGGCAGAGAGCTATAGGGAAAGGGGTTGCAACTCCAAGGAGGGGGGAGCTTTGGGCATGTGGCCTCTGAAAACAAAAAACAATGCCTGTAGATAATATTTGCTTTTTCTATGCTCCCTTGGGCAAACAAAAATAACGGGCAGAGGGAAATGGTGAGTTTTTTTAAGCTATAGTCTTTGGTTACTACAGATCAGATACTGTTTTAATCAGTTCATCTACTGAGGAGCAAAGCAGAAAGTTTTAGCCTCAAACTCTTAGAGAAGGTTGTAGAGCAGACAGGAAATCCACGCTCTAAATGGGAATCTGCTGTGAACTGGTTGAAATGCTGAAGTTCTGTTCTGAGGGAAAAAAAAAATAGCCATCTGAATTTGCTTTTGTTTCCAGTTGGAATGAAAAGTCAAAATTCATACTTCTTCATATACCAAGTATTCCCCAAAGCTGAATTTTGGGAATACCAAAACAAACTTATCAGAACATTTCATTTGAGTGAAGTCGGAGTGTTTTATCTTGCTGAAGTCAAAGGCTGGCAGTCTTCTCTTTTCGACAACTGGTAGAAGCACTGCATTGGAGATAATTCTCTAGTCATCAATCACAGAATTATAGATTATAGTCCATGTTTGGTGCTCATCTAAGTCCTTGTTTTTGGGGCAGATGCCAGGTATTTGCTGTCTGAGTTCTTCCCAGCTAAACAAGAATGACCACAACCACAGAGATGGTGGTAAGGTACTTTATAGCAGCATATGGTGTGACTGCTGGGAAACCACCTTCTCCAGAGCTGCACTTCATCCCGTTTTCCTTCTCTCCAGGACAACCCTCTTGCTCATACCTGGCCCCCAGCCCCTACACAGGAAGCATTTGAGAATCCCCTTTCAGGGTGGTAGATAGCCAGAAGGACTCTTGGCTAGCTCTTTCTAGCCATGGTATCTTTTGGGAGTCAAAAACTCTACTTCCTCCATCCCTGGCCGACATTGTGGTCAGGCCGTTTCAGCCTCCAGGAGTTGCTGTGGTAGCAAATGATTTGTGTGAGCAGAACCAGATGTCAAAAGCTTTTCCACTGGAACATCCCATGTCATTTCTTTCAAGTCTGCTCTGTTCTAGGAAAATCACGGTACCTTATCTTCAGGGGTTTTTTTTGGTCTTTTGTTTTCACACAAAGGCCACAATGCTTCTTGACAGTGGGAAATGATTGTGGTCTTATTAAAATTCATGACAAGCTCTGCACGTGTGTGGATTCATCAATAGTAAAGAAAATGTTTGTTCTCTCTCGTCTGCATTAGCACCAGCCAGAGCAATGGGTGATTCCATCTCATGGGACATGGTCACCCTCCATTTAGAGGGGAAACCAGCTGTTACAAAGAGATAGATTGGGTCCAAGGCTTTCAATAGCCCACGTAGCCCAATGGAAGGTTGAGCTCCCAGACTGTCTGAAATGCACTGAGGTGTAGAAGTATGCAAAGCAAACCCTGCACTTCTAGGACTATCTACTCGGAAACCCATGCTTTTATTGGTGTAAGGTCAGTTCTAGCACCAAGATGTCTTGCACAGTGAAAGCAAATATATCAGTCAGTTGGCAGCAGCATTGCTGTGTGTTATTAATGATAACGGCACTGTAGTTACACTAACCATCCACAACAATTTCCTCTAGTTCTACCAGCATCAATGTCATCGTCAGATAATGTTGTGCCATAGGTGTCTTTTAATGAAGGAAATCCATACAGTGGTTGACCAGTGAAGGCCAACATATCCCTAGTGACAGTTTCCCACAGGAGCCTGTCCCTACTCTGGTTTGAACAACAGACTTTGATAATCTGGAAGTTGTTTTTTTCCAAACCCTTTACAGAGGGACGTTCTGTACTAACAAACTCCAGACACTGACTCCAGATGATGTTTACTAGTCCTGAGAAAACTGGGCTTCCTTAGTGGCTTCTTTGTTGTCCATTGACTTGCAGCTCGGTGTTTGTAAACTTCTCAGACGGTTCCTCCTGGGTCTCTGAAAGGTGTGGAGCTGCTACAGCTCTCCCAGGGCAGTGGTGCGGCTGACACCCAGCTCCTCCAGTCAGTCCTTTGCTTGGACAAATCTCAGGAGCAAATTAATTGGAAATACCAGGACCAGCTATCAGAGAATTTGGGAAAGGGATGGAGGCGAGAGTAATCAGACTATCTACTGCAGATAGATAGTTTGTCCAGCTTTAACATGAAGAGTGTGCGCTCTGTTTCCTACCTCTGCTGAGGGTGCGGGGGGACAATGTGTACAAACACAACTGGAAGAGCTCCCCATACATGCCGGCTTTTAATTGAGTATGTCCTAGAGAGGGAAAGAATAAACATTATCAAACAATTCTGACTTTCCCCTAACCTTTGCAATGAAATCATCCTACAATTTATGGTTTGATTTTTTAAGATGACTTTTTATTGGATGAACAAGCTCATGTGTGCATAAAAGAGTTCATCAGTCAAGAACATATATACACAACTCCTAAAGACTAGGAAGACTAGGATACTTTTTTTTCCTCTTTTTTTCACAAAAAAAAGGAGAGGGTCATGAAAAATGCCTTGAGTATAACTTGGAATCCAGACAAAACTGGGAAAAATCCTGCCCTTTTTGTGTTTTATGGCACTGCACTGTATTTTTAAAGTAATGGGTTTTTGTGTCCACACAGCAGATTTAAGGTAAGATAAGGTGTCCATTCTTTTCTTTTTACCTCCTTTTTTCCACCGTAGCATCTGGATTCTTAAAACAACAAAAAATCCCTTATGATTTATCAGCCCTAATTGTCTTGCAGTGGGATTTCAGAGAGGAGATCGTTAGCACACCCAGACACAATGCAGATGTTCCTGTGATGACATGGCAGCAGAAGGAGCGTATTTCTCTTTTGCCTCCTCCCACTTTCTTTTCCCTTATCTCATCTCGTTCCCCTCAACACATTTGTCATTCCCATCGGTGTGATGTTCCTTAGGGGCAGCGAAGGGGAAGGAGCAGCTCCCGCAGCACGGCACCGCTGGGCTGGTGTTTCAGCTGCCAGGGCAGGGAGGTCTCAGCGGGGAGGTGGCCCATGAACCCCCGTGAACCTCCTTTCCTGCAAGGTGTCCTCTGCTGCACGTGGCCATGCCAGAGCCACATGCATGGTCATCTGTGTCAGGGAATTAGTAGGATGAGCGGGATGGCCTTGGATATGCACCCGAGAAAACCCTTCCACCAGCATCACTGGTGTCCCGTCCATCTCAACTGCTGTCCTGGCTTCGTGGCCCAGTGACGAGGACCTTTCCATGAGGCTCGTTTACAGGCCTCCTGGGTGGAAAAGGCTCATGACAATTCAGCTTCTGCAGCCCGCTTACTTGAGCAGAGCATTATTTATGAAGACACCAGAAAGAAATTCTTTCCTGTGAGGTTGCTGAGACACTGGAAGAGGTTGCCCAGAGAAGCTGTGGCTGCCCCATCCCTGGAGGGGTTCAAGGCCAGGCTGGATGGG
>JAOTQQ010000012.1:21311098-21336325 GCA_026546715.1 Gallinago undulata | reverse complement strand
GTCCAGAGGCACCATCCCTGCCCTGCTCCTGCTGGCCACGCTGCTCCTGACACAGGCCAGGATGCTGGTGGCCTTCTGGGCCACCTGGGCACACTGCTGGCTCCTGTTCAGCCCACAGGCCACCAACACCCCCTGAGGTACCTGTCATTTGGTGGCCCCACTGAGGTGAGAAGGTGAGCAGTGAAGTGGCCCAAAATTACCTGAAGTTGTAGCCAAGCCAATGACCAGACAGTGTTTGCCCGAGTTCAGCCCAGCACCCCAGCACGAGGCCGTTCCTTCCCTCCCATGTCCTTGGTACGTGCTGGTGACAGCAGCTGCCCCAGAGGATGCTGTAAAGTCTGGGGGTGGTGGTAGAGAAGCCATAAATAGAGCTCCAGGGTGCATATTACACAGGAAGCTTTGGAGATGGGGCTTGCTTGCCTTAGCAGCCAAGAGGAGCAGGCAGAACTGGAAGCACCAGGAGGAGCGGTGAGGTGGCTGGAGGGAGGGAAGGTCACCCACCTGTGGGAAGGAGCCATGGCACACCGACTGACGTGGAGGAAGAGAACGCAGGGAGGAAACAGGAAACAGTCCTCTGGCAGCAAGGAAGGCCCTCTCCACACCAGGTCTGGTCCAAAGCCAAGTACTGGAGACAGTCTGCATCTTTCTGGGCTCTGCTCCTCCTCAGTGGTGCTCAGACCCATTGCTAACACTTCCTCCTCCCCTGCAGACCTGCTTAGGAGGGGCCTCAGGGCTACAAAGATGATGAGGGGCCTGGAGCATCTCCTTTATGAGGAGAGGCTGAGAGACTTGGGTCTTTTTAGTCTGGAGAAGAGAAGGCTGAAGGGGGATCTGATCAACACCTATAAATACTTAAAGGGAGGGTGTCAAGAGAATGGGGACAGTCTTTTTTCAGTAGTTCCCAGTGACAAGACAAGCGGAAGTTTTTCACTTTGAGGGTGGCAGAGCCCTGGCAGAGGCTGCCCAGGGACGTGGTGGAGTCTCCTTCTCTGGAGACATTCAAACCCACCTGTACATGTTCCTGTGCAACCTGCTCTGGGTGGACCTGCTTTGGCAGGGGGTTGGACTAGATGGTCTCCAGGGGTCCCTGCCAACCCCATATCATTCTGTGTTTCTTCGAGGGCCTAATGGAGGGTATGTGTTAAAAGCTCTTTTTGAGTGTGCTTGAAAAAGAGAACCCACATATTTTCCTGCACTTCATTCCCACTCTCAAGAAAAAACATTTTTGAGATAATAAAACCAGCTAAACATAATATACATAAGATCAGTATAAGTTTGACACTGCAGACCAACTGCAGTGATGATGCTGAAGAGGACACAACATGTTCTGCAAGAAGATTTCCTCTTAAAGACCTTGCAGTGAGTCAAAGTATTGAAAACCTAATGGCTTCACACTGATGCTGTTTGTTTCAAATGGCTGGAGGGTCTTCAAGCTTACTCTGTTCTAGTAAATTACAGAACAAAGACTTGGCTGGTTGCTTATTGAAATAATGTGTCAGAGATACCATGGGACTGACTTTTTCTGTATATATGGGCATTAGAAAAGTGAGGTGGAGACTAAACACCCCTTCTCCCCAAAATCAAGCAGAATATACTCTATCAGTCATGAAGAGTTGCAGACGGGTTCACAAGATGGGAGATAACCTCAGCTTTTTAAACAAGAAGCAGATGGAAAGGACATGGCACTGAATCTCTGTGATTCAAACTAGTTGAGCGTGGAGGAGCCAAGGGAGCAGATAACACTAAGCAAGCAGCACCCAACAGAGCAGAGCAAGAGCCTCCAGAGATCTTTGAGACAAAGGACTGAGAACTGTTATGGTGCCAGGATTTTCCCCTCTTGTAAGAGTAACTGCTCATTGCGGAGCGTGGAGGATTCCCAGTCAGCTAAAGCTGGTGTTGGAGCAGCCCAACTTGGGGAGGAACATGGCCCTTCCCCTCAGCTTTTGTCCCTGCCTCATTTACCTGTTAGTGAGTTATTTGTTATATTAAATGTCACTGTTACTCATGTCTAAGTGCTTCTTTAGTGCCATAATATATTACATGTAGAATTAGTAAACTTAAAAAATAGCAAACAGAACATTCATTAAAGCCGAAATTAAAGACTAAATAGGATCACTGTCATCTTCAGTACATCAATTAACTTTTCAATTTCATTGTGGATTTAGTTGTGCCTCCTTCATCCTTTAGCAAGGAATGACTTCAATTTATAAATGTATATAAGGATGGAAGCACATAGAGGACTTCTCAATGTATGTAACAGCACTTGATAAATAAAATAAAATAGAAAAAATCCCACTTAAACCCCACTTTATTCCTGGGGTCTTCTGGGTAAGTCAGGCATGGACTCAAAGTTTCCAAGAAAGATTTAGTTTTTACTGGCTTGAAAAAAAATGTCTTTCTATTGCCTTTGGATAGCACAGTCTGTACTACTCCAGAGAAAGATGTTGTACAGCCCCAGCAAACACTGAAACAGTCACTTTGAAACAGCAGTGAAGCCAGAAGCTTTTAGCAGACACTGGAACAAATTCAAGTTTCATGTCTTTGCCACCTCCTTCCTTCTCTCCAAGTCAATGGAGTGAATGCAGCCCTTCATTTACGAATGAGAGGGATTCACAGATAACTCAATAGTCCTGACGCAGCTGCCGAGATATTTTTTCCTTTCGTTATCTAATTATTAGGAAAATGGTCTTCCTCAAACTTTGCATGAGCAATGAATCAGTTGGTTATTGTGGAAGAAAAAAAAAAAAATCACTGTAGTGGATCATTAGTATCATTATCTTCTGGGGTTCACAACTTCTCATCTGCTGTAGCTGAGCCTTATTCCCAATCCATCCATCTTACTAATCAACCTTCTTGTCATTCCTGTTCTACTCTTTGGTAACATCTATGTTTAAAGGTTTGATTTCTCCTCTGGAGCCTCCTAGCCCTACCCTCTAAGGCATTTATAGTTGACGTAGTATTCTGCATCCTTAACTGCTTAATATTAACTCCCTTGTACCCAGGCACTTTGCATTTATTACTTACACTCGTTGTGCTGGATGCCCAGGGCTTCTGTGGTGCCATGTTATCCTCTAGAAAAGCAAATATTTCCTACTTTTAGGCACTGAGAAAATTCAGTCTTTGTCCTTCTTCACAGGAAAGGCTCTTTGTGGTGTACTGAGTCACAACGGTGAATGTCTTATCCCACCACCTAGTTTAATGGTGCCATTTACCCATGCTCTGCCTGTTCTTGTACACAGGGTGTACAGCAGAGGATGTACAGACTGTTGGATCTTTAAAAATAAAATCTTCCGTTTTTCACATTAGTTGGCATGGCAGTGTTTGTTATAACAAAGCCCTAACACCCTTGGAAGTCTCACCAGACATGAGATAGATACATCCCGATGTGTGCCTAAAAATGGAAAAGGTAAGTCCAGATCTAAGCCTGGGGCTCCTGTGAGACTTCGCTGTTAGTTTAAATGGATTTTCTGTTTCAGCTTTTACTATGGTGACCTAACCTTTCCTAAATGCTATTAAGGTATTAAAAACTAACAACAAAAGCATCAGCAAGGCCGTTTGAAGAGCCAAGAGCTATCATATATACTTCAAAATGTAAAATTTCTACAAAAGGTACAAGTTCCCAATAGGCTTTTTAGCTAATGTGTGCCACGCCTTCCAGAAGATCCTTCTTGCTAATGGATGAAAAAAAATCACAGCTAAAAGGTAGAGAAAATCAGTGTCATTATCAAGAGACATCTAGTGTGGAAAACCTGTAAAAGCTATCAGGGCAAAACAGTTGGAGAAGACAGAAAAAAATTGCAAATGAGTAACACAATGGTGATGAAGCGATTCTTGTTAACAACCTGGAGGGTAAGTAAAAATTGTATTTGCTAAATACTTTAAAGAATAAATCCATAAGTGACAGCATATTCAAATGTTCTGATCCCTGCTTTGTAAATTCTGAAATTTTCATAAATGAGAAAATGTCGCTTGACACTTGAATCTCGTAAGATGAGATAACTGGACAGCCTTTCTCAAACTCAGCAAGAAGCAGGGGAAATAAAAAATGAATGTCTCCCCGTTTCCTAGACCGCTGTAGCGGTCGTAACGATAAACAGTTTTAAAAGGCTTTAGTTTATAAAGTAACCTCCTGTTTTTTCTCCTCCCTGGACTACTCCAGTGTTTCAGCAATTAGCAGCTCACCGCATGCATTTGGAAGCATAAAGCTGAACGACTTTCACAGAAAGCTGCATTTAGTACCTCGCTCCCAGGCTGACATCACCAAAACAAAAGTTCAGTCCTGTAGGGATGTGGCAGAGGTTATCGTCCAGCACATTATAATATACTGTGGGGAAAGATTATGTCAACTGCCTGCTAGTGTCCACATCCAGGATGCAATCTCCCCAGGGAATAAACACTCTTGGCAAGCGCTGAAACCCAGAAATCTCCTTCGTAAAGCTGTTTGCAATTTGCAGCCAAAGCTGTCCACAAACGCCGGGACCCAAGACTGCAGTCCTTGACAGCACACGGCTCCAGACATTTCCATGGGGGAAGTTTAATCTGCAAGGATGTAGAAATATAAAACAAAGTTTTGCTCAAAGTAACTGTTTTTCAGATCATGTGCCTCTAATTTGGTTTCCAGTGACATTACACAGCTGCAGCCAATGGATTCCAGCCAGGCCCAGCAGTCACTGAGGTTATTTTTGGTTTAAATTTAGTATCTGGACATGTTTTGCCCATCATTAAAGTGGAGAATAATTGCTTAAAAGTGAATCATACATGTTACAACTGCAAAGAACTTATTAGGTCACCTAGTCCCATCCTCGGAGCAATGCGGGATTGAAAACACATTGCAACAAACACTGAATAGAGCTGTGCTTGTTTTCTTTTTTTTTCCTATTCTTTTTTTTTTTCTTTATTGTAATCATTAATCAGTATAATCCAAAGTTTAAAAAACAACCACAAATGCCAGTGTAAACATGCTTCAGGTATATAAGGAATATAAAGTATTGCACATACAAAAGTCCTATGTTCAGTATCTCCTTGTGGTGCTATTTCATCAGAGTTGTGCAGATGATGTGACTGTTAATGAGCTAGCGGATCTTATTTCACAAGCTGCTACACACAACAAGTCAATATTTACAAAAGCTGGAAGCTCACGGTCTTTTTCCCGGGAGGCTGATTTTGCCTGGAATGCATGGGATGCAGAGGTGTGCGAATACGGGACAGGCTTGCGTTGTGCTGGTACTTGTCAGTTGATCTCTCTAATCTACAAGGGGTCAGCTCAACCCCATTTTGGGGGAAGGGGTTTTTTAATGGTTTTCTGGGGGACTGGGAAAGAGTCAGCCTTCCCCATCCTCAGAAAACAGGATATTCCCTATTTTCCATATTCTGGGGCATGGGTCCTCCTCTCGTGGGCACATGGCATACGATACGCTAAAGACTCCACAAAGATCTTGCAAACTTGCCGTAAGTATGAAGATGGAACACACCTGCTCAGGTTTCCTAGCTCCTGCTTGGATTTCACAGGTCAGCCTGCGTGTAAGAAACAGTAGAACTGTCAAATGTTCTCTGAGACTGAGAGAAGTGACAGTGTCTCGTGGCTAGTCCTGTCCTGGAGTCTTAGGAAGCAGAAGGGCAGTTGTCTAAAAGGAGCCAAGCAGTGGCAGAAGGGATGAAGCCATTTGCTGAGTGAGAAGCTGAGATGGGTTGGAAAGAAAAGGAGCTCAGAAGGGAAGTGTGATGTTGGATCCAGCAAATGAACAATCCCCCCTGAACTTTACCCAGCACATCTCATTTCATGTTCACAGGCAGCACTGGAACACTCAAACCCTCAGGCACAAATTTGCACAGATCCAGAGCTTAGAGGCCCTGCTGAGATAAGGACTGTTTGGTGATTAGAAGAGAAAGACTGGAGCGTCTTTGATCCGGAAAAAAATAAAATAATCCTAATTGTGTATTTTTACTTCTTACCTCAAAATATCTTTCCTTCTTTTTGTTCACGCCTGGCTGGCTGACATCCTATTCTTCTGCATGAATACAAATCCTGCCCACCTTCCCTCCAAGACTTTGCTTAAGAAATAATTATATTCAGCCCTAAACTTCGCTGAAATCAACACGTTAAATATGCTGCCAACTTGTAAACTGTAAAACAAGATGAGAAAAAGGCAAAGATGTCTTTAGGTGAACAAAGCATTAGGGTCTATGACATGTTAAACAGAAGATACAACGGCAGTGGCTATTCTGATTTAAGAGGCCATTTCAACAAAGAAACAGGCCAATGGCAAAGAAAATTTATTCTAGCCCCAAACCTCCAAGCCTTCTCGCCAGTGTGGCTGTGATAATTTAAATCAGTGTTTCACAAATTACTGTCTCCTGTGTCAGCTGTACGGGTGTGAGCCATCAGCAGCTGGATGAGAAGGTAACTCCTCCCCTGCTCTATACTGGGCATAGGTTTAGTTACCTGGCTGTGATACTGCCAGCTCCGGCTTGAAAGAGATACAACAAGTACTTATTTACCATATGTCTCATCTTTTAAAATGTTGCATAAATCCTCTGCTTTCCACAACACCTCGTAGCCAAGAAAGACGTATTCTGTGTGTACAATGGGTTTACTTTTCTATTTACATGCAAGGTAAGTACATGATTTATTTTAATTTTTTTTAACTTTCTTCTCTCAAAATCTAAGTTGAGGATTATATCAGATACTTATCCTGAAAAGGTGGAAAAATAAATAATTGTGCCCCATCTATAAAGTTCTTTATAGACTACCTTTGTTTTTCAGAAGTACTTTCACAGTACTGATATATTGCTTGTCTCCCTGAGCCATAATTTCGTAACAGTTCTTATTCTTAGGGAGGTGTCAAAGGTATTCTGCATGATACAGTAGTGTTCGGAAGTTTTTTTCCTGGTCCATCTTCTAGACATATAATACAGCAATGCAGGCATTCTCTCCTTGGGAGATTTGGGCTTGTTCTGGAAGCATCTCAGCATTCCACACGTGTTCAAAAGCATCTCTTGAAATGTCGACTGACTGTAACGTGGGATAAAGCTTCTGTCCAGTGGTGAGTGTGGCGGTAAGGCAGTGATAAAGCTGCTTTCTTTGCCAAGAATGGCCCTCACGTGGCATGTTCTCAGAACGTTGCATAGATCAGATGATGACACCATGTCATTTGCAGGTACAAAGGAAGACTCGTGGAAGGGATCCTTCATTTAATCCTCATTGTGTTTCTAGTTTCAGGTGGGATTCTGACTTGTACTGTCACTCTCTTCCTCTATGCATCAGTAGTCTTGTTATTTGTCAGTTGTTCCCTGTCAGCCATGTCATCTTGGGGAGGCCTCGCTCTGTCAAAGAAGCCACACTGCAGAAAACAGCAGAAACAAAGGCATCGTGGTGAGACAACCACAGGAAGGCTCAGCTGCAGTTTGATTCTTCACTAGGTCAGCCTGAAAGGTCAGGTACACCCAATGGCAGGCTGATAGACCGGGAAGCTTTTTTGCTTCTATTCAAATTGTTCCCTATGAAAAATTCAAGCTTTAGGAGCAAGGCACTGAGTTCCAAAGTATAGCTTTAAAAATTCAGATGAAAGCTGTCTCTGCAGGAGACGTAAAGTTGGTCCGAATGCGGATATTGACTGACTCTAATGAGAAAACTGCTAATTTCAGTTCAGCAAGACACTCATTCAGAAATTGCATTTAGATTAACAGACAGTAATAATAACAGAGGTGGAATATGTGTTGGGAAATGTGCACAGGACAATGTCGTGACCTACCCTGAAATGACATTCCTCTCACCTAAATTTAACTGCCTAAAAGTTGTTCTTTTTGATGAAAGGCTGAAAGTTACGTAGGCTCCACAGGAGGTCAAAGGAGAGTACCACCAAAAGCTAATTTCTCATCCTCCCATGTTTTAGACACAGCTTTTTGCTGTTGTTGTTAACTGACTAGTTAGCGTAACTGGAAAGTTAGCACAGGCAGGACAACTAACCCATAGCCTTTAGGCAGCTAAAGGCAGATGAGCCACATCCTAATTTAAGAAATGATTTGAATTTATTTTTTTTTTAACGGGAACTGAGAGGGTGGCCGAAAGCTACCTTGGCTCCCTGTAATATAGCAGATTCCAGTAATTTGTCTCAGAACTTGTGAAGTCAGTACAACAACCAACACAAAACTAGAAAAATTTAAAACCAGAAGATATGACATACTAACAGAAAAGGAAATCTTCTAAAAATTAATTATCAAAGCTGGGAGTGTTGTTACATGCTGACAAAAAGTGGAAATTCCTGAAGTAGTCAGAGAAAACAAAGTTAGAGTCACTTCTTTTTGAACCTAAACATCCTGAAAGAGGATCATAGGTCTTGGGAAACGGAGCCAAACTCTGTATGCCCATTTATAACCAGACTTTAATAATAAAGGAAGACTTTGAAAACAAGTTCCCTGCATGAAGGTCAGTGACACTAGGATGTCAGAAATGCCAAAACGAAAGAGACACATGTGTATTGTTGCTTTTCCTCCGAACTGTTAAACATCACAAAATGCCAGTCTCTCTGTTTCTTATCTTTTAGTATCTTCCAGTATGTTTCAGTGTTTTTTTTAAGGCAGTAGTAGCAGTAATAATGCACCATACCTTCCACAAAGCTAGGGTCAACAGGGCTAGTACCAGTAGTCCGAGAAGTATGGCTAGTACTATAACCCACAAAGGGATTACAAAGGACACGTTTGGAGTGGACCAAATGACAGATGTTCTGATCTGAAATGAAAAGAATACATTAAATGAACAACAATTAAGCAAGTAAAGCAAACCTGACAGTAGAACACAGAGGTTACAAGCATTCACTTCAATAGCATTTTGCAGATTAGAAATAACAAATTTCTTGGAATTCTCCCATGTTGGCTTCATTTACTGTAAGTTCCTTTCCACGTGTTCACGATAATTGCTAGAAATGGGATTCACACATATACAGAAGTCTTGTATCAGACATACAAATCATCTTCATTTAATAACAAGTAGCAAAAAATACCCTTCAAGAAGATTCAAGGAGCATAATTCTATTCCCATGTATGCTGGCACAGCCTAGGCCAGTATAATTTACCTACGCTGAATTACTCTGAAACAACGGTTGATTTAAACTCAAACTCTTAATTCAAACCACAACAGATACCAGCGACATTATTCTTATTTTAATTTCTGCTGACACAACAGTATACTTTTTTGTCTATGACTTGTGTTTCAGCTCAGCAGTCCAAAATGAAACTCAAGCAGACCGCGTTGTCCTCGTGATAAACCCTAGCGCAGAGTACAACCTTTTGCTCCTTAAAAGATGCCACGCACACAAACTGTTACCTAAATGGGAAATAAGCATGAAACTCTCCTTCTCATTGTCTGAGGCTCTAAAAAGCAGCAGGTGTGTATAACATGAAAGGTTAAAACCTTACCAAAGGTTTTAGTCAACTTGGCAAAATTCTCTCTTCAGACTTTCATCTTGACAAAGAGTAATAATAACCCTTTTGTATTTCTCCTTCTGGCACAAGCCAGGTAAGTACCCTCCTCCTCACCCTCCCTCCCGTACCTCATACCAAATCCATTCTACTCTCTCACACTCCAATTGGAATGCTCCTCCTCAGTCGCACGGAATAGTTGCTCTCTCCCTGCTGCTCCCAAGTGGGAAGGAAAGAGTTTGAGCTTTCTTTAGCTCCTCGGCCACAATTATGTCCCTTGAGTTTTAGTTTATTTTCTCAAACTTTCCTCTTTATTGTCAGCCTCTCTAAGTTACTTCTCTCTGGGGTTTTCTGTTGGACCTCTCTCATTTACTCCTAGTCTCCCTTAAACAGGATAAGTATGTGACAGATGGAAGTTATTTTCTTCATAACAAGATGAAATCAGTTTGCAAAGCAAACTCATTACACAAACTCTCAAATGATCTTCCTCTTCAGTGCCTGAGGTACAGCTAGGAAATCTACTCTTCTTAATAAGTTTCTTGGCTATTAAGATCTGCACTCATTGCAAGTTCTCCTTCTGTTTTTTGCTATTAACTCACTGATTGCACCTGAAATTTAGGAGAATGCCAATTTTTTTTTTCATGGAACAGCATCCTAAGTTTGAAGAATGGACATGACTCTGTAGTCCAGTTAAAAATTAATTCCATTTCCGTGTCCCTCGCTTTTGTCCTTGAAGATGTCAAATTTCAGCCTTTCTGCGACATCTAGCCCTTTCCTCTCTCACTCTTTCTTTCCAAGACTTTTCACTCCGCAAGCACCAGCAGATCTGTCTCCCAGCTATTGTCACACTTAACTGGGAGACACTTTAGAACAGCCCTTTCCACTTCATCTGTGCAGCCAGCTGTGCCCTGCTCCGACACAGCACTTAGAACATGGCAGTCTGGAGAGGTCCACTGATGCATGTATTTTTCTGTAGCATCCATCACTGTTATTGGACACAGATCCCAGTTGAAATTAGTGACAAACTTTCCACTTGGGATACCACTTGTCTTCTACCAAAGCTTACACTGCGAGTTACATAGAAAATTCTGAGACACTGCCCAGTCCTTCAGGAGTTAGCACCTTAACATTGATCTGTACCCTGGAGATGAAGTGCTTGCAGTGCTGGCCATACCTTTGTTCATCTAACACACACAGTCAGCTAATATACTTCTCTGCTGCAGCTGTAAATAGTCTAAAAGACTTCAAAATGGTAGCATATATAAAGAATAAATACGTTAGCCAATTAAAGCAAGAAAAAATTACTTCAAGGCAAACAGAACTAGCAAAAAACCACCCTTTCCTCCTTTGTCTTAGGTTTCTGAAAGCAAGGCAAGGGTTGTGCGAAGTGCTCCAGATGTGTGTCCTGAGCAGAGGATTCTGTGCCATCCCCGGTCTCGCCCCTGGCTGTGTGCATCACCAGCAGAACACAACCCCCCGGCTGCCTCCTTCTATACCCTACACAAAGACTCAGGGCCACCAATGCAATTCCTGGTGAACGGTTTGATGCTGCAAGCCCTGAACACCCACCGAGCTGAGGCGGGAGCTGGAGGGGAAGGAAGGAACAAAGCATCCCTTCAGTTTGGCCTGCCTCCTCTCGCCGGTCCCACAGAAGGCCGTCCCTCCTCCACCCCACGCTGTCCACAACAGCTTGACATCTGATTTTGATTTAAGACAAGTTTGCACTATTCAGCTTGGATTTCTGTTCTTCCCCATGTGGTAGGTTTAGCGCTGCGGGATCAGAGCCAGGGAACATTTCAGGGGATTTATCTGTTTTCGTCTGAGGTGGCCAATATGAAGAAGTGGAATTTTGACACAAGCGCTGTGTGTTGGCACCGCACTTTAGATCCACCTTGGCTTTCCTCTCCGTTCAGGACTAGAAGCCTTTCTTTCACTGGGAACAGTGGCTGTTTCTCTGTCAGGCTGGTGAAAAGCAGGCCTCTCAGGCCGGGCAGACGCCGACTGACTTCTGGCCTTTCCCAGCGCTGGAAGCCTCACGCCTTTTGTACGTGAAAGGTGACAAGGAATGCCACCTGGCTCAGCCCCCGAGCTGAGGGTGAAGCCGAGCAGAGGGTTATGAACAGAGCCTTTGTCTGCTGTTGGAAATAAAGTCCAAGCTGGTCACAGCACAGATGCTGTCTAATTGTCTGACCTTCAGAATTGCTATTGTGGCTCCATGAAAGTCCACCAAAGACATCAGTCGTGTGCTTAAGGAAAGGAAGCGTTTCTGGGTGGTGGCATGTGTGTATTTTCCTTTTTTTTAAAACGTGCCACAGTTAAGCACATCCTAAGCAGATAAAATAAATATTAGGCTTTTTGCCGCTGCTTTTTGTACAGTTTGGATTTTGCTCCTGATTTTGGTGCTACAAAACTGCAGCAATTGTGCAACTGCACCTTCACGACGGCCTTTGACTCCACTGGAAGGCAGCACTGGGCAGAGAGGGGTTCGTGTGGCACGCGGCCAGCTCACCAGCACTCCCTGGTGAGGAGATGGAAATCAGGTTTCACTAGTGCAAACACCCAGCAGCTGTGGTCAGAGTTCAGTGCCGGCCAGTGGGATTCTCACAAAGCTATTTTATTCGCTCTTGTCCTTTAAAAGACACGCTTTAAAAAATAAAAATAACTTCTCCGTAATCTAATCTGATACTTTAAGAAACAGTAGCTGAATTGATTACTATTCTAATGCTACCCCTTTTACTAACCATGATGACCACCTCTAATCTTTAGTCATTTTGCTTATAAAGACTGAGAAACAGGAACTCTTTAGTACTCCTATATGTTCCCATCCAATCTGTGCAGCGTGATGTTCTTGTATGCTCTAAAAAAAGTTCAAAATTGACCGTAAAAGCTCCTTTGAGCTTGGAGTCATAATTAATATCGACATTTATATTTACATTTAACAAATGTTTGTGCAAATGTAATTCATAAGGAATATAAGCACATTTAAAATGAAAGTACTATCACCATGTAATAGCTAAAAAAAATTACAAGCCTTTGTCTGAAACCAATTTTACTCACTGTGGGACACTGGTCAAACAGTTTACACTAAAGGAATCCCCTCTGAAGATCCTACCAAACATTTAAGAAAAGCAATCATATTTTATTAAGCTCCAAACCATAAATTAAAATGGAACAAATTACTGATTATTCTAACCCTGTACTTTTTTTAATGTTTTACTAAAAAAGATTCAGATTTTCTTACATTTACATAACCTTTCACACACCTATCTATCATGACCCTCTGTTCAAGATCTAGACCTATATTCCATGATGATGGAAACAGAGACCTCGGTGCTGCAAATGTGACTATTTGACTGCACAGGTTACTGATGTGTAAGGGAATATTCATGCCATTAAAATTATATATATTTATATATATATCAGCCTGCATAATTGGAGCCCTGTACTGTATGAGTTAAATGAAGGACATATGCTCATTTCTTTTTTTTTAAGAATATATTACATAAACTTCACTATATAAACTGTGAAGTGTTAGCTGATTATTAGATATGTACTTTTGACAATTAACTTCCACGTCCACCCTTGCATTGTCTGAAAGAAAACCATAAACTCCCAAATAAATCTTTGGAAACTTTTAAAACAGAACCAGTGATCTTTCTCAGGAGGAGCAAAAATATTAAGTAATGCTCCACTTCAAGCAAATATTTCTTCTTGCAAGGGGAACATCAAAAGAGCTTGTGTGTATAACACATCAAGCTGTAGAGCTGGCAAGCATCCACTGCCATGTCCAGATATGAAACGACATAAAAGCACTATCATTTTTCAACATTTTACAGTTGCCATTACAGGCATTTCGCTGTAAATCATCTGCAGCAAATAACAACCATTATACTGGCTGGAGTAAGAGAATAGAATGCTTATCTGATCATTTGGTAGATCATCTGACATCTGTTGAGAACAGCGGGCTATCACCTGGGGTAAAGCACTTCAGTCCAGATGAAGGCACCACTATCAGCAGAGCTCTGCACAACATGTGTTTCTGCTATGGAACACATGCTGCAAGAAAATACAAAGAGCCTGGGTATATCTGTCAGCTTGGAGCCTTTGAACCTTTTTGGATGAATACTGCAGTAAGCATCAGACCTCTCTGGTGAAATCATGGCTCTCCTGATGTTAGAGGTTGAAGTCACTGAGCATGTATGATGAAGATTTCACCTTGGGTCTTCCCAGAGACAGTCTCAATCAGCCATTCAATCTGTGATGTTCAAAACAAAACTTTATGGACTGTATCCTCTAAAATCCATTCAAAGTAAGCTGTGAAGTGTACTATTGTGTTGGTTTTCCATACAAGAAAATATTCCGTTCCCTACTACTATATCTCAGCAGACTGATACGATGTATTGGCTCCACGATTTAACTCGGGAATGTTTGTTCTGAGCTTGCCTTTTCAAAGAAAGACTGTAAATGATAAACATTTATGAAGATGATAACAATAAGCCTTCAAATTTCAGATTAGTCTTATATTAGAATCAAATTTTCCACTTATATTTTACTTATTCCTACCAGTAATGATAAAATAGAGGGAATCTTAACCACGTTATTAGACACCGTAAGAAGCAAATCTTTTCAAGTTGCTTCCCAAACTCAGTGCTTTGGCACCAGCAAACAATTAAATCAAACTTATGCCTCCAAGATTAATTTTTCTTATAATACTCCAGGGCCATACAAATCTTGCTTTGCAAATAAGGCAAGTACTTTAATATCTATTTATCACATCACATCTGTAGGTATTACCAGGTATTTTAATATCTTGCACCTGATGTGCAAGATGTGGAAACCCTAGAAAGGCATGCAGACCCTTCTGAGAATCAGGGTATCAAAAAGAAAGAAGTTGCTGTGGATAATCCATAAACTTGTGTGTGAGAACTGCTGACTCGGAGAAGAGTGAGATCTCTAAACCTGACAGAAACAAGATTTTGGATTTTGCACAAAAATTTCCTCCAGACTTTTTTTTTAACCCCAAACAAGGTGATTAGACACTTGCTTTCACAGTTTTGTTGTTTTCTTCAGGGTGAAAAATCCATCCTGATTGCAATAAAGCAATCTGCACATCAATGCAACAAGAAATTATTTTAAAAAATGAATTAGTATCATGTATCAGCAACTTCCACAGAAAGCAATAAAGGTATTTTGCTTAGATATTATTTCAGGAATTTACACTAGAAAAACAGGAAAGAATGATCTCAGTATTTTCATCTATAAAAACTTTCACAGCTGTGATCCGAGTGACCAAATACATGTGCTTCACACAAAGATAGCATTTTCAGTTACTCACTGCTGCGCTCCCCTCGGGGAGCTTTGCTGGTTGCACTTTATAAGGCATGCTCGTAACTTCGAAGGACACATTGGAAGAAAGAGTATAGGGATCGTTCTTTCTCTGAAATTGAGTAAAAAAAAAAGAAAAGAAACTATTAAATAACATGTTTATACCTAAAAGCATTATGAGAAACAAGCAGAGAAAAAATACAGATTGCTGATTTCCTAAGGCAAAGATGGTTTCTTTTAGTAAAGGGTACAGCAACCCTGGGACCAGTATGCACCAGTATGCACCCACGAGACGAACACGTAACAGCGTAACGCTGAAATACCGAGACTGCCTGCTCAAATGGGGCAGAAGGGTTGGATGTGTAGAAAGGCACACCATCACAGAATCATAGAACAGAATCAGAGAATCATCTAGGTTGGAAGGGACCTTCAAGATCATCTAGTCCAACCATCAACCTAACTCTGATAAGAAAAAACATCATTAAACCACATCTATAAGCGATATGCCAACCCGTCTTTTGAACACCTCCAGGGATGGTGCCTCAACCCCTTTCCTGGGCAGCCCATTCCAAGGCTTAATAACCCTTTCCGTGTAAACATTTTTCCTGATGTCCAACCTGAACCTCCCCTGGTGCAGCCTGAGGCCGTTTCCTCTTGTCCCATCGCCTGTTCCTTGGGAGAAGAGACCAACCCCCCCTGGCTACCCCCTCCTTTCAGGGAGTTGGAGAGAGCCAGAAGGTCTCCCCTCAGCCTCCTTTTCTCCAGGCTGAACACCCCCAGCTCCCTCAGCCTCTCCTCATAAGGCTTGTGCTCCAGACCCTTCACCAGCTTCATTGCCTTTCTCTGGACCCGCTCCAGCCCCTCGATGTCTTTTTTGTGGTGAGGGGCCCAAAACTGGACCTAGCTCTCGAGGTGGGGCCTCACCAGTGCCCAGGACGGGGAGATTTCATATTTCTCTCTGACTGGTGAGTTTGAAGCCGGGGGGGGAAGGTTTCTGGGGTGTCTATGTTTTATAGCCTTGCCTGGGCTCACTAAGCCCAAGAACAAGCGTGGGTATCTTGAGATCTCCAGGCCTGTGTTGGGACCAGGCTGGTAGCGATCCCTGATGGCAGCAAAGAAATGGCTGTGCCTTCCCATCAAAGACCAACAACAGGAACAAAAATCTTTGCACTTCACTTGAGAGCGTGATGGGTTCCTATCGCAGCAGAGCTCAGAAACCCCAGAGCAACTCACCTCGTTTCGTTACTACGTTGTGCAACTGCAATAGGAATTTATAGCAGTCACTGCTTAACTGGCTGCCTAGTAAAATATTTATTTCTCTCTCATTAAGCACTTAACTAAATATGGATCTGTCAGTTCTCTGTGTTTCTTTTATACTTGCTTGTATTTATAAAACATTACCAGATTAGACTAGATAAGATTAGATTAGGCATTACCTTCCCTGGTTCAGAATGACTAAAAACTGTTACATCCTACAGCTCATGCTGTGACTTTAAATTAGTGTTTTCCCCTCATTTGGAAGCCAGGCAGGCACTGACACCCTACATCTGTGTCTCGTTGTGCTGTCCTGACCTTGACAATAACCTCCCACTCTGCAAACTGCCTCAAAATGGTAGTTAACTGCTGGTATGTCCACTGGAAAAATATCTGCCTAAATCTGTTATGAACTGGCAGAAGTACTGATGTGTGAAAGTGAATGTCTTTTAAAAAAAATCTTAACATTTGGAATATTTGCTACAATGGGTACAAATCTTTTCCACAAACATATTTTGCATCCTGTTGAGCTCTTGGCATCATTGGTATCTAACTGGAGAGAGTTTTGAAGGCCAAGTACATCAGGTATCAAGTAAATCTTTCCGTTCACTTTGAATTTGACATGTTTCAATTTCACTGGATGTTTGTTACAGATGGAAGATCCTGCGCTGGAACTACGTCCTCCCTTTTTCCTTATTTTTATCCCAAGGAATGATGGCTGAGTGGTTATCAGGCTCTTCTGCAAGTCAACAAACCTATTTCTAATTCTACTAATTTTTGGTTGACACTACATGCACCCTATCTTTTATATCCCATACAATATGGGATATAAAAGGGGATAATGATATGGATCTCCTGAAAATGCTTTGATATGCTCTGAAAAGCATCAGATGTAGTTGAGTGCCAATATGCCCACTGGAATCCAGAGGGCTAGGAGTTATGACTATCATATCCCTTTACATTAGACTCTTTGAGACAAATGATTTCAATCTGTTATATGAGAATATTTTTGAAGCCCTTAATCAGTTTTGCTACCTGTCTCAATCCTTTCTGAAATACGATGACTAGAATTCAACCCAGTATTGACACTGATTCCTGGAAAGACAGAGCCTTGGAAGTAGAGCAGTCTTTGATTCGGCAGCAGTTTCTTACACTCCAGTGTGTTTGGAACATTGCTGTCACTTCCTAAATCACATTCTGCAAAACTCCTTCCCCTTCCTTCTCACACATTTAGGAATTCTCCTCCATTGACCAGACTCAATTCCTGTGTCATTACTCAATATCTTTTCTTCCCTGCTAGGTGCTGCTTTTCTCTGGAATCTTCTGTTGCGTCAAAGGCATAAACCCTCTCTAAGAATTGCTATTCTTGGTTTCAGCTGTTTTGTGGAGCAAAGACTGAGGTGGGAGGACCTCGTGATAATATGGACTACAGTTTCGTCCCTTCACTGTCCCCTAAACCTGGGAGACAACCTGGATGCAGCTGGATGACCATGGCCCAACCCAAAAGTTTTCACAGAATTGCTGAGGTTGGAAGGCAGCTCTGGAGATTGTCTACACAGACCACAGGCAGGGTCAACTACAGCAGTTTGCTCAAGGTGATGTCCAGTTGGGTTTTGAGTATCTCCAAGAATTGAGACTCCACGAACTCTAGAAGCAACCTATTCCAGTGTTTGACTACCCTCACAGTAAAAAATTATTTTCCTACATTTAAATGAATCTGATTCATCTCATTGCAGAAGAACATCAGGTTGGTCAAACATGATTTCCCCTTCGTAAATCCACACTGAAAACATCCATTCACCCTCTTATCCTTCAGGTGGCTTCCTTTTTGTTTCTCCATCACCTTCTCAGGGATTGAAACAAGACTGACCGCCCTGTAGTTCTCTAGATCCTCCTTCATAAAGACAGGTGTGACATCTGCTTTCTTCCAGTCCTCAGGAACTTTTCCCAGTCACCATGACCTTTCAAAGATCATCGAGAGTAGGCTTGCACTGACACAGCTCCCTCAGCACTTGTAGATGGATCCCGTCAGGTCCCTTGAACTTTTCTATGTCCAATGTGTTTGAACATTCTCCCCGCCTTACTGAAGGTAAATGTTGATTGCTGCAGGTTTTCTCTCTAGTTGCAGAGGCCTTGGATTACTCTATGTAGATTTTACCAGTAAAGACCAAAGTGAAGGAGGCCTTGAGTAACTCGGCCTTTTCCATGCCCCATTTAGCAGAAGACCCATATTTTCCCTAGCTGTTCTTCTGCTTTTGCTACACTCATAGAAGCCTCCTTGATGCCCCTTAAGTACCTTGCTAGGCTCACCTCCCAGTGGGATTTTACTTTCCTAACTCTGTCCCTGCATGCTGAGACACTGTCTCTAAATTCCCTACCCAGCCCCTGCACTGGGTCCACTAACTCTGCTTCCACCTTATTTAGGTTTACTTTCTATGTTTGAGTTTTACCAGGAGCCCCTTGGACATCCATGCAGGCCTTCTTGACTTCCTGCATGTTAGGTTCTTGAGCTTAAAGGAGATGATCCTGGAGAATCACCAGTTCTCCTGGGCTTTTCTTTTCTCTAGGATCATCTCCCGTTGAGTTCTTCCAAGCAGATCCCTGAAGAGGCTGAAGGCTGCTCACCTAAGGTCCAGGGTTGCAGTTCTGCTATTGGCCTTGTCTATTCTGTCTTCTTTTAAAAATCTAATTTTCTCTTCAAATATGTGAGTGTTTACTGGTGACGTGAAGCCAGCACATTTATTGCCTTCTGGAACTCATTTGGTTATGCCATAATTTTGTTCTTTTAAAATATTGAGAGCAGCTGAATGTTTATTATCAGAACATTTAACCTCTCCTTGGGGCTTATATTAGGAAATAGCAATATGAAGAAAACTGCCTCAAACGAGTACACAGGGATAGTCAAATCAGCTCCTTAACACAGGTGGCATCTAATGAAAGGGAACTACTTTTTCTATCAACAGTGCTTGAAATGAAAAATTAGACCGATTTAATATCGGACTTGGCAAATAAGTATTTTTAATACACTTTCACGGTGCTGAACATCTATGAGATGGTCTTTCAAAAAATAATTTTTCCTTATCACGTTAATTATTTTCCATTTTCAGACTCAAGCCACTCTTCACCTTTTATTCAGGAGCTTTAGGCTTCTCACACAAAGGCCCAGCATGTTTCTTTACTTGTGCAATAATTTGCGTTCAGAAAAAAGCCTGAAAAAAAAGTGTTATGCTTCCAATTCTAAGCGATTCATATTAAGCAGAATTCTGGATATGATTTATACGATTTATAAAAGTAATCTGTAAAGGAGAGAGAAGGATATGTTATATTATTAAAGAAGCAGACATTAGACATGCAGCCTGATGGGCTAAGGTACAGTAAAGGCATTAAATCATATAAAGGAAACACAACATTCAGGAAAAATAAATCCTTTCCCCTACTATCCACAGCTTATTTCATTTTCAGTTTCTCTCAGCAATAAGATCATCAGAGGAGGGTACTTCCTGCGGATTAACAGGGGGTTAGCAACCTTGGGTTGTGCCCCCAGCTATCAACTCTCCTCGACCCTTCCTTATGCTGCTGGAAATGCTGCCCATCTCCATTGCTTTCCGGGAATGGAAAATATCAGACCAGAGAGTATTCTCCTGCATTCACAGAATTATGTGTTCGTGGCAACGGGCTTTAAAACAATGAGCGTGGTCAGCATCAAGCTGCAAACAGGATTTTTACTTGTACCAACACCTTGGAGATGCAGGCAGCTGTGTCTCTCCTACAGTCTCGTTTATAACTCTCAAGTCATTTGTGAGAAACAGCATTTCTTTACCATATAATTTTTTTAATAGCGTATGTTTAACTATTTGGTGTTTACTGGAAGCAGCGGGACCTGTGGTTTGCAATTCGAGCTGAGGGCTTCATTGTGGCTCAGAGGAAGGGGAAGAAGGAATTTGGGATTTGTGAGTGTCAGTGCCTAATGACCGACAGCGGGGAGCCCAGCCCCAGCGACACTGGCCTTTGGAGGTTCCCTTTGTGTCCGAACAAGCAGACAGTGAACAAGCTCTGGGTGTGTTGCTCAGACAGTAGTTTGCCAATATCCCGCAAAGCAGGCAAAACACGGCCATCCTCTGTGTTGCTTGGGTGGTAGATCCCTGCTGGTGGGATTAAGGCTCCTCTCTCTCTCTCCACACTTCTGTTTTACAGACAGATTTTTGAACCGAAGCCTTTGTTTTCTTTAACAGTTGTGTGCCGTGGAAGCAACCAGCAGCAAAGCGTTCCCAATAAATATTCAGTGCAGGGTGTCCCTAAGTACAATCCAGACAAACAGAAATAATGTGGGAAGTGCTGGAAAACCTTGGGCAATTTGAAGGAGAGTTCTCCAGGCTCCGCTGGAATGCTGGTGGCTTCTGCAGGCAACTCAAGCAAAGACCTCACGCCTCCCCAAAGCATCTTTGAGGGACATGGAGGCATCCTAGTCAGAAGGCAGACTAAAATTGCATTTTAGGGACAAACCTGGCCCACGAGGAGCTAGACTGAGGGTAGGTGGAGTAAAACTTTCAGCAGCTTGAAGAAGTCTGTTCTGCAGGTTTGAAGAGTTTAACCACTGGAGAGACTCCCCAGAATGACTTTGTTCCATTGCCTCCATGGAGCATTACAGAATCACACAATGATAGGGGGTTGGAAGGGACCTCTGGAGATCATCCAGTCCAACCCCCTGCCAAAGCAGGTCCACCCAGAGCAGGTTGCACCCTGTATCCAGGTGGGTTTGGAATGTCTCCAGAGAAGGAGACTCCACCACCTCCCTGGGTGGGAGTTCAGCCCCTCTGAAATACTTTTTTTTCTGGCTAGATGAAAGTGAAGCCCCCTATCTGAAGGGCAGATAGTCCCTCCATTGCAAGCTGCATGCTCTGGTGGAACTCCCCCACTTCTTCCCCCCGAGAACTTACGTCTGTGGTGTGTGGAGTTCAGTGGTGTTATAACAATACTGGCCTTGCTTGATTAAAACTTGCTCCCCTTCGTGCCTGCTGGAGTCTGGCACATTTTAGAGACAAGAGGGTAAGCAATATGGTGTCACCTTTTAAATATATGCTTTGGGAATTCATTAGCTTGCTTTCTTTCGCCCCTACCTCCAAAACCCTGAACTACTGCCAATGAATAGAGTAGCTTACATAAATGCTGAGAGTAGAGGTCATACAACTATTTGTTCTTGTATTCATGTGTTAAAAAAATATATGTATGACTCTGTGCATTGTCAAAAAGTACTTGTGCTACTTGTAACAAGAGGGTATGTCCCATCCAAATGTGTCTGTGACCAGACAATACAACTCCTCTGAAAATCAACACATCTCTGTCATTAACTTCTTACACTTCACTTACTATATATTTTACATTCATTTAAATAGACTGCTTCAAATTACAATAGAGGCAGATATTTTGTGATTTTGTGATTTCAGAACACTTTAGTATACAGATTTTAATGGTTATCGATTTAAGGTATTTATTTCTTCCTATACCTGGCATTACCTATACTTTAGCACATCTAGCAAGAGTCTCATGTTCTGCTGTTGTTAACATTTTGACATTATTTTAAATAACAATAAATGGAAACAAAACTAGCCCAGACTCAAAACAACTTCCATCCCAGTGCCAAGGACTCTTTCTTTCTTTCTAGCCCTCATCCATTATAACACAGTATTTTTGGCCACACACAGTTTTCTTTTTTACTTATTTTGTTTTTTCAAATAACAACAGCCGTTTGACGTAAAGGCAAATTTCTTTGATGACTTCCTCCTTTTATTATTACATGTGGCTTGAAGGGCAGTGCATCAAATTTATGGCGTTTAATTCTCAGTCTGAATGAAACTTCCATATATGGCTTATATATAGCAATTAATGGGAGAACGAGATCTCTCTCTTACTAATTAGAGCATAGACTCAACACATGATAGCTCCAGCTGCCAGGCGATGAAGGCAAAGGAGGATGTGAGGACTGGAAGGACTTCTAGTTGATGGCCCAACATAACAAGGTATTACATCAGGCTCTTTCTCATGTTCTATACCCTTCCAGACCTCCCAATTTCTGTTTATGTCCTTGTGGACACGCAGCTTCAGGAGGAGGGAACATCATCATTCTGTAAAGCGGGGATGTGGGCTTTCTCAAGCTGAGGAGGTAATTGAATTCACTTCTTCCACTCGTGAATTCTCTCATCACTAGACTGCCAGCTCCAACTTCTGCCACTGAATATTGAATACAGAAAGACGTGTAAGTCTTTCAACTAATGCTGTATGTCCCTCCTGAGTAATTTTTGGATTTTGCCTTCTGACAGGGTGGAAATATTCCCTCTTAATCCTGATTTAGGTGCCTGTCCTCCTGGTACAGGACAGCCCTCTTGCACGACCCTAATGGTTAGTGCAGGTCACTTTGTCTGAGGTACCCTCTTGTCTCTGTGCGCTGTGCAGGGAGCCGAGGTATTTACTGTCAGGTTTGGGATGCTAATCTGGGGCCAGGCACTTCAGATGTGGGTGTTACTCATCAGGTTTATTATGTCAAGCATATATTTCCATTATTACGCAGCTAAAAAGAAACAGCAGCAGCGCATGTTCAGAAAAACTGAAATAACAAATATTGAACAGAGAAGTCAAAACATGGCTTTGTGTATTAAGGGAGCGGCTGTGATGTTTCTGCCATGTTCACCTCTCACACCCTCTGTGGGATTTTTTATGTTACTGCCTCCCCAGGCTCCCCCAGAAGGAGACTTTTATCATTGAGAGGAACTTTCAATACAGGCTGAGCTGAGTTCCACGTCCCATGGTGCTGTGAGGGTCCAAAGAGCTTGGAGCCAGGAAGGATGTCGCAAATCAGACAGATGGTACAGATTCATCATTTAGAAATAAATACATTTTCAAAACAGATGTTTTACTAGCCAAATCCCGAGTCTCATGTTAAAAAGTACCCATCAGAGTTCAAAGGACAGTGGGCCAGATGCCCTTGGATCTCTCTCTGATGACTCAGAAATACTATGCTTAGACAAATGGGGAACAATAGAGCTCTAGCAGAACACAACGTAACATAACCATATAAGGTTATTTCTCTTTTGCACGAACAAGGCTATTATTTGCTCGATCAGCAAGACTGAATCCAAAAGTCAGCTTTACTAGAGGGTTCATATTTACAGCCAGGCTTTGAAGTTAATCCAAAAAAGTCTGTGATTCTTCTTGGCCTTTGCACAATGTCTGTCTCTATCTTTGTGGGCTGGTTGGGAAATTTGGGCTGCTTTATTTACTCAAACGTGTCTAATCATTGCACGTCATTTAACTGTTATTTGTTATGGGAGTTTGGGTTTTAAGGTGACAGATTACAACTGTCAAGAGGAAAAGGGGTCAGCTGTTGTCAGTTAAACTAAGTGGAAGAGGAAGGAGTCACTCAATACAAGACTGATCTTTTGTGGCAACAAAATATACAGGCTGATCCATGTAACTTCAATGAGAATCATGAATTATTTCAACGTAGTGTTAATCAACCACATTCAAATCCTACTCAGGTTTGCATAAGGATATCTGTAAGAAAGTACATAATGACGGTGTATTCTCAGCTTTAATAAGCACAAACAATTTCTTCTGGAGATGATAATATCTCCATTTAGATTCTAACACATTCAGGAATGTTCTATGTCATCATTACCCTGCTTTCTTTGGCAAATGAAAATTTTGTACATTAATTGCATGTGCAAAAGAGTTTGGGATGTTGCTGTAGAAAGAGCAACTCTTCTTCTAAGTGTCTTTACAAAACCATGACTGTGATGGGATCTGGCTGCCTCGTTGGAGGTGGGAGGAAGGCAGCCAGATCCCATCACACTATTTGCTTGCTCGCTCTTCTCTGTATCTAAGTTGCATGTGAAGCAGGGGTCATTTATTCTGGAAGCTTCTTATGGGAGGATGCAACAGTTCTCTGGGGACTACCTTTTTTAACTTAGAAAGAAATCCTGTTGCTTCAAGTCGAGCTTTCTGAGCCTTTACAAGGATTGCAAATTACTATTCAAAGGAAACAGAAGTGTTTCCTAAAGATACAAAGTAAAATCACAGCCCACAACAAGCCTTGTTTGGTAGCAAGGTTACACAAGGACAGTGGAGTAAGAAAAAGATGGAGGTTACAGAGTTAGGCACCTAACTTTCAGAGAACTGAAATTAGTTGAGTCCCACAGCGCTCATTAAACATGCCACTGAATTTCATGCAGTTATCCTTGTTCTGTACCTAAATCAAGCTAACTAAGCTTATATTCTAGAAACAGATTCTGCCTTTATTAAGAGTCACCAAGAAAAGATTTCCTATCTTCTGTAGCTAGTTTGTGCCACTACACGTCTTCTATCCCAACCAAAAAATCAGAGAAACACTCTCTGTTTCTCATTAAATTTGTTTAGCTTTAATCTCTTGCAGTTATTTCTTGTGACATACTAAACTGGACTTACAAAAACTTTTACGAGGCTATTTCCCACTGAAATAACTGTAAATAGTCTAGAAAATTGGCATCTAAGGATCTGTGCAAGGGCTTTCATTTATGTGTTGGTTTTTTCACAAGACCTTGGTTTTGTCCCTTACATAGTTAATTATATTTCAGCAGCAGAATGATGAACAGAAATACTTGATTGGATCTGGGATATGTTGGGCCCAGTTCCCAGTAAGGTAGCCAGCTAAGGGAGCCAAGCTTTGTCTTTTGCTTTGTGAAGAACACGGGGAAGTTTCCCTGTGATACTGCTGGCACACTGCAGTGGTCAAAAATTATCACAGATTTTTCCAGCCAAGGACAATATCTGCCTCTCTGCCTGTCTCTGTGTGTTAGAACAGTGAACCAGTGCAGTGAACTTCCTCCCTGAACCGAACAGGGACCTGAACGTCAAACAGTCTCTTACCAGAATTAGAAAACATTGGAATAAAATTCCCCCCATATTTTCCAACATATATCTGTTTCTTTCTGAGTGCAGAGATGCTTACATATCAGCATTTTCTGTGCAAATTTTTATAAGACCTTTACACAGAAGATGTCTACAAGTATCCCCATCTATGTTTACAAGGATCTAAAGGGTGGGCTGAGGGAGGATGGAGCCAGACTCTTCTCAGTGGTTCCCAGTGATAGGACGAGGGGCAACGGGCACAAGCTGGAACATAGAAGTTCCACTCCAATCTGAGGAAGAACTTGTTTTGGGTGAGGGTGGCAGAGCCCTGGCAGAGGCTGCCCAGGGAGG
>JAOTQQ010000012.1:21276211-21310998 GCA_026546715.1 Gallinago undulata | reverse complement strand
TCTCTGTTGCCCTACGCTGGACTCTCTCCAGTAGTTCCCTGTCCCTCTTGAACTGGGGAGCCCAGAACTGGACACAGTACTCCAGCTGTGACCTCACCAGTACAACGTGAAATAGGAAGACACGACTGCACAGCCCAAGGCCACGAGATATTCATGGCCCTGTGAACAACAGACAGCTACTGGTCTCAACAGCACCTAACCCTGGAGAAGTGCTCAGGCTCCCATGCCATGCTGCAAAAGGTGCTGCCATCACCACAACTGTGCACCTTTGCTGTCAGGACACCTCCTTCAGAAGCACCAAGGCATTAACAATGAAAAGACTCAGGTGAGCCCCATGTATAGGGAAGCTCTGAAAGTTTCCTATGGGGAGGGAACGTGTCTCGGCACGGAACCAACTCACCTCCTAATTGGGGAGGCACGAACTGAGTCAAATAAACCTCCGCCTTGAGCCGCCCTGCTGGCCGTAAGTTGCCGGGGGGCCTGGGGGCAGCAGTGAACGATGCCGGTGCCTCAGGGACCCAGGCGGCAGGCCAGGCCAGGCCAGGCCAGACCAGGCCGTGCGGGCCGCCCGCCCGCCCACTTGCTCGGCCCAGCTCGGGTGTTTGTGGGAAGGGCCCGAGGGGCCGTCCTGCCCGCCGTGCCCCGCTCCCCGGGCGCTGCGCCGCCGCCGTCGGGCGAACCGGGGCCTGGAGCCGGGGCCGGGTGGCGGGCCAGCCCCGCTTTCCCAGCATGCTGTGCGGCGGGCTGGCTCCCCGGCCCTGGGAGGAGGAGGAGGAGGAGGCGGCGGCGGAGGTACCGCGGCCGGGAGGAGGAGCCGCCGCCGTCGCCGCCGCCGCTGCTGCTGCCGCCGCCGCTGAGGGCTTCTCGCTCCGCTGCCGAGAGGGGAGGGGTGGCCGCGCCGCCCCCCGCGCCCCACGATGCCGCTCTTCGCCACCAACCCCTTCGACCAGGATGTGGGTGAGTGGCTCCGGCCTCCCCCCCTGAGGTAACCCCGTGGCCGGCCCTCCCTCCGACCCCGCGCCACCCCCGCCGGCTGCCGGCCCGCTCTCCCCCCACAGCCCTACGCTCTTCGGCCTCGCCTGTGACGGGGAGCCGGGGGTAGCGGCGGCCCGGCCGGCCCGGCGGTCAGGGTGCGGCGGGGAGCGGCCGGGCCGGGGGCGCCTCCCGGCAGCGGGCGGCGGTGGCTGCGGCCTGGTCGGTGACAGCACGGGGGTGTGGGGGTGTGTGTGTTGCGGGCCCTGCCTGGCTTCGTGGGGCTGCGGGCGAGGGGGGCGAGCACGGGGGTACCTGTGGGAGCCAAGCTGGCCTCCTTAGCTGAGAGCATCGTTGCCGCATAGCAAAACAAGTAGTGGGAAAAGCTGGGGCTGGAGCGCTGGAAAGTAAAAAGCACCGGCCGCAATTGCTTCGCAGACGGGCATGAGAAAACTGTCAAAGCGTTTTGTGCTCGGTGCTTTAAAGTGAATTCCTGCGGGAGCTTGCTTTTTTTCCCCTTTCAAGTCAAACTTGACGTGCTGTGATCAGGTTTCATCCCCACCTTGCTCGTTCCAAGGCCCAACTAGTTGGAGAGGAAATGCCTGGCTTTTACTTGACAAAAATTATGCTTAATGCTGATGTGTCCAAACTGAAGCTAAAGTCATGAGAGGCCCCTTCCAACTCTGACAGGTCCATGATTCCATAATGTATAGGCAGTTAACAATGTGTTTTGCACGTCTGATTTGTGATTGTGCAATAAGATTTGTCTCCTACCTGCTGCTGATGTCTGTTTTACTTTGAGTGATAGAAGCTTTGTCTGGGGAACAGCATAATATAAAGTGTCTTTTTCCTCATTTTTGGATAAGTATATCCCTCCCGCCCAAATAATTTTCTTCTAGCATTATAACTCTCTATATATTTGGAACAAATTTCTTTATGCTTGCTGTAGCTTTCAAATACAAATACATTGTTTCTTTCTTGATGTTGATCCAACTTTGGAAGTTGGGATTCCAATCTAATTCTTCCAGCTCTTCAAAGAAAACAATTCAAAACTGTTTGAAAAGTGTGTATCTTTTCAAGGGGGAAGGGTTAGTGCATAAATGAAGGACTGTGACACAAATTCTGTATGTATGGAAACAGGATTTCTTACTCTGTTGCATATTAATAATGCATAACTTTTTTTTCCTATTTTGAACAGAACGCTTTTCTGCTAAAGACTGTCTTTCAATTTATGATTTTCTTGGTGGCAAAATTGACTTATTTTGAAAAGTAGTAAATTTTTCCTAATTGTTTTGCTCGCTGCTAGTGTAATTTAGCAGTTGAAAATGAGCAAGAGATTGCACTGCTTGCCAATTTCCCATGGACCATTAGAGGATTGAAACATTGGTAATATTATCTGTGAGAATTATTTGAACTAATAAGATTTAAAAGCTAATAGCTGAGGTTTCTGGCAAGCGTTCACTTCTTTACTTCCTACAGCCACTGTCTAGCGGTGAAGATCAGACTGCTTGAGTGAGTTTCTGTGGCGCTTGGTCAGATGGATGTGCTTGTCAGCACTGTAAGTTTCATAAAGCAGGGTGGTAGCACCCAACTTCGGTGGGTTATTTGCTGTTTTCTAGGTGCGGAGGATGCCAGCACCATACCTGCTGTGCTTTGCCTAGTAGGATCGACAGCAGATATTTTTCAAAAGTATTACTCTGTATGAGCATGGGGAAATAGCCATTCAATCCCAAATTGTTCTTGGAAAAGAAGACTGGGCTAAATTTCACCACAGCCTCTTTCCTTTAGCCCCTGTCGTGGTGTCCTGAGGAAGGCTAAAGGAGCAGCAGGCTGTTCAGTTAGCAGCAGCCTGCTTTCAGGAGCCTGCTGACTTTATCCATCACTTAACTGGATTTGTGCCAGGGAGACGGCAATGAAGAAGTCTCCCAGAAAGTGTCCCTGGGCCCTTCTTCCCTGAGGCCCCTTGGGAATGTGCTATTATCTGGATGAACTTCTTGGCAGGCTTCATACGGTAACGTCAGTTGTAAAGTAAGCTCTTAGGTTTTCGGGAAACTTTGAAAAGTTGTCAAGCAACTGTTATTTTTTAAGTTCTTCTTTCAGAATGAAAGTTGAGTGCTCTGCTTTTGTTCTTGCCCAGCAAGAAAGTTTTCTTTTGAAAATCAGATTCCTGAAGCAGGAGGGCAGTCAAAAGCTGTTCTTAATTTCATACAAATTTGGACATTGGTGTAGCTGATAGTACTGCTGTGATCGCTGTGCATTCTCATCTGCTGGACAGCTAATCAGTACAGTGTAATGGTTGGAAATGATTTTGGAACCATTTAGGGTGATGGATTGCGGAGAACACATCTGGAACTACATTGTTTTCCATTGTTTTGAGGAGCATAAGTATCTCTCAGTTCAGAGGGAGAAATTTCTCAGTTTGGCCAGTCCTCAGCATTTGGCTAGTCCTGTTAGCATGCTCCTGCTGTGCAACCTGGTTATCCATAATAGTTTACCATTTAGTGTCAACTTTATACAGAGATTTTTGAGGGGTGTACCTTTTCTTTAGGTGTAATTGGCAAAAGAATGTTGATTAAGACTACTGTTAAACTAATAATATTAAAGAATACTTTGATCTGCCCAGAGACCTGAGGAGATAAGGCATTGTAATCCTCAAAGAGTGTAAATCTCTTGGTTAATTCCAGATACTTTTTGTTTTCTGAACACTCTTTTTACCATATTTAGGAATATTTCAACAATATTCCTAGGAAGGGATACTAATCAGTGGTGACACAAGTCAGTGTGGATTTTCACAATCAAGTCCGGAAACCTTTTGACAGTATGTCCAAGTAAGGAACATAATATTGGAATTTAACAAAAGAAAAAAAAAACTTTAAAGACTCGCACTGCTGAGGTTATAATTAAGAGACTCTAACTCTCCATTTAAGGACTTAAAATTAATGGTGTTCGTATTAGGCTGATGGGAAGTCTATTTCTCCCATATTGCACAACCTTAATAATGCAATTACTCCCAGAGAATTGTTTCTGAGAAATGCAGGTTTATCTGTAAGTTTGAGGCAGGCAAAATAATGGTGAAACATGCTTTAAGAACCAAAAGACTGTCTGCTAATCTGTCATGACAGACTAATTAGTACTGTCTCAGTGGTTAGGCTTGGTTTGATGAAGAATTTACTGCTAAAGCAGTTCTGAAGTGTCATTTAGATGTTATCTCAAGAATAAAATCTGTAACTCTGGACTTAATGTAGTGCTTTATTCTAACTGGATATCAAGCATTGTAAACTTAATCTATGCTATAAGAAAAGAACTGGAAGAACTTTTTAAAACCCTGCTGTAAGCTTATTATTTCTGAAGTATTATAAGCTGTGATAAATACAGGTTCTGGTGTGAGTGTGCATAAAATCACACATGATATTAACAGCAGGTGTTCAAAAAACATGGGCGGGGTTTGCGTGATTTTAAATGTAGCTGGTGTAGTAGTTTGAGGCACCACAGGAGTGGGAAGAAAGGAAAGATTCAGGCTTACTGTTTAACAGTAACAGGAAAGTAAGCAGGTAGTTTAGTAATGTAGTAGAACTGTCAACCTGATGTGTCTTGAAATGATTTTTCCCATGTTTTATTAGCTATAGCAGTTACTGATCACTTTATGCTCACGACTCTTTAGATATTTAATAATATGCATGAATTACATGATTAAATAAGGATATTATGGTTTGACAATACATATAGGTTGATGTCTTAGAATGTAAGAGGTACTTTGACCATGATTCGCATGGAGCAATTTCTTGTAATAACATACTCTTGCTATTTAAACTCATTATTCTTGAGATTTATTTCCTTGGTTAGTCAACACCTTCAAACCATCCAATTACATGTCTCTCAGAGCTGGGCTTCCTTCTGTTTAGGCCAGGTTTGTTAAAAGGAGGGAAAATTGTTGCAGAAGAGGTTCTAGACCCCAGATAATTATACAGACTGCAGACAGTGAGTTAGCTTCTGGCTTCAAGGAAAGAATTCCCCAGATTGGTTCAGCTCGTCATGAGGCTGGCACTTTTTTGCCAGCCTGAAAAACAGCGATAAAAATGAGTGGAATACACATTCTGTATAAAAGCCAACACAAAAATAATTTTCAATATCCCTTTCTGAAAATGAGATTCCAGACTTTGAGTTCAGCTGGGCAATCTGAAGCCAACATGGTATGTTCCATAGGCAAAGGAGTTTTTGTAGATTGTACTTTCCCAGTAATTCTTTTTCTTTCCTCCCAGGGAAGAACTGTCATTTTAAGTGCTTCCCCTCATTTCAGCTGTGACAGTGTGCATTATAATATCAAAATTGAGAAAAATCAAAGTAGTTATCTAACATGTAAAATCTGTTCCTTTAACAGATAAAAATAAGACTGTATATTTGATGTGAAAAGTTAAGAGTCTTGCTGATATTCCTTCCGATATGTAGTTTCTACTGTGGCTTGGTTTGTGGGGCTCTGTAAATAGATAGTGGCACCATTTATTAGTATAACATGCCTGTGATACACCTGAGTTACAGAGTAATTATTACTGTTGTCATATATCTCTAATGTGCTCAACTTCCTGCTCTGTTGTAATATTTCTGGGTGAAAGGTAGTTTGAGTTCCCATGGATGTGTTAAGAGTTTGCCGTAAGACGTCTAAACATCTAAATTATTTTTGCCCTGCTTGTTGTACTGTTGTTTTCAGCATTGTTTTACCAGACCTTGAATCCTTTTGTCTTCATTCTGCTCAGCTTACTGAGTTGAGCGATGTCTGTCTTGGCTAGACTGCCTCAAGCATGGTGAGATCCTCCGTAGTCTTCTGAAGTTGAGGTGGCCTCATGTCAGCTCAGTCACTGCTGCTTGCTTTGCCTTGGGTCAGCTAGTGATGCTTTTATGGGATGCCTTCTACAAGTGATCCCAAAAGGACTTTTTAGGAATGCTGTTAAATGGGGATACGGTTAAACTGAAGTAGTTGGTTAATAGCTTTACTGAAGTTAAGTTCAACAGGGAATTGTAGTTTCTTTCTGTGTTGGCGTTGTCTGTTAGACGTCATTTTCAATCTTGTCTAAAGGAACGTGGTTGGACATATTCTTCTGTGCAGTTCTGAGTATGCTAGTGAAGTGCAGAGTGCTTAATATTAAAGTGGTGCTTTTTGTAGAATGGGCCAACAAATACATTTCTTCATTTTATTTGACAAAAAGAATGAGATTAATTACTTTAACTTCAGTGATGTGGAACCGTATGCAATCAGAATTTCTTTGTGACTGACTGCAAGAAGAAAGGAAAACGTGCAATCATTTTCAGTCTTTTAGGACTATTTAAACTATATTGAAGAGATGAAATAGCTAATTTATGTTTTTACAGTGCTTTGGATTTTTAGTATTTGCATTAATGTAGAGGGGGAAACTTATTTGGCCTTGTGAAGAAAATGAGACTGAATTTCAGTGGGAGAGGGGAAGAGAAGGCTGAAGGGAGTGTTGAATTTTTTGTTAATTCTATGGTGTTTACATTGATATAATGGATTTTTTGAGGATTTTTTAGCATGCTGGAAACTGGCTGAAGTTTTAGTCTGTGAGTGGAGACTTTCTTTAGCAGTCCTTTTGAAGGCTTTCTGTAGCTGTTCTGATCTTTGTAACTTCAAAGACTGAGAACTTGAGTATTTCATTTTAGAGATGTGCAACTGGGGAAATAGTAGAATATTTTGACAATTTTTACTCATATTTATTTTAACTGCTTCAAATCATGTACATTTTAAGTGTTGGCTTTGGGAGTGTTTTGATCTGGTTTTGTTATTTCTTGAAAATCAATGCAGTTTTAACAGCTTTCAGACTTTGTAGTAGAAAAATAGCTCAGTTCTAAGATTTGATTTTTTTAAAGAAGAAACATCAGTAAAATCTAAAGCTAAAACCTGCCAAGACTCCCCTCTGAAATGCTGCTATTAGTATGAGTAGTCTTTAAGTTTAAGGTTATAATTTCTAAATAATGCACAAAACCAAAGGAGAAAACAGAATTTTATTGATTCTCCAGGCCTTTATGTTTCTGTAAATTGAGGAAGATGGGGCCTCCACAAATATTGATGAACTTTACAACGCAAGGAGAGGCTGGTTGTAGGTATCCCAAAAGAGCCCATGTACTTTCACCACAACCAAAGTGTAAGTAATGTAACTCGTGTATTTAGATCTTTCTGGCCTGGCTTCTGATCAGTAGGTGTAACATTGTCTCCTGGGTTTTTGGTACGGTATTTCAGTGAGACCAGACACAATTTATCCTGAGGAATGGCATTTTCTTTAGAAGGCAGGTGATAATCAGGTTTGTATAAATTTGATGTAAAGGTTTAGTTGGAAAAGAAAAAGAAAATAGAAAATATGTGTGGAAGTATGATTTCACCATATGGATATTTTATTTGAAGGAGATTATGTTCTAGAAATTATTCAGAAATTTTGAATATACAGGCACAGCTGAGATTTCTATCAGAGGAGATGGATTTTGCTTCAGAATGCTTAGTTATTTGATTTATACGTGATTTATGATTATGTTTATGCAGTTGACACATCATTTCTGACTCAGGAGTCAGGAAGCTGCAAATAGTTGGTCACTGAAAGGTGTGTTGTAGGGAAGTACAGCTAATGCTTACTTTAGTATTTTTTATGTTTTCCTAAGCATCTGCTTCTTTAAGTATAATGTATATTAGAGGCTGAATGTTGAGCAAGGTAGAATTGATCTGGCTCGATATGATTAGTGTTTTGAGTACAGAAGAAGTATAAAGGAAGAAGCTCCTGCCCGTGGCAGGGGGCTGAAACTGGATGATCTTCAAGGTCCCTTCCAACCCAAACCATTCTATGAGTCTATGACTCTATAAGCCTAATGATCCCATGCTCTGTGCCTGAAAAAATGTGGCTGAAAAATTCTATATATTTGCTTTGTGTGTCTTGCTTTTGTTTTAGGAATTAAATAAATTGTGGAAGTTATTTGGAACGATATTCTCATATTGTGCAGAACCGCTGTTATTTTTGTTGTCCAAAGAAGCCATAGTTCTGAATATCCTTTTCCTCTGAAATGGCGGTGCTTACCACTTTGCGTGTCTGTCTTTGTGGAAATAATTGTAAGAAAAAAGAATTTTAAATAACTCCTAGAAAAATAAAGGTGAAAATCGAAGACCTGTAATGAAAAAAAGCAGTCGTAAAATTTGAAAGCTACTAATTACAATCTGAGTAAGATTTTACAGTCTTGCACTGGCTAAAGTTACTACATTAATTTGCATGCCTTGCTTGTGCTGGGAAAACAGTGCCTCTAATTAGGGTGATAAAGCTTTATGGGAGAGAGCTGTTTTGGAGTACTAGACACAAAGTTCCATCGTTTATACCTCTGTGTCAGAGTCCTGTTTTCCTTTGTGTTTGATATAGCATTAATAAGTTTTAAAGAACACTGATTTTATGAAGGAGCCAGTGCTGTCTTTAAAAGTTGTTTTAGTAAAGTTTTCCTTCCTTCTCAGAGTCCTTTTTGGTACTAAGATAGGGTCTGACAGTGACATGTCAGCTGTACCTGAAGGCTGGTATGGTGCCAGCTATTAGTCAGGATAAGCAAATACTCAATGTATACATAAAAAGTTTTTTTTTGGCTGTGAATGTGTGCCTCACATTAGAAGAGAGAGCATTCATGGATTTTAAGTGATAATAGTGTAAGTAATGTAACTTAAGTAGCTGTAAGTCATAATTTTGTCGACAAAACGCTGATGCAACATAGGAATTTTGTCAAAGCATCTTTGTTGCTCCCGTTCCCAGGATGGTGAAAGGTGATAGTCACTCGCTAATGCTCCGGCAGAGATGGTGGCCTTTCTCGTGGAGAGCCCATGTCAGATAGCGCTCTGCTAACATCCACAGTATGCCGCTAACATTTAACTGCCTTGTTTGAGACAGAACTCGCTGCAAACACTATGTTTTACATGTCTTTCAAGTCATTTTATTATCCAAGGGAATTAATGGATGCTTGTTACTACAGAAGACAGAAAATGCACAATGAAAGTGGGTTTCAGACTGAAATTTTAGGAAGAAGCTACTTAGCGTTTGCTGGTAGAGGAAACATCCTGACTAACAAGGGTGAAGATGTCGCACACAAATGGCAGTTTTTATATGGGACTAATCAACTTCTAAGCGGGAATGTAGCCACGATAGAAAACTTGTAATTGTCCTTGTAGAGGCATTTGCCACATATTGTGACTGAGAATTAAAATGAAGGTTGTAATTGCTGTAGTTGATACAAGTCGGGGATTTCACTGATCACCGTCTTATTTTTACTTTTGGCCAAACTATTTAAATTAGCGTAAGAGACAGTAGTTGTTTTTAAACCTTCAGCATGCATTGGTTTACTTTTTGGTTTGTAAAAACATAACCAATTGCCATGCTGTTTCTCTCTGATGTGAGGAAAGAAGGATCAGTTGTTGCCGAAAGTACAGACAACTAACTGCCTGTTACGTAGGACAATGGAAAAGGTCAGCTTTTCCCTTCCGTTGGATTTCTCAGCCCTGACTGCTGTAGGATGTGCTAACTGAAGTACAACATCAGGCGTGGGTGACTGGTGTGGATTCTCGAGGCTGCGTGTGAGCTCTGAGCTTGGTGGGAACTCTGGAGAGTTGGTGGCTCTGGAGAGCATCATGCAGACACGCTCGGACTGGAGCTGGTCCAGCTCCAGCAGAACTGGCAATGAATGGAAACAGTGGCGTCCTGGAACTAAACTGCCTCCACGCGGTCTGTTTTGTGTGTTTTGGGAATGTCGTGTAGGCATATCTTCAGCTCAGGTACCACTCCCTGTTGGGCTCCATGTTTCAAAAAAGCGGTTTTCGATGCCTCAGCCTTGAGGCTGGCTTTGGAAGCAGTACAGCTGCTGTGCTCCCGGACTATGAGTACAGATGTCTTGGCCTGTGATGGCTCTATGCAAAGCATTCAGTTCAGGTGCCTTACCCCCCGGGGCACAAGAATTCTGCCTACAGAGGACTGAGAGCTGGCTGTATTAAAATGATAAATAACAAGCAGGAAAAGTATAATACATGGTTCTGCTATGAGTTTTTCCTTCTCCCCATGCGCTCCCCAGTTTAGAGAGAAGAGGCAGTGCTCTTTCACTTTATCTGAGAGAACATACAGAACTGTAACTAACTTCCATTTAGGGTTTCTGTGTGCTGCTTTGCTGTTTTCCTTGCATCAGGCAGTACAACTGGTGTGTTTTCATTCTAGCTGTATATGGCAGAAATGCTTTGAGAGCACATAACCACAGAGCTTTGCTTTTCTGCATTTTTGTTGTGAATAAGGAACTAATTAACTGTAACCTGACTTCAATTTGTAGGGCAGAGAAACTCATTTATAAGGACAAGCCATCAACTAGGAATAATTCCTAGTAACTTTTGGAGACTGAATGTTTTGCTTTGTTTTTCTCTTCTCTGCAGTCTTACAATTGCTAATATGGATAATGAATTTTTCCTGGCAGATAAGGTTTTATAGGACATCTTTGCTTACTGCCATAAAACTAGATAGTCTGAGACATTCCCTGAGGGATGGTACTCATTGCCGAAGTGTATTTAGTGTTTTGCAGATTAAGAAGTGAATATTAGATTAAGTGGGGATAGGAAACAGTTTGTGTACGATTCTGCACCTATTCTTCTTTTATTTAGTGAATAATGGAAAGTGTTTGTGCACTCCCTCATGCTCTCCAGCCCTGATCTGATCTATCAGTGTTTAGATAATCTTCCATTCAGTTGCAGTGTAAGCCTCCTTTAACACTTATTTATTGTTATTCTCTGTGTACTTAAGTTTTTCTGGGGAAGAAACAGGGAAGGAGTCTCTCTTTTTTTTTTTTTTTTTCCCTTTAAGTGGAATCTTTCTTTTCCACCAGCTCTCTCTATTTCTTCACTCTGGAGCCAGGACTCATCCTATTCAAAAGATTTGGAAGAAAGAATCCAAATAGACTTCTACTTGATTAGCTTTGGTTTAGCAGTCTTTATAGCTGAAAAGAGACAGTGGAATATATCATCCAAAACAGAGATGAGAATGGGGAGATAAAAGTTTAGTGATTATTAATGAATTGTTGAATCCTCCTGTTGAATTGTAATACATAGAAAGGAAATGCAAGACACAGCTTTTTAGTGTCTGAGAAAGCAGTAAATGCGGTTATATCTGACGCTGCAAACAGTTAATTAATGCTTTGGGTATTCATATCCTATTAAACTTTATAGTTCCGAATTGGGGAAAAAAAAAAAGAATCAGTTGGTAGCTTTGCTACTTTTGTCATATTCTGGGTATATCTTTATTATGTGGGAAAACAACCCCCAAATATATATTTGCGTATGAGTTAAAATTCATGGTCAGAAGTAAACATTTGAAAATTAAAAAGTATTAGGTATAACAGTTTTAATATATGAATTTATTAAATATAGGGATTTGTCATGCATTTAGCAACATACAGAGAGGTAATAGTGCAAAATATTTGCTGACAATTTTGTTAATTTTTTTTTTGAGATTTATATTTTGATTTACTTGTACTTTATTCATCAGAGAAAGCAACCAGTGAGATGAACACTGCAGAGGACTGGGGCCTCATCTTAGACATCTGTGATAAAGTTGGACAGTCGCGCACAGGGTAAGTGACTTTAGAAATTTCCTTCCCGAACTTTTGAAATTTTGTTCCTTCCGTCTCATACTCAGATGAGAGGAATGGAATTTTTGTTACCTTGCATAGACTTTTGTGATAGCTCAATTTGACTTGAATTTCCAACTAAAAGGAAAATGTATGGACTTCCTACTCAAATATTTTGCAGTTCTTCCTTTGATGATGCTAGCTGATCTGTTCTAATTAGGACTTGTGTACGGTGGCTTTTCACCAATGTAACAGAATAAATAAACTGATCTGATTTAGCAGTGTCGCTGTAAACCCAGGAGACTTCATCAGGGATTTTTCTTACACAATCATAATCTAGGTTGGAAGTGACCTCCAGAGGTCATCGTCTAGTTCAACCCTCCAGCTTGAAACAGGTCTAATTAGATCAGGTTGCTCAAGCCTGTGTTGAGTCTTGAATGCCTCCAAGGTTGGAGTTTCCATAACCTCTATGGGCAACATATTTCAGTCTTTAACTACCCTTTAACATATTTCAGTCTTTAAATAGTAAAAAAATAAATAATCTTGCAATCTGATTACAGTTTCCCCATTTCCAACTTGCCTGTTGCATCTGGTCCTATGACTCTGCAGCTGTAAGAAAGAGTCTGGCTCCATCTTCTATGTATTCTCTGATTAATTAGTTGTAGAAAGCAGTAAGGTCCCCTTTTAGTCTGCTCTTCTCAAAACTGGAAGCAGCTCTTCATCTCTCTTTGTATGTGACTCTCCTCTGACCATCCTGGCAAGCCCTCCCTTGGATTTACTACAGTGCATCAATATCTTCCTTGTGGTGGGGAGCCCCGGACCGGCCGTAGGACTCGAGATCCAATCTTACAAGTGCAGAGATCCCTGAGGGACCCCGCTAGTTACTGCCCACTGGTTGGAATTTGCACCACTGATGACAACTCTTTGAGCTTAGGAGGCCAGCCAGTTTTCCTCCCAATTTGTTATCCTTTTATCCAGCCCATATTTCACCAGTCGGGTGATAAGGAGACTGGGAGCTTCAACTGTATGTTGAAACTTTGCTAAAAAAGGTATAAAGCATCTGCTGTGTTTTATCACAGAAAGCAACGAGGTTCTGTGTTTCACGAGGGGCAATGGGCACAAGCTGGAACATGGGAAGTTCCACTCCAATCTGAGGAAGAACTTGTTTTGGGTGAGGGTGGCAGAGCCCTGGCAGAGGCTGCCCAGGGAGGGTGTGGAGTCCCCTTCTCTGGAGATCTTCAAGCCCCACCTGGATGGAGCCCTGAGCGATGTGCTCTGGGCAGCCCTGCTTTGGCAGGGCAGTGGGACTAGAGGATCTCTAGAAGGTCCCTTCCAACTCCACAGTAGGATCTGCAGTTATTTCCTGCTAACAGCAAACTGAATTACAAATTTCTCAATGTACTGTCCAAGATATGACAGCAGCCACACAGTACTACAGAGACATGGCCAGCTGTGAGGTAGCAGCTGACAGTGCAATCCCTCTGCCTCACGCAGTGTAAATACAATCCTGAGAGCAGATCAAGTTGAAAATGCAAGAATTTGCAAAGAGAAGTTCAATTTTCCCATAGTCTGCGCTGCCCCTTCTTTTTAGTGATAAGACACAGATTGTCACTACACGAGTGTTGTACATTATATGAGCTTTGTACATATGACTCTTCCCTAGATTATCAGACAATGAATAACAATGAGCTTTGAACCTGGGCAGAGTGTACGCCGCACACTGTTTGGCTCCAAGAAAAACCTTTCATCAGGAAAGACATGATTAATTCAGAGCACACCATGAAGACCTAAGAGATTATTGATTAGGGCCAGTTCGGGAAAGCAGAAGCAAAACCAGGATAGGTATTTCAAAGTAAACTTGGAATTTTCAGGTAAGATCCAGGACATGAATTTGAGAGGGAGTGATAGTGAGAAAAAGAAAAGTAGGTAGCGTGTACGCAACCTGAGCAGGAAGCAATGAGATGTTATTTTCAAAGACAGCAATAACAAAAAGAATTTGCATTTGTCCCATTTAATTTCTTCATTTGTATTCTTAAATATCTTAAATAAAAGATGCAGGAGTCTTTATGTATAGAAAGAGATTTCTGTGTGCATTACCTCCAGGAATGTCTGGGCCCATAGCCGGGATCTGATTTTCAGCGCTGCACTCTTCCCTCTTTCCAGTTGTCCCACAGTGCAGGAAATTAGGATACACTTCACATTTGTACAGTTCTGTGCACAAAATAAAGGGAAGTCATTTAAAAATGTACATGATCATTTTGAAATGCTATAAAATAGCAAAACAAATCAACTTTCCCTTAAAGAGCTAAGTAGTCTGAAATCAGTAATTTCATCTAATATACAAGAGATACCCCGTGAGGCACTATGAGAATTATAAACCAAGGGGGAGATTAGTTTTGCACCACTTACCTGTAGTAATGAAAATAAAAATAATAGTTTTCAACACTATAAATTCTGAAGAACTCTAAATGTCCAGGTACTTATCAATTCTTTGAAGCCTCTGCTTCACCTTCATCTATCAGTCATTTTGTGATTTCAACACTTTTTTTTTCTGTTTTTATGCCTGAAATTCTTTATTTGTCCTCCTAAATCTTTCTCCTCTTCTAACTCTCCTGGTTTTCTTACTGATGTTTACCTTATAGCAGCCAGAACATTTGCTGAGATTCACTCTACTTGAAACTTGTTGTCCAAGAGACGTTCCTGATGAGCAGAGGTTCTGGCTCACACACAGGGCTGAAGACAGAACCCAAGCGATGTGACTCTGAGCTGAGTTATACAGTCGATACACAACGGCTGACAACAGCCACTGAAGGGAATGAGCAGAGTCTCATGGGGTGACCACAGAAATTATACAGTTCTTTGGGGCGTAGAAAGGAAGAAAGATCTCATAGAAAAATTATTAGAACTGTGTGTAAGAATATGTACATTTTCATACGTACAAATGGGTTTTTCTTGAAAAGTTTTGGTTCGATTCAAGAGGAAGGCTGAAGTTTTAATTGATCCCTAGTTTTATAACAAAGCAAAGAATCCTTCCCTTACAGATTCTTTATTGTCACTCATGACAGAAGGTCTTGTGACCTAAAAATCAAAGCTAAGTTCTACCAAGTTGTCCCTTGGGAGAGTGAGACTGGCAGCACTACCGACGCCCACGCTTCAGAACACGAGCTGATGATGTACGTAACAGGAATTAAAAGACGCTTAAGGAACCCTGTATCTTTATAGACAGCTTTCCCCACAAATCCTTACTGGATCACAAGTTAAGTAGAAGCTGTTTGCTTAATCACTGTTTTCTAAATCAGTCTGAAAATGAAACTGTAAACCCTGGAACTTGCAACTATAAACCTTTTATTTTAAACGAGTATTTCAAAGTATCTGTTTATTTGGCTTTTCATATTTAAACATCCTCCAAACAGATTTATTTATATAACAGGAAGGAGGAGAGCTGTTTTCATTAATCATAGTGGCCAAAACCACATATTAACAAAATAAATCATTAGTATGCAAAAAAGTCTACATTTGGCTGACATTTTAGAACCTAAACATATATTTCTACTTTTCTTAGTAATGCATTTAGCCTATAGTGATTTTCAAACACTGTAACATTAGAACTAATGGAAGAGAAAACAAACATTTAATAAACAGCATAAACAGAGTAAGACGTTCTCAGAATAATTTTCCTCTCCATGAAAACGCTTTGATGAAAATGAAAATAACTTTAAATTTCTGACAGAAATTTAAAGAATCACCTTTGGCCAATCAGTCATTTTCCAGAACAACATACACTTTCCGTGTATACTTCAAATATGTCAAAAAAAATAATTAATTTTTCTGGATCTGCAGCATGCAATGCTGAAGGCACATAAAATTGTGACTAACTACAAAAAATGACATCTTGCTTTTCTACGCCCATCCTGGAAAAGCCCTGCTATATATCCAGTGGTAAGTACTGTACCCATTCCTATCCTATATTTGTGCTTATCAAAAGCATACTGTACTAGGAGACTGCCTGACACACTGCCAATTTTCTATGACTAAGTACTCAGCTAAATACTCTCTGTCTGCACCAAGCAGCTGAAAAATCTCTGCTTTGCATTGAAGATGCAGACACAGTACATACTTAAGAACTTTGTTAACCCCTTTCAGTTGCTGCAGTAATTTTTAGGTTGGCAGCATACGCACTTAATCGCTGAGACAGGTAAATGACCATGAAGGTATTAATGAAGAGTAGATTAATTGTTCTGTGATATTGGGTGCTATGTCTTTGAAAGCCCAGGAATTCTTCCTTCAGCCTCAGTGGAATCAGATTCTTCCCAGGGCATCAGGCTGATGAAAGAATTATATTGGAATCAACAGCAATTATTGTTTAAAATGGGTTCATCTGTGATTTTGTTCTTAATACCATTATGATATCCATTACTTTCAGATTCTATCTCCTTCCTGTTACAAAATTTGCCAAATTAACTTTCAGAAGCAGCATAATTATTCTATTACTCCAGAATACTTAGGTCTGTGAGGTTCTTTTCCTCCTACCAAATTCTAGTGATGTCAAAGAATTCAAACATGAGCTTGCAGGAAACAGCTTAATAAGAGAGTGGACAGCATGAAAGAAACTCTGCCCGAGGTTCATAAAAATAGATGGAAAGCCCTGACTGCATGAATCCCACAGCTGACCTGAAGGTCACCGAGTCGGAACACAGCCTCTGGGCAAGGGGAGCCATCACCTCCAATGCTGAACGATGCTAAAGATGGGACACACAATGCAGGAATGGAAAAAACCCCAACCTTCTGAAAATACACCCAAACCAAAACACTCAAGTACCAGATTGATAAATTGGAGCTATTGGAGTGGGACAAACCTGTCGGACTTGCCTTCCTTGTGGTACTGGAAGGGGAAAGAGTCTTACTCTTCCATGTGTCTCTAAGGGGAACAAATATACTCCAAAGGATTTGTACATCAGAACTCTTACTTTACATGAAAATGTTAATTTTAATGTGAGCTACTCTTTATGAAAAAGCCAAAATGCTAGGACTCAAGTTAACAAAAAAAGACCAACCTTTCCAAAGTCAGAATCTGAAATTTAATGTGTGGAAGAGGGGCCCATTCTCTAAATACGTGATGAAATTCCCTGTGTAAGTGTGCCCTTGCAGGACCACAGAGGTTACTCTGCAAACAGCCAGGGGTAAGAAAGCCAAGAATTTGGAGTTCATGATCTTTAGTGTAAAAATCTGTCAAACAAAATTGCTAACCCGCAGCACGGTGATACGTAATAAAAATATTTTAAACTGAGAGGTTAAAAATCACTTAGAAAAATATTTAAAAGTCTGTCAATAAATTTCAGTCAAACCAACAGCCTTGGAAAGGTCAAGTCAAACCAAACCTTGATACATTGCTTGATACATAGTGCCATCTTACAGTTTTTAGACAGCTTACCAGTATTTTTGCGGAGTTTTTCCTGTGAAGTTCTGCCACTGTGACATCCCTTCTCCTGATGTAATGAGAAATTGTGGAATTATATAAAAAAGCCGCAAGTTCAGGAGTGTCTTGTGGAACAGCAAACTGCAAGGAGAAAAAATGGGAATGGTAATGACATACTTGTGCAATGATTCTAACAGATTTACAGATTTGTTCCCTTCTCAGGGGTGTTGAATTTTGAATTAACACTGTTTTTTCAATTTAACAGCACTGCCATGAGAATATACTGTCTTCAGCTAGGAGCATGATGAGTAATAGCACAGCAAGATATTGCCCCGTTACAGGAATTACAGTAGGTAACGGGTTTTTGCCACTTTTTAGTGGTGTCAACTTCATTGCTGTACTTAATTTTGTTAGACTCTTGGGGCCAGATTCTGATCTCTATAACAGGATATATTCAAAGTTGCTGTGTGGGAATCTCGTCATTAGTTTAGATCAAAATCTGCCAATTGAAATAGAATGATTTTACCAGCTTTAGAAAGTAAAAAAATAAATAAATTCTAGCAACACAACCTTTGATTGTTATTTGTTACAGATTTCTTTGGGGAACCATTCTACTTTGTATAATGCAATAGTTTGCTCATTTTAAATGTTGTATTAAAATGCCTTCTCTTCAGCTTTATCTTCACAGATTTTTATTCTCTGATAAAACCCCATTTTTACAATTGGCAGTTTTTCTTTAATTTCAAAGCAGAGCACTTATGGCTTCTTTCAGGAAGCCTCAGGGAATGTCTGGGAACTCAATTGCTATGGAGGAAAGGATAAATTCTACTTCATGACAATCTAATCATGTAAAATCACAATAAAATATATGTGGAAGTTTGCAGTAAGATCTCAATGGGAATTCACCTAAACATAGACAAGACCATTCTTTAAGGGCCTAAAATTATAAAGAGCTGTATCAGATCCATCTTATCACTTCCTTTAACCTCCAAACACAAAATATCTTAAATTCCTAAAGAAAATGTTTGCAATTTTAAGAACTGTAGCACTAAATAGAAGAAATATAGCTATAAACACACAAAACCTTCCTCACACTAATGCTATGTAGAACCGTATTTGGAAAATTTGTACTATTCATCTGATTAAAATTATGAGGCTAAAGAAGCAAATGCTTTGATATTGTTTGAGTTCTTCAGTCAAAAGCATCAACAAAGTGAAAGATACTATAGTTTATTAACTGATGAGGACCTCTTAAGCAAAAATAAGAATCTTTTTTTCCTTTTCTGTTGCTCAATTAGGGTAACACTGTCTTTTTGCAATAAGGGCACAGTTAAATAGCTAGTAAATCTCTCCCTCTCAGGGTGATAACATGTGGGAATTGTCTTTCCAGGATTCTTTCACCAGCACATCTAGCCTTCTTTCATGAAGACAAATTAAAAGAACCACAGTATAATGACATGCCTTTGAAGAAGCCCCCAATATATGATCAGAATTAGTATTTATGTAGATCCATTTGAATACTACATGACTTTTATATTTACTTTTTTTTTTTCATAGAGCCCATAGATCTTCACTAGTGCACTAATAATTCACAGCAAAGGTTCAAATCCATCACTCTGTGCTTAAGAGAAACATACGTGTCTCCTGCGACAATTTAAAAGCAGAATTTCTCCAGTGACCTAGATGCTCAGGTTAAAGATATCATTTTATCTTTCTTGAGCCAGTAGCATGGAATTAATACAACTCTGTAGCTATTTCATACACCACTTATTTAGCATACCATACTTTCTTTTAAATGGATTCTCGCTCCCTCCCTTTAACTACAGTGGAATTTTCCCCATCAGGGGAAACTGTACTGCTTTCTTCTCCTGAACTTTGTCACCTTGAGCAGATTTCCAGATCTTTCTAGATCTTCACTTCTCATTTCAAAACCGGTTGATCTTTCCTCTTTCTCCTGCCAGGCAACACCCTCTGTTGCAAACCTTAACTCCATCAGAAATGTTCTAGAAGAGGACTTTGTGTAAAAGCTGTTGTACAAGAGGTGTCAGTGACCATTCAAGAGCAATGCACTGGATGGTATTATTTTCTCTCTAGACCAGGACTTACACACAGTAATAACAGCTCTGCATAGAATCATAGAAATCATTCACGTTGGAATCATCCCTTGGGATCATCGAGTCCAACCATCAACCCTGCTCTACAAAGTTCTCCCCTACACCATGTCCCCCAACAGAACATCTAAGTGACTCTTCAACTCACTTGGGGATGGTGACTCAACCACCTGCAGCATGAGGAGACCCTGCTCCTGGAGGAGGTTACCTCCTGTTAGTGGATGTACCTTACCCGTATGGTGGATTTTAGCTGCTTCCCTGACAGTAGACTCACTCATGGTCCTACAGCACTCGGCCACTGAGAATGTGTCCTGTGTGTCACTCTGTATCGTCCACCACAGCTGGAAACCACTGCCGATACCTCTGCTAGTAATAGGCACAGGCTCCACAAAATTGACTCTTTGTCTGGGAAAACAGCCCCAACTCATCAGGAATAATAGTTCAGCCCAAAAGTCCATCTAGCCGAGCCCTCTTCTCATCAACACTAACTTTAAGTGGATGTGGGAGGAAGAGGAAGAACAGGGCATGTACAATGCTCACTCCTAGTAACTTTCAGCTTCCAAACCTTTTCAGCTCAGGGACTTCCTGGTCTGCATGAAGTTTTTGTTCATGAATTAATCTTCACTGGACTTCTTTTTTTGCAAACTTGTCCAGTTTCCTCTTAAAACCATGTAAACTTTTAACCCTGACTACTTCCTTTGGCAACAAGTTTCAGATATCTAATACCTGTCACCATGAACCACCGCTTCCTTTCGCTAGTTCTGAATCTGGCTCTACAGGCTTCGTTTGAGGTTCCAATTCCTGTGCAGGGAGAGGCAGAGAGCAGTCAGTCGCTCCCCACCCACGCTCTTCCCACCACTTCTGCTCTTACCATCATATCTGGACAGCCACCTCCTTTCCAGACTGAGGCCTCCTAGTCTACTGAGTTCTTCTGCAAGTGAAGCTGTTCCCTATCTTTGATCAGTCCTTTTGCTCCTCTTTATACCTTCTGCAAGATTTGCAATTTTATTATTCCTTCACAGCCTTCGTTGCCTTCAGAGCAAGATAAGCTCCTTTTCCTAAGAAAAGGAAAAGTCCCTAAAATAAGTCTTCCCGTGCGTGCACAGGTTTATCTTTGCAGACAAACACACAGGAGCACAAAGGAAACCTTTCTACAACACAAGGAATTCAGCAACGGGGAGGAATACAGTGCTTTAACTGAAACTGAACAATCTGAGTCATTTCAAAGTGGAAATGCCCAAGCATCCTAAGAGTGAGTTTCTGAAATCCAAGAGGAGCCAGGCATAGAACGTCATTAGCCTTCTTTGGAAATTTGGAGCCAGGCATCCTGCTGTTTACACAAAAGCTGAAGGAAGGTGTCTCTGCATCCCCTTCCCATCTGAAGCAATAGATAAGCATTACAGATTTGAAACCTGACGTATATTAATGCTGTTCACGGCTTCGGAAACCTGAAATAAGGAAAGGGCATTTCAATTCTTGCAATAAGGACCGTGCATCTAAAGCCACAGGGACCATTGTGTCATTATTACAGGAAGATTTCACACAAGCCTCACAAGAATTTAGTCTCGTTTACGTAACAGGTGTAACCATTATCAAGTACGAGAAGGAGAAGCAAACCCAAAAACCTTAAAAAAAAATTAATCAAAAAATACATTTTCTGAGAATGGCGTTAAGAACTGTGGTGCTATTCTACCCAGGAGCTCTGCCCGTCTGGTCTGGCAGTAACACTCCCATCTTCTTTGGCTTCTTTCTTAATTGAAACCTAAACCCGAGGGGTTTGGCAGAGGGGCTGCTGAACTTCTCTCATACTTGCAACCCGATCTGACTGGTGCCTTGGAGATGCTAGGCTTGCAAATACAAATGCAGCAGCTCAGCTTCTTGCTCCTGACCACTTTTGAAAAATAATTGGAAATGGAGTGGAACAGATTATTAGAAAAATTCTGTTTCCAGATTTGCTGTGTTTTGGGTACAAAATGGAAACATTTTCTATCTTCAGTTCTTCATCACTCCTCTCCTTTTCCTTCCTCTAGAGAAACTAAATAAAAGGGTGGAATCCTAGCCCCTCTCTGGCTTCCTGGGTGAAACAAAAAAAAAAATCTAGCCATAAAGTATTTGGTAACCATCACTTTTTCTATATTCTTGTAAGTATATATTGTAGTTCTGCCTCTTTAAGCTAAAGACTTGTCTCGTAGCTCCTGTGGTTGTGGGCAAGCCCCTTCACTATAAAGTTGTCTCCACTTTCATCCGCTGTACCAACCCAAACCCCTCCTGGTATGCAAAAGACATACAGCACTTTAAACATTTGGAACACAGCTCTCCCTGCAGGATGTCTCGCAGGCTACTGGTTAAACTCAAGGAGTGTTGTTTACTCCAGAAGTGTCTGGAATCAGTTATGCTTAATAAATGGGCTATCGTGTTTTTGATGGGTTAATATGTAGAGCTGTTTTGCTAAATCTTCTGTCTTTGAGCCAAACCAAGCTCTCTTGGAGGGATCTGCCACCACAAACATTGATCTTAGAACAGGCTTTTAGACACTGGCATTTCAACATTTACTGAGGAGGCCACTACTAGGCTTCCCCTTGTTGGTGTCTCTTCCAAACTCGTAGCTCCACTATGAAAAAAGAAAGGTCCATGGAAAGGGAAGCAATTAGGATGGCAAACAACACCTAGGAGTAGCACCTCGGAAAAAACTGACAAGCAGTTTTTATCTTTTGCTGGTAGGATTGCAATAATCACAGAATCATTTCCAAGTAGAGAAACCAAAATCCTGTCACGCTGCTGACAAAGCTGCAACTTCTATGAGTAATATTGAAGCCACAAAATAATTGTAGGCTATATGAATCCTTTTATCAAGAGGCAATACATGAAAACTTCCATTTCGGGAGCACATTCCATGCGGAATTCCAGTTGATAGTTTGCCTTTATAGGATATTCAAAGTATGTTTGTTGAAAAATTAAAACACTTTAAGACACAGAAAAAATATGTAGGCTTCTAAAATTACTCCCATTTTATAGATTATACTGTCTCATACTATGTTGACCTTAACTATAACATAAAATATAGCATGTGATATTAAAAATATGTATCTCATCATATACTTGGTGCAAGGAAATAGGCCCTGTCAATAAAAGATGCTGAGGACTGACTGGGTAAGAAGCAGCTCTGCAGAAGAAGACCTGGCTTAAGAAGCATCCTGGGCTGTATGAACAGGAGCAAAGACAATACATTGAGAAAGTGACTACATGTAGACCACATGTAGATACAACATCCATTTTTGGACGACCCTCAAGGAAAACCCTGCACCTTTCCATTTAAAAAAATTATCTTGTGTCTAATGCTGCGATACTGAATCAAAATACAAGTTTCTTCTGATAAGAAGAGTACAAAAAACACATACCATGCAACACAACTGTCACACTAGAAACATCATAGCTTGCTTGTTATCCAGGAAAATGATCTCAGGGTTATTGTGAAAATTGTCCCAAAAGCTCCATCCCATTGCGAAAAGAAAAAGTCAAGCAAAATGCAGAGAGGGATGGAAATAAGAAGGGCTGACTTACCTTTATTTGCATTGCATTGATAGGAGAGCTCGTTTGACAGTGCAATGGTCCATGTGTCTGAATATGAAGAATATACAGAAGAAATTCTTCTCGACTGGACACAGGCCAACCGACATGGAGAACTGTATTGTTGATGGCACTTGGTCCTATGTTGTGCAGCTGTCAAACAAATATCATCAGTATTTTCCAAGGCAGTAAAAAAAAACCCCAAAAGACAGTAAACACCACTTAGACATTTTCAAATTCTTAGTGTCCACAGCCTTGAGGTTCTTTGGGAAAGACGTACAGATTATTAGTATCGTTTTATTGATGGAGAATCTGTGGCAGGTAGGGGGAAAGGAGCTCTCCATGTTAGTCACAAAGCCAGTGGCAAATCTGGGACAACAGCCTTTTTTTGCCTGACTCTGTATTCAATAAATCCATCACCTTTCCCATTTTTTCCTACGTATGAAAGACCTGAAATTACCTAAAGAAGTATAAAAAACCCAATCCAAAACACACTAGCAAAATACACTATACAAATAAATACGATGGACCTTAACAGAACATACTTGAAAATAGTAGCTGAAACTTGAGGATACAAAAAATCACAGTTCAGGGTGCAGGAAGAGAAGGTATAGCAGAGCTTAAACTATTTTTTGTGGTTAAGAACTCTATTTTCAACACTGCTCAGTCAAAATTTCCCCAAAAGAAAAAAAAAAAAGGAGCTAGCTTTCCTAAAGTAACATCCCAGGGCATTATTCTTTTCTGGCAAAATGGGTAAAGATAGAAATAAAAGAAATTTAAAAATCTGGGCTATTAAAATTGTTTTCTTATATTGGTTTACAATTTGAAAATATCTGATGGCCACAGAAGTTTGGATACATGTTAACACTGAGCATGAGAGCTAAAGAAGCAGAACACCATGGAGCTTTACTCAAAGTTTCTAGAGATGTAAGAACTTCCTTTTTTAAAATGTGTAGAATTTTTTGTGACTGATAAGCTTTAAAACCAAATAAAACTCACTTTCAATCTTATCTTCTCCAGTAAAGGGTTTTGGGGTGTGTGTGAGCTTTTTTATGCTTTGCTGATATCAATAAACCATAAATCAATAAACAGTGATATCAATAATCACTGTAACTATTTTAATAGTCACATATATAGTTGTATAAACAGCCTAAATTCCTAAGACAGGAAGATTTGTTGGATATTCTTCAGTTTAGAGAAATGTGTTCAGATGAGGAATCAACAAACAATGTTTTGTATTTTGCAGTCTGATTCAGTACAGTTTAGCATTGGTCACACAACCTGTAATCTTACAGTGCTGATTAAGCTCAGTTGCTTGTATTTTCTTGAGTGCTACTTTGTGAATTATAACCATACAGGAAGCACTCTGTTCCACTCCCTAGAATAAAGGTCATCCATCAGATTCCAAAAGTGTTTGGTTCACTCGATGCACTTTTTTCGAACCTGAACTCTTCTCTTTCAGTTGAGGAATCATCAATAGAAAAAACCCCAACAATATATACATCGGTATACTTCAAATATTAAAGAGTTATTTTCAACAGAACTATTTCTGAGCAATGAGGTAACAAGTTACCTGTATATCTACAGGTTTCTTTCAGTTAGCTAAATATTAGAAGAAACATATTTTTTCCTGTGCACAACACTCCCAGCTTTTAACAAGAAACCAGTCCTATCACTGAAAATCCTTGGCATGGACTGTAACGAGCTTTTAAGCACTGCTGTTCATTCTTTTCAAATACACAGAATCTTTATAGATCCCTTAAATGTCGAAGACAGACTCCTAGCATAAACCAGTATCTCCTTCAACAACATGAACAGATACTGGGGCTGTGAATTCCCATGTGCTAAAGTAGAATATTTACATTTGTGGCTTTATCTAGTTGCAGATAAAGACAATAAACCGAAGTCATAAGCATTTCAATGGGAGCAGCATGAGGTCCTGTGGCAACTTATGTAATTTTTACCTCATAGATGTGTTCTACTAAAGGACCAATTTCTTCTTCTTTTGTAGGTTCATCTTTAGGTTCCCAGTTGTGAAGTGGCAAAATAATTGTTGGGGGGTGAGACACTCTGTAATATATAAAACAGGTTAAAACAGTAACAGTTACCAGTGAGCGGCTGCATTACCTTTAGAAAAAAATTAAGATCACTATAGAAACGTGAGCCCTTGAAGGCTTTTTATTTGGGCACATTCATTAGAATTAAGTAAGATGAAGATAAATGAAGAAAACAGTGACTTAACGTTTGACATCTTTATGTCTGTCTGCTGTTTTATTTTTCCTTCCCTCCTCTATCTGACCTCAAGAAAGGACCAAGCAGTTTTCTGTTAACGTTTCTATTTGAATCACCAGCATTTTATTTCACATAAAAACTGGAAATTCCTTGGAGGCATTCAGATGCCAACTTTAACCTTATTCAGTTGTTGAGAAGTTGGGAAATCAGATCCCAAGAATTTCTTTTTGTGTGGTAGGTGAGTTCTGGCACAGACATCTGTCATCTGCTGGTACTGACAGTAGCTCTTGGTGCTAAAAAGGCAAGTATTACCCTTTCTTTACAAGGGTCAACTGGCACTCAGTTTCCCTGGTTTCCAGAATCTCTAGCTTAAAGAAAAGCCATAAAATTTCAATGCTTGTTCTGCCAAAGCTGGAAGTTTGTTGTGGGCATGCTCTTTTTAAGAACTGAAGATGTTTTGGTCATTTCTTGGTGTCTATTTCTTTACCTGTTACAGAACTTTTCATTAAAAAGAATACACACAGAAAGAACATGATGGAGGCAAAAAGTTTCCAAAAGTTTCTTCTCTACTCTACTTCTCTTTCTGTGTTCCCTTTTTCCTCACTTTGTATTTATCACCTCTCTTCCTATCAAGCTCATTTCCCTAGATCACCACGAACTACAAAACATGAAATAACACTCTGTTCTTTGTCTGAAAGACAAACATGTTGACTTTCAACTGCTCCTTTCAAAAATATAAGCATTAACATATATCCACACAGTCCTTGAGTGCCACCTAATACCAGCCTTTGGATTAGCCTTCTTGGAAAGCACTTCCAAAATGCAACAAAAAGTTCTTTTAAAATCTCATAGAATCACAGAATCATCTAGGTGGAAAGGGACCTTCAAGATCATCTACTCCAACCATCAACCTAACTGACAAAAAAAAAAACATCACTAAACCATGTCCCCCAGCACCATGTCAACCCATCTTTTGAACACCTCCAGGGATGGTGCCTCAACCACTTCCCTGGGCAGCCCATTCAAAGGCTTGATAACCCTTTCAGTGTAAAATTTTTCCCTAATATCCAACCTGAACCTCCCCAGAACAACTTGAGGCCGTGAAATCCCCCTGATTGAGATTGAGTATTAGAGCAGAGAACGTGATCTTTGTGATCTGCAGAATGGTTGGACTCTCTGCTGGCACTAGGTAGTCAAAGTATTGCCTTAGAAGTGATAACAATGAATGGATCTTTATAATCCATAAATACATAAAGAAATGCATTTGTATCTGTTTACACCTAAGGCAGCCCCTTAGGTGCATGAGATGTAAGAGACATCTACTCCTCTTGCATCAGCTAAGCCTTGTGGCCTGGCTGTGGGAATGAGGCTGGGCCATGCCCCTCCTGTCCTGCTTTGCGCTGCTGAGATCGGTGAAGGTCCAGAGCTGTAGCTCGAGAAGAGATGTAGGAAACCTGAGATCCCAGACAAAAAGCATTCCGGGCAATTATTTGCTTTAAAAGAACATTCTGCTTTAAAAGAACTTCCTCCAGGACGCCAGGGTAGGATTCTAGTTCTAAGATTTTACAGTGTAGCCTGAGATTCTTATCACCTAATTGCATTTTATAGTTTCAGAAACCAAGCTGCATGTGAGAACAGAGACAGAAATACCCATCTTTGATCACATCCTGCACTTGGTTAGTTTTGGTATCCCTTGTGTCAGTAGAATCATAGATGTGTGATGTGCTCTGGGCAACCCTGCTTTGGCAGGGGAGTTGGACTAGAGGATCTCTAGAAGGTCCCTTCCAACTCTGACAATTCCGTGAGTCTGTGATTCCGTAAAATGATTCACAACACGGGATTATTATATGTGGAAAGATTCAGTACAAAAAATAGTTATGGTTATGAATTGAAATGGTTGAATACTTACCCTCTGATCTGTACTTGAGCCACAGCACTGATGTTGATACGGAGGTTAACTAAATTGCTGGTAGGATTAATCTTGTTAGAACTGGAAAAGATATGTACTAGGGTTAAAAAAGGTTATTTAGCAGAACTCTAGATTGTTATAGATACAGCACTGAATACCACAAGGCCTACAATGAGGAACTGATGAAACTGGAGATATTACAGCATGGGCTTGCTATTGACACTCGTCAGTCTTGTAGAATGCTGTTATTTAAATTTGATATTATTTGAGCTTATCACATGTTTAATAATATAATCAACTCAAGCTTCCTTACAAGAGTCCTATGCATGAATATGATGATATAAATTTATTTAGCTCAGAGTATCATGTAAAATCCCCTTGTTAGACTTGGCTGTATGGATAGGAGTATCTTAATAGAATACAAGGGTATTTCATACATTGGGGAAAGGCAGAGTTAACGAACAAGATGGGCTTTGTTATCATAAAATTTGCTTTTATGACTCTCCAAACTTGTGACTTCTGCATGACAGAGCCTCTGAGGAAAAATCAAAATAAACTGTTTCTTTACCTTTCTTATTTTCTCTCCTCCCTTATCCAGAGGGTGTTTACACCCTTAATCCCACTTAGCAGTGAAAACAGATCCTCGTGCTTAAAGCCTAGTGCTCTCACTCACTGTATTGTCTTTTCTTATTGCAAATCCTTAGTAGCAAAGGTAGTTTCTCTTACTTCAAAAGGCCATTCCTATGACTACAGCCCATACAGGTTAAAAAAAAAAAAGGTTTGCAAGTTCAAATTCATGAAGACAGTGAAAATAAATAATTACAGACATAGAATTTATTTAGTTATCGGATTAATGACACTAAATTTGGATGTTTTTTCAAGCAAGTGTGGAAGTACTTCCTTGCTTCATGGAGACTAAGGTTCTATTGCTGTCACAGTTTACTGCTGTCACATCTGGGTAGCATCAGTCAAATGGAAACAGTCAGAGGAGGCCAGCATTCCCAGCAAGTGACTCCTGAGGAGTAAAGGGCAACACTGCTTTGATCCAGGCTTTCTGATTGCAGATTGCTAAAATTAAGAGCAGCTCTAATTTGTTTGTAAACTAATGAAGATTCCCCTCAAACATCATTTGAACGTTTCATGTAATCCTTTATAGCCATTGTTTTGACTAGAAAGTAAAAAAAAAATTGCTTAAAGTATAAAAATGACCATACCACGAATTTGTTAGAATAAGCTTTTCTCCAATTTTATACAGCTACTACCTTCCATAGAGTCAAAATACAGATTTTTATCATATATTTTTAGTATTCAAATCTTGTATGTGCTTTCTAGTATTCTGTAGTGAAGAGTTTAAGTGTAAGTGCCAGGACATCTCCCTCTCTATGGGGTATATAACTGCCTAGCAAAATCCACCTCAGAAAAGGAATTAGATTTCAAGACTCAGTCTCTTGCTTATTTCCTATAAGTAATGAACTTCAGTCTTGCAAGCCAAAATATTTATTTTCCATTTGATGTTTTTGAGTAAATTAAAGGTCTCCCCTTTCAATAACTCAGACCAGGACACAAATTCAGACACGTTCTCTGCTTCCCTTTCCTTCCATTTAGATAATTTCCTTTTTCTGCCACATGGATTTCTGTTTCCTTTTTCTTTTAAGATTGTTTTACCTGTTCCTTAAGGACACAGAAATGCACAGAAATGCTGCTTAGGAAGGAATGCAGGAGGAAGTTAGTTTTAACCATACATTCCCTCTGCAAGAACTTTTTTTCTTTTTTTTTAAGCAGCATTTTATTTTGATACCGGTTTGTGGAAACTGTCCTTTCTGGTAGCCCAACAGATTTCCTCCCTTTACATTTTAGTGAGTTATACTCATGGAGGAAGCACAAGATGTTGCTGTCTCCAGAAGTACAGACTTATTCCTCAGTAAATCCTTGTCACTTTTTCCATCAGCTACCCAAAAAGCCCTGAACCTCTTTTCACAGCATGAAAAGGGTAGTGACAAGAGCCTCTGATACCCCTTTCAAACCGTACTGCTTGCATTAATGACATGATAGTGACCAGTGGTATGGACAGGGGACCTATTGTATCTCTCTCTGGAGGAGCACGTGCCCAGGTTGACATGGCCTCCAGCTCACCAGCCAGACCCCTGGGAGAGGGGCACCTCATTGTCTTCGGTGGCATTGCTCTGCCCTTCCCAAGTTTCTGCAGGCCCTTTCCTTCAAGAGTTACATTCTGGAAAGATGACTTGAGCATTTTAAACGTCTCTGCTATTTACCATAATGAACATGATCAAGGTCCTCGTTAAAGGCCAGACATTAGCAATTAAGTGTCTTCGTGTGGGGCAGAGAGGCCCCCATCAGGAACTCCAGTGTGTATTTAATGAGGACAGATGGAGCAGAAGCCCTGCCACCTACTGAAAACATCCCGAGTTTGTTCTTGCTATATCCCAACCCAGCCTGACCTGTGCTTTTTCTGTCCCAAAGGACTCCCCAGCAGCAATATTTCAGCCCCACAAACGCAGAGGAAACTAATGGAAAAATGACACAGGTTCACCTGCAACAGACTGAAACAGTTTTCACTCTTCAATGCCAGTAAATCTGTTAAGCAGATTTTAATTGCTCTCCTTCTATTTTCTAAATTGTTTTGAAGAAGTGACATTTCCTTTTTTTTTCTTTTTTCCACGAGTATGATATGTTTTTAAATACAGAACTTTGTTACCAAGTGATCACTGTTCATTAGTCCTGAAGTGGAGAACCAAGTGCAAATTTGGCAAATCTGCAGGAGATCCTTGGACCACTGACCAAAAGCAGTTACTCTGAATTTTAATATACTAAAAATCTCAGAATAACTCTGATTTTGCTAAAAGCTAACAAGGTTCCAACTCCACAAATCCTCCTAAAGAAAGGTACCGTAGGAAAGCCCATGAAGTCTATACTGACATTTAAGAGTTAGAATGACCTTCTTATACATTAAACTGCAGATATCATCAGGAATTCAGAATTTAAATAACCATACTCTTGATAAAACATCTAACCTTTTTATTTGCAGCTCAAAATTGATGCTGAAATCTGAATTTTCAAAATGCTGAACAGAAAATCGAATGCCTGTAGAGAACTGGGAAAGAAAGAAAACAACAGGTTATGAAAAACGGTTTAATCCTTCCATATTGAAAAATCAGCACTCACTATTCAACACTGCATTTAACAGACTTGCGTGGGATGCTGTTACTTTTAAAAATTAGTATGAAATAAGATAATTTATTTGTTTTTAGGAAAAAATACCATCCCGACTGTGTATGTCACCAGATGGAAAAATTGGCTGGACAAAAAAATTGGCTGGACAGGGGAAAGATCTAGAGAAACAGAAAAGCATACTCCCAAGAACACAGCGGTGGGTCCTTCATCCCGACAGTCTGCTTTGCTCTGCCAAGCCAAAAGAAAAGTAATAGCTGTCTGGCACCTCTCATCCCTGTCTCCATCCACGGCTGCCTTTGCCCAGGGCCTCCTCCTCCTGCCCTTCTCTCTGTAACTGCACGAGCTGCACATTTTAGTTGTTGTGGGGCTGACTGATCACCTGCTTCTCTTCCAGAGGCTAAATTAGCAACAGCTCCATGTTTTTAGTTTGATTTGGTTTGATTTTTTTTCCATTGCAGCTTCTGGAAGCCATACTGGAAGCCATACGATTTCAAAGTTTTACTTGCAGTTCAGTTTGTGACCACAGAATACAGAGGGCAAAAGACAAAATTGCCCAAACGGAAGGAAATAAAGGTTTCCGCTGGTGCTCCCTTTGGATGTGCAGACCTTGCTTCCTCCATCTGATAATTTCCATTTGCTTTGCAAGAAGGGCACAGAGTAAAGCAGAACAAGTGAATTCAGAAGAGGGAAATGAAATTGCAGGGCTAATTGAAGAAGGAAAATACAACAGCGTACGGTGGGGACTCCGTAACCTTCTTGCTGGACACTGACAACCCCAGTACGCAAGTGGCAGGGGGCCAGAGATGGCATCTGACAGGTTAAATTAATAAAATGGTACCGCAAAATTTAAATTAATGTTTTTAATTTTCTCATTTCAACCGTGTGTGTTTTGAATCTGATAGTTCTTGAAAAGTGAATTTTGTGCTAAGCCTGACAGCAAATTCTACATCCTATAATCCTGCACAACTTCTCACTCCCACCCACCTCCCCTCGTGCCTGACGGCAGAATTTCCTGCTGGAGAACTTGCACACTGGGCTTTCCGTTTTTTCAAAAACGATGGTTACATATAGCCATCTTCTCCATGTGGAGAAACAGTCTTCCTGAGAAATTCATCAAAAGGCATTAGGAAATGAGGACATCATTCCTTCATCTATGCCAGTATCTGACTAGATTACATGGGAAAAAAAAAAAGTAAAAGAAAAAGAGTTGTCTGCTTGAAATACTTTCCTTAACGCACTTGGGGTAGCATTCCCAGCAGCAGGACAGGACACAGCAGTGTCAAGTTTTATGTTTGGGACCTAGATTCAACATCACTGAAAAGGAGGCATTTTCCTCTGTGGGTGTCATTTCAGATGTTTAAGCAATTCCTTTTTCCCAAGCTTTTTATATTTTATTTTTTAAATTTTCATTCAGTTCTCACTTGCAGTAGTGCATCACTGAATTTTAATCCATCTCCAGAAGGAGACTTGACTTGTTTCAATTACTTCTTTCAATGATGATGGAAGCAATAGGATCACCATAAAAGAAATGACAAGTTCAAATCTTTGAATTCTGAACATTTTAATGTCATGGTCATAGTTACTTTTGGAAGATCTTTAAGATTAAAAGACAATGCTATTTAAACTAAACAGAAGCTAAATAGATGACTTGGAATAGAAACGTAAGGTATTTTTAAGATCACTTTTTGGAGATGATTTTAACAACTGTATTGATATTTCATTCACCTTTAAAAATATGACATGATTTTTGTAATCTCCAAGACAAAAAATTCCAAATATTCAATTCAGCATTTCTCTGACTATTTTTACTAATTACGTCTATATAAATTTGCTTCCACTTATAGCAGGAAAAAGATTTGATGAACCAAAAATAAAATTTTCCTCAGCTAGAGCAGAGGTGAATGGCAGTTTTGACGATCTATTATACCCCTGAGCCTTAATCCCTTACTTAATACTGAAACACACTCCTACTGTATGAGCCTAATAAGCTGCAGATGTTGTGTTTGTATGGTTGTATGACTTTGTTAACGTCAATTAGCCCTTGACACTGCTACTAATAATGGGGCAAAGATGCTTGCATGCCTTGGTGAAAATCCACTGAGGCCAAAGGAGCTGAATTTGCTTGAGCTTGTGACTTAGCAGCCACTCAACCTCCTTATTTTAGTAGAACATTCATTTTTTCAGTTTAATTTTAGTGTAAAACCTTCGGATTCAACTTAGTTTCATTAAAATTGCATTATTTTCCACCCTAGTAACCTCATGGATCTTTGGAATCACACCATTTCTGCTATTATTGATAAGCTTTAATCTGCTATTATGGTAGCCAGGATCTAGAAGTATGCTGGGAGACAGAAAGCTAGCTTTTTTTGGAGTGCCTTACAGTGTCTATGAAAGATAAAGCCTCTGTGCTCTTGAAGTTTAGTACATACCAAGAAATAGGCAAGACCTTCCAAGTCTTCGAACCTTATTTCTATTCATTTTGATTAACTTCCAAATTTTTTTACAAGAATTTAGAGTAAAACCTAGATCTCACTTGCTAAGTCTGCTGAACAAGCACTAGGAAGCTTGTCAGTCATTTCACATTTCAGTGTTAGAAATACTTTGATCACTCTTTGCCAGTGAGATGGTAACACAGACATTTTTGTTGCATTCTGGGCCACATGTTTTTTTAATCTTCTTTCCCATTTCTTTTTATTTTCTTTTTTATCTTTTCATCTTTTTTTTTTTTTTAACCACAAAAGTATTACTGAAAAGGTTAAGTAATTTTTTGGCCAGTAAATGATATTAAGGTCACAGATTTTCAGTGACAGGCAGATATACCGATTTTGATGACAATAATGCATTTTGAAGATGCCAAGTGCCAAGACAACTTCGTAGCCCACTGCAGGAATATCCCATGGCTTTTATCACAAAATCCTGACATAGCCCTCATACTCAGAAGTTGATCTTAAAGAGCTCGAGAATCCTAAGATTTCAGAGTGCTGAAAAGTCATTATAATGACTCAACAGTTAAGTGGTTTAGGAATGTTAATTTTGACCTAACCCTCCCTTCCCACTCCCCCAGAACTTCTACAAAGAGTCCCTTTCTGACTGAATATTTTGAGAATAACTGATCTCCTGCCAGAGCAGAACTGTGTTGCAAAACTGGAAATGGATCAGAGCAGCTTTCTGTGATTTATTCAATTTGTACAAAGGATTGGTATTTCACTGTTGGAAGTACATTTGCCATCATAAATACGTTTGAACTGAAAAAGCTCAAGTCCTTTCACCTTTACTAAGCTTCCAGGGCTGCTGGTCTCAAAGATACAATTAGGCTTTAAGATTTCACTCATTATAATCTAACACTTCTGCCATCTGGCTTTCTAACGCACTATCTTCATATGCCTTAATTTTCAAGATCTGGATTTTTTTGTTACAAGGCAGAATATCCTTAAACATGTTTTGAACCCTGCTGCTGTATTCTGCTATGTATTTTGAAAATACTCAGGACACTTATTTTGGTTTCTTTGCAAAGCCCAATATGAAATGCAAACAGTGGCAGTTTTCAATTAAAAGCTGTTCTTTATTCCTCAAAATGACTACTTCATTTTTATTAGGACAGCATTTTATCTTTATATTTTGGATTGTTTTAGTTAAATATTCATAGCATTGATGAATTTATGAGCAGCACTAGAATTCCTCTGCAAGGGCATCTATGGAGAACATTTCTGAGTTCAGCACTCCTGGGATTGCCCTGATCTGTTTTGTCATGAAATAGGGACAAGTGATGACAACTGTGGAATGTGTAACACTTTTTTTATCTCCAAACCTATGTTTAATCCTTAATTGGCTGTCCATCATCAGTCATTATTTAGTTCCACTTTTGTCTAAAAACAACGGTATGAATGTTCTACCTAATGTTAAGTAGGATTTATGAATAGCTGTCTTAGGGAAATGTTTAGAATGACATTAATAATTTGAAGGAAAACTTGACTGCAACCACATTTTCGTAGATATAGATCATGATAGAAACTGATAAAACAACCCATATGCACTAAAGACAAGAATCAGGCTAAAGAAGCTGTCATTTACTACACTATCTTAAGCAGAAAAAATACTAAAAGGGACAAACAAACAGATTACAGCATGGATTGGGATACTGCAACTTCTGTGACTTGAACAGAATCATTCATTTTCTTTAGAGCAAGTGAAATAAAACACAGGTTCTAGCATCATTAATTTTTTAGAACAACAAATTGTTAGTTTTTCAGAAGCACAGTTCTGCCTCTTAGTAAAGCAACAGTTTCCCAGCCAAGTAATTTGGTTTAGGTCCTGCTTATTAGGGGACATTCTACTAATTTAATAGTTTTCCATTTGCTCTCCTTTTAAATTCAATTAAGATAAAAATCAGGAAACGCATCCGGTTTTCCCTTACGTTTGCAGCAGCCACCATGGGATTCCCGAGATCACACACCACCATCCTCGTATCGTTTTCCATCTTGTAATCACAGCTCAGGACGCGCAGTGCCTGCAACACAGGGACACACCGACGGGGAGTCAGAGACTGCAGCCAAACGTTCCCCTTCAGGAAAGGGTCACCTTTTGGACTGTGACAATTCTTTTGATTTCAGACACCTGCTCAGTGCACCATCAAAACATTTAATGCCTTATTAGGCTAATTTAACCCATTAGTGCATTAGGGCTACAAAGATGAGGGGCCTGGAGCATCTCTCTTACGAGGAGAGGCTGAGGGACTTGGGTCTTCTTAGTCTGGAGAAGAGAAGGC
>JAOTQQ010000012.1:21228448-21276111 GCA_026546715.1 Gallinago undulata | reverse complement strand
TACGAGGAGAGGCTGAGGGACTTGGGTCTTCTTAGTCTGGAGAAGAGAAGGCTGAGGGGGGATCTGATCAATGCTTACAAATACTCAAAGGGAGGGTCTCAAGAGGATGGGGACAGTCTTTTTTCAGTGGTGCCCAGGGCAAAAGAAGTTCCATGTTTAGGTGGAACTTCTTCTATTCAAGTTTGTGCCCATTTTTTCTTGCTCTCTCCAACTCCCTGAAAGGAGGGTGTAGCCAGGGGGGGTCGGTCTCTTCTCCTAAGCCACAGGCGATGGGACAAGAGGCAACGGCCTCAAGTTGCACCAGGGGAGGTTCAGGTTGGATATTAGGAAAATTTTTTACATGGAAATTGTTATTAAGCCTTGGAATGGGCTGCCCAGGGAAGGGGTTGAGGCACCATCCCTGGAGGTGTTCAAAAGACGGGTTGACATAGAGCTTAGAGACATGGGTTAGTGATGTGGGGGTGCTTTTTTTATGGTTTTCTTTTGTGTTTTTTTTTAATCAGAGTTAGGTTGATGGTTGGACTAAATGATCTTACAGGTCCCTTCCAACCTGAACAATTCTATGATTCTAAGTTAGGAGATACGGAGCAAGACAAAGCAACAACAACATGTGGAGTTTTTTTCCCATTTTCCTCTCTGGCATATTCAATCAAAGAAAATACTTCCATATACGTGCAGAAATAAAATGGCTTTATAAAAGCAGGATGCAGCTAATTGTTGCTATAGGGCTGTCCCACTACCCTTCCTCTCCTTTGTGATTCTGACCAGTTAAGTGCTACGTCCAAGGTCATGCTCTTTATATAAAAAGAGCTGGGAAATCTCCAGACCGTGGACTGCCAATTCATTCCTATCTGTAAAAGGCAGCATGGACATGCTGGTTTTATAACTTCCTGAGATTAAAAGAAAAGGTAGGGAATGTCCTAGGAAGAACCCATGCCCTCAGCGCACACCTTGCTGTTCGCTGGCACTTTTACAATTTGCTAGGAGGAAACAAAGGTTGTTACACAACATGTCCAGAGCCCCAATAGCCTTTCCAACCTCTCCAGGGTTGGGAGTGGGGGGATTTTTACACTCTTTCCAGCTGCTTAATTAGAGGTGGGAAGCAACACATGGGAGAAGAGAGGGTGTTAACACAGTTGAAATCAAACTTGTCTGGAAAACTGCTCATTTTAACTTGATGTGTGGGTTTATAATTTTGATTTTGTTTTCTAGGGGAGTGGAAATTGAGGACTAAATTTTAGAAAATAAATACTCATCTGCATGTGATGCTCTGCAGTTTCTTTAATGATGCTGTATCACACACCAGTATAGAGTAAATCAGCTCTTATCACACTTTTTTTTTTGTCCTTCAAATGCTGAGCAAATAAAGGAGTTTTCCAAGTAGGTTTTGTGCAACCTGGAGGCTATGCTCTTAGACTGAAAATGATTGATGGCACAGAATTCATATGACCAGCATCACAAAAGCTAATACGTGCAGCATAAAGCTGTGACAAAGAGTCAGCTGTGGTAGAATTTCTTCAATACCGAGATTTATTGCCTTTGTTTTTTCACTGATCACCCTTTTTGAGGATGTTGAGTACAAACCAGGAGAATGAAAATCAAGAGAAGAGACTCGCATACCCAGCGCTGTCAGTATCGCTGAGTTCACACGTAGCTCAGCCAGATGGAAGGTTTTGCCACAAAATCCTTCTACCTGCCACTGCTAGCAATTTATATTTTTATAGCAGCACATGGGTTTTTTGGCAGTCTTGAGCAGAAGCAAAACCCCAACAATTAACACGTGTGCTCCCAGGGTGCATTTTAACTAGAAAATGATTGGATACTTTAAGTAATCCAGGCAGAAATTCTTTTTGGTGGTCTCAGTGATGAATTACTAATTGATGCCAGAATAATTAAGCACAACAGGCAGAGTAAAACACCTCCTCTCTTTCCTGGATCAACACCTTCCAGTATTATTTTCTGAGGAAAAGTGCATGGATTAGGTACCAGGAATCTAACTTCTCATCTAGCTACGTACGGAGAATTAGTGTTTGTCATCACAAGGCTCAAATCACATCTCATCTAGCCAGCCACCATTCCAAGAATTTTCAGGTAAGACAAGAAGGTTTCAGGTCTTTTTCCTATTTTAAAAGCGTGTCATGCTGTAGTTAGAAAGGCACGGGGATAATGGCTCAGAGCTTATCAACTGCAATATAAATGTGGTTGTGATCTGCAACAACTCTGCAGTTCCCAGTCTGAGCAGGTTACGCCAAAACACATAATGGTTTTGGTGTGGAATAAATACCCATTAAGGCTCTGCATGTGCCCGATTTACTCCTTCTAATTATTCCACATGAATTTCGGTTCCAGCCATTGTTACCAAGGCAGGATTGAATTGTTCACTCTGGGGAACTCTCTCACTGGGCAAATGACTAGTGCCCAGTATCCAGGCAATAGCTTGAGGTTCAAACACACAACCATGATCTTGTAGTGTAGGAATGTACCACACAGCAGCTATATCCTGTCTCTGGACCTACTGCTGCCCATGGATACCTGAGGTAATGTGGCAAGGCTGTATTTTTTTTACTGCAGCTAATTTCAGTAACTCCACACCTAATGGAGAGTTTTTACAAGCCAATAGGCTTCCAGTAACTTGTAAAGTTATGGCAAGTTCACTCATTTACCTTGTCTCTGGAGCTTCTAAATGTTTCCATAATACACCTAATAACACATTTGATTTCACTGTAAGTCATTGTATTTCATTACTCAAGTTTTGACTGAAGGAAGTATCAGTATGTGCAAGAACCAACAAAACTTCAAAATCATATCCTTGATCATGCCAGACTTTAAGATCCCACACCTTCACTTGGCTATCCACTTGCTATCCACGTACATTTTTGCAAAATATTACTCTTTTGATATGGTTACACAATCTATGTACAATATGCTACAGAATCAGGCCTGAGACAAGAAGATAATGAGTGAGGCAGGTGAAACATTGGATTCTATAAAGCTGAAGGGAAGGGACAGAAAGCAAGTGAACTTTCAATTGGGTTGTTGACTTCAACACTTTTGGAGTGCAATTCAAATGCTTTAGAATGTTTTGGTCCTTCTCAGAAACAACATAATGACATAACTTTGAGTGGAATAAGCGTGAAAACTAAAGGAATATGAAATAAATTATGTGTTGTTGTGAACCACATAAATGCAGGCAAAATGTAGGCAAGTTTTCTGTAAATCCAGAAGGATTCAGAACTGGACTTGTCAAAAATGTATTTTACCTTCCACAAAAACTGAAGAAAATGAAAAAGTTGCATTCCAGTTCCTGGACCTTTAAAAATTTATTTTCAAACAGAAAAGAACATTAACACTGTTTCCCTACCTCATTCTTCCAAAGCACTAGAAACTCTCACCTCTTTTTTCCTTCCTTTCTCCATGAGTCAACCCTGCTGGCACTACAAAACTCAAATTTTCCTAAAATAATGAGAAGGTCTGAATGATTTCTGTCCAGTCCAACTGATAGATAAGTGCTAATATGTGCCGTAGGCTTTGGAATAAGTACTTCCTCTGACATCCTTGGCAATGAACAAAAGAACAACCAAAGATTCCTAAAGAGCAAGGGAAGAACATAACCCGGTGTAGTACATGAAAGAGAACTTGAGTTCTGTAGATTACAGTCCGAAAAAACAGAGGCTATGCTAAGAGAACAAAAGAAACAGATAATAGAAAGAGGCTGCTGCCTTTACTTATTTATTTGTGCATAGATATGCTTTTGAGAAGTGAGGTTGCAGAGAATTTCCCTGTTCTCATCGTTGGTGACATCATTAATTCTTGTCATTTTTTTTCAAACTGGGTTAAAAGCCCATTAATAAAGACACTGACAGAAGGAGAATTAGGAAATACCTTGTAAGTTACTTTCAACTTCCTTAAAAACATTTGCCTCTAGAAAGGAAATTAACTTGCTTTCTCCCACTCTTCCCCCTTGAGGCCCTTCTGGACATTCCAGGCACTGACAGAAAAAAGCAAGCTCATGTTGCAACAGCTTGAGAGATTTATGTGCAGATGAGGCGACTCAGACTTGCTGTCCAGCAGAGAATACATGAACACTCTGCTTGTTTGCAGGATAGTGTTTCATCTTTGGTCTTAAAAAACAAACAGAGCCCAAAAGGAAACACTCTGTTCAGTACAGCTCAGCAGGATTCCAGTTAACATCAGTCCTTCTGTGAACACCAACACGTTTCAGGTTATTACTGCTTTTTTGGCCCACCCGTAAGATAAAATAATTGACTACAAAGGAAATCAACTTTGCCCAGTTTATATTGCAGTTAACGTTCAACTATTCAGGATACCTCAATAATGGTAAAACACCGGTGTGCTGGGAACGTGAGACAGAGGTGTCCAAGAGCCTGGTGCTCAGCTGAGCTCATAAAGTCTGACTGAGAGCTGGTACCACAGGATCCAAGGCTGGATCTGCACTATTGCTCCCTGCTACTGGTAGGGTTTACTGGTTCAAAATCTGAATGCTGTGAATACTTCTAGCCCTAGGAAATATGGGACAGTATTTGTGGGGTATTGTAACTAAGCTAACAGCAAGGAGCCCGGACTTGAGCTGCCTCTGAACAGAAAGGTACTGACCTTCTGATCTTCTGGTGACATGACTGATTTTTAGCCTGGACTGCGTAAGCAAGGATAGTTGAGAGTCAATGGAATCTCCCTTCCTAAGATGCACCTCTCCACTTGCTGCTTTCAGCTGGTACAGCCTCTGTTGGTTAACCTTGCTCTCAGTTCATAGAATCACAGAATTATAGAATGGTCTGGGCCAGAAGGGACCTCCAAAAGTCATTTAGTCCGAACACCACACAATCAGCAGGGACACCCCCAACTAGACCATTTTGATTTTCATTTACCTTGTTGTTGCGCTCAACCCCAGTGTAATCTGCTTCAGGTGGAATTCTTATATGCAGCTCAGCTTCATAGGCTCCTTCCCCATCATTCCTTGGATTTATTATGAGCATGACACAGTTTTCTTCTCCAATTATGAGTTGATCTTTATCTCTACATAGAAGATAATACTGGTCAAGATGTAAAACATGCACAATTATGATTTACATATGAATAAAGCAGAAGAACATTTTGCTCTCATAGCATCTCTTCTGGAAAACATTATGTGAACACAGAATAAAACACTTTCCATAAAAAATTACACCGTGGAAAAGTTTTCCAGCACCTGGGTAAGAAAGAGGTAAAGAGAAAACACCACCATGGACAATAAAAGTGGACTACCACAGAACTTGGAAGTTAGTTCTATAAAATTTCAGAGCCTGACTACTTTCAGAAAGAAGCACCCAGTGGAGAAATTACTTGCCACCGGGCTCCCATCAGTATTGTTTCTGGAGGGCCCAAAGGTGATGGGACTCCAGTTTTCCCCTTGTGCTTGTTGTAAAATGAACAGGGACAGATCTCCTGAAACCCGCAATGGTACTGTGCCCCTTCCTTTCACAGCTACATACTGATTTTGATGGTACATAGTCAAGGGTCAGAGTTGCCATGTTTTGAAATTCTTTTAGGCTTAGATTCCTTTACTTCACTGTATACTGAGTTCAGGAGAATTGTGTCCCAAGCTCAAAGTCACTGGCACACTGAAATAAACAAATTTGAAAATCTCCTTTGAACAGCAGTTAGCATTATCTCTTATTCAGAGAACTAGAATCACTCCTAACAAACACTTGAAAATGATACTTTCTATGATAAGCATTAAACATTGGAATGTATCTGACAATGATATGTTTTTTTAGTGTCTATTTCTCCATTTCTTGGAGATCTGGAAATCAAGCAAGAATAAGTAGCTATAGCAAACAACAGCACTGTTTTCTACGTATTGCATTCTCTTAGAGCAATTAGAAGTGTCTGGATTTTGTTACACACAGCATCATTTATTTTATTTAACTTACAGCATAGCAGAAAGCTGCAAGTCAGGAATGCACAAGTTATCTTCCCCGCAGTCAACCAGAATGTAAGCCTGTATTGTTGTAAAATAAAAAAACATTATAATACAGTTAGTCCGTGCCTCAAAGTCCAAATCACTTCATCACTTCACTAACCTAAATGTCTTAAATATCACTAGCACTGCCCTGGTGAATTAATCTCTTTCTTCTTTCTATAAGTTCCTTTCCATATGAGTACTGCTGGAGACTGTTTACTTATGTCCTTAGCAGAACAATATAATCTTTCAGACCCTTTCCCACACTAACTTGGCTTACAAATTCTAGAATGCAATCAAAACTACGAGCACAACAAAGTTTTGGAAATGGTTGAAAGGCCTGCCTGGTTCTATATTTATATTCAATTTACATTTTGAATTAATTAAATCCTTGTTGTGTAACTTCTAGGCATGATATTCTGTTTTAAGGAAGATGACACACATAGTATTTGTAAATGCTTTCACATTTATATACAGAAAATGTGGCACGCAAAATTCATACCTGTTCTGTTACTGAGCTTTTCTGGTAATAGTTCAGTATTGGCTTCACAGTCAAGCTATCTTCAAAATTGGATTCATCCAAACTATAATTCAAGTTTATATTGATGGGAGATAATTTATCTCTAAATTCTGTTTCATCCTGTGAGTGACAATCACATAATAAAAATCAATGGTTTAATATCGTTGTTTCAGATCAGTCTGGTATGGCAACAGACGCTGACTTTAGTCTTTACTGAAGGTAAAGATAGGTTCTTTGACAGCTGCTGACCAAATTCTGGCTGTACATCATGTCATTAGGAAAGCAAAGTGACTCACCAGTAACTGGAATGCCCAGAACACATTGCCTCCACAGCCCCACATCTGGAAGAAGCTGGCTGAGCTGAGTAGACTCAGAATTTTTTCAAAGCATTAGCCTAAAATGAAGCTGTTTAAAAGAGACACACAGAACCAACTCCTATGAGCTACTGCCCCCGTCCTTTTGCAATGGAGGGAGGGCATGTGTGGATTTGTGGAGGTAATATTGTTGGTTTGTTCCATAACTCCATCACCTTAATCACTTTGATATTTCCCTACATACTGCTTGAGACTCCTCCATTTCACCTCCCACTGCACTGCTAGGACCAGCCTTGGGACCTGCTTCAATTGCATGAGGGAATTCCAGCTGCACGTAACCAATGACCCTTTCTCCTCCATAACTTCAGTTCCAGTTTTATCTTTTCTAAAAGTATTTTAAAATATTGTTAAAATACATGAATTTTAAGCCAATAGTGCTGGTGACGCTCCTTTAAAATACATTTTGAAACTGAGCTGGCATCATATTTAACATCTGTAGTTGCTTATCCCACTAGAAACATTACAGGGAGAGCAATCTTGCATTTTCGAATCAGGAAATGCAGTATTTAATTACAATTTTCAGAAGAGCATGAAATGAGTGTATTTGTGCACAGAGGAACTGTACACTCTCCTTCAGAGGAAGTCTTGATTTTATACTTACATTGACAAAGGATGAGCCATAGGATTTAAAAAAATATTTACACAGGAAATTTTGCCCAGGTAGGAGAATGTTCTGGACACCCAGGTGAGGCCTTTCTTATCACAGCTTTCTGCAATTTTGGGATCTAAGAACAATAAAAATTGTTCTTCCTCTTCCAGTGACTTCTTTTTTATTATTTCTTTAAACCCCTGGTACTATTCAAATGATGGTGACAGTCAAAAATATTTTAAACAACTTACTCTGAGATAAACAAGGAAGTTCTGGCAATGGGGCTGTTTCTGTCTTTCTATCCCAATGGAGAAGTAATGATGTGACTGATGGTAATCAAAGAAGAGAGTCCTCTTAACAGCTCCTTTCTGTTTCAATGAATCTAACTGCAATTCACCTTTCAGCACTACAGGATACAAGTAAATAAAATATTTCTTTATTTAACATGGAAAGAAAAAATAGTAAACAATTCATTATATACAGCTAATTACTCTAACAAAGTCTTCCAGGTAAAACTAATCTAAGCCTAAAGTGCCTGCCTGTTTAACAACACACTAGTTCTTGATCCAAAGTATAGAATACGTGTATTAATTACTTTTATATAGTAAATAATATATAAAGAATATAAATTTATATATATGTATATAGCTTTCTAATTTCATTTACGGATCATATATATATATATGATCTGATATATATATTTCTCTTTCACGTTTTTATTTTTTTTCAAAACAGATCATTCTCCAACATAGTACATTCTTGGTTTTATTTGGAAAATGGCTTTAACTGAATCAAAAATCCTCCAAGCGAATAATACAAGCTTTGTGTTGTAACAATATATTTCTAACTGTATTTTCTTGCCTTAGGAGGATCTCACTCCTACTATCTTTCCTGGTGTAAGAAAAAAATACATCTGAAAGGGAGTGGGACAGAGGAAATTATAGGAATCTAAAACATTTCTTACCTATCTCATCTGAAATACTTTGACCTTCGAAGCCTGCGCAGACTCTTACAGTAAAGCTATATATAAAAAAGAAGATGTAATTAATAGCAGAAAGAGAGCTGACCTGGGACTCAGCAGTTCCTAAGTTACACCTTTCAAGTTTTCCTTTCCTTTTCTTAAAAAGATGTTCACTGAGATCTGTATTTAGCTACCTAAGACACTCTCTAACTGAGACAGCAAGTCTCCTAGGCTCCACTAATAATCAAGGAAGACAGGGGCTGAATATCTTCCTGGGAAAGATACCGAGAAGGGTCTCTGTTCCCACTGATTCTCGAGACAGCCTACAGAGATCACCCTTCTGATATTATTGGCAAAGTTGGGTTCCTTATTTTGAGCTTCACCCAACCATCTTAGTATGAGGCTGCCTGCAGAAGTCCTTTCTGATTCACTGTGGTTGAATAAGAAAAATCTTTGAGCATGTTTTCTAGCAAATCAAACCACACTGGATGATTTCCATTGGCATTAGCGTAAGACTTTCAGGATTTTAAGAGACCATAATTAATCCCAAACATACCAACTGAATTGTTGAATCTTGATTCCACAAGACTAGCCAGAATGTATTGTATCTAATCTGCTAAATTCTGCAGAAGTTGGCAAGTACATGACCCAAATCAAAGCACAGAGAAGCTAGTTATTCATGTTCACTATTTAGTGTGCTAATGCAACGAATTCTGCGCAATGCAACACAAGTTATTTGTTTTTCATTTGCCTGTTCATAGTTTATAGCAAGCTTTTTTGAGCCAAGCTACTCTCACATCACAATTAAAACTGCATTATACAAACATCACCTTAGTCATAATTAGTTATTTCCCATAATAAACATTTATTTTCACTTCTCTGTAACAGGCAAGAGATTTGCAGTTAACAATGAACAGGAGAAGCTTTTTATAGTTTTATTGGCTGACACCTTATGACAAAACTTACTATAGCAAAGAATTTTAAAAACCTAAAAATTTTAACTGCTTACAGAAAAGTTTCACTTTGTAAGCAATCTATAAAAGTTCTAAAAATATTTAACTAAATCACACTTTAAAAAAGCTTTCACGGATTACTCTGGATGGCTAGGGAAACAGTGATAGGGACACTTGTTGATGCTATCAGCAAGGAGTATGTCCCTGATGAGTGACAAAACAAGAAATCTGTCACTGGAAAGATGCTCTTGATGTTTGATTTCTGCTGTCACACTCCACGAGGGCTAAGCTCTCCACACCATTATTCCCAAAGAAGTCCCATGTGACGTAATAAAATTGCTCAGGTGAACGATTTGAGACTCCCTAAACCTTGCGCGTGTCCCTGGTTACCAGTCGCTCTTACAGAGTATTTTCAGGGGTTCAGAAAATGTTTTGTCTTGTATATGGAAAACTCAGCTAAACAGGGATTGTAGGTCAGCACTGGAAGATGTGGATGCAGCTGGGGTCAAATAAAAAGTTATTTATTTGAATTAGCCATTGCTCTTAATCTCCTCGTTACTGTTATACTATACACTAACTTCTCCATGCAGTGGAGTCAAAACCAGTAACATGACCTTTAAAATAACCCCTAATCACATCTGAATTGTGTGTTTGCTTCCTCTGACAAACGCAATGAATGAAACTGTGCCACATCTGGGATTCATGTAACTCTCATGACCTTACTCAACACGTTCCTCTTGGGTAAAAAAATTGCCTTATGCCATTAAACTCCACTTAACTGTAGCCTTAAAATGACGTTACAAGTGTTGATTCATATTGCACACAGAAATTGCAAATTTAGTCATATTCCTACTTCTTCGCAATTATGAGTTAACAGATAACGAACCGAGTATTTCCTAATACACAGGGACAAGAACAACAAAAATGAGAAAAGCCTGAGTAATTGTATAAATGCAATTTAGACATCTGGCTTCAGAAGCCAGCACCGCACGTCATAGCATAAGAGTGTGTTTTTCTCAAATGTAAACTCACAAACTGCCGTCAGGCATTAAACTTGGTGATCTTGCTTTGGAGGTCTCACATAATTTTTGCACTGTCCTATTTAAAAAAGATTGATTTAAAAATCCAGCTTGAAATGCTTTATTTGTAAACCAGCCCAATTTCAGTTACTGTAATGAATAGAATAATTCATCACATACACTTGAGAACCAAAGTCATGTTCTTAAGTATTACTGTAAGAGCTAAGATTTAATCCTTCCACTCTAGGCAGAGGATCTCAAAAAGGGAATGGCAGTGCAAAAAGGCAAAAATTTAGAGTTATTAGTTTCCCAGCATCTGGTCAGGCAAGAAGCAAGATTTCTGTCCCACATTTGTGAGCTTATGGATATTTAATTCAGAAATAGTTCTAAAGATGTCATAGGTTTCGATCACAAACCCAGACAAATTGAGATATGCTCATCACTTAGACAAGAAGATGGTGTGGAGATGTTGTGGGATGCTTTAACTGTGAAGACAAGAAAAGCAGAGGAGAAGACAGACCACAAAAGGGGACAGGAGTCTAAAGGATTTATGAGCTTTAAGATTTGCCTCCTAGGCACTGTAAGAAATACAACCGCTGAGCTTTGGAGCTTGCTCGTAGGAGCAATCAAGTGAATGAGACAATTAACAATCAAAGGAAGAAAACTTCAGCAGATAAGAAACAACTGGGAAACAGTCCATCATGCTAAAGCATATGAACTTTTATGTGCTATCAATCTTGGCTCTCTGAAGAGATCCCCACACTGAGTTTATTCTGCAGTGGCTGTCATCGCTATAAACTTACGGTTTGAATAGTATTTGACTGTAGCTACAAAGAAGAAAGCCTTAAAACTGAACACATGAGCTTTTCCTGGTAATCTGGGGGAAATAAAGCAGTTTGTTTGAAATAATTTTATGTTATTTGGGTAGACAGAAACATTTTCAATATTATTAGAATAAGAAGCTTAAAAATATTTCCTCTTCCTTCAAAATTACTCATGGCAGAGATGGGGTAGTCTAGAAGACTGGTTCTGTTTTATCTCAAACCAGGACAGAAGTAAAACCAAATTACCTAATATTACTCAAAATGGTTAATCCTTGGCAAGATAAAAAAACTCAGTTAACCCCAAATAATATTTTCTGGACTGCAGTTTGTACCACAAAGAATTTACTTTGGTCTGGCTATTCTAGTAGCTGAACAGAATAGGAACCTTACTTCAGGAAGTGAAGAGCAAGGAATGACCAGGTGTCATTTGTCATTGTTGACAATTTGTTTAGCACACAGGACTGCACATGGAGAGGAAGAGTGGGTAACACCTTAGCAGAAAGGCACTTTAAGCTTTGATCCTATGGACTTCCATTCTGTGTAAGGCAGATACCCAACCTGCAAGGTCACAAACCTCTGCAGAAGAACAGTAGAAGCTGTTATCATCTACTGATAACTACTACTGACCTACTGACCTTTAAACAATTTGTTTCCTCTTTGAAGAATAGTATGTAAAAGCAAGTCAATACACTTCTATTATGATGCTATAATACTTGGTTTGCTTTTAGATTTTTTTATGCCAAAGCCTAACCCAGTGACCCTCAATGATCAACATGGAGCTTCAACACTGAAAGCTTTCCATGTCTAGGCAACATCATGTGGCCAGGCTGTGGTAACACAAGGGCTGCTAGATAACTTAAATGACTGCCTCTTGGATGTCTTTAGGGCTACTAAAACTAGTCCCATCAAATTACTCAGCTGCATTCCTGGCACAGCAGAGGTCTGCAACACAGCAATGGGCTTCCTGGGTAGCAACTATTACCACCTGCCTGCTTCTTTGCCTGCATCTTCTGGCTCTAGGCCACACGACTTTGCCTTCTGACTCTTGGTGTCTATGGGAAATGTCAAACAAATTAATCTTAACAAAGTACTAAGACCCTTAGGACCCATGGCCATCAATCACATCCAGTTTCAAGTGAAGTCAATGGGAAAAGAAAATAGTAGAAAGGAGTAAAATTAGAAAAACGGTCCAAAAGTTATGCGGTTAGGAAGGGTTAAAACATTAATATTGTTGGGTTTCATATTTTTGGTAGGAATTTTGTGTTCAGCTTTTTTTGAAGCGTGTGTAGAAATGTTTCATTTGCTGAATCCAGCTGATTCAATAAGTTTTTTATTACTGTTTTAATAATAACACATTTGGAGATAAAAGAATGACAAATTTTTTTTTCAAATTATTTTTTGATAGTAGGAACTAGGGGATCAGAAATTTTAAGCAGTTTGCCTCTCATTTAGTGGGCTTACAGAGGGTGGATAGCTGGGTTCCCTGAAGAAGACAACAAAGCACATCTCAGCTTAGACATCCAAACCTGAAAAGCACTCACAAATAAAAAAAATATTCTAAAAATTGACTTTTTATCATGATTGGACATTCCGTGCTGCTTAATTTTTGTATGTCAGGTAACTTAACTAACCTCTTGATCCTCTGCCAAATGGAAGTAACAATATTAGCACACTACAGTAAGTTAGTGGAGAGTGGAGTAAATAAAATTTGCAGATATAATTTAACCACAAACTAGCAACAAAGTAATCAGAGATAATCAGATCTCAAATGGTAAGAAAAATACCAGAGATATATTAGACCTCTTGATAGCTGGAACCCAATCTTGGACTTAATAAATCATATGATGTGGAAACAGCTTTTGAAAACGTAAATGTTTGACTTATTTACCCCTTTTTACAGAAATTAATCTGTACGTTTCATACCTTCAAAAAAAAAGGCTTTTTGTCTTTTACTTTTCCTTTGATTGTTTTAAAGTTGTAGAATTTGTTCAAAATTTGTTAGTTTTGGGAACTCAAAAATATCCACATTTTAAACATTGCAAAAAAAGAACTTCATGTTTCTAGAAGTTCAGGACAATTCTCTTAGGACTGTGCACTAAAATTTTTTGTACATGTTTCCTCTGCGCTTCGCCTTTCCAATTTATATCATGGCAAAAATAATATTTTCCTAATACTTAAAAATGTATAATAATCCACATTATTCACACACGCACACTTCCTGAAATTTTTCTGGTAGGAGGTTTCCTTTCATTCTAATTTTGCAGTGTCACCCGGTAGATATTTTATACAAGTTGCACAGCTGGCTAAAAGATACAGAAATCTATCCCATGGGACTGAGGAATTCTTTGCCTGTTGGAGTTTCCCTATTAATTGTTTTCATATGTCCAATACAAGATTATATCAACTAAGGAGAAAAATTACGACATGGAAAGGAGCAGCTGCTCTTCAGTAATACAAACTAAATCTTTAGGGTAGAGTATTTGAGAATAAAGCAGATAGAAATTAAATTATGCTCCCGTTAAAACTCTTGTAGATATGAACCAAACATCTTGTAACTTATTGTAAAATAAAAATGAAAAGTAATGAAAAAAAGACATGTTAAAGGAGCATACTTTGTTTTTCCCTCCCTTTTTAAAGCGATGTATCAGCAGGAATACTTTTTAAACGGAGATACTTTTATTTATTTCTCTTGTGCATAAAACCACCTTTTTTCTCTCAGCACACTGTCAATAAACGTGATGTTATGTTTGGAAATCTTCTGCATTATGGCATAAAGCATTCTTAAAAAGTCTTAAAGACTGAAGTTCTGAAAAAAACATAATGTGGATCAATGAACATGCTTCACCCCAGTGTTGATACTGTAAGTTCTCTATTACATCAAGTATTCAAACGAAAGGTGCTCGAATCAAAAAATCAAGATGGATCTTGATCTGGATCCTACTGCAGAAAGGCCAAAGCTTTGCAAAGTTCTGCATAATTCTACAGGGTGCATTCTACATTCCTCTGTAGGCGGGTGAATTTCTCACAAGGTGTAGAAATGACAAACATTAGGATAAATAAGAGAAGTCCCACAAAATGTAAAAGAGAGCAGAAGCAAGAGTCTCTTGACAGCCCCATCCCAGGTTTTCACAATCAGTAGATTTAGAAACATCCCGAGTCACACATTGCACCAAAATGCATTGAAAGCCCATATATTTGGTGGCTTTATGACTCTTAAATGAACTGCTTCTGGTCATGATTATTTTTTATGGTTCATATTTATCAATTTCTTCTAAAAACTCTTTCACTGACTCTTATAGTCGCGATGATTTTTAAAATTATAAAGAATGTCTCCAGTTTGGGGAATCCCTCTGACCACCCCTGGTTTAAAAGTTGTGCAAAATTTCTGCAGTCTCCTTATCTTCTGGACTTCTTCCTCCTTTACACCGTGATATTCTTTTCATCCAGCCCCATCCTAGCAGGTTTTCCACCTCTGATGTGTTTAAATAGAATGATATGACTATTTTTTTTTGTCTTAGAAATCTGTTTCTCACTGTCTCTCTGGCAGCACTTACTGGTATTTTATATTCAACTTGCACGTTTATGCTCTGCTTTGTTTTTAATTTCTTCCTTTGTTAGGATTTCCACTTAAACAGTATTTTATATGTCTGTAATCACCTCTTTTATCAACTGTTCCTGGGGTCATTTCTAAGTGACTTTTTTTCTAGTGCAGTAAATCCACCTTTATGTGGTATTGCGTGCTGTTAGATAGCCTCCAACTATCCTGCAAGCATTTTAGATTTGTAACTGACCTTAAATTGTTTTAATTAGCTTCAGGGTTTTTTTTTTAATGTATTTTTCCTTTTCAGAGTTAAATGATAGTGTGGTAGAGGGTTTCTTTTTTAAAGCTATATGTGACATTGTCCCATACGACACACTGTGTTTTATCTGCCGTAGCTATTTCATGTTTCATGCATCCAAACACTGCCTAGGAATTTGCAGCTTGATCCTAGGAGATGCTGAGCATCCTCCTACACAGGAGGAGACTCAGCCTATCAAAGGACTCAACTTTTGGCTACTTCATTTGTAGAATCTGTGAAGTACTGGAAGGTATCAGAAAGAACTCTGTAATACATAGGAGGGGTTCGTTGTGCTCATAGTGTGCTTGAACATTATTTTTTCTGACCTTTGATCATGTTCAACAAAAAGCCGCAAGAAAAGTCAGGAAGTTATTTGAGGAAGAACATGAGAGTTTTTCGTCTAATCAAGAACTTACCAGGCCACCAAAAGCTGAGAGCCAGGGAGCTGACAAGTTTTGTTGTCTGGATTCACAATCATGGGGTTCAGAATGAGCTGAGCATTCACAGTCACGACAGGCCTGGCTCTGAGGGACAGAAATAAGGTTCATGGCATATAGAAGGAGCACGTTAGTATCTAAGTTGCAGCAGAGAAAACACTTAACTGAGACAGCCACAAGGAAACTGGAAATGTAGGGTTACTTGGGAGAAACCACTTCTATAACACTGCTCCTATTGAAAAGAACCTTTTTTTAAAAAATCAGAAACTGTGATACTTCCTACTATTACATTTTGAAAGTTCTTCATAAAAAATCACAGGTTAACAGTGTAACTACAGTGAACCAATAGCTGTGTCCTGGGACTACCCTGGGACTAAGGCACATCAGACACATTTCATCACACTGGGCTTTCACAAAGGGACAGAGTCTGCCTTTTGGGATTTACAGCACTAATTTGGCCATTATTTTATACCGTCAGATTGATTTTATGCCGTCTCCATTAACGGTGACATATTCATACCTGCTATCACTGTTTAAGATTCTTAAAAAAATAAACATCATTGTAGTAGAAGTCGATCTAGAATATCTTGAGCCAATAATAAAGTCAACTCTGACAAGTCTTGAGACAACTGACTTCGTAAACCAGGAATAATCATCACTAGGATTCTGCTGAGTATGTGAACATATAGTCTCGGTGATGAGAACTATCCCTCTGAATAAAAATCTATTATTAAGTCATGAGATAATCTATAACTGACAGCAATTTAGAAGACAAATGAAAACAAGAAAGGGTCTAAATTCTGGGGTTTTTTTCTAAGACAGCAGTACTGTTTTACAGTAACCTACAGAATTCTGGCAAAACCAGCTTATTACAAAATTACTTTCCTCATATTTTAACCCACAACTGAGCTTTTATGATTCCTTCTCTATATTACTTCAGCAAGACATTACAAAATAAAATTACTTTCTTTGTTTTTGTGCAACAGGGAAAGCCTTTTTTTCCCTAGCAAATTTCAGTTAATAAAATTCTGTTTCTCCAATGTGACAAGTTGCTTACACTCCAGCCAGGAAATGGAAAGATTGAGGGCCTCCTGCTATTCACTTTCTTAAATTAAATAGAACACATTTCTATTGCTATCTAAAATACACACTGGATCTAATTTTCCAATGTTTCACATCCTGCACAGTCTTTCATGCCACTGCGAAGTGATGAACTGCAAAGTATCTGCATGATTCTTTACCAGGGCAGTAGGAAAATCAGGTCTATTCACTGCACCTACAGTGCTAGCTAAAATAAGCTAACATTCCCATTTTACCAAATTCTTATTCTTTGACAAAGATTTAGCTGGGAAGCAGGCCAGGTTTTGTTTATGTATTTGGTAGTTTTAATTTATACCCCTAATCAAACAGTGCATTTAGTGAAAATCCACAAGTCAACTAAAATGTTGTGATTTGTAAAAGGGGATCTCATACATCTTTTCTAAACTGAGGCTAAATGCAGCAGTCTTTATTTTCAATAAACACTTCACATCTTAATATACACAACCTCTGAACATTTCTTACTAGCGTCATTCCTCCCAGAAATGAACTAATTTTCAATGTTACACTTTTAAAATACCTTAGTAAAAATTAACTGAGGAGTCAACATTCCAGAAGTAATTTCTTGAGATAAAACCAAGCATGGAAATTTTCATTGAAAATGCAAGTTTTAAGCGTAGGAAAAAAGCATTTGTTTCTTGCAAGGTGCTTAATTTATCATATGTAATGAGCATCTTTTACACATCTGCAAATAAACAAATTTCCCATTCCTGCGCTTCCCTGGTGCAATCATGGAATCACAGGAATGGGAAGTTTGTTTATTTGCAGGTCTCCCATCAAAGCTGTAAAATAAAAAATCCATTGTATTTACCACATACCTGTAAACAACTGCTTTTCCAGCTCCAAATGCACCTACGATTAAATCTGGAAAAACAAAAGAGCTTCAGGAGAACTATACAGAAGCCTTTCACACATTTTTTTTTTCCCCAGAATAAATTAGACTATTTATAGTAAAACTGCAGTAACATAAGCCAAGTGTGCTAACTCTTTTTAAATTAATTTTTTCAACAGTGTATCTGAAAGGAAACATTTCTCATTGTCAGAGATAGGCTCATAAATGTCTTTGCTGTGTCCAGTAGGTGCCAGTCTATTTAACACAGTCACCCATGCCACAATCTCCTTTCTCTCCAACTTGCTTTAAAGGAGCAAAAGGATGCTATTAATTCCTGTGTATTTTATTTCAAACCACAAATTGCCCATTACACAAGGAGATGCAAACCACTGGCCTGGGTTGGGAATCTACAAACCTAAATATTTCCTCTTTTTGCCTGGAGTCTCCCCTACACAGGGCTCTCTGATAAAACCCAGACTGGCTTTGCTGGACTGCTCAGACCTGCTGGAGAAAAGCTGGAGCCGAGCAGCGAGGAAACAGGGATCAGCTTTCCTGCTGCCTCTGGCTGGAGCACAATTCCAGAAGAGGATTTGTCTCATTTCATACCCCCTAGTGTCTGCCAGGGCACCCCCTTCACTTCACTTCGCTGCTCTTATTTGATTGACACCCGTCTGACCCAGTAGCCTGAGTCTTACAACAGACCGTGCAGTGTTACAGAACGAGCTAATTAAACCAGTACTCAGGGCTGTGCTCAGGCACTTCTCCCGTGGTCGGAGTACCCGTTAGCTTAAGAAGCCCCCAAATCCAACGCTTGGATGCTAATTAGCTGGGTGGGTTTGGGCCAGGTCTGGCAACCTGTCTTCCAGCGCTCCGTCTGCCTTTCAGATGGTCAGGATTTCACAATGTTAAGCAAGTACTCCACATGGGCAGCATGTCCTACCACGAATTCCACTGAATAATGTCCTAATAGGAGCAGGCACAGACAATTTATGGGCCTGATCCTCTTTTTGTACAATATTTACATTTTTCTACTTCAATTGGCCTTGGAACAATATGCTTCAGGGTCAGGAACATTTTAAGTGGCAGAAGAAAATGAGTGTTGTTTCTATCTCCTTTTTGGGACATTTATGAGTCCTCTTCATTAGCAGCTTTTATAGACAACTTGCACACAGAACAAAAACCTAAAAGATATTTTCCTCTTAAATAAACAAATGATGAGCCATAGCCATCATCATCTTAAGGGTTACACAACATACATGGCAGAACTTTCCCGGAGAACTCACGGTAACCCCAAAAGATTTAATATTCTGCTGTCTTTGGGGGGTTGTGTCTGTTTGTTTCAGTGCTTTTTTTAAAGGAAGAAGAAACATTATATTATGAACAGAAAGTGAAAAAGACAAGGAATCATAGAATCATTTAGGTTGGAAGGGACCTTTAAGATCATCTAGTTCAACCTGTTGTTCCCAGCTGGATGCTCTTTATGAATTCTGCCTGAGACCTCAGTTAGAATAGGTACTATTTCATACTAGACTTGGTAACACAAAAGGTTTCTGTCCAGGGCTAAGTTATAGCAGAGACAAAATAGGTAGATATCCAAGACTTGTCCAGATCCTGGTCTCATGGCAATTTCATAATCTGGCCTTTCATTAAGAAATAAAGCACTCCAGCCCTTCATGAGCACAAGGAAAGTTTGAACACACCACCTCATAGTAGTTAAATCCTGGTTTCTTTGGGACAGAGTCCAGCTTATTTGAAGACAGAGGGTAATGGGTCTCGAGGAGCAATGACTGGCCCCACCACCAAAAGGCTGGTTTTCCATGAGCAGTCTTTCTGCATTGCCACCACAGCCACATTTGGAGACACAGCAAAAATGATGAGGACATTCACTCATGGCACCATGACAAAAGCCACACACACAAAGATCACACTCTAAGGGCAGCCAGGACTATGCTCATTCTGCTCGTTTGGAAGCTCTCACTTTTTCCCTAATGAGTCCTTTATTCTCTGGTCTAAGCCATGCTTATTCTTGACCCAAAGAGCCTGGAAGAGGGAAACTACTCAACAGGAAAAGTAGACATAAGAATGAATATGCAGACAATAAAACATACCCAGTAGTGACATCTATGATCTAACGTAAGGAAGAAACAAGTCATTATATATTAAAGCCTTGGGGATTTTACTTTGCTTCTACTTGTTCTGTTACAGAGCAGGAGTTTTATTCTTCTTTTTTTCATTGCCTTGTGGGGTGCAACTCCTATGCACATCATTGGAAAAAACCATTTTTGACAGTAATACGAGTCCATGAGATTTGAATTCACATCAATCAGAGCACTTTTATAAGCAGAAGTTTTGAATTTGTGATGTGTTCTACAGAAGAAAAGCTACTAATCATTTCTATGAAAAAATGCATGAGATGTCTAAATTATCTGGAGGTTGGCAATCTTCCCTTCCTAAAAATAGAAAGAAGTTGTCTTTATTCATTGCTTGTTAATGCTTCACACGCAATGTCACTGATGCAAAGGTCACTGGCTGAAAAATAAAGATTTAAGAAGCATGTGGTATTACGTAGCAAAAAAAGCCAGCTTAACTACTTAAAACCTTTCCAAACAGAGCTCCACTGCTCCTTTCATCATATTCAGTGTTTTCAGGAGGATGGGGGACTTAATAGATTTAAATAAAAGACCACTTTGCCTATGTCATCTCTTTGAGAAGATCCTCTACCAGCTGCTACCCTTCAGAGAAGCAGAGATGTGTAAGAAGGGCTGGTGGCAGCAGCCCTGTCCCTCTACGTCATTGATGCTGTGGAATAAATGAGTTGTGGGGTCACAACCATACTGCAAAAACTAAGAAAACAAGCACAGAGTGACTCAGAAAGAATTTTCAACTTGCATTTCAACAGAGCTTGAAGGTTTTATGCTAAAATCCCAACTGGTGGAGTTCACAGAGTTTAATCCTGAAACAAGTGTCTTTGGCATGTGCTTAACTGAAGTCAAGGGGCACCATGCAAAGTTAAACAATCCTAATGTTTATTTCTATTTTTACTTTGCTCTGAAGGGAAGGCTGGTAAGATGCTGTCTGGCGAACAAAATGCATTTTCTGACATACAATGATCGTAAAAAGTTAAGGAAAAAGTATTCACGGATGGCACTGAAAGGCACACTGGGCTTTGTAAACTACTGTGTTTACCTGCACCTTCTGCCACGTGGCTGTGCCAGACCTGAAATCCACGGGATAAAGGGCAGAAACATGTCATGATGCCGACTAAGCCTGGAGGAAGTAGGAAGATCTGTAAAGTCCTACCTTTAGTCTTAACAAGATGCATTCGTTTAATAACTTGAGCAAATTCTTTGATCCCCTGGTAGTTTTAAAGGACGTCTCCATCTCCTGTGAGAGATGCAGTTCCAGGGAGTCTGAGCTGGGAGGAACACGTGCTCAGCACCTCACACTTGGTTGGAGTCTGTCCAGCAACCCCAAGAGAAGCTGCCAAGGCATGGTATCTCATCTCTCTTCGTGAAGGACAGTGGCCAAGGACAACAGCCAATGAAGGACTACATAATTGGCACACACTGCACTGAAAACCCCAAACTGAAACAATAGGGTGCGGAGCCACCTCCCCACTGCAGCTCTACCAGGATACAGGCAGGAAAGCGTTGACTTTATGGACTCAGAATGACTTGCTGACAGCTTTAAACATCACTTTGTGTAGTCTGTCGGTTAATTGCACAGTATAAATAGGAACTGGAAAACAATTAGAATCCTGAGTACAGGTGCTAATGGAAATTTCATAAAAGAGAGTGAGAAAACTGCGTAACTGGAAACTCTGCTAAAAAATCTTTGTGAGCTTTTTTGTTTTATATTTCCCTCAGTGGATCAGGTGCCAAAAAGGCCCATGATCAGAATTTTATTTGTTTTCCAGGACTTCAGAGAGCATGACACTCCCAAATCTCAGTAGGAAAGGTTGAGAATAAAATTTCCTTTAAATGGCCATTACTTGAGGCTTGGCCATAATAAAGGACACAGGATTGTCCAGTTCAGCCAACTTTACTCAAGAATTTCAGTTAAATACTACAAAGAACCACCACTCAAAATAGAGTCATTTTCTTCCAATCCTACCATTCTCAACTGCTTTGATCCTTCTCTGTTTATCAACCACTGTGGCAGCAGGTCTGTTAAGGATAACACCTAAGGCTCATTCATTTCAATACCCCCTTTTGTCTGAATGAGTCCCTTTCATAATATGATGTTATTATTCACTTCATTATACTGCAAAAATTCCAAAAAAAAGCAGTTAGTGTTCTATCACTTCAGTAAATCCCTCCTCACTGGGATTAATTGCTTTATTCTTATTGGGCACAATACTGTCATTTCACTGAACATCTCAAAGAATTTTAGAAAAGCATACCTGTAAATTGCACAGAGAATAATTTGCAATAAATTAACATATTTGTAGGAGATTCTTAGCTTACTAAGACATTTTTGATTGATTATTCACGTGAAAACATAATTAGCTGGTAGAAACAGATCAGCTTTTCTGCATTTCCTGGCAGAACCCATGCCGTTGTTCTGGCTCCCACGCTCAGCAGCCCTCTCTCACCAGAGCAGATGCAGCTTCTCATTGATTTAATTTGTTTGTCTTCCCCAAATCTCCTGGACCAACTTCATAATTTAATCATCACTAGATTACAATTTGTGATATTGTTGGCACAATGCCTACTGTTGTCAAAAAAGTTATGAATGCTGAATAGCCCTTGCCTCTCAGAAACTTGAGGGTTTTCTTCCTGCTGTTTGAGTTAATGTACTTAGCAGATGAAGCTGTTAAATACTCCTGTTTTAATAAGATTACACTGGATTACTGAAGTTCGGAGGGAATTTTGCCTGACTGCTTCCTTCTTATAATGTTTCTAGAGTCATTTGTTTATATTAAGCATATGCTACTCTTCAGATAATAACTAAGTCCAAAATAAGGAGGTGTGAAGATGCCTTTATACATTTCCCTGAGCTGACAAAGGCTTATCTAAAAGGAATAACCCAAAGGAAAGGCCACCAGCTGTGTCTGTATAAAAGCAGGACACCTTGAAGATGAAGCTTCAGTGGCACCGACTCCAGGGTGACTTACACAAGTGTCTAAACAGGCAGGGAGCAGAAAGGATAGTGCATAATTTATTGGAGCAATTAACTAATTGAGTAATCAAGAGTCTTTGAATAGTGAATTCACCTAGAGCACTGCTCTGAATCCACCCACGCCGCTGAAAGAAACTGGTCAAATCGTCGTGGTTGACAAATGCGTTTGAAGAAACCCCAGTCTGCCGGGGGATACGCCGCAAGAAGAAAGCAAGCTTAATGAGTTGAGTAAGTTATTCATTATAAACTATTTGCTCAGCTATAATCAGCCACCAAGTGAGTGAACATATGCTGAAATGTGAGGGTGGAGACCTTACAGCTTCCAAGCTCCTGAGCCCTGCGCAGATAGATGATCCAGCTGGAAGTGTGGCACCATCACCAAGATAATCACAGGCTCCCAGCACTCAGTAGGGACCAGCTTTGAACGGCTGCCCAGAAGCCAAAAGAAACAAATTTCTTTCCCATTAAACAGATTTATGGATTTCTTTTGTTCCTATAAAAACTGAACTGTGTTAATAGAAAAAGACAAATAAAATTATAAATAAAATACACTACAATTCAAAATACAAGGCTAAGCTGAGGCTTCATTCCCTGCTCCAGGCCTTGATGACACAAATAAAGCTCAGGATGGAGCAAAGGGACTGGTCCCATCCTCTCGACGCCCACTCTTTAAGTATTATAAGCATTGATCAGATCCCCCCTCAGTCTTCTCCAGACTAAAAAGACCCAAGTCCCTCAGCCTTTCCTCGTAAGGGAGATGCTCCAGGCATCTCCCTCATCATCTCTGTAGCCCTCTGCTGTCCCATCTCCAGCAGTTCCCCATCCTTCTGGAACTGGGGAGCCCAGAACTGGACACTAGGAACTGTGTACTAGGCACAAAGTAAATTGGACAAGCACAGCTATAGTTATATCAGTCCTTACAAATTGGTGTCAGTCACAAACTTCTTGCAAGCATGACCCCTTTTTGAGCTCATTTGTCTTCACACAACACTTGAGCTCTAGCCCTGGAAGAGCTAATTGCCTGGAGAATCTCACCTTGGACTGTGACAACACATGTTTATACCTGCAGCCGGACGTTACAGCTGGCTCTCATTTCCCAGTATATGGGAACTGAGCTTCTGAGAGTGGTAAGTCAGAATAATTTGGCTTTATTAATTTTTTCTTTTTATAAAATGGTTGATTTCATAATACAGACATTAAAAAGTTTAATGAAAAGTTTTTAGATTTTTTTCCCTAATCTTTCACAATCCTCTTTGCATCACAATCACAACCAACAATTAGGGAAGCACTGAATTAAAGGCTAGTTTCCCAGACCTTCTATAGTCAGCAAATACTCTGCCTCTCAGCTGACATCTAAATTAAAACTTCCTTCCAGTTTCTTCCAAGTTCAGTCCCTCATTTCCTCCTTGTACAAGGGCTGTCCTTCAGCATTTCCATCAGGAGGTGAAGAAGAAAAGCTCTTTGACACGAGAATGATTAGTTACTTCATTGCCCAGTGTGTTTGTCCTGGACTTGCATTTCCCTATATTCTTTCCTTTCTTCTTTTTTCCCTTTTCCCATAGGAAGGCATTCTATTTTTGTGCTAACACTGTGCCACGGCTGTGCTATTTTTACAACTTTGTTTTGGTGCCTCAAGCCTTTGTGAATTAAAGAGGTGGCTGACTGACAGCAAGGTTTTCTTCTGTCGTTTTCTGACAGATTCTCACCAGTACTCTGGACTGCTGATACAGATATCCAACTGCATTATAGTTTTCCTAAAATAAAAGTAATTGGTGTAATAAAACCAAACCACCTAGCACATCGTGAGCTGTTATCAGAATGTGCAATTCTGCAAGTAGGATGCATAGTGGAGCCAACAACGACAAGGAGAGTAACTCCAAAACCTCACAACTGAATTGACTATAGCATTTCCTCAGTACACACTTAGAAAGATTGAGACCCATCACCTAAACTTTTCACAAATTAGCCTAAATATGCTCCACATAAAGTGTGCTAACACACTGCTTGGACTTCAACTCTTCTTTCTTCCCCATATTATGCAAAGAAGATCTGAAAGAATCTCTCCTGTCCCTCTCTTTATCTTTTCAATCTTAGAAATGTCAGGAATGCAATATCCTGTTTTCTTTGGTTTTGCTGGGGGACCTTGTGGGTGCTTTAGGAAATGTTTAAATGCTGAAACTTTAATAAAGAGCTTGGTTGTCCAAAAGAACCTCATTAGTCATGGACAATGAAAGACTATTAATAGCAACATCAACGACATGCAAACAAAAAGTCAGGACCGTGTTTAAAAGCCCTTTTTTCAAATGCTAAAGATCCTCTCACTTTAGTCTTGTGATAGCCTCACTTTATTACTTTGCAGCCAGCTTTTCTGTTTGTAAAACCATAATTTCTACTGTAAACATCCCTTCCCAGAAACTCTATTCTGCTTTCGAAAAGACACCTCTTTCAAATTTTTACAATCCATCACAGAAAGGTAAAGGGATCCCATTTTTGTCGCTTTGAAAATCACTATTTTCACTTCTGAAACAATACAACTTTTAAGAACACTAGCCTTAAAATAATCCAGTTTAATTAAAGTGACTTCAGAGTAAGTTAGGGTTAGTAAAACTTAGAGTTTTACTGTGGATAAATCATTCACAAAAACCAAATACAATGTTCTACTGTACACCTTTGCTAAGGCTTCTGAATTGTGACAAAAAGAAACGGAACAGATTTGCTTCTAGAGGAGAGAGCGTACATACAAGCACATTTAAAACTGCTCCAACATCAAGGCTACTTGTGATACTACAAATGTTCCTCTTAAAAAAGTAAATACCTCCCCAGGGAGCTCAACTAATGTTATCAACTTGATGAATTTGAATGCATGTCAGATAAACTAGTAAGAAAGAATCAAAGCTAACCTAATAAGGAAGAGTCCATATAGCAGAATGAAACCATAAAAGGGATGGTAAGGCCCAAATGAAATATCTACCTTTAAGCAATGTCTTTTCATTCTCTTTGCTTTTTTGTAATGCAATCAAAGCCAGTAAGAATTTATATATAGCTCAGTGTCTCTTCGGACAGCAAAAAACAACTTAGCAATACAACCAAGGCAATCCATTCTTCTTCAACACAACATGTTTTTAATTAAGAAAGAATGCCAGGGTGAACCCTACAAGTTCAATAAGCTGGGAGCATTCAATTTTGGGGAGTAGGGGAAAGGGTTAAATCTTTTTATTGTAAACTTCACATGTTTTACTTTAGTATAACAACTTAAGCCCTTTCTTGCTTTTCTGATCATGTCTTTTGACAGGAAAGGGAGTATTTGTTTTGTCTGATTTTAACTCTTGGGAAAGCAAGCTAGAACTATCCAAAAATGTCTATACTTTACTCTGACCTCTGCCTTCCAAAGAAGCTGTTTAGGCATGATGCATTTTCCAGAGAATGGAAGTATGAAATCCCCCTTCTAATGGAAAAATCTTACCTGGATAATCATTCTTGTCTACATCTGAGTCTCCTCTTAGAGTGAAGCCAAATCCTGAAGGAATAGACTGGGAGGCCCAGGCTCCATTGAGAACCTGGGAAGGGTTAGTATTTAACCCATTACTGTATCCGTTGTAAATGAGCACTTTTCCTCTTCTGTCTTCTCCTGCAAATGGTGCACCAACAGCAATGTCTGCAGTGCAATAAAAGAATAAAAACAATGGGCACAATTAAAATAAAGCAAAAATTAAGTCCCTGCAGGAAAACAGACATAAATGCCTTCTGCTACATACATACAAAGTTCTGTACTTCTGTATGGATTCTAGTTTTAAGGCAAATATAAAAAGATGTTTGAAGTGTCTTTTCTGTGTCAGATTTTCACAACAAAAGCCTATAAAATCATCTTTGAAGGGGTAATTGCATTATTCTAAATAGCCAGTCCACACTGGACTCCTCTACCATAGTTGCATGGCATTTCATAAGCTTTAATAAAGCAAGATCTAATGAATGCCTGCTTCTACTTCCATACTTTTAAACAGATCCATTTTTTCCTTGATTTTCTCTGTCACCTAATTAATAAGGAATAGCTGTTGGATAAAATTAGTTTTCCTTTTCCAGATAAAATTTTCAACATTGACAAAGGAACCCACTCCTATCAAACATCCAGTACTTTATTATGCAAAAAAGAACAACGGAATTATATGTTTTCATCTATACCGCACCAAGATTTTATTGAGAAAAAGGAACAGTACTGGGTAAAGAATTTAACAGGAGGCTTTAGGCATTCTACAATCAAACACTGCAATCCTTAAAAAATGAGTTGCGTTATCAAAGAAGCTCTCCTTTTTACCTCCTCATCTAGGAGCTGATGCTGAACTCCTTTATTAAACTTGACTTTGAGACCATCAATGTGAAGGCAGGTATACGACTGGCATCTTTAGTTATGAAGCAGAAGACTTTGGCTCTAGATTCTTCCTAGCCTTCTCTATACAGTGAGAGAGAAAAGGAGGAATCTCTTCTCCCTTTCTCCCAGAATGCGGGAAAGCAGGGATACCAGCCAGCCCTTCCCAGAGAAGCTGAGGGCTGGACTCCATGGCGGGATTTCAGGAGAATCCAGTGAGGATTTTCACAGCAGTCACAATCCAGTGGCTTCTTCCCACAGGATGAGATTTGGTTTTTGTGCACCCTGAATCCCAGTACAGACTATGGCTCCTGACACTACCTATCCTTTGCCCAGGAGCCACGCTTTGGCAACATTGCCCTAGGATCTAGTGGCTACAGCACCATGAAAAACAGCCCTCAAGTTAAGGAGGAGCTAAGTCTGTTCATTTTTCCTTGGTGGGCCAACTATCTTCAAAGCTACTGTGCAAAGTACTTCCTCCAGGAAAAACTCCTTGGGGTTTTAGACGCAGAGGTGTCTGCTTTCCAGACCCCTAACATCCTGGTAATAAGTAAGGAAATGCATGCAGGGAAAACCAGGGTGTTACTGACCACGTCTAGGAGGCCAACTCTAGGAGCTCAAGGTATCCAGGCTATCTCAGATAAATAAGCAAGTTAATTTACTTGGACTGTTATCTTGAATTTAGGTTCCCAGTTAACTCTGCTTTTAAACAAATGCAACATCTTAACTAAGTCATAAAACAACAGGTGATATTTTTATTTTAAGGAACATGCTAATATTTAGTAAACAATACCACTGTAGTGAATATGACTGTCCTCCTGCGGGTCAGCATTTCATGATTTGTCCATCACTACCAGTTTCATTAGGATTAGTGTAAATTCTTATGACTTTGAAAGGCAGTTCCATGTTAAGAAGCCTATTTCAGCCACTGCACAGAAACTTCATATTCACTGCTTAGCCGTTTTTAATGTCAGTGTTACGCAGAGATACATATAACGACACGACATATAAATTACCGTTATATCCATCTTGATTGAGATCTCCAAGGTGCGTGATTGCACTGCCAAATCTACCAAACACTTCAGTGCCTGTGAGGATTTGTGCATCTCGGAAGAGGAAAGCACTTTCTTGCAGGTATAGATAAACTTGCCCAACTTCTTTAGGCTTGCTCTCGAATTCTCGTTCCATAAAGAGAGGGGCACCAACTAAGATATCATCTAAACTGGAAGAGTCAAACAAACACCAGCGTCACTGAGAGGTTGAGTGCAATCAACACAGTTCATGCATCTGTTAAACAGGAAGCTGGTAATTACCATAGAGTCAGAGGCTAATTGAGGTAAGAAGTCACTTCCGGAGTTCTAGTCCAAACACTTGGTCAAAGCATGGTCAACCAGGGAAAGCTGCACAGAGCGATGATCACTCCAGTTTTGAATATCTCCAGGGATGGAGACTCCACAACCCCTCTGGGCAACTGCTTCTACTGTTTGATAACCCTCACAGCAAAAATGTTTTTTCCCAGTTTAAATGGAATTTCTTGCACTTCAATTTATGCCCATAATAGACACTGAAAAGCTATACTTTGCAGTTAATGATCCAGAAACCAGGAATTTAACTCAAAGGAGATCCTTGCGACTAGAACAAATTCTGAAGATCAATTCTAACAGTGCTAGTGAGAGACAATTTTTAGTACTTTTCTTTAAAAATTATACATCAGTAAGTGAACAACATAACAAAAATTGCAACTTTCCAGCAGATTTTGGAAGCAATATACACAAAACAGGGGTAAAACATCAATTAATACAGAATGCCTCATGACTAATTCAAATGGAAGCTGGGAGACCAAGCCAAAGCTTTATTTATTTCTGAAAACAGTTGTGTTGAATATTAGGTACCAAGACTGATAGACACATAACAAGCTGATATATTCCTAATAGATTATTCTGAGATATGAAATGATCTCAAGCCCATATAAACTAATAGAACAATTCCCATTATATCCAGTGGACATCGGTCATCCACAGTAAGGAACTCTGTTACTGCAAATAACTAGAACCACTCGATCCCAGAATTTATAATTTGGAAAACACATTGTCTTGCTCTGGTGTGAAACTTTTTTCAAACTTTGTAAAACTCGTAGAAAACTTTCTACTCTCAATTAATCATATTCCCAACAGTGATGTTTTCACAAAGGCTTTATCCATTAGTAAAACAATTAGTAAAATTGCACTGCATTGTTTTTCCCACCCCTGACAGAAACACCCTAGTATTTACGGGCTTAGCTACTACTTTACCATAGATCTAGACTGGTTCTAACATAAATATCATAAATTTAGTACAGAGTATCTCATCTAGAAGCCTTTTAAACACATTGTGGAACTTACACATTGTATAAATTGTGACAAAATACTTCTAGAAATCTAATTTTTCTAATAAGTTTTGTAGTATGTTTCCATAAAGGAAACTGTAATTCAAAATGTCAGGTTACTTCAGTAGAGTTGTCCTATTCTTTATATGCCAGCTTTTACCCCATGGCACAAGTAATTAAAAGAGGAAGGAAGCAGATGCTGACTTGACATCAAAGGGGGGGTGTTCCTTTCACACTAAACATCAAAAGTCCTCCTTGACTAATGGAAGATGTTTGTGGTTGGGACAGAATGAGGGCTGAAACAGTTGCCATGAAACAAAAGCAACAACAAAACCAGATCATAAATGCTCTTTTTTTACCAGGTATTTTATGAATGCCAGGTACTAAAAGTATTACACAGTAGCACTACCATCAATTATTATTTTATTACATTGCAGTCCAGATATTCCCAGTAAGACTGGGACCCCATGCTGTTATGTGCTGTATACACCATGAAGTGGAAGATATACTTGGCTCCGATAAATATTTTACAATTGAAAACTAAGGAAAGATTTTTTTAGAGGTGGTAAGGAACCAAAAGATTCAGAGCCAGGAAGCTCTCAGTGCATCAATGTAAAATAAGTAGATACCTAGACACCTTTGGAACTCAGCTCCGTAGAGCAACATCCAGAGCGTCTAAAACAATGAAAGGCGAGAGGCAGATCACCTATCATCCATCCACAGTGGCGTTCCTGCTCTGGCAGGGGAGTTGGACTAGATGATCTCTAGAGGTCCCTTCCAATTCTGACAATTCCATGATTCCATGGTCTAAATGACACTGACCTATTTCTAACCTGGTTAGGGGCAGCAGAGCCACCGGGAACACCTGGAGCACTTAGTGTGTGTTCCCTCCTCCAGGTCTCAGCACGTCCCACCCGCACCAAAGCCTTCCCTCCCTCACCCTCTTGATTTCTCCCCCTTCTCTGTCAGTGATGAGCTCTGTAGGTCAAGGCAAGCTGCTTTGGCAAGTCCTCTGCAAGGAGGGATGCTCCCTTAGGCAAGTCTGTGGGCTTGGGTTTGTTATTCTGGGGTTGTTTTTTCACTGTCAGAGGAGTGTACTATGGCCAGAGAGGAAGCTTCTTCATCTACCCTGCTCTCTCCGACCCTCATTTACTGATTCCTGTTTTCTCTCCAAGTGGGTAATGAGCAAGCAGTGCTGCTTACCATGCCTTACAGTCAGCTCTACCTCCCAGCTCCTACAGTTTTAAGTATTTAAACCTCAGCCCGTCAAGGGGGGAGGTCACTTGTTTGCTTTTAAGTACCTATGTGATTCGAATTACGCATTTTTGTCGGTGAAGGAAGGTATTTCAATTGGCTTTTAAATTGTAGGAGTTTATATTTACAAAAATGGAGTTCTGAGACAAATTCAGATTGATGTGATTCCTTTTAAAAAGCCATAAGAACAAAGGAAAAGCCGCTGGACAGTAATATTAAACCATAAAGTGGAGTTTAGTTTGCAGAAGCATTTTGAACTAGCTCATTAGATTTATTTCATTACTGCACTAAGATGCTGCAGTTAACATAATTTATATATTTATTTTCTTTTCCAGCACAGAAAGGTAATCAGTCACTATCGCTTCCTTTTTGATAAAAAAAACCACTTTAAAAAGTACAAGCTGACCACCTGCTGAGACTGTATGCAGTTTCTTTGTATCCTGCCGAGTAATAAAAAGCAGGAGTATGGGAAATGTCAAGAGGTCAAAGCACAACTATGGGGAGCTTTGATATAGGCCAAATAAAAGACCAGTAAACAGTTTATTCCACTATTTTTATTGGACCATTTGAGTCTAAATTGAAAGTGTTCTCTTTTTCTCTTTACTAGGAATGTAGTCTGTAAGTTGATGGCAAATCTTGATTTTGTTAAGTTTCATAGCGGACTTCTCATTATTACCAGTGGGCGACTAAACGTTAGTTCAAACAATCCCCCCAATTTCCCTGTTCTGCCTACAATCCTGATGTGGTGCAGATAAAACTAGAAGAGGCACAGTGGAACATCTGCAGAACTGCTGGAGCAGAAGGTCTACAGGGCTTTTTGCCAGGATGAGACTAACCTTTAAGCCATGTCTTCAGCCTTATTACACAGCAAAGTATTATTGCTTTATATTACTTAATTTGGCTTCTCATGCTGATAAGGCCATCACTACCTCCTTTATTCTTAGCTGCACAAAAAATCCAAGTGAATTTGAAGTGGTCATTTCCCTTTTGCTTTTTTTCCCCCTCTCCCTCTCTGTTTTACTGTCCCTTTCAGATAAATATTTCTATTGACTATATGTGCAAACCAGCAAAGATAGACTACATATCTAATCAGACATGTTTATCAAGTAGAGCTTTTTGTGTTTCGTTTTCTGAGGGATGTTTGGATCTCAGAGAGGGTCGTTAGATTTCTTTTAAGATATAGACTGGGAGACCACACAGGCCTCAACAGCAGTTTGATTATATTATTGACATAAACTGTGGTCTTAGAGGTACACACAAAATATGAGACCTGCCAAGTAACCCTACAGTTCACAGGAAATAACCTGCACAGGAAATAGTCTAGTTCAGGGAGAAGTTAAATGGCAAGTTCCCTGAAAGTTTAGTGAGTGCCTATTGAAACTCAGATTAAACTTAAATCCCTGAAAAAAAATTAAATCTCTGATACTCGGATTTCTCCATCATTTCACATTAGTGATGCATTATGGAAGGACTAAATTAATCCTATGACTCTCTATATCATAAAAATAGGAACTTTCAAAAGCTATGGCGCTATGACAAAATTTGACCTCAGAAACTTGGAAAGATTTGAGTACCATGAAACCACCACTGTTGAAACTGCTTCTTTTTTTTCCTTTGATTTTCCTTTTTTAATGTTTTTAATTTATTTTGGAACTGAAATAACGTTTTACCACCTTGTTACTTTTCACCCTCACTCTTTAAAGGGTCACTAGTCACTTATGGGAAGCAATGATTTAGCCCAGAAAAATTATTAAATACACTATGGTTAAGCACCTAATAAGAAATAATCAGAAGAAAAGAATATGAAGTAGACACACGTGAGACATTTTGAAATGGGGAAGAGTATGCCATAGCTCGAACTATAATCCTGGCTCAACCTTTGTGCAGACTTCCAAAGGGTCTTTATCTCCGATCTAGAAAGCTACTATCAATACTCACTTACTAAAGTCATGATCTTGTAAAACATTTAGACTTTGCATGAGTTCAAAGTTAGCAAGCATTTGTTCTGAAATCCCTGAGTGTCTTAGGCCTGATGCCGGGAGCTGAGCAGCACTCTCCTTCCAGACAAGCCCAACACCTGCCGTAACGACGAGAGGCTATAGATACTTCTTGGTCCTCTGGATGATAAAAATGGATGACCAACCAGCAGGTGCTGGAATGAGGAGCTGAAGATACTGGAAAGCTTTTAAAACTGAGAACTGAAGCTACGGATGATACACATATGAGAAGACAGCTGCTTTCGAGAATGGGAGAAGGAACTTTTGACTTCCATCTAGCAGCGGCTAGCGCTGTTTATTCACTATTATTCTACCTGGATCTGTTTCCTGAGACTTTTGACATTCCCACTTTGCCACACTGCTTAGAATAAATATTCAAGGAAGACAAACTCACCCAAACCAGGCCTGCAAATACTTGTGCCACTGTAATTGCACAAAGATAAGGCTACATGAACAATTAAAATTAGAAAAGCAGAGAAACCAAGAGAAGCATTTTGAGGTACGAAGCACCTGAAAACCTATGTTTATTAATAAATATCAGGCATTGCTTCTATGAATGTTCAGTGGAGCTGAATATATTTGGTAACCTACCCATCATTGTTAACATCAGATACTGCAACAGTGTACCCAAAATAAGACGCCATCTGGAAATAAAAAACAACAGATAGGCTTTCATATCAGATATCAATTTTTAAAATTTCTTTACTGATAATCCTTTTTCTATGGTTATTAATTCTAAAAACTATTTTAAATATTCTTGAAGCTATGTTAATGAAACTAGATTCTCTACAGAAAAAAATTTCATCATGTAGTTGCTTGACATTACCTGTTCACCGGTGAAATTCTGGATAAAGGTCAAGTCGGAAGAATTAATAATTGAGACCTGGTAACAGAAAAATAGGAAAAGTTTCAAGCACACACGGAGATATTGCAGTGTAACATCACTGCAGACCAATTTGACACACTGAAGGAGGGTCTAAATGTCCAAGAAAAAAACAATTATTTCATTTCACCACAGTTTTCCTATACGATCTTGAACATGTGACTAGGATTATGAGAGTCTCAGGTCCACCATGAATAAAATGGGGAAATGACAATTTTCCTTCCTTATCGGACACTGTGAGCAGTAGCAAATCACAGTCTCTTAGCTAATCAGTGACTAGATTAGTGTGCATGAAAACATGAACTTAAAACATTAAGAAATATATACATACATATACACAGACACAGACACACACACACACACATATATACCTTTCCTCTGAAAAATGGTATTAATAAGTTCCAGAGACACAAGGAGTTTCAGCGGGATGGGGCTTTGAGCAACCTGGTCTACTGGGAAGGGAGTTGGAACTAGACGATCTTTAAGGTCCCTTCCAACCCAAACCAATTTATCATTCTATGAAAACTCGAGAATGTGTCTGTGGTTGGGATCTCTCCCAATCAGATCAGTTCTGAAACTTTTTTTTTTCCTATGAGCTAAAAGATGTATCCACACACCTATATCGTTTTCTCCCTTCACTTCTAATGGCATATCGTGACTTCTTGCAGCCGGTGTTCAGTGTAGATACTTAGAGCACTGAAAATAAACACTGGGTATAAATAATCTGAACTGGGACTTCTCCCCACTGTGGACTCAGCATCGCACATGAGATACACTAACCTATGGGCAAGCTTAACTCTGGTAACACTCAGCAGGTATAGGGATACTAGTGATGCTCAAAGCATGCTTCTAACTGGACACTGAAAACAAACTTCAGAAAGGACCAGTGATTAATATTCAAAGGCCAAACCAATAAGACGTTTCAACACAGCCAGGGAAGCCTAAGGTTAAAAGTCAGTGGCAGTTCTTCTCTGATTAGAAAATTTAGAATCACAGAGACAGAGAATATAATGTGGACTTTAGTATTCCAAATAATCTAACTGCATTCTCACCATAAAAAGGATAAAATGAGGGTCCAATACATACATAGCCAAAGTTCTGTGCTCCCCTTGGGACTCCAGCAACCAACTCTGAAAAAATAAATGATTAACAGTGAAGAGGTTATGCTCTCTGAGTGGTGCATGAAACATGGACCCCACGCCACTGAAATTCTTTCTTGACACATAAATAACCCTTAGGATTTTGGTTTATTATTTGTATCACAAACACCCGCAAATCACTTCAAAACATTAATTCTTAAGTTTTTAGCATTAATTCAGCACATCTAGTTGCATGAAATATTACATCTTAACTGCTGAATACGCTCCTCCAGAGATCTCTTTCTGCCTAGTATTACTTAGCACAGTATAAAAAAAGATCTTAATAGTATTCAGCTTGTTACATGCCAGCTGTGGATTGATGGAACCGGAATTAATTATGGTATCACAGTATACAGAAGCTAAACGCAGGTATCCTTAAAATACCCCTCTTCTTTCTGGCTGCACAAGAGTTTGTCTCATCTGTTATTCGGCTTGATGTCATTGAAGTGTTCAACAAGTTTTGCTAAGCTAGCTAAAAGCATTATATGGAGATTTTCTGTGGGTGGCATTGAGGGAATCCATTGAACAAGAACACAAAACATTGGACTTAGCTGCCTTTTAGGACGTAATTCTACTCAATAGCAAAATCTGAAAAACTAGTGGAAAAAATGAAAAAAGTCACAGCCTGCAGTCTTACTGTCTAAACCTTCCCTCATTAGGATATCCACATCAGAAGACAGCAGTAGGAACTTCAGGTATCAAAGCACCTCAGACACCTGCTTGTGTTGACATAGCTGTCCTCTGTTCCTCTCTGCATCTAAGTCAAAGTCATGCAATGACATTTTGCACATTTAAAGAAATATTTATCCTCTAATTTTGATCCAAACCTGTTCCTCAGCACACGTGGCTCTACTTTATGAAATCATTAATGTAGAGTCCTAGAAGGTGGTGTTTTGACAGATCATGAAACATGTGAAGCAGGTGAAGGTTTAACAGTGATGATGTTTTTAAGCAATGCTATTAAGTCTGTGAGATGTGTTGTTCTTTGTGGATGACAGTTGTTGTCTAAATGCAAATTATTCTAAATATGTTCTGTATCAAACTTACTTGATCCAAGAACCTTTACAAAGTCCCAGGCATGATTTTATATTCAGACAGATTTATATTCATGTGCATTAAGCTTTTCCTAATTCCAGGGACTAATTGAACACCTCATCTTCCTGTAGAATCTTTTCTCTGCCTCTAAGCCCAGGTTTTATAAAAAGGAATTCAAATCTTCTGTCTCCTGCTGTTAAATATAAGGCTCAGGGTGGGAGCAAGAACACAGGGAAGTTGTTCTTACTGCATTATGCCGGTGCAGGAAAATATAATGTATAAACATGGTCAGCTGCTGAACTGCCCCTAGCACCCCACCCCTACAGCACAGGAACTGGAACGAGGAAAACTTTTAGAGCCATCAGCTGCTTTCACCAACAAGAGCTAGCATGCAGGTGGAGACACATCTTTGTCCAGAAGCAGCTGAACATTACCTCCTAGCCTGGGCTGTGACATTTCTGTGGCAGTCAGAAGTGTGCTTTCAGCACGCACAGACATTTCCAAGCCACTTGGCATCTGGCCAGCCAGATGCTGGGGACCAGCAGCCTCTGTGCAGGTGAATAACTTGAGCGTGGATCTAAAGACTGTATAGGACTGCACTGTTGGCTCCACTTGTTACTACTGGTCACCAAACTGGTTAAATTAAGTGAGCCTGGATGGCTCCACCTACCATGCTGTGACAGCTCCAACTGCTGAAGAGATGCATGGGCACAATACCGTAACAACGGATTCAGAATTTTGGGTTACTTAAATTCTGCTCTGTTATGCTATACCTTCTAAGGAAATATTTGCCTCTGAGAATGTTGGGTACAGATAGCTTAAGTCTCATCAGGGTTTCAAATGCACAATAGGTACATTCCTGTGTAGAGACCCAAAATGAGTAATTTAATATGTGTATGGCCACATGATTTCCGTTCAAGTATATAGCTTCTTACCTTGTTCAGAATCCCCAGTAAATTCACCAGCAGCCACTGAGTATCCTGTTCAAAGATAAATTACAAGAAAAACACTTGATAAACCATTTCTTTCAAAAAATATCAGAAAAATATCAGATTTGTCTGTTCATCTGATCATCAGAATGCAAATTGTCTAACAGCAGTATACTAAAACTGTGTGGAAAAGAAGGAAAAGTGCTTATCGCATTATTATGACTAATTTAACTATAGCTCTGAATGTATAATACATCTATCCCTTTTCTCCAAAATAATAATTTATCTGAAAAAAACAGCAGGTACTGTTTTTGGTGGTTTGCCCTAACAGCTATTGACACAATTTAGGTCTTCATTCATAGAATCATAGAATGTTTTGGGTTGGAAGGGAGTAAAGACCACCGAGTTGCAACCCCCCTGCCCTGGGCAGGGACACCTCCCACTACTGTACTGTAACGTGCCAGTGCCCTGTTCAAGCTCTACATGGAAGGCAGATTTCCAAAGATGCAGTCCAGTGCCTCCTGGAGCTTTAATAAACCTGAGATTACTGCTATTGACAGAGAAAAAGACTTTGGGATTGTATCAAGGACTGCAATTTCAAATCGATGGGCAGAGATGAAAGGATGCACCTTTGCCTGCAAATTCCACTGCATCTTTTCTATATGTGAAGAAAAACCTAGCTTATGTGCAGAGCCATGAGAATGTCATGCAAATTCTTGGAGATCAGTACTAATAAAAGAGCCTTTTTATTTATTATGTAATATCTTCAAATTGGCTGTTCTTATTGCTTACTTCAATTGCATCTTTTTAAAATCAGTGAGAATAAACTGGGTATTTGTGCAGTACTGTACAAAATACAGTAGAACTTTCTTTTATCTATTAAGCATTGAAATAATCTTTAACAACTTTAAACTCAATCTGTCATCTTGGAATGAGAATAAGATATAAATGGTACAAGTTTGTATTTCTGTTTAATTATTTAAGATCAAGTGATAGGAATTCTAATGAGCCATTTAAAATCTCAACCTTCAAACCCTGTTGCTGTGCATAATTTTCAGAATGTTCATAATCCCATTGAAGTAACTAGCAAACTACTGATTTGAGGTTGTGCTTAAGGCAAACCATGTTTAAATCTTCTCACAACTGGGACATTAGTAATATTGGGCTTGTTTTCACATTTATGTAAGACCCATGCTTTTAGAAGGTAATGCTAACTGACACAGAGCTTAGCTTACCCATGTAATTGTCATCATATGAGGGTGGGGCCACTCCTGTTTGCTTCTCTCGTGCCAGCTTCCTCAAAATATCCTTGAAGGAGTAATTTGCAATGATATCCGCAATACTTGCAGTGATTACCTGACCTGGATTCAAACAACTTCATAAACGAAAGCAACATAAAGGAGAGGCAGTTTCTACTTAATTGGGCTAGCAGAAAATCAGAACAGAGCTGATAATACAGCACAGATGCAAAAAGTAGACAACTTCTCTCAATCTTTTCCCATTATTACCTTGAAAGTCTCCAGAGTACACATAAATCAATACAACAAGGCACTGAGACTCCATTGAACCACCACAAAAACATCTCCAGACCCATTTCAAGGTGCTGATTCAAACTAAAGTCAAGCATTTTCAGGCTCAGCTACCTTTTGATGCTGCGTAGTATGAACTTAGTAGACCAATGGAAGCAATTTCTCAATGGAGAATTCAAAGCTATGAATTCTCTACCACCATAATCAACTACACCTTCCTCCTTTAATAGCAATGCAAAAACGCACATCCATGAGGCTGACGATGAGCAAGCTGGCAGGCAGGGTCTGGGAATCAGCTACATCACACGTGTCAAAACAAGTTAAAGCAAAAATACCCTTTTAACCCTTTACCAAAACCCCTTCGGGTTTTACCTACATGAGAAACTACCTCTGGGAAACTATAGTGATGCCACTATAAACACAGTAAAAATATATGCAGATAGCAATAAAAGGCTGTGTTCAGAAACAAATACTGACAAACATTTGCCGTACAAATATTAACTATTTTTAAAATTTCAGCATTTCTAGGGAAAAGTTCAGCTTACTAATTAAATGACAAATTTGCTAAAATGCCAACATAAAAATAGTTATTTCTATTTGTTTTGCTTCCTATAGAACCCACATCCTAAATTTTCCCTGCTTTTTTTACGCTCAGTTGCTTGTTAAGCAATTCTTGTGATTTGCATTTGTTGAAAATAAGACCAGAGACTTAAACTGAGAAAACAATGGCAATCTATAACAGTGTTTTCCACAATATATTCTGCTTCACTTCTAGATCAAGTTAACCAGCCAGGTGAACATACCTTGCCAATAAAAACTACCAGGCCCGCCTACTATCAGGTCTCCATTCTACAAAAAGCAGAATTAAATAAAATTACACAACAAAAGAACACAACAAAATGATGAATTAATGGGAAAAACAATTTAAATGACCAAAAGAATATCAGAATCATGATAGAGGATAATAGCCCTGTTCAAGGAAAGGATGTAGGTGCATAGATGTGCAGGAAAATCCACAAGTAAATAAAGTTAAGATCACCCTATGCATCTTCACTTGAATGAAAACCATGATTTTCGTAACACTAACATAACATTCTGAAAATTGCTGATTATTTGTAACAAAACAAAGTCAACATAAAAGAGGATCTTCACATTCAATGAAGCAACAGTAATGCTTTATAGAGAAACATACTTTTGTCTACTCTACAATGAGGTCTTTGCTCCTCAGCAGTTAATAATGTGACTAACAATGTAGCTGCAGAACACTGACAACTATGTCAATGATCGAACTTACGTGAGGTCCTGGTGCTATAATATGGGCACAGACAATAACAATAATTGCAAAGTTTATTCTTTGGCTCACAATATTGTTTCTGGACCCTCTTGGCATCCCTTAAGCACTTTCACTTTCACCCCCACAAGAGAACAGTCTTAATGACTAGCCTGCCTCCAAAAGCATCTTTGTACGAACTATTTTAACTTTAACAAACTAGCATGTGCCTGCTAATTCTTTCATGAAAGTCAGGTCTCTAGAGAGCACTGTAAAGGGGACACACTGAGACAGAAGCACATACAATTTTTCACCTATTTTTCTATTAAGATAGAGCAGTGTCAGATTGCAGTGCTGCAAAGAGATAAGTAGGTGCTGATTGCAGTGTTTCTTTCATTAATGAAACCAGAAAGTTCAAAGCTTGCAAAGGAGGAAAGAACTTGCTGTAACTTCATGAAACTTTTCATATGCAAGAGCATGGGGATAAACCATTGATCACGAAGACAGTGCTTGAATATTAGGGATATATCAGAGTTACCTTTGGTCAAAGTATTTCAGCAGCAGAATCTCACCTTGTAAAAATCTAAGCTGAAACCTGCTTGACAAAAGCCTTGTCCTTCGGGATCTGCATTGCCTGTAATTATGAAGGTAGAAGCATTTTATTGACTTCACAGTACATGTGGAAGACAGCTTACACACTCCTGGAGCTATAAGGCTGTAAATACAAAACTACCAAAATATGTGAAAAGATGTGTATTCGTTTTCAGAAGAGGCAGAGCAAATCAAGACCTTCTACAGGACCCTGAACAGGCAGCCCCCTTGAAGTTTTGAAAAACAGGACCAGTTCCTTGGGATTTTCTCCTCTTGCTGCCAAGAAAGGACCCTTGCAACAACTACCAGGGATTCAGTTTGAATTTTGCTGGACATAGAAAAGTAAAAAATTTGACAAGAAAACCCCAGCCACCACAGTCGGCTCTGCCATAAACACAAAAATAAGTGTTGCCTAAGATACTCTCAAAAAATGCTGACATAGCGGATGACTCAGCATACGTCAATGTTCACACAACATCTGTGTTATGCTTATCTGTGTTATGGCAAGGGACAGGGGCACGTGTCCTTCACAAGGGCCAGCCCGTAAATTTATACACATTTGCTCAATGACAGCTGAAGTGTGAGCTAATTTTGGATGCACATTTGTACGTGCAAAACTATCTTTCCCGCTTCTTTTTTTTTTCTAGTCTGCAACTCCTTATATAATTGTAGCAAATGTGTTGACACGCATTTTAGGGCTCTCCTGCGAGCACTGGAGTGCTGGAAGCCTGCGGGTTTGGGAAGATGAGAGCAGAAACAGCCACCTGAACTCTTTTTTAATAGCATAAGCCTTTGGCAAAGCCCCAGTGAGACATCAGAAGTACATAAAGCATGATCTTATGGTCGCTATTTCTTACAGATTCAGCTTCTTTCTGTACCTCTCCATCCAGGGACGAGGCTTAGCTTTAAAAGAAAAGACTTGACAGCACAACTCAGTTCATGCTTCACTGCGAGGAAAGGAAAGGCAGGAGTAACACTGAATGCACATGCCCGTGTCTCACACTGCTATAGGTGTGCAGGTTTTCTGGCAGACTGTGAAAAGCATCATTGGGCCACATCGTCACACATCTGTCAGACGTCAGAAAATCCAGCTACATGGTATGATGCTGTTTCTAGATCCTCACAGGAGAGAGACATTTTCATCACGTGAAGTAAGTGTCTGCTTCTTCTGTAAAATGCCTGTTGCATTCTTGGCAAAATAATCCATGAGAAACTCGAAGGTAGGAGCAGTTTAGAGTAAAGGAATGGTTAAAAGGTGTGTTTTGAAATTAGCCCATGTGCACATGGTAAGAATGCTGCTATAGCAGGGGCTCTGTACAAGGGTATCATAATAATGGGTATCACGTTGTGATACCACAGGGGTATCATGACAAGAAACTACATTTAGACTTCTCATTTTATTGGCTAGCACATACAGCCCAAAACAGCTCCCCATCTCAGCTAAAGTGAACAACATCACGGCTTTGCTGTGAGGGTTTCCCCTGGGAGAGACAGGTAAGCCCATCATATATGCTCTCTTAAACATGTTACCTTTAGAAAAATAACTGGAAGAACAATTCTCTGCTCTGTAAGTGCAGAAACTGCTGCACACCCAGCCCAGTCCAAAGCTCAGTAAACTCACTGGATACTTCATATTGATTTTAATAATTTGGAGCACTGAGGTAATGAGAGTATTAATAATCATCATAAACACTTAAGACATAGGATGCTGAATAGGATGAACAAGTGATTTAATCTAATGTGTGGTACTTTATGTAGACTTCCAGGTAACTGAATTTGATTCTAAACATATGTGATATGTGCACTGTTTTGCCCTAATCTCCAAGAAGTAAGGCCCAGAGATTGCTACCACATCCACAGAGAAGAGCATGGAACAGCAGTGCTAATGTGCACGCTTTCTTCCATGCTGGAAGTCCTTCATAAATGCGCTACTGTGGGTGATATTGGCATGAATGGTGACAGAGGCTCGTGTGTTTCTGTGGAGGGTCTGGTCTTCAGATGGTGATCCTGCGATGAGAGATTTATACTAAGCATGAGCATGAGTAATTGGTTTAAAATGCTGTCTGGTTCTTATCTAGATCCGTTTGCTACATTTAAAAGCCATAAAATTGAACCAATCATATCTCATCACTATAACTGTATAAGTTTAATTTACCTAATTTCTCCTCTTTCAATTATACAATAAAGCATCCAATTGCAGGGATATAATTTAATGTTGTTTTTTCTTTAAACCCTCAACCAATGCAATAATGTCATATAGTAATCTTCCTTCAACCAAGACTGTGTGAAGACTGAAAGGATGAAAACATTGAGCGGAATATCAATCCCTCCAACACAAGATTATTCCTATTAATACTTACTGTTGCGACAAGGTGAATATTCAGCATAGGCACTGAAGTTCTGAATTGCTACATAGCAAGTGCCAACAGGGTCCTTCTCAGGGCTATCTTTAAGGGTCCTCCAATGATATAAGGGGGCACAAGCCTATCAAAACAGAAATGATATCTCATGTACCTTTCATATACTCATGCATTGGGCAAATGTAGGTTTTTTTCAGTGTACAAGTATTTTATGGTATTGTATCATTTATGTAGTAATGATCATAACATATTAACAGAAGGAAATGCAGGACCACAGCTTCTTATAATTTCATTATAATCTGAAAAGCACAGTCTGATCTTTCACTCAGAGCCCTTAGCAGGTGAAATCTGTCAGGGACTACAACCCAAATTTAAGCATATGTTACAAATACCCTCTAAGCCTGTTTCACAAGTAATATGTTTCTTTTATTACTGCCCACTGCACAGGACTTGATTGATCCCATAGTTTAAGATGTGGATCACACACTGAAGACGTTCCTGCTTCTGTCCTGATACATCTTTAGACAATGGCCATTGCAGTAGAACTGGTATGATTGTACTCAGCAGGAGATCCATCAGGGTGTTGTGTCATACCGTGTCACAGTCCTCAGATTGTCTGCCACCTTATAAAACCCTGGCTCCCATCTTTGGGAGATGATACAGCTATAATGCATTCAAGAGTCTCTCAGTGAACAGGATTTTGCTACATAAATTTTGGCTAGTGAACTAATATTTAATCTTCTGTGTTACGGTAGTGGTTTTACTAACATGACAGTGTAAAGATAAAAGACAAGCTGGGTAGACAGAGACTCTTTTCTTTGGAGTAATTAAAAAATTGGAAAAATAGAGGAGATAAACTGTCAGGTATGAAAGTAATTCTTCAGGGGTTCCTGTGCCCTAAAACCTTTCAACTAGCTGAGGAGGAGAAGACACTACTTCTCCCTACAACCTTAAAGATCTCTTAAAGATACAAATAAATCATCCATTCATGTCCTACTTTATCTTACTTTTCCAATTGGAAATGTATCTATGTCTGGCAAGGCATTGTTATTATTCACATTACTGTGTAAGCCTCAGTTCTGTAATCAGTTCCAGCTTGATGAACCACCACGCTACGCAGAGCTTAACATAAAATTCAGAGCTTCTGCAACACTGGTTTAAGGACCAGGACTCTTAAGATGCTCCTGCCTAAAAGACCTTGCAGGTTAAAACATCAGAAAGGGCAAAACTAGAGTTTTTGCCTGAAACGCACTGGCCACATCTCTGTTTTAGAAAGCTTGAGAAGAGTTATCAGAAGCAAAACAAAGTTTGGTCAGCACAGACACAGCACACCAGTTGGTGATGAGGTTCTCTGCTCATTTGATTAAGATACAGCAAATGGTGGTAAAAAACAATTCTATTTCAGTTTTTGAACTGTTGTTTAGTAGAGTATATAAAATAAAATAAAAAATCAGCTATTTTTAGAATTTTTACATTGACAATTCAGAAAAGTGACATAATATTTATTCTTGTAAATAGTTTTAACTTAGGAAGTGCACGTCCAAAAGAGTGGCACCTGAAGGCACTGAATAGGAAATTTGAGAGCTGTGATAACACTGGCACAAGTGACAGAGAATTAACATTATATGCTAGTTCTGTAACAGAATAGGGTGATGTTTTATTCATTACCTGTTTCATGTCAAATCCTTCTCTAGGTTAACCACAAGGCATACCCTTTAAGGGAAAGCATTGCCTTTACATAATTCTTCCATTATGACTACCTCTTAAGTGATAATTGGAAGCTTTAAGCAGATCTCAAGACACAAATTGTTGCTTTGCAATTGTAGAAGCTAATAAAATGAATGACCAAACTAATTATTCTTATCACAATTATTTTGGTGACATTTTCAATGTAAACCCTAGGGCATAAATTGTAAATATGTCTGTGTATAAGCAGCATCACCACTACTTTACTAAGCAATAAAAGAACTTGCCCCCTCCTGGGGTTCTTTATCAACACAGGTAAAATGTTCCATGAGACCGGAAAAGAGACAAAGTTAACAAGTTGACAGCCATCTTGATTTGGAGCTTTTTATCATGACTTTTTTGCAGCTGTTTTACCATGACTATGACAAATGACTCAAAACAATATAAAAAGTGACATAAGACGTCAATGCTTTCTCTCACTAATTGATCTTCAGCAGAGGTTCCTGCCTTCCATTATATTCTGCATTTAACATTCCCAATAAAGTTTCACAATACAAAACATTTCATAGCATGTAGTATCAGTTACGGTGTACCTCTACAATACGTCCATTATCTGTTTTAAAAAATCATCACTCACTTTCATAACAATATGGCATTCTGCTATTTTCACATGGCAGGGGGATCATCTTAACTTGATCAGTTCAACTTGATTTTATTGACTGCTTTCATTTTCTGAGTTATATACATCATGTGTTTTATAATTCATGCATAATCATAGAGTTGTTTCCATAACTACACGTAGGGATCTATTAAAGATATATGTTTGAGAAAAATAAAGACTATCTCCAAATGAATACCAAATGCATAAGACTTACCACAACTTTTTCTTTATGAGCTTTGACTGTTGCCCCAAACCACTGATTTGTCTTGAACTCAATAGGTTCCCTGGTGCCGTTGACTTTAATTTTCCTGTTGTCTGATAAAGAAAGAAGCAGCATGTTGACACCTTGATTATAAAAGTATTACCCTGTGAATTACAGATACAGGCAAGCAGACTAATGGATATATTACACTGCATCCACTGTCATTGTCCTACCAGCATCTTAGGAAATGGACATCCTAGTATCATTTAAGCTCTTTACTGGTCAGTAGAAAACAACTTAAATTCAAATGTAAAAATTCAAAATAATTACACTTAAACTTGAGGGGAAAAAATATAAAGAACTGGAAGAAGAAACCCTGAGTTTTGCCCTGAAAACAAAAAAAAAGGTTTACATGAAATTTATGATGAAAAATGAAAAAGAATCTACAAAAAAAGGTGAAAAGTCCTCAAAAGTTTTCTCATATATGGCAGAAACCTTCCATGTAAAAAGCATATTCCATAATTAGTTTTTGTCAAACAAATGACATTTCTCAGCACGCTTATTCAAAGACCAACACTACAGATAGCAAAAGACTTAGTTTTTAACAGAATTACATGTGTACACACTGTCACAAGAGACAGCTTCTTAATGTTGCTTTATATACACTCTTACAGATGTCAGCGTAAGAGAAGCCATCTGGGCAACGACTCAGGCCAATCATAATGCATTTCAGGTTTTAATGAAAAGCAGACATCCCTTCCTTTCACCCTTAGTTCTGTGAAGTAAACTGATTTCCCATATGTTCATGAGTTATGCTCTTCCCTTACCAGTCATTCCTAATGAACTTCTCAATTTATACATAAGCAGGGCATTACCCCTTCCCCCTTGTATCTGCATTCCCTTGTGTTTGTTTCTGGTTCCTATCAGGAGGGATTTCACAAGAATTAATGCTTTTTATTCACTCTAAGTGAAAATAAAACCATAGACTGTCTACTTTGGAATGCAGAAAAAAGAAAAGTAATGTCAGATTATATTGCATGGATTTACATACATTTGAAAAAAAAAAATATCCCGAAAAATGCAGCTGGTATAACTGTCATCTTTAAAAAGCCAACACTTCGTGGGATTTGCCCAACGGGAGTAAAGGAGATATCGGAATGCTTTCCTGGGATGTTGGAGAGCCTCACTTCAGGTCATGGTAACCTCAAATGTTATGGATGTAAACTGAATTATAAAGAAAAATGTTTTATATCTGTTGAAGAAGGGTACTCCATCTCTGTATTTTTCCAATAAATATGAAGAAAAGCTGAATGAGAACAAATCTGTGAAAGTTTGAAAGTCTCTGAGAAAACGTCTTCCTTCACACAAATATTTGTTTCCGTGTTGCACCTACTACAGGAGCTAGTATGGAAATCCATGCTAAGAGAGATGAGAGGTAAATTCCAGGAATACTTAGATCTTAAAAATTCAGGAAAAATAATTTAAAATTACTCTAAAAATATTCATTTAAAAATACATTTTATTTCAGTTAGGCCTAAGCTTTAAGAGTGTGGGAGACAGTGACTTAGACACACGACGTTGCAGGAGATGCCCGCTTCTACCTAATTTTTGGCAAGACCCCTTCTAATTATTTTTGCCAGTGAAGCCAGGCCCATTTCAAACTTTAAAGGTTTCTTTTTTCTTTTTTTTTTTTATGCTCCAGCAGATCTGAACACGATCAATGTCCACAGATGAGGTCTTGATAGAAACAAAGCTTTTGAAGCGTGAAGATGAGCCACGGCCAGCTTACAGCAGCTAGTGCTGGTCTGGCTCTGAGGATACTCACAACCAGTGTTCTAACTTTAAAAGAGCTTACATTTTCAAACAAAACAGCACACTTGTCTACTGGCAAAGTATACTAAAATTTGGAAAGAAGTTAGGTTTTAAAACTAGGGCAACTGTTTGCAGAATTTATAAAAACCATAAGCTATGGAGTTGTATTCCCAGTTTCTGAGGTTGTGCCTTAAAATACAGTTTAGTCTTTTGTATCTAACAAAAGAGAGCAGCAGATGTCGTCTACTTTGACTTCAGCAAGGCTTTTGACACTGGCTCCCACAACATCCTTATCAGAAAATTAAGGAAGTGTGGGCTGGATGAGGGGGCAGTGAGGTGGACTGAGTCCTGGCTGTGTGGCAGAACTCAGAGGGTTGTCATTAATGGAGCAGGGTCAAGTCGGAGGCCTGTAACCAGCGGTGTCCCCCAGGGGTCAATACTCGGCCCAGTCCTGTTCAACATATTCATCATATGAATCACCTGATCCCCTGGGCGAGGGGACAGAGTGTATCCTTGGCAAGTTCGCTGATGATACCAAACTGGGAGGGCTGGCTGACACTCCAGAGGGCTGTGCCACCATCCAGTAGGACCTGGACAGGCTGGAGAGCTGGGCAGAGAAGAACCTCATAAGGTTCAATAAAGGCAAGTGTAGGGTCCTGCAACTGGGGAGGAAGAACCCCAGGCACCAATATAGGTTAGGGGTGGATCTTCTGGGAAGTACTACTGAGGAGAAGGATCTGGGGGTCCTGGTGGATGGTAAACTCTCCATGAGCCAGCAATGTGCCCTTGTGGGCAAGAGGGCCAATGGAATCCTGGGCTACATAGGGAGAAGTGTGGCCAGCAGGCTGAGTCCTCAGTGGTGCACTGGTGAGGCCACAACTGGAATCCTGCATCCAGTTCTGGGCTCCCCAGTTCAAGAGAGACAAGGAACTACTGGAGAGAGTCCAGCGTAGGGCAACAGAGATGATGGAGGGATTAGATCACCTCCCTGATGAGGAAAGGCTGAGAGAGCTGGGGCTCTTTAGCCTGGAGAAGAGAAGGCTGAGGGGAGACCTTATCTA
>JAOTQQ010000012.1:21171969-21211067 GCA_026546715.1 Gallinago undulata | reverse complement strand
TTGTAGAGGGCAAGGAGGTCTCCCCTCAGCCTCCTCTTCTCCAAACTAAAGCTGCCCAGTTCCCTCAGCCTCTCCTCGTGTGACTTGTTCTCCAGACCCCTCACCTATGTGGAGAAGACCACGGTGAAGCAGGTTGTCCCCTTGCAGTCTGTGGAGAAGACCAGGCTGGAGCAGGTGGCCGTGCCCTGAAGTCAGCGCAGAGCTCACACCAGAGCAGGCTCCTGGCAGGAGCTGCAGCCCGTGGAGAGGTTGGAGCAGGTTTTCTGTGGGGGACCCACAGCGAAACTGTCCATTCCTGAAGAACTGCAGCCTGTGGGAAGGACCTACATGAGAGGACCTTGTGAAGGACTGTCTCCCGCACAGAGAACAGTGTGAGGAAGAAGGAGAGGCAGGGGCGAAGAGTTACGAACTGGCCACAACCTCCATTCCCCATCCCCTGCCCCGCTCGGTGGGGAAGATGTAGAGCTCCTGGGATTGAAGTTGTGCCTTGGAAGAAGGCAGGGGAGGGAGAAAGAAAGCGTTTTTAGCTTTATTTTTGTTTCTCACTATTGCTATTTCTAATTGGCAATAAATTAAATTAATTTAGAGTCTGTTTTGCTCGTGATGATAACTCATGAGTGATCTCCCTGTCCTTATTCTCCACGAGATAAAGAGGTTTTTCATGTTTCTATGACCTGTCCTGCTGAAGTGAGGGAGCGAGGGAGCAGCTGGGTGGGCACCTTGCCCTCCAAGGGCAACCCACCGCAGAACGATCCCAGTCACCCATTTCCAAATGGAGACTGGACAGATACACCATGCAGTCTTGTAGAGGACGTCTCTGCAAGTGTCACCAAAGGATGGTCTCTTTCCACCACCATGACGTGGTTTACAGCGCAGATTCCCCCAGGAGGGTTTCTCCCCCACACTGCATACCTCACTTTTGACCAAATCAGTTTGGGTTTCCTGCATGAGCATTATTCTTGTTATTTATACATGAAAATATTTTTTTTTCAAACTAAATAATTCCCGATGCGGAATGCAGCCCTGCTGGCAGTAGCATAGGTTTTACAATCACAGTCAAGATGCAACAAATTCTCTTTTGTTGTTTTTTTCCCCCACTCTGAGATTCAAAACCTGACATTTCTAAACCCACCAGTCCCTTTTCATCATCTCGGAGAGGCAGTAAACGAGTTTGATTGAAACTCAATTGAAAACAATACATCATGATTCAAGGAAAAGATTTTATTTTTGGGCTAACAAGTTGATAATAAATAAAGGAATATAATAATGTAATAGCAGATGTTCTCATGCACTTAACACATACAGTAACGCTGGCTTACACTGCTGTTTGGACAAATTGAGAAGAGGTATTTGGCAATATGATAAGTTTGGATAGTTTAGAGATTATAGAACAAGAAATTCTGCTGGTTTTACATTTCCTTTATACAAATTCAAATAAATATGAATAAATCTATTTTTCCTCAGATTTTCTGTTCACTTTTAACATGCCCGATAACTAAGCCATAGTAATATACAACTGCCAAGAAAGAGTATTTGTGGATTATATTTATTAATATTCCTAAAAATGTATCGTATTTATGTCACATTGTGCAAGCTCTTTAGGTAAAATTACATTTTAGAAAAAATTGCAAAAAATTTAAACTCATTAAAACATATCCAGTGCAAAGGCCAGTCTAGTCCACACATTATGGTACTGTAATGTAAGCCAAGATAATTTAAATAATAAAACATGCCTATATGATTCAGAGGAAGCAGAGTATGTTTTATGTTTTAAAGATCTGACGTCTAATATGCAGATTCTGCGATATCAGACATATTTCAAATCTTCATGAGATGGCAAAATAACGTTAAGACTTTTTAAGGAGGCTTTTTTTTTAAATTTATTTATTGTAGGATAACTCACATTAACAGTACTACAGTGGCCAAAAAAGACAAACTATTATAATAGAAATCAATCTGATTAAAAAATTAAATATTCCAATTAACACTGAAAAAGTGTTTGTAATCATTATTTACAAGTCATCGCTACCAGTGTATAACCTCACGCGGTCGAAGCACACCCCTTCCCGAGCCGACGCCGACTCGTGTCCCCCTCGGAGGAGTCGCCAGCCGTTCCCTCTGGATGTGCAGGAGATCAGTTTAAGGAAGGCGATCGATCTGTGCTCCACAGTAATTCTATGTACGGCCATTTGGTTTGCAAGCAGCGTTTTACGGGAGTGTCATCAGTCTGTAGCATCGGTTCTTCAAACCCCATAACAACTGCTGTGCCTTCTACGTACATGACCTGACGGAAAGGAAAGCTGTTATGTCAGCCTACGTCTGGTTAAAAATCAGAGATGATTATTTTCACCAGGTTAGGCAAGGATTTGTTACGATAGTGGGTTTTTTTTACTACAAAAGTGAAATCCATTAAGTTATATAATTTTTTTTTTAATGAAATGAGGTATAAAATCAAAACCCCACTCATCTCTTAGACTCAAGTGCTTGAAAATCCTGATCGGGCCGTATTCATTTGACTGTTTATTTCAATAGACACCGAAGGCCAAACCTGGGGAAAAAAAATAGCCTAGGAAATGCAATGCAACAATTTTGTGACAACAAGACAACGGGTCTACCGCTGTTGCAGTTGCAAAGTTTGATATTGTTATTTCAGAAGGACTGTTTTCCTTAAACTTAACTTTCGGGAATTAATTTTTCATAAAGTGGAACTTCTGTTGCAAATCAGCTCTATTGATAAAACAGTATTTAAAATCCTGTAAGTAGAATCCTCTCAAAACAAACATTTGTTTCAATTTTCTTGATTATGTATATGTGTTCAATAGTAAAGATAAATGTATCTTTGAATGCTTCTGCCTACATTTTGGGGTATGAAACTGCTGGAGATTTCACAGGGGTAATTTTAAGGACCTCCAAAGTTTCGAAGACTGAATCTAAACATTTTTTTTAAGAGTCTTCTTACTTGAAGTAATTTTTGTTCCCTAAGTCTATGACCCTGTATGCTGTTTTACCCTAAATGCTAATTCAGGACCTTACTTAGAAGCAGTCATGGTGTGTCACGTATCCCCCTCCTTCCAAGAAAGCTGAAAATGCAACAGACCGTTTCTGTCCCCCACTAAGTGGCTGCGAAAAAAATACTGATTTTTGATGGCAAGTCTGGAATACTAAAATATTTCACAAAAAAATTCCAAACCTCTCAATTTAGATGTAGGGCTACTTCTAGAACATGTAGTTTGTGTTACATCTCCATTCTCCTCTACGTTTCAGATCCCACTTCTCATGGATGAGCATGAGCAACGCACAGCTTCAGAGATCTGGTCCAGCCAACCAAAATACTACACCAGCTAACAGATGATCAGGAGCACTAACAAGTTCCTCATTCCAAATACATCATTTTGGAAGAAAATTATCAAAACAATAGTTTTGTAAAAAGTCTTTTTCAAGTTAAAGCATTTTGCCTGTAACTATAGTGAGTTTTGTACACTAATTGTTATTGGGACTAGATTTATGTTTCTTAAATCTTACCTTTTCGTTGTAGTTCGATTGCTTCAGTCCGTTGTAATGGTAAACGGTGAATGACTCCGAAACCCTGGAATCCTAGTGGAAAGAAAACAGTTAATTTCACGTGACGTGTACATTGTCCCTGGCTGTCTCTTCTCTTTACGACTAGACAGATGCATTTAAACGGGAAGACTCAAGGAAACTGTAGAAAAATATACTTTATAGGTGACATCGTCCTGAAGACTTTGTTCCTTTTATCTTTCTCATAAGAAATAGAAAAAAAGATGTAAGTTCATGGGTAACACGCCCAAGAGCATGCCATTATTTTCTGTGTTCATCTGGACACTTTAAACTACAACTTCAGCACTGACCGTGTAGAAACTGTCCTAATTTTTAAAGCCAGACACCTTATGCAGTAGCCACATTCGCATGAATTTATGGCTGTTTGGATGCTACAAAGTTAAATATTTACTAATGACCAGATCTAATCTCTGACTCTTATTTGAAGGCAAAAAAGTAAATTCATGCTCAGCCCTGCCTAACTGTAAAGGAATCGTGAGGACACCTGTCCAGCTGAGGCCCAACAGCAGATGTGCTGCAGTTGTCAACCTCTCCATGCCAGGTGGTTCGATGCTTTAGTCCTAAAAGGACTGAAAAGCTTTGCATTTCACTGAAGCAGGCAGCACAAACCACGTGTAATATCATCTCTTTTATGCCTGCTAGAGCAGGCTCCAAACAAAAGCTTCTCCCGTTTTTAAGTAGGTGGAGGTAAAGGCTGGAATAAGAAGGAATCTGCTCAGGTTACAGCACATCCACCAGGTTATGAAAAGCCCTCATTCATTTTTCCCCTCTTAAGTGATTCAAACCCCTTATCTCTGTAGGTCCCCCCCAGTGACCCGGCAGCCTCGGGGAGGGAGGGTGAGGAATGGGGAACGGGAAGGGAAACGGTAACGACTTTCCCAGGTTGCTTCCCTTTATTTATCTAGAGATAAATAAAACCAAGCTTTGTTGGGAAGGAGAGGGCAGTTATTCTTTTCCCCAAGGAAGAAGGCTCACCCTGAAGGGAAAGAGCTGCTGCTTCCCAGTTCTCGTCCCCAGGGATGTTAAAAATTTTCTGCCTTAATTATTTCCCAAAAAAAGGGTTCCCGAGGAATTGAGGAATCCTTGTCTCCAGGTGACTTCCCTGAGCACTAAAGAGTCAGGCTCTCAGAAGAAAAATATTCAAAGATCATTCAGCCTAAGCCAAGCTTTGAAAAGGAAAGCTGAGATCCCTTCCTGCTTTTGGGATGGAGTAACGGAGAACGGGCTTTTGAATATTCTTAGCAACGGAGGAATCAAATCTGGATCTCGGGAGCACCGGCTACACGTTCAAATGTTGCATAAAGGGGAACATCAACAGTTCCAGCCATCGCTGGCATCTGCTATCACCTCACAGGATTTTAAAGAAAGACATTTATCTCTGTTTCTGTAGAATTTCACTTTCAGAAAGAACTCTGAAGGAGTGTCAGTACGAGTAATGGCTCCGGCTGCCTGACCCACGGGCACAGACCGGACAGTGTCCCCGTGCCCTCAGCGGTCGTTCAGTAGCTGATGCTGGCAGGTCCCAGCCCAAAATGTTCCAATTTTCAGCCCGTACCCCTGAGGCAGCAGCGCTTCCCGTGGTTTGTGCCAGAGCCAGGACTGGCCAACAGGCACTGGCTCGGGGGCTCCAGCCTCACAGCAGGTAAGGAGTTCCTCCACCACCACTCTCTGGGTGACTAAGGTGGGCATCACCCTGAGATTCATCTACCCTCCTTTCTCCAGCTGCCCTCCTGCTTCGGTCAGTGATGCTCTTCAGCAAGAGGCAACGCGGGCAGCAGCCCCACACCATGGCTGCTTTCTCCTGGAGCTACCTACGGGCTGCAGAACCACACAGTTTAAGCACAGCCAATTGTGGAGGACGTTCTTTGGCTTTCTGAACTTCATTCTAAGCATCCGGGGCCTAAAATTAAGCAGTGGTCTCTTCCAGATTTGCAAGTGTAAAATGATTGTAAGAAATAAGAATAAACTATATACAGATGTAAAGATAATTCCACTTCTGGATATACAAAATGAAAGGAAGAAGAAACAGCTGGCATATACACAACACAGATGTAATTCTGTAAATCTGGAGAAAATGAATGCTCAAACTCTTTCCTCTGGCTGATGAATCATCTCTTAATGATGTATTCAGCCCCTACCATCTTTGGCAGTACAGTTCTCATCTTTTCTGAATGACCACACTGTAGCCTAGAACAGATACTACACCCCAACACTGCTGCACAACCCTTAACAAAGAGCCTTGCTGAAGACATTTTAAAAATATTAGTTTCACATTTCCTTGGTTGTAAAAATTAAGCCATATAGTTTCAATGACGTGTTTAGCCACAAAAGCCTCCAGAGAAGTTCTGCTCTCAGCTCCTCTCTTGCCTCCCCAGAGGATCTTTCTGTCTCGTCTCTTCTGCCAGTAGAAGCATTTCCACAGCCATGGACCAAGCCTCCATAAACCTGCAGAGAGAGCTCTCACCCGGCCCAGTTCCCTGTTCTGCTTTACCACATCACCTGTGGAAAGAGGTGCCTCTCTGCTGTGTTGTATTTCCAGCAGACGTCTGGGAAGTTGAAGTCCCCCACAAGAACCAGGGCGAGTGATTGCGGGAGCTCTTTCAGTTGTTGGTAGAATGTTCCATCTACTTCTACGTCCTGGTTTGGGGGTCTGTAATAAACTCCCGCGACGATGTCTGCCTGATTGGCCTTCCCCTTGAGTCTGACCCATGAACACTCTACACTGTCATTCCCGTTATTAACTTCTAGACATTCAAATCTGTCTCTAACATAGAGGGCCACCCCACCACCTCTCTTTCCTCGGCTATCCCTTCTGAAGAGTTGGTAGCCATTGATTGCAGCACTCCAGTTGTGTGAGTCGTCCCACCACATTTCTGTGATGGCAACTACATCATAGTTTTCCTGCTGGACAGTGGCCTCCAGCTCCTCCTGTTTGTTGCCCATACTGTGTGCATTCGTGTAGATGCACCTGAGCTGGGTTCCCAATTTCACCCCCATCCTTGGCCCTTTTCCCCCAGGCTCGTTACCATTGGGTCTGGTTTTTATCCCCTTCGTTTCTGGTTTAAAGCCCTCAGCAAGAGCTTTGTTCACTCCTGGCCTAATACCCTTTCCCCCTTTCGGGATAGGGTTTTTCCATCCTTCTCAAGCAGACCCGGTGTCCTGTAAATCAAACTATGGTCTGAGTACCCAAAGCCCTGCTGGTAGCACCAGTTACAGAACCATGTATTGAACTGCCTGATCTTCTTGTTTGTCCATTCGTTGGTCCCCAAAACCGGAGGGGCAGAGGAGAACACGATTTGTGCTCCTGAACCCTTGACTGGCTGTCCTAGAGCCCTGAAATCTTTTTTCATTGCCCTCAGACTTCTCCTCACCCGTTCATCATTGTCTACCTGTAAGACCAAGAGAAGGTACTAATCTGAGGGCTGTATCAGGCCAGAAAGCTTCCTGGGAATATCCTTAACCCAGGCCCCCGGGAGGCAGCAGACCCCCCTTTGGGAAGGGTCTGCCCTGCATATGGGACCACAAGAAGTCACATGCTGGCCAGCTGTGTCAAATGAATGCCATACTTACTATCATTAAAAATAGCTCTGTGATACTGATGCTTAATGAATCAGTGCTTAACGAATCCCAAAGACAAGCAGAACAGACAATGCTCTGCAGCAATAAAGCTCTAGAGATTACCTGCTCGGGGAAAAACTCTTGCAGAAAGGGACCCAGTAATATGATGCCCAGTCCTTCTGGGTCTAATTTGGTCTTCATGAGGTTTACGCTGTGACAAGAGAATTGAATAGAAAAGTATGAGTAAGACATTTTTATTCTTGCATGACTAAGTTCTGCTGTGCTACCACACCACTGGTTGCCAAGTATAGCAATGCTAGTCTATTTTTAATCGTAAGTGACAACCGCACCAGAATGGCATGCAAGTTACCAAAACACGGTTATTTTTAAATAAAAGTAATCTGTTATTTCAAATTAAATAAATGGTAATTCTGAAGGACCACCATATTTGGTAAAATAATTTGAAACCCATAGAATCTAAACCCATGTTTACAGCCCAAAAGGCGCTTTGCTGTCCTGTAAGCATTCTTGAACATAAACCAGTCATCTTTTAAATACAGCCCAGTAAGTGCCAAACAACCTGTTTTCAAATGGAGATTTGAAAAGCCTCCAAGATTTTCTAAGTACGCTGAAAAAAAAGTAAGTTTAACAGACACATCTACATCACGTCCTTGATATCAAAGAAGCCAAAACCAATAAATAATGAAAATATTAACAATACTAATCTGAAAGCCTTACTGCATGACTGTGGTATAATTTAAAGGCACTACAAATGAATGTAAATTATAACTTTATATTTCTATTTAAGCAACATATTTCTACAGGCATCACATCACTTAAACATTTATTTCCCTCTACCTATCCTGTTGCCTAAGGTACAAGTTGTACCGTACACAAGAATGTACTCGTTGGGTCAAACCAACAGAGCCTCTTGCCCAGTATCCTGACACTGGTCAGGACTGGATGCTTACGGCAGAGTACAACAGGGCAAACAGACAGTCCCATCCCTAGTTTACCCTCCCCATTTCCAGCAGTCTGCTGCTCAAAGACATCTCCAGTCAGAAGCAGTATCTAAAACACAAAGAGACCTTTTTTTTTTTTTTCCTTTCTTGGATGTGCCTGACTGGCTTTGAACCCTCGTACACTTGTGGCACTTAATAAATTCCACTCACAAAATGAAAACTAAACTACGGATCCTAGGAATAAGTATCTCCTGTTTTGAATGTGCCACCTGTAAAAACGTTCATGGATGTAACTCTCTTTTCTGGGTGAAGCATTTAGTGGTAAAACATAGTAAGTGTTGACACCAAAGGTTAATTGATGCCACCGAATATTAGTCCTGTCTGTCCACAGGAGACCTAAAATAAACGACCTTTCTCATTTGATAGTTTTAACTTTAATCCTAGGAATTGAAGCGTAATTCCTGGAAACAAATGTCAATTCTGAACACAACAAAGCACTGAGTATTGGTGGAAACAAAAGCGTAACTGAAGCAGCTTCACCTTCCAACTCTACAGATAGATCCAGAGCTAATCTGCCTCCAAGTTCCTCGGTTGTTTGACTCTTCTGTCATAAAGTTTCACCCTCATTAACACACAGAAATATAGTCACACCTGTCTCCTCAGGATGAAGTCAATACAGTAAGTTTGAGGGGTTTCTTTTTGGCTTCTAGTTATCACTGCCATGTTTGAGACATTTTAATTTGAATTCCTCCCATTTAATTTAAAGCTGACTTCAGCATTTCAAAATAACATTCTGTGCCCAGAATACAAGCTAGAAATATCCAGAAAAAAAATCCTAAATTATAATTTGTATGTGGTTAACTGAAACATCTGTAGTAATTAAGTATAATATCATTATACTTACTATTCAGGATCTGAAACAAGGTCGAGAGCCTTCATTACATCTTCTAGGAGAGTGTCAGGTATAAAACCATTATCTGAAGAGGTAGAAAAGCTTCTCATTAGGAAAAGAAACAAAATGTTTTCCAGGAGTACAAATTGTATTCAAAAATACAAATACTGCCTATCTTTATCTCTAAAATAAATGAGGACCACAATACAGAAATTACAGGTTTATCATTCATAGATGTAGAAGCTTAATACTTGCTAAGAGTTCCAACTCTTTACAGAAATCTCTATTTGATACCATGGGATAATAACTGTAGATTTTTTTGCCTTCTCATTAGCTGAAATAGCACCTGTATGTTAGACATCCTCTGTTTTCCAAAACATAAGATAAATTTCAGTGCATGCCACAAACATTCAAGAGCAAACTTTCAAGAAGAATGCAATCATAGCTGATCAGTTATTTTACAAAAATGAAATATAAATCAAATTATATTTAAGCTTTATGTTAATTACAAACATTACAAAGTTAACAAGCTTATTCTCTAAGAACTCTACCTCCAATTGCACAATGTGGTACTCAACTTCCCTTACTACAGAATTCTTAGAAAATTTCTTCATGCCATTTGTAGATTGACTACTGTATTGAAAATTTCTTAAGTACAAAGGATTTCATTCCTCTCTTAATCAGTTCAGATGTAAACAGCATATTATTCTGGCATGGAAGGGACAATGGATTTGAGAGTGTAGTATTTGGAACAAATTTTAGAAAATAATGATCCTATTTTTGAAGAGGCACCCTACGCAATGCAGTACTCATGACTATTAGGAATTTGTCTCTACTGAATAAGTGCATTCCGATTAAAAAAAATCTTATTTCAGCAAGAATTACAGCCCTTACCCTCAGGGTCATAAGTCTGGAAAACCCTTCTAGCTTGTTCTGAAGGTGCTTCAGGAGCAACAAGGGCCATATCCTTAGGGGAAAAAAAAGAGAGAAAAATTTAATAATATTCTTAATTTAGATACAGATTAATAAGGAAATACTTAGCCATACTACACAAGTTTGGACACTAAACTTATAAAAAATTAAATACAATAGAAGAAAAATTATGAAATTTGGCAATATTGCTGATAGTGATGTAAAATTATCAAGAAATATGTCACAGATTATTCCATAAACTTCTGACAAATTTCTAGACAAAGTCTTTTCATACAGATATTGTGGCACAAAACATATTTGGAGACTACATCTATTATGTGGAGATTTAGATTTATAACATCATTCTTTGTATCTGAAAACACATACACATGTGGCAGTGAAATTTAGTGAGTGTACTATGCATAGATTGAGACGTGAAATTATTTAGACAAAAAAAAAGCTGTAAGAGAATGTCTTAAAGTTCATTTAGTAGAATGAGAGAACACAAATTTGTTAGCTGTGTGAAAAAGTACGATTTCAGTAGTAGCTACTGTAATGGTTTTATCCGTGCCTTTTAAAATCTCAAATCCTGCTAAGACATATGCAGAGGTACATGTGTCTCTCATTGCAAAACCAGCTAAAAGCATCTCTGATTTTATGCCAAAAAAATTGTTATTAAAAAGTAAAATTGATAAGTTATTCATAAGAAACGAAAGGTGGCACAAAGGGCAAGAAATGCACCTATTCAAGACATCCTTTAGTTTGAAAAGATACGAAGACTTGACAGACTCCAAAACAGAGCTCCAAAAACTGCTCGCCAGTAGTAGTTAGAGCCTGCATCTCCTCTTGCAAATTCACCCAGAATTTGGTTTTCACACAGAAAGGGAAATGAAAAACTGGCTCAGAGGGAAATGCAGCATTTGGCAATGTCCCCTCTATAGTTTTTCTTTCTGGCAAAGTGAAGATGTAATGTTACCTGCTGTGCTATGAACAGAGGAGACAAAAGACACAGACTCTGAATGCCATTAAACCCTGGGAAACTTGCTTTTATTCGTATTTTATTAAGAACGTTGATTTGTTACAAATCAAAAAGTTACCTTAAACTGTTTTATAAAGTATACATAATATTTTTTCTTTTTATTTCCAGCTCAGCTCAACCTTGCTTTCTGAAGATGATTCAGATTTTCTTGAAAGATACAATCATGACAACATCCTCTCATTACACCTGTAAGTGCTAACGGTGAACTTGGGTCTAAACCCTGCAAGTCTGTAGCGCTTCATTTGCACTACAAAAGCACAGAAAGCAGAAAATGGAGAATTAGAAGATACAAAATGACCCACTATTCCTTTAACAGATTAAGAGAAGTGCTTCAGGGAAAGAACAGAAGCAAATCATACATTTGACCAGAATTCCACTCTTAGCAAGTTTCTCCTAATAGCTGACTCCAAATCAGTCAAGAATTTTAAGTATCAAACCCTGGAGCACTCATTTGTTAAGTCCACACTAAAGCATTTGATGTGTGTAGCTTGAAAGACTACCAGTCTACTCTCCTTCTATGACAAAGTGACTCGATTGGTGCCCCCTGGGCTAAGACTTTACGAAGTCTTTAAGGGAATAAAAGAGAAGCTTATGCCTTTCCATCTCCTCACAAATACTGAATGAACTACAAATTGATCAGCGTGTAATTAAACCTTCTCCACTTCCAAGGGCGTTCAAATAGAAAGGAATAGTATTATTTTGGGGAAATTTGAAAAACATCCAAAAAAGCTAAAATGTAAAATAATTTTGAACACTAAAAAGACAAGGTATAACCATCCAAATGAGAAAAGGGCTTTTGAAGCTGTTTTATTTCTCAGGTCAAGATCTACTGTGAGCCAACCACCAACGCTTACACAGCCTGGAAGCCATCACACGCCAGAAGGATTCTCAGTTGTGCTGGATGATGTTCAGTAGCAAGGACCCAACAGAAGGAAGGGGCCTGGAAATGAGTTAGCAAGGACCCATGGATCATTTCAGAACATTCCCTGGAGTAGCTGCAAACACAGCACGTGCCGAATGCACAATCAAGGCAGCAAGTAGTAAATGTGAACGCACCGAGTGAGGTGGATATGCTTTGTGACCAGCAGGAAAAAAAAAAAAAAGTTTAAAAAAAGTAACGCAAATCATGAGAGCACATTATATTTTAAAAAGTGCTTAAAAACCCTTCAGGTCAGTAGTAAATGGACGGCTGCATCCAATGCATCGTTATCTGAGCAACAGCATAAACAACACTTTAGTATTTAATATAGCTGAAAACGAAGCTGAAGTGGTAACTGGGGGAGAAGAAAGGAGGACTTGTACCTGGAGAGGCCAGGGCACCTGACTAGTGGAAGAAGCAAATGCTGGAGGAAAAAGCCATCACCATTTTGTTTTTCACTTGATTTGGAATTAGGAAAACATTCTTTATGCAACATCTTTCTGTAAATATCAAATTGATTGATGTTTAAAAACTGCAAAAATCTATTGATTTATTCATCGTATTTTAATAATGAGCCAGGATGCCTATTCCTCCCAATTTGAAAAACATAATATCTACCCGTCATGCGATGACTCAGGGCCAAGGTCTTCGCTATTGTATCAAATATAGCTGGAACCAAAATTGGTTTCACACCTAAAAGGGGTACAGAATGATAAAATGATGTCCTTAGCCTTTATTTCTATGCCATTATGTTGACTTTCAGAATTTACTTGATACAGTGACTTATCAATTACAAAAGTGCATTCAGCAACGTCTTTGATGCATTTGCTGTTTGGAAGTCACTCTGGATATCCTACCAAAAAGAAAGAAAAAACTAAAATGCGTTTCTTTAAAAAAGTCAGCCTTTCATTTGATGGGCTAACGTCGGTACAAACTAGCAGCTGTTCATAGCCTCCTTCCTGAAGCAGGAGGCTATCAATCCTTCTAGATGCCAATACATACTCTTATGTGGTAGGACCCAGTCCATTACCTTCCAGCCCCAAATTACAGTTTTCATATGTAAGTTATTCATTCTAGTATGAGGAAAAGGAGAATACACTCCTCAGGACTGGTCTGCCTACAAACAGACAGTAAATGAACCGCCGATTCTGTAGCACTTCGTGCATTTTTCCCAAAGGTGCTTTACACGATCACCACCGCAATCTGTTCCACCAAAAATATAACTTTCCAAAACAATGTATCATTTAAATTATAGGCAAAATACTGTTTTATGGAGGTGCCTGCACATTAGTCTCAAATACGTTCTCATAGCCTACTGCTAATCTCTGAAAATCAGACAAAAGTTTGTTTCTTAACTGACTGAAATGCGAACTCAGCCAAGGGGAAGTAGCAGGGGAAGGGAGCAGATGCTCCGAGGGTAACTAGGACGTTGGAAAACTCAACAAATTGACGACGCCTAGAATCACTTTTCTTCCTAACTGTATTTAAGATAGACTTGAAATGATTAAGGAATACCTTTTTTCCAAAACTGGTTAATGTGATATTCACAGCCATTACTTAAGCATATTTTCTTTGTAAATTTTCCAATTCAGAAGTGTTCCTACAACACATTAAATTGAGACCTTAGCAGTGCATGGAAAATTCCTTCAGTTTTCGTTTGTGGATCTAGAAAAGGTTCTCTTCATTGCGCTGCCTTGCTTTCCTTCCTTCCTTCCCCCATCCTCCCTCGCTTCCTTCCTATCAAAGAGCAGCTCATGCAACAAGTCGTAGTGTTTGATTTTTAAATTTTTAGATCTAAATTCTGCTGGCTCAAAAGTTCCTGTTGGAACCTCTAGAACTGCCCCATTTTACAAGTTTTCATCCGGGCTTGGAAACAGCGTGCAATCCATTCTGCCATCGACCTCAGCACAGAACGGGATCAAACCACATCACGTTTCAGGACAAAGAATTCAGTGACACAAAAATTGGAACAACTCAAACATAAACACATGAAAAGCGGTATCATCTGAGCAGCCCCACTCTCAACTACTTCATATATAAAAACTGAACCTCCCCCTCTGAAAGAAAACAGATGGATGAGGAATATTTTCCCCAAAAGGAAGCAATTTGCTTATTTGCTTAGGGGCATATACAATTACATTTCATGGTCTGTATCAGCCAACCATAAAAAAATGCCCTGAAATGATCATTGTGAAAGCTGTATATAATGGGATGAATGTTAAAAATTTTCAAAACTTTAGAGAACATATAGATATGACTAAATGGCTGAAATTAGTCAGAGAATCGGGGTAAAAACATTGAATACAATTCTTGTAGGATGGTAAATCCCAAATAATTGGATAGATTAACATTCAGAGTCTTACATCTCTTAGTTCAGTGACCTCTACATTACAATTTCTGTCTCAACTCTAAGAACTAATAATGCAAGACCTCATGATTGAATTACCTCTTTATGATTTGCGTATTAAGTCCTCATAATTGCTACTTATGATTAGGGGATGCACAGCACCTCTGACAAGAGCAAGACAAGCACCACAGGACCTTGACCTAATGCCTAAATATTCTCACTTCAGAGTTTTTGCCACAGACGGTCAAAATGCCTATCACTGCCCAAAGATTCATTCCTCCAGTGCTCAAAGACATCAGCTTCACCAATGAACCTTCAGGAACTAGAAAACCACCAGAATGCTCTTTAATATTTTCCACATGCAATTTCCTCAACATATATCAGTATATTACTGTACCCCTGTCTTGACAGAAGTCAATAGCGTAGCCTTAGATTCCATAGTTATGGCTTTATCTGCCTCACTCCACATTTGTCTCCCTGCTTTTTATCAGGATACAGAAAATTTAAACCCTATGTAACCCCAAAAATTATTTTTGCAATTGCTTCACACACTTATATTCTTTACACTAGATATCCAGACTGTTCTAACCAGATTCGATTCCACTTACTCCTGGAAACTAAAGACTGAAACCACACTAAACTAAACCTCTGAAACCATTTCCTGAAGTGGAATTCTTCAAAATCTGACTTTAATTTCTTCTCTAATGAAGAAAGACTTTTTCAAAATTTGATTACCTGGATTCACCAGTCATGGGAGGAAAAAATAAAAGGAAGGGCACAGGTATTTTTCACCATCCCAAAATAGAAGAGTTCCTAAGTTAAAGGATAAATATAATATATACAGAGTTAACTTTTGCAGAGATCAGAGTTGTTAACACATACTAGTAATGGCTGAATTTTCACACATGCATCTTATATTCTTTCATGGCCATCGACACTCTCTGTTGGTGTTCTGAGATTAAATGCTGCACCCACTAACACTCCCTCTTAGCCCAATTCTGGTGAACACCACCGACCCAAATTCAGGATCTCCTCCAGCGGTGTCAGTGTTTGCTCAGGTGTCCCTCCGTTGAACTTTGATCGAAAAGATTGTTTAGGAAGAGAAGTGAATGCTCTTTTTTCTGAGAGACAATATGATCAAGGATGCTGAAGAAAGGCCCTGAGAATATGTAGAACAGGTTACAGTGATCAAAGTTAGCAAAATAAAAAAAAGTAATCTGAAACCATTGGTACAGTCCTAACACAGCAAAACAGGCACACTTCCCTTGAAAAGCAGTAATGTGTCATTTATTTAGATGTCTCAGCCAGGAGTTTCCTCAGCTTATCTGATCCTTCCAGTCCAGATATGCTACGATGCTGTAACTGAGAAGGGATAGCCGATTCCAGCGTGGCCTCCGTGCTCCAGCACCTGGGAACAGACTACGGGATTTTTTGAAAAAACCTCCACAGCTCCAAAGTGTCCCCACGAACAGTTTAAATCGCCTGAAGTCACCAGACAGACACAGGTGCCTTTTCACTTTCAAAGTGCCTTGGATTCAAACCTCCAGCAGATGGGAGTTTGCCCGTCAGCAGGCAGTACTTAAAAAGCAGCTATTAACCTGCTGTTGTTTTTCCTATTGTTTGCACTGAAACATTTTGTTGTTATATTGCACATCACATATCAACCCGTTGATATTCTTGTATGGCGTCTGACCACGTTCTTGACATTCCAGAAGTTCTGAATGGCCTCAGCTTGTCATAACTTCCGATGGCACAAGTACCATAAAAATATCCAAGAACTGACCCTACAGCACTCGACCCAGAGCCTCACAGCCTTATCCCTACACTTAGTAATTTAGAGCTGCCCCACTTCTCACTCACCTTTTTTTTCCCTTCAATAAATAATAATAATTGAAAAAAAGACTGTAACTTTAAAGTTGATTTTTAAAGGACATTTACAATACCATCTATTTGTGTTAGCACCATCTGACAGAGGGATACTTAATGTGTCAGATGAAAGCTTCCTTGTTTATTTTTGTTGGCCTGAGGCCATTTGAAAGCTTCCTTATTCGCTGAAAAGAGGGGAGGGCGGGGAGAGGCAGAAATTATATCTGCTTGGATTTACGTGCCTATAATATAACGAACCTACATACTCCCTTTTTTCAGGGAAAATCTGTCTTGTGGCAATTGCAGAGTCCATTACCACTATGGGTAATAGCCACCCTTATTTTTTCAGTAAACGTTAAATTTGGATTGCTGAGCATCAAGCAACTTCCTTACACACACAGAGTTGTAATTGAAAGAAAGAAAATATACTGGTACTAATTACAGTTCCCTGTGAATATTTGTCCCCCTTCCCAACTATTTACACAAGTTTTTTCATCTCTGTTACGACACAAGTAAGTATCAGAGTTCTGAAGAATTAACTACTTAATAATACAGATGGTTGTATCTCCTTTCCAACTTCACTACGTGCTCACTTGGTAATTTCTCAGGCAGACAGTACTGAGCAATGTGGAAGATGCACGTGAAGCTCCATGACAGATGTTTCCAGATTCTACTTCGTTCGCCTAGAAAAACACTTCCAGCCTAAAGGGAGTTCAGCAAAGAAAGAGGAACCAAGCTATATTGGAGGCACCAATTAACCCAGCAAACTGCTGTCAACACCCTAAAAGAAAGAGCACGAGAAATAGTTTTCTACCTGGAAGTGGTCACTGTAGACATAAATCATTAGAAGGTGTAATAATATTCTGGACAGGTACACTTGAGGTGTTTAACAGAGTGATTCTGGCTATTCGCATCAGACTGCCATCTGTATGAAAAGGTACTGACTTTGATGATATAATTCAGAAGAATTGTGGATCAATTTTCAAAATAAAAATAAACTTTTCTAGGAAAGACTGCTTGAGGAGAGAGTAAGGCAGAACACAAACATTCAAAGGAGAATGGGGATTTTTCTATTACTGGAAGAAAGAGCATTTGTCAGACAAGGAATTCAGGGAAGTTCTAGTATAGCATTTGCATTAGAAGCTGCAAAACAATGTTCAATGTGCAACATAGGCTAAATAATTTAAAGAATTTTTAAATTTAAGTTTACAGGTAAAGAAATACTGCACAATAGCTTCTAATGTATTGTAGAGGTTGGTTTGTTTTCATAAGAAAGAACTCTGAGTCCTGTCTCTAAAGATTAGCCCAAAGTTTTCCTTAAGGAAATCCAACAGTTAATGAAATTCTGACTAAGTTTTTTATGTCTTATAGCACTTGTTTTCAAGATTTATTCCAAAAATAGTCATTCATTTGTAAGATACTAAGTATAGGAAAGTTCATTCCCAATAAGTACTAATATATACACTGCTAAGTACCATTTAAAGTTTCAGTAAATATTTTTAAGCAGAAACAAGTGTTCCTTAGAAATAAAAAAAATATGTAAGGAAAACAACTTAAAATCTTCAACTAAAGAAATAGAAATTGTCTCCTCATAAAACTTCTAAGATTTTAAGCTGAGAACTCATCTCAAAAGCATTTTCTGTGTTCCACAGATTACAGTACATATCTGATAGAATAAATACAAGGAATTATAATAGGAATCCTGACATTCATTTTAAATCTAGAACAAAAAACTATGGTTACAATTAAAGTTAAAAATTGTGAAAGTACTGTCACGTAGATTAAACTACTAATAGGCACCTTCACATAACAATATCCTTTTTATCTCTCTCTTGTACTATAGAAATGTAAGACAGTACTTATCCCAATTACGGTATTCTAAAGCATACCTTTCCCCTAGCCCAATAAATTAAGGTAGAACCAAAAGACTTCACTAAAATTTATGAGCTATCATTAAACCATTTGAACAACTCTGCCTTCAAGGGAAGGCTTAATTAAAAGGTTTGGTGACTACATTTTTACATCAAAGCCACATGAAACTCCCATTGTAGCAAGATCTGAACTTTGAATTTATGTGGTGTTTATCCGCCTGAGGTTACCAAAAAATCACAGCTAACATACCTTGGCAAAAAAGACCGTGAGGTGTGTTTCACTGCCCAGTATCCAAATGGGAAATTTCGGAGATTTCAAGTAAGAGCCAACCTTAAAAAAGTACAACAAAATCAGAAACACAAAGCAAACCCAGGAAACTCATCTAGTTAGTGATCAAGTCAATGACAATTCAGTTAGTGTAGTCCTAACTGCTTTGAAAACTGCTATAATTTTGATCACCGATTCCTGTTTGACTTGGAAAACTACACAGCTTATAATAATAAACTGAAATAAGACATCAGTGAGAAAGTGGTATCAACAATATTCTTTATTTCAACCCTGGAGACATGCTTCAAACACTGCACACAAGTGCTCCTGGGCTTAACAATACTGTAATTGAACGTGAAATGAACTAGAAGACCATATGGCTTATTAGCTGGTTTTGGATGAATCAATTCAGAATTGACACTTATTTAATAACTGAAGGGACAGTTACTTACAGTCAATACACAAACATTCTGCAGACTACATAATACTCTTTAACCCTGAGCTAAGTTAAAGGAATTCAATAGAGATTGAAAAGGAAGCAAAGAATAACCAAAAAGCCTTTTGAAAATAAGAGTATTAATGCTGTTTCAAAAGGAGTATTGGTAAAGCAAAAGATTGCTCAAATGAAAACGTTAAATCAAGAAATTCTGTGTCACAACAGGAAGAAACAACATGGACTAGGTCGCACTTTAGCTTCTTTCAAATGCTTACAGATGAATACATGAAATGACTTAGGTCTTGAAATTATTATGTTCAGAACACATTTACTTAATAGTAGTTTTACCATTTTTATCTGTGGCTATTTATTTTGAATGGAAGACAGCGATAGCATAAAAAGTGAACAAAAAACCTGCAACATTCACAGCAGCAAGCCAATTTGGGACTTGACAGTTTATAACTATTTACATAGCATGCATTAAACATTCTTTTAGTAAAAACGTAAGCTTCTAACCAGCTGTATTAAATTGGTGCAATAAAGTCCTAGTTTAAATAGCAAACAACATTTATTCAATAAGATGTATTTAACAATTTTATTATATTTCTGATATAATATAGTCTTATTCTCAGTTTTAATTTGAAGTTGAACATACTTTGAAAGTTCTTTAGTAGCTCCAACTGTACACAGTGAAGCTTTAAGTAATGCTGTCTAAGAAGCCCAGAACACCTTAATGAAAGAAAAATTTTAAATGATGCAGAAAACAGCTTACCTTACAATATCTCAGCGATTCCATCAATGTCAAAAAACCTACTGTTGCCTGTTTGTGTATGCCAAGAAGTTCTGTTCAAAATAAAACACAAAATTTATTCAGGAAAAATCTGCAAAGCCTCTTTTAGGCCATTTTTTCTTACTTTCAAAGTTGGTCAAATAACAACATTTAAAAACTCATGTGGTTTTAGCAAGAACAGCAAATCCTGAAGGTATATCTGGAAAACTACAAAGGTTTATTAATTTTCCCGTCTATAAAATAAGAGGAGCCAAAGGGATGGTTTTAGAAGTTACTGTTGGTAGCCTCTTTTCCAAAGGAGTTGGATTTATTAGGAGATTAAGTACTTGTTACTTACACCAAAATTATTCTCAGAAAGTGAGTTACCTTGAGGGAAAAAAAAAACCCATATATGTGCATGTATCTTGCTACTTCTGCCTTTTTTTTTTTTTTAATGTTCCCTGGCTATATTTATCTTAATCATTTTACATTCTGAATAATAAAACATAATTTTGCAACTAATTGTTCTGTTAATAGGAAAGAAAGCATTCACTCAATTTGACTTACTGTTCTGACTTCCATTTAACGTATCATCCAGCTCTCAAACACACACAGCTGTCAGGAATAGCTGAAATATTTATGTACTACTGATTGGAAAAGCACTTACAGAGCCTTATTTGAGGCTCACTAATAAAGAATGAGAAAGCACTTAGAAAAGTTATAATCATAAGGATTTGAAGAAGCTCTGGGCTTACATATACATCATCTCAACACTGCAAGTTCTGTCTACTTGAATCAGCTCTATTAGGTCCCTAAACATTGGCTAAACAAAGTGCAGAACATACCTGATCCTTCAGATAAACATGAGAACACATGCCATGATGAATTCAACAGGATCTGCATTTCCTTTTTACAGAGAACATTGACTTTCATAGTTGAAAGTTCCTTCTAAAACACTAATTCTCAACTGTATTTTTTAACATTGACGCTTAACATTTAACAACAGCAAAAAACTATGACCAACTAAAGCCTCAGGACCAAGAAAGTGAAAGAAACTGTTCTGAATTTAAAAGATTTTTTGACTTTCCAAAGTCAGCTCTGCCTTTCATTGTAACTCTCAGCAGTAGGCATGGCATGTGTCCTTCACCAACTTCAAGTTTACCCCTCTAAATTTTGCAGCAGTGCAGAACAGTTATTACAGTAATGGTTTACCTTTTTCCTATTGCTCCGAAATAGCACATTATATGTGCAACAAAGAGAAACAAATGGCAGAAGTAAGCTATAGTATATTAAAGAAATAATTTTAACACATCACTCGTATTTCTTAAAAATCATTGACAAAAATCAATGTAAAGTTCCGTCTGCTAAACAAAGGCTTCAGATTTAAGAGCTGATGTTGGAACAGAACAGCAAAGTCACATATAAATAATGTTTACTATTCAGAAAAAAAAATAAATATGAGATTATTAAGTACTTTTTTCCCCTGGCAGACAACTAGATGAGAACTCTGACTGGTAACTATAGAGAGCTGGGATGCAGGCGACAGCCAGGTTAGTTAGGTTAACTTCAGCCTCTAGTCACTGGTCTACACATGACTCCTTCAGAATTAGTCAACAGAGAAGATGGACAAAAAAAGGCAAAATCACTGTCAGGTCACTTAGAAGAAAAGAAAGGGAGACTAGCTTCCCTACATCAAAGTTCATCCTTGTGAATATCCTCATCCCACAGAAAGATAAAAACACCCCAGGAAGAGATTTGATAACCAAGCAGATCATCTAGGAAAATGAAAATGTGGGCCTCTTGTCAGAAAGTTATTTTTCCCTTTTTAAAAAAAAGTACTTTTGCAAAGTACTCATATTTCTAAAAAGGGAGAAAATCGGAGCCTTTAAAAGAAAAGTCAGGCACAAACTAATGCTAGTTTCAAAATGTAAGGATACTCCCACCCGTAACAGAACATTGCCACCCAGTGACAACATGAACCAAATGCCTTGGCAGTGCTTGGAAAAAGCAGTTACAGCATTATTTGTATTCATTTTAAATTGCTACACTTCATATAAGAATGACAATCTTTTAAAAAGGTGGGAAAAAGAATGATTTACTTCCCCATATCCTGCTATTGTGTATAACTGTGGTAAGAGAAGAGGTTGGAGGAAGAAGAAAGGTTTAAGGGGAACGGGTAGACAGTCGAAGAAGAGGGATCATTTCACCACTATTTGTGCTGGTGGTGGACAAGAACAATTGCAGTTAATAACTCCTGCCCCATTTGGAAAATATGCAACACTGTAAGAGTCAGAGCTCTGAGTACAATCTGCAAACTACCTGGTAATTCCTCAAGTTTGTAGTTCAGTGTGTTCTTTGTCACTGACAAAACTACTGACAGTAACTTGAAAATGGCTTTATTTTAAAGATTTACTTATTAATTAAAAACTGCTTCTTTAGAGAGTTGATCAAGAGGTAAAGTGGCTTCACACAAGCCATGTTTCTATTGGAGTTCTGGTTCTGGATTTTTAAGGCAGAATTGATTGATTGAGAACCTAAATGTGGAATACTACTGTGTGAACAGAGCGTTCAGCCTTCTTGGAAAAAAATTCCAACTAGGATAACTAAAGAATAAGGTCTACCAGAAAGACAACCAGAAAGGCAAACGAGGGAATGAACTGCAAGACTCCAAAAAACCCCTCATATTAAATTACAGAACAGCAAAGTATAAGAACACCTTAGAAGCCCACTAATCATCCTGGTGGCCCTCCACTGGACTTGCTCTGATAGGTCAATGTCTTTCCTGTGCTGGGGAGCCCAAAACTGGACTCACCACTCTACAAGCGGTCCCAAAAGTGCCATGTAGGACAGAAACATTATCTCCTTCCAACTGCTGGCTATCCTCCTAATGCAGCCCACGATGCAGCTGACTTTCTTTGCCAGAAGGGCACAATGATGACTCACTTGCAACTCACTGCCCACAGGGACCTCAGGTCCTTTCCTACAAAGCTGCTTCCAAGCCAGCCAGTGCTGCCCCGTGCTGTTGCATGGGCTTATTCCATCTCAGATGCAGAGTTTTTTTGTGAAATTCACGAGGCTCCTGTGAGCCCATTTCTTTAGCCCGATGTGGCTGCTTTAAATAGTGGCCCCGTCTCCGGTGCATTCACCAACCTTCCTAATTTGCAGAGACTGCACTCCCTTCCGTCATCCAGGTCATCAGGTACCTTATAAATTCAACTTGTAGCTGGATTCACTGATTTTAACATCAGAGATTTTTGTGCAAATACATATTATTTCCATTTGAGGTCTGCTTAAATAAAAGGAGAGTAAACAAGGATACTAACAAAAGGGAAATGGAACATATTCCAAATCTGTAGGCCAGCATCTCATAATACATAAAAATTTAGAACAAGCATAAATTACAGTCAACTTACTCATTCCTGAACATTCTCTGTCTCCATCCCACACGTTAGAAACTGCATGCCCCGTCAACAGGAGGTTAATCAAACTTTGGCTATATAACAGAAAGAAATCACCTATTAAAAGGTATGTACAATTTAATTCTGAAAAAGTGCTTATCTCTAACAAATGGAAAAAATACTGTATTACCCGGACAGCTAAGCAGACATGCTCTAAGTATATCTATTCCTTTAATTAGTGTATATTTGTAATTCAGCAATGTTAATACGATCTCCACTCCATCAGTCAGCAACTTGGTACAAAAATGTAGCCCTGAATTTGAGAATTACTCCTCTGCAGGAATTATGCACTTCCTCAGGACTTATGCACTAAATCGATTAAGCAGTGAAAAAGGCATGCTATGTTAAGTGTTGCTTTTAGCTATTATAAAGTTATAATTGAATCTTTGTTGTATTGTCACTAATTTCCTAAAAGAATGAACAGTTACAGAAGCATAAAAAATTAGTCCATTAATCTATTTTAAATGGTAGCAATCATATTTTGCAGCTTACCTTCCATGACCGTAAACAGGATCTATCAATGGCTCAGTTGCATCTTCAATTTCGTTTTTTATGTTTTCAATACCCTGCAGAAAAATTACAAACATTTTTGCTCTCTTAAGGAATGAATTGCAACATTTATGACAACAGAATGTAATAGTAAATCATCAGGAGACTGATGCTCTTGTAGGAATCGATACCTAAATACACCTCTTTCTCTTGATAAGAGATGGTAGGGATATACAAGGAAGAACATTTCTAAAATTGGTAATTTCCTCCAGATCAGGAGGAGGAAGAAAGAAATAATAATTAAAAAGTCTGAGCTTTTCAAGATTTTATGCTGCAACATGAATGAAGATGCCACTCTACCCATTTACCTAGATTTGACTTAGTTTATCAGTTGAGTTTATTGTTCACCTGTCACAGACAAAGCGGTACATGATCAAACTTTCTCTTAAAAAGAAACAAAACAAGCACATGCACAAAAAATATCAAACAACCCACAAACCTTTGTCAGTATTACAGAATACAGAAAGAGCAATACTCCAAATCTGTTTGTCCACACTGAATATTGATCCCAAACTGCATCCTTCAGTTCAGCGAAGCTCTTGAATGCTCGTTTGCTAAAGACAAAAGAAAATAAAATGACAGAGAAGGAGAATGTATTTAGATGAAGCATTAGTGTCACAAAGCACAAACAACAACTATTAATACCCAACAAGAAAATGTCCAATTAAAAGCAGAGTAAAACTGGTGTTATATACAGCAGCTGTTCTGGACTTACTCTAACTGCCATAGAGTCATTAGTATTTACCCAACAGAAGAAGATAAGTAATTCTGGAGCAGCGTACAAAAATGAACATAGTTTTTATATGCAAACTCTAACCACAAAATTACCTATTCTTGGGAAAGAGCTGAGTGGTTTGAACCAGAAATTCTACAAAACAGTTACTGAAACCGCGAATAGATTGTATGTCACCAAAATAATGTTCGTGTTATACAGTGTTCTGAAAGACATTTAGTCCACGAACAGTGGAGAAAAAAAACCTTCCACTAAAGCAGGTAAGACTATCTTTCAGGCTTTGGAAGTATTTATTACATTTCCCGTGGGAATTTGATTTTGTTAGACTCTTGCTTTGAAAAAAGCAAAATGTTCAAAACCACGACTGATACATCAACATTTGGGAAATTATCTGGTTGTATAACAGGGTTGCTGCCTGGATGATAAGGTCACACCAGATGATCGTATGTTTAAAAAAAAGTAAAAAAACCCCAGAGGAATGGAAGAGATCCATCAAGATTCCAGTGAAGAAATCACTTTCCATTTCTTGGGATATTTAGAGCTAAATATTGCTTTTTGGAACATAAACGTTAGTTTTTATTGAGAAATTCAAACTAGATTAGAGTCTCTGCTTATCTTACACAAACTCAGGTGTATTATTTTCTTTTTGATTTCTTGCACATTTTTAGTAAGACTTGTTTAAAAAAGAAACAAACATCTACAAAAATATACCCAGTGACAGATTTACTCTGGCTAACACTTGAGATTTTTAAACTACCTTTCATTGCCCATAGAGTACCCAAGGCATCCAAGGCAAAGTCAGCTCTGAAATCCATCGCTCAGCTCAATGTTAAGGCGTATGCCAGAGCGTTCATTTCCAGTGAGAAAGACAGAAAAACTGAAGTGGGTACCACAAGCCCAAGATCAAGTTAGTGAGTGGGAAGGAGAGGAAAGGCAGGAAATAAGGGTTTTGATCAGATACGGTTATAAAGATTTTCTGTTTTCCCCATTCTTTATTCCTAATATTGTTTCAAAGAACAAATTGTAATTACCACTGATAAAATAAGCAGTAGTTATTTCAGTTCTAATTAATAATATTTTCCATCTCAAGTGTTTTTTGAAATTCTATTGCTCTTTATTTCCTCTTTGGGGATTTATTTGTATAATGATCACAGTTGTTCACTGTAAAAAAAAAAGGCCATTACCTTTAAAGGTAAACCTCACTAGAGCTGTATTTACACCCCCAAAAAAGTTTCAAGTATGAAACAGAAATCAGTCTTGTATAGGAAACATTTTCCCAAATCAGAAGACATACTAAATGACAAATATTTTTCAGTATATATGTCACAAGTATATAAGAATCACACGTGAAGACTGTGTGTAAAAAAAATCTAGGATTAGCATCTTTAATGTAAATGTGAATCTTGATTAGCTGTGCTTATATACTTGAAATGCACCAGTTATTCGGCCAATTTCACACATTACACTGCTCCAGTTTTATTTTAAACCCCATTGCTTGTGCTCAAAATAATATTCCATTTTAAACTGTAAAATGCAAAGAAACCCCCTCCCCCCAAAGCAAAACTGGAAATCCAAGATTAACCGGCCGTGTAACACACACATAGTTCCTCAGCATACCCCTCTCAGGGCTGGGAATATTAGTGTAACTTCAAAATACTGTATTTCAAATGTTCCAACATATTACTTACTGAATTAATGCATGAAATCGCTCAAAGCCAAGCTCTTCGACAGCCAAGGCAGCTATACACAAGAGACACTTTTCAGCACTACACATGGCAAAAAAATGACACAAGATACACACAGCAAGCTAGTATATTTTTAAGCTTTAATTATATTTTTAATTTTTAATCCTCCCTTGACATTTAAATTTTTTAACTAATTAGTATAAACTAATTTACCGCTACATTAAGATTCCACCATACACATTAGTGAGAACAGATTAATCAATTTATTCAAAGCACAAAGCCACTGGAGTGTGTAGCCTTGAAAATATTTGTCAAATACCAAGCTGTTAATTTTGTACAAAATGTGGCTGTCACAAAGTCATCAAGCATTTGCATACTACAAACAACTTTGCAGGTCAACAAGAAGTATTATTTCCTAGAAAAGCAAGCATGACTATTTGGATCATTTTGTCGATGTAAGTAAGCTGTATTTTTTCTGAAATATACCTGTTACTGAAACGTTGGGGTTTTTTTCCCCTTTCAATTGTTATTTATTACAAACTAATGAGTAGAAATATTCTACACAGTATTAGACATCCTGTTTTTAAATTAATTCTCATTGCTTTCTTTTAATAATGGATAAATAGCTTTTCAAATAAGTGTCATGTCCAAGACGGAAAAAAAATACAGCATTAGTGTCTTCCCAAGTTCAACACAGGCTTTATACCTTTGTTCCCCTCACAATATTTCCAAATGACTTTTAAAATCAAATTTTCTTTCCCCAACAGGAAGTTACACTCGCCAGTTAATAACCAAATTCCATGGGCATTCAAGTACTACGACTGTAGCAGTCTTGAGCACCCTCCGTGTCCATCAGGACTTTATCTTCCTGCTAGTGGGATAATATACAAAACGGATAGATCTGCTTTCTGATAAAGGCCACTTAATGCTGAATATTTAAACAACGTCTGATCATCTCGCTACTGAACTTGACTGCATAAAATTCGTTAAAGACCTGAAGCCATTAGGGGTAATGCTAATGATCAATTCTTCCCATGAGAATTCCAGAATGGGCTTTTAATGCCCTTTCTCATTGTATTTTGAAAGATGCACTTTGCCTACGTGCAAACACAACTGGTTCTCCAGCAACAGAATACTTTTATTTTCTACTTCAGAAATAAGGCAGCAATAGCCGTAAGAATGTTTTTATCTTCTGAAAAACTACAAGGAAGGACTAAAACTAGGTTACCAAGAGCAAAACTGGACTTGAGAAAATATTTTTTAAAGATATATTTGAAAAATATGAAACAATTCCCCAAAGTGCAGAAAATTTCCAAAAATAGCTTCTTTTTTTTTTCCTCTATTTTTTCTTAATTAAAAATTGTTTTATAAGAAAATTTGTAAATGCTACAGGTATCAACCCTGCTCCAAGAACATATATTTTTGAAGCAGAGAGTCAGAGGGACTAAACCATATAAAGCAATCTTTGAACCTGGGAACTTGCACGACTGCAGCCAATGCATGGCCAACAACAAGTCACTGGGATACACCACAAAAGCAGATGAGAAATGCAATTGCATTCAGTAAGTGTGCTCGAATCCACCTTTTGTTCACACAGCAGGATGATAGGCAGTTTCATTCTGTTACTACAGAACAGAGTGAAATAGTAAGAGAACTACTATTTGAATCAAAGGGAAAGAAGTAGAAATACTAAAGAGAAGTGTAGCTCTGCATAATCCAAACAAGGTTAAATAAAGACAGCGCTTAATGGAGAGGAAAAGAACCAACAGGAGTAGCACATAAGCTGGATGAGAAATACAATCATATAGAAAAATCTTTAAAATTATAATCTACCGTGCGTTGTCTAATCATACTTCATGGTTTTATTATATATTCTCATATTCAATTCCCAAATAGCAGTAGCTTGCCATGTGGCATTGTATCTGTAATACTCCCCCCCACACATAAACTATCACTTAAGTCCTACCAACTATGACAATGCCTGTTTCTATTTTACTGACTACAGCAACCAAGCAAAAAATAGATTCATTCCTTTGCACTAGCAGTAACAGAACTCTGTGTTATTAACACTCATCTTTGCCCTAAGCCTAACAGGGAAAGAAGCTGGTCTACAGTTAAAATAGCAGGACAGGAAAGCAAAAACCCACCCTAATAAATATATGTTAAATCAGGAAGTGTATTGCATTATAAAGTAAAATACTGTTTTAACTGTAGAGTACGTACAAGAGGTACATTCAGTGTTGTAGCAGGCAATGCGGAATATGAACAGTGAAAGAGATTAAGTTTGCTCATGACAAGAGCAGACTGTTCACGGTAAATGTATCCTGCTCTTCTCAAGCACGTTCCGTGGTATTAAGGACAAGTCAGGCAGAAACTGGAGACTTGCACAGAAATATAAAAAATGTTGGTATGTAATAGAAGGAATAGTTCATTAAGCGGCAGAGTTGAGAGCAATTATTAATCGAGTGTGTTTTGAAACAGACTTTCTGCTGAACATTTTCTACAGTTAAAAGTTCTTTAGAATAAGGCAATATACTAATTAACAAGACAGTAAAAGCCTACTGATAAGTAGGCTCTACTTCACTTTTTCTTCAAAGAAAACTTCATAATATGAGCAAGAGCTTCAGAGACAACTGGAAAATCCACAAAAACCAGTAATTTCAGAGTTACAACTGAAGACTTCAGATTTTTTTTTCCAACAGCTGTAGATACAACTTTTCTTAATCAGATAAAAAAAGCTCACTTTGGAACTCTTACATAGTGATCTTCTGTTTTTTCAATCAAGTAACATTTTAATTATTATTGTTTCAGCCTTCTAAAGCACATGGAGCATTTGACAGAAGCAGATGAAGATGACTTGTAACATAAAGAGCTCCAGCACTACTAATTGCTATAGCTAGCTGCGCACATACAAATCTACTTGTACAATCCTTACTTTGTAGTTATGTCACAAACTGCCGAATAACACATTCCTTCCATCAAAAGATGGCACCTTTATAGGCATGTTCTCATATGAAGAGTTTTTCACACTTCTTAAGGGACACATTGGGAACAAAAACTAAAAGAAAAAGAAGCTTATCTTTTAACACGTTAGATATCTTTTATTAAATAATAAATACACATCTCAATGATTATGTGCGCACAGATAATTTCCCTCTCACTAGCTCCAAAGTTGCTAGATATGACTGGATGCTGTATTTTAGTGCAACAGATGATGTTCCCCAGATCCTTGATGTCAGTAACTAATGAAGGAATCAAGACATTTCCAAAAAGTGGGGAACTGAAAAATTCTATCCTACAAAACATTCTGTTAGTCTACTAGAAGGGGATTTGATTAAACTGTTTTGGTACTGCACAGAATCAAAGCAAGGGGAAAAGGCTACTTCTCTGGGATCCAGAATATTTTAGAACAGATAAAGCGTTGCAAAATTTCCTACAAAAGCTCTACTGAAGTAAAGCAAAAAGTGACAAGTTGAAAGGTTCCTCCAGTATTAGGAAGCATGTAGAATTTTCAAAATTAAAGAGACATCAGTTCTCAATAAATTACAAAATAAAATTGAAAAGAAATTGCTCAAATTCAAGAGAAGCATGTATGGTAGAACTTCCGTGATAGACAGCACATTCCTTTTGACAAAAAGGATCAATGACTAATTACAAAGAAAAAAAATAATCTGTCTATTGCTAATGGAATTACAAAGGCAAAACCCCCATCTGTGTAAAATAATAAAAAGCAGTAGCCTCTCAAAAACAACGTAGTATTTCATAATGTGACAGGTAATTTGGAATAGAAATACATCTTACATGGATGTTCCTCTTGATGACTAGATTCTGCAGGACTGTCAGAAATACTAGCAGTTTCTTCAGTTGTTTTTCCTCTTATCCATGTTGCCAGCGAGTATGACTCAGAATTATCAGAGCAAGCCATTTCCAAAATATCACATAATGTATGACAGAGAAGGTTCTTCTGCTCCTCTTCTGAAATATCAGAAACCTACGTGAGTTCAATTGCTGCTAATCACTATCTTATATAAGCTACTAGTATCTTTTTTATACATTAATTTTATCTAAATAATTGAGTTTATTACTTTCGTCTTATGAATTATTCATGTTAATTGCTTTTTGACTATACTGGACCAAAGAATGATAAGTTGTCTTTAGAAAAATGTATTTTAATTTGATTTCTAATCCATTCCTTTCCTAATAATACATTTCATTGAACATTTATAAAACACAGAAATACTAGAGACAGTCACAGTCCTCGCAAAGGGGAGTTTAGAGACATGCAGTGTACATACTGTATGACTTATAAAATGGCACAGGAGCACACTTAAAAAAAAAATAAAGCGTAAAATATTTAAATTCTTTGTACTAGGACATGCTTTTCAAATAATTAAAATGAAAAAAACTAAAGAGAAAAAAAGAGATCTCAGTACCTGGACAGTCTCTCCAAGTAGACTTTTCACTGGTAAAAAGCCTCTTCAAAAGGAATGCCTTTTTTATCAAAGCATAAAATAATATTAAAATGCAAGCCAACACCAACTTTTATATGTATGTCACAAGCTCTATACCTAAAGAATTTTTGCATGTTACTAGAAGGGTTTCAAGCTGGTCACTGCTCAGTAAGAGACCCTGAGCCTGCACTGTTCACTGATTCTTCCCATCGAAACTAACTCCAAAGGCAGCCTTGTACCCCCGTTCAGCATTACTGAGTGCTTATTATCGAAGAGCAACTGGAGATTAGACAAACTCCTGCAGCAGAATGGATCCAGCCTACGGGTCATACATCTACACAATAATCATAACTGCCCCAGAAACAGCATCTCAAGAGTATGCACATAGCCTACAAGATAAATGGAGTAAGACCCACCCCCCCAAAAAAAAAATAAATCACAAGGAGAGTTGGTCGAGTGTATCTGAAGCACAAGTGAAATCCTAAGCAAGTATCCAGAATAAAATATATTCACCCAACTTCACCCAACATACTTCAATGATTCTGCTAGCTAGAATTTTTTAAAGTATAACATTTCTACTCTTCTTATATAGCAAACCTTGCTAGGTTTGAAAACAGATTACTTCAAATATTTCTAATATGGTTTGCTAAAGCAGCCACTGTGACACAGATATCACTCTTCCTAAAGGCAGGGAATTTGAGAGAGAAAAAAATAATTAGGATTACATTTATTTCTGATCATTTCTGTCTCCCTATTACTCCGTATTCCTCACTTTAACGTTATCTCTGCTTGGATCAACCTGCTGCACTTCCTCAAACAAATTCACTTCTGCAAAGCTATAGCTAAAAATCAACCTATCTCTGTGCTTTTATTGAGTTTCTTGTCTCCTCCAAACTATAATTATGAAGTCAAAAGACAACTGATCCGCAATATTTTCTGTATTTATTTTATTTCCACATATATAGACAAAAGAAGAAATTTTGGGCTCATTAACTTTAAATTATTCCTATAATAAATGTATCTTACCTGTACAGGTGCAATCACAGCACAAGGGCCACCTTCTAATTGTTCTAATGCAGTTGATTCAGATTCACTAAAGACAAATCCTGTCACATGAAAAAAAGGCTACATTTAGTGAAATACGTAAACAAGCACATCTTTATGTGTACTCCTTCCCTAACAGAAATGACACTTGATTTATTCACCTCTGAAGATAGGTTTTCAAGACTTTTTTCCCCTGATCATGCAACAGAACACAGTTAAGCTCTCTGAAGAAAAGTAGGCATTACTATATGTGAAAGCACAGAAATGAATTATTTATCTCAGCAATTAAATCATGACCACAAAGGGCTAACAGCTAGGGTTTTAAAAAAACAGAAGGATTTTTAACAGTAAAACTGACACTAGGGCACATATGGCTGGATACTTAAATCATAGTTTTTATTTTATTATGGTTTATTTCTTATAACTCGATAAAAATTTGTTTGTAAGCAATAGCATTTTGTCTCACATGTAAAAATACTAATCATCTTTGGACCTTCACCGTGCACACTACGTTCTGTTCCCTATGAAGGGTACAGTATGCCTCCTACTGATCTCATTTTTGGCCTATCAGTGCTTCCTATTAAAACTGAAATAGACTGAGTAACTCAAATATTCAGTTGTAACCACTGAAGCAAGGCTCTTAATGGTGTGCTTTTACAGAAGATACACTATATTTACTATGATGCAAGATCGCCTATTTTCCCCCCTCTATTTTTAATGTATTTGTATTCAGAATTATCTTACAGTCACATAATAAAGCAAACAGTGGAGCAATCACTGCAAAATTTTTTGTTACCATCTTGCCCTTAAAGTTGTCTTCAGGATATGCTGATTCATAGCTTTCATATCTCATGGATAAATGCATATACATGGAGAACTACCTTGATGAAGATGACACTTTGCAACTTACTCGCAGTGAGTGATGTTTTGCATTATTCTTTTAAGTGCTGATAAGATTACGCTGAAGTGACTCTTGTTCAACGTAATCTAGAAACCATGCAACTGTGACCAGCCCCTAACGAGCAAGCACAAGCAAGTGAGGGCAAGGGGGTACACATGCATATTTTCTCAGCAGTGTCAGTCTCAGGGGAAACAATATTCAGTGTTTCTTTCCCACTGTCTCTCCCTTTCCCAACTCCGTAACATTACATCCTGGGGTACCAGAAGCATCCCTAAGCCCTGTATGTGAATTTGGGGAAATGCATCCCCCCTCAGTGCAGACTTCCACACTACTGCAGGACAGGTCTGTCACCCCAGGCAGCACAAGAGAGGGCGACTGCTTCTTTTCTAGGCCATTTTTCATCACAGAAATTAGAGTAGTTCAACAACAATGTGATTTATTTTTTTTTTAAGATGGATCAACGTAGCCACAGCTCTTTAAAAAACAGGGTTTCCACTGTATTTGACAGCAAGGCGCCATGGTTGTTTTTTAACTGAATGTGCAAATGTGTGCTACAAAGATGTATTTTATATCCAAAACCCAGACACGCATCATGCCTACATACTTAGACCCAGCACCCCCTAAAGCAGCAGCAAAGCTTCATTAATCCATACTTCAACCAAAGTTTGCACTTTATGTTGTTTCACTCCCCTGTGAACATGCTCTAATAAGAAATATCACCAATCCTTTAAACTTTCCAAATTAGTTTGTGCAGGCTCAGACATATTAAAAGGTAAGTCTTCCTCTACTTTGAAGCATTACCGCATGCCATCTAAGCACACTGCAACAATAGGTTTTTTTTAGTTGTTTTAATGATTTAGCCACTGCAGAAACACAACATACTTGGATGTGGTACCATTAAACCACCCTTAAGAAATCTTGACTTTGTTTCACATTCTTCAGGCTTCTTATAGAAAGCATGAACTGTCTTAGCTTAACCCTGCCCTGTTTTTCAAAACTGCTTCCTAAAAATAAAGGAAATCAAGTGTGATCCACCAAAGTGAATACAAATTTGAGACAGACAACGCAAAATTGGTATTACACAGAATTTGACAGAACACAACCATAGGAAAAAACCCCCATATAATATCTAATGAAACACTTAATTTCTTATTACCTTTTAAATCTGATAATTATACTAATGGATAAAAAGCAGGCATCTTTGCCTATAAGAAACATGAAAAAGTACAATTATCATTCATCCTCCATGTCATTAATAACCGTATTAAATGCCCCACTGACCCCAATTTTTCAATATCACTACTGCTCTACTGCTTTAACCTCTCTGTCAGGTGGAGGAGTTGATCTAGATTCTTGTTGTTAATCAGTGTATTGCTTAATATTTCCAGTTATGGTGACTGTGATATTCACAAATCTGCCTTTATATCATTTGCCCACTATCAATCACACAAAACGTTTTATTCTTCTCATTTCCCCAAAACTTAGCATTCACGTTGACCCACTTTTTTTTTCCTTCCGCCTAATTCTTAGCTCTTCTACATATATTTTGCCAAAATGAGTGTATGACTTAGTTACCTACTCTTGTCTTTCATCTAATACTCCAAATCATGGTCCAAAATACTACAAAAATGATTCATTCTTCTCCTATGTCCACTCCATCGCTTTCCTGCATCTCTTTATTATTTGCCTATTTCTAAAAAATACTTTTTTTTTTTTCCACATCCCATACACTCTAGACATTAATACCACTGTCATTTTACAAAGGATACTGTATACCTTCAGCATTTTCACCAGTTCTAGCTGAATGAAAGAGACAAGGGGAGTAGCTAAAGAGTGTGCAACATTAACCACATTAAAAAAAAAACACACCAAAAAACCAAATCAAACTTGCTGTATCTCTGATCCAATCTAGCTACAAAGATGCTGTGCTATTCATTTTTTGTCCTGTTCTCTGCTGAGCCAGCCTCTCACCATGGGACAGTATTTCGTTTTTGGGATACAAGAACTGCCTGACAAAAACCAGAATAATCCATTATTACTCAAGTACAAGGTTTACAACATCTCTTAGTGTTTCATCCCTTCTCTAGTGCTGGGTGTAGAATGAGAAACACATTTTGCATACGGCTTTGGGCTTTCAAAGTGTATTTTTACAGTAAAATGAAACTTCTGAAATTTTCTATGGAAAAAACCAACCAAACAAGGCAACCGTTTCCCCCCACACAAAAAGAAAGGGGTGTTTACTACAACACCACCACAACAAAAGTCCACTTAATGGGTTGTGGATAAAGAGCTAGTAAGTCCTGGAATAGTTTGAGGAAAGTATCCAAATTACCTGGTTGGCTCCCACTAAATCGGGCAGCAAACTGCCAGAAAACAAGGTAAAATGCTTTTTTTCCCACCTTTGTATAACAAAACAGCTCTGTGAAACATCTGAATTTTGACTGAGACTTCTGAATCTGCACTCTGGTAAGAACCTTCTACTGAGCACTCCTTCCCAAATCATGGTACCTATGCCAGGAAATACTGAACACGGGCTGAGCTTCTGTACTAATTCCTCTGGGTCCACTTTGGGGATTCTGGCAAACGGGATACGCAAAGTTCAAACTGCAAATTCTGCTGCAACCATAAGGAAAAAAATTTCTATAAAAAAACCAATAACAAAACCAAACAACAAAACACCACAAAAAACTCCAACCGAACTGCTACAGCTCTGCAGTGAGGCCTTTGTTAAGTCAGGAATCAAAACAATATATTTAAAACTGCCAATGCAGCAAACTGAGGGAACTGCTGTCACTAATTTCAAACAGCGTATCCACATCCATATCTGTCAATTGCCCACAGATCAGTCTGTCTCCACTTTTGACCAAGCAAATATGACACGTAACAAGTTTCATGCATGAGGAGGATTCCTGGAACATTGCTATCTTTACTGAGAAACTGACTAGGTACGAGTCTTATGATCCTCAATGCTCTCCCTACTTTCTACTTCTCTTTCTACATGCAAATTATAGTTCTCAACTCCAAAAGTGTTTGAGAAAGGCTCAGACAACATTCAGACAGTATCTGAAATAAATACCAGTGTGGCCATTATACTCTAGAAAAACCACACCAAGCCACAAAAAGAACCCACCACCAAACCAGTTGTTAAAGCAACTTCTTTGATATTCTCCGCACCTATGATGTGAACAAGGGCCTAGCTTTTAAATTTTGAAGTATTTGGCAATAAAAAAGTTTTATTATTATGTTTGGGTTTGCTTTTTTTAAAAATCTTGAGGAGTCAGTGTTGACAAGTTTTCTTTGCAATAGGTAAATGATGCAGAACTTTTTAAACAGAATAGAAACTGAAAGTTAGGTGGTGCTACCCAACATAAGGGAGCGGATAGGGCTTTTTTGACTCCCAGCACAAGACTTTCAAACAACACACTAAATTATTGTTATGTGTTGATGATATTAGAGAGGATATAGAGAAGGGAACAGATACCCTAGGCAGTACAGTTACAGGACTCTCCCTAAACACAGATAGGAAATAATAGCTCATTTCCAGAAGCCACCAAGAACATCAGAGGCCTTTCTATTAATTTTTCACAGGATCACAAACGTGGGGCATTAGAACATATATTTCAATAAATTCTTGATTCTTAAATTGCAAAATTTCATACACAATCTTGAAAACGTCAATTTCGGTAATCTAACATTACCAATTAAAGAAATGATTAAGCTTTTTAACACCAACTCTTTTTTTCTGATTTGCAAAAACCTTGTACTGAAATAGCAACACTCTACCAAAACTAAAGATATATTTCAAAGCAATGACACTTCCACAAAAATAATCAATTCACCAGGAAAAGTACTGGCTTTACTAGGCCTGCTTAAATTCTAGAACTTGGAAGGAAATTGGCTTTTTTCCCCCCAAATATTTCTCACTGAATTACCTAGGGAATCTCACAGATTAACCTAGGGAAAAAGATACGAGAGCCTGATAATCAACGATGTCCCGTGACAGGTAAGAAGCTGTGCAGCTCCCAAATCAACACCACACGTGCACCTACAGAACTATACAGATGACAAAACTCCTCTTAAAAAAAGAAAAAAAGAAGAACAAGGAACAGAGAATACTAAGACCATCCTCTTCTTTTGGTCAACTTTACCGTGGGACCTGAAGGCATGTGAATCTTCTCCAGGAATTAAGAATATTTTTATTATGATCTTCCTAACCCTGACCAGAACTCTTCAAAGCCCACAGTAAACTGCAGAGAAGGCTATTATTGTCTTCCTTCAGCCAGGACAGGTACACAGACTGACTGCTTGCGTATCGCTTTTATCGGCAAGTCTCTGTACGACGGTTTGCAATTGCAGTTTTGAAAGAATACCTGAAAGTCTCCATCAAAAAGAAACTATGTGTAGGGTGCACAATTTAAATATGGAAAAAATAATCTTACAAATACTCCAGGGTGCATGGTTATTGCTGCTTTTTACCTCTTGCCACATCCTAAAGACTGTACGCACCTGCTTCAATCACCAAAGAAATGGTTTAAAAATATATATATCTGTGGGTCTCTATCCCAAGCCTGTCCCCACTTTTGAGAAGTCTATTTGTGATTCCCACCTTCTTTGCAAAAAAAAACCCAAAACGGCAACTTATGTTTGGAAAAGAATGGCGTAAGAGACTGTGGAAATACATTTAAGAAACACATTTCCTTCCCTACCCCTCTAAGCCCCTTAGAAGATTTGTGGCCGGAGACGACCGAGCTGAAAAGAAGCTGTTATTTGGCGAGTGAAACTGCTGCATCACTTTCCCCGCGGGCCAGACGCCGGGCTGCCGGTGACAGGGGCACACCGCGGGCAGCAACTGCCGCCGCCGCCGCCCGCAACGGGCCCTGCCCCCCTCCCCTCACGGACAGCGGGACAGCAGCGGACAGGCGCCGCCGAGCCCGGCTGCGGGCGGGTGCGGGAGTGTGCGGGCGGGTGGGCCCGGGAGGGCGAAGCGAGGCGGGCCGGGGAAGGCCGCCCCCCCGCCCCGAGGAAGGGCCGTGTGGGGAGCGGGGCACGGCGCACGCAAGTACCTTGCGCCCAGCGGCAGAAGATGGTGTCGGCCAGCCCGCGGGGCCCGGCCTTCTCGCCCCACACCAGGCGGACAAGCTCCTGGCCCGCCTCGGACATGACGGGGCGGCGGCGGCGACAGCCCTGTGGCCGGGCGGGCGAGGCGTCTCCCGGCGGCGGAGGCGGCCGCGGCAGCCGCTGCCCCTGCGCAGGGGAGGGGCCGGGCGGCGCCGGGCGGGCGGGGCCGGGAGGGGCCTCGCCGGCCTCCTGGCGGAGCTGCGCGTGCGCGGCCGCCTCGCTTCCGCTTGCCCGGCAGGCACCGCGGCGACCGGAAGTGGGGACGGGGGTGGGGGCCCGGGCCGAGCTGGGTTCGGCTTCAATAGAGTTGAGCTGAGTTGAGGTGAATTTGAGCTGAGTTGAGGTGAATTTGAGCTGAGTTGAGGTGAATTTGAGCTGAGTTTGGGTTGAGATGAGTCCGAGCTGGGTTCGAGTCCGAGCTGGGTTCGGCTTCAATAGAGTCGAGCTGAGCTTGAGTTGGGTTGAGATGAGTCCGAGCTGGGGTTGAGATGAGTCCGAGCTGAGGTGAATTTGAAATGAGTTTGAGGTGAGCTGAGTGTGAGCTGAGTTTGAACAGAGTTTGAGTTGTTTGAGCTGCGCTGAGCTGAGTTGAATTTGACATGAGTTTGAGTTGTTTGAGCTGAGTTGAACTCCAGCCGACTGCTAGGACTGCGCTGCCACTCACACATTTCTCCCCCTTCCCTCTATAAAGGCAGGGAGAAAAGGAGGGGAAAGGGAAAGGAAAACACCTCTTGGGTTGGGATCGAGACAGTTTAATAAAACAATAACAGAAAAGAACAATAACAACAGAAATAATACCACAAGTAACTTTTACCACACGGTGAATTGGTAGCTTCCCAAGCAGTGATCATGGATTGCCTCTCACCAGCCAACCCCCATTTATATAGCGAGCATGGCGTCTATGGTATGGAATATTCCATTAGTTGTTCTACTGTTTATGCTGCTCCTCAGCTTCTGTGGGAAGCTGAAGAGAGTCCTTGAAAAGTATAAGCATTGCCTAACAACAACTAAAAGAGTATGCGTTATTGACATTACTTACACAGGAATCACTAAAAAGAAAATTAACTCCCAGCTGAAACCAGGAGAGCATGCTACTTGGAGTTCCTCATGTGGAGTACAGATGGAACTGAGCTGTAATATTGTGCCAACTCGCTTTACCTTCATCATACGCTTCCAACCTAGAATCATCTAGGTTAGAAGGGACCTTCAAGATCATCTAGTCCCACCGTCAACCTAACTCTGACAAAACCTATCACTAAACCATGTCCCCCAGCACCATGTCAATTCAAACTTACTACTCTTATGGAGACTGAGTACATATGGAGACTGTTACACGTGCAGTCATTTTGAATTAAATATGAAAATAGGCAATATCAAGGTATTTGTAAGCTTTCTGACATGTCATAGCGCAAATTGATCAGAAGATGGTGTGGTTGTACTTCTGATTTTTAATCATTTTCAAATACTTGCCCAGTTAAGCATTTTCTGAATAAGTACTGACAAGGCATTGATTTCCTTTAGTATTGATTAACAGAATAGATTCTGGATTTGCATAAATAATGCTTATAATGGAAGCTTTTTTGATTTTTAGCATGAAGAAAGAAGAAATAAGTGCAAAGAATTTAATTAGGATTAAAGGCATCATAGCATCAAAATCATGTTCTAGAGGGTGGTGAGGCACTGGAAGAGGTTGCCCAGAGAAGCTGTGGCTGCCCCATCCCTGGAGGGGTTCAAGGCCAGG
>JAOTQQ010000012.1:21143393-21160179 GCA_026546715.1 Gallinago undulata | reverse complement strand
TATTCTAATTAAAAGGAAGTGAAATTGTTTCATATTGAGGAGAATTAATAGAATTAATTTGGTCAAAGGACACTTATTTCATCAAAGAAGAAAATAGCTGTAAAACTTAAGGTACCTTCAAAAATGGGGCAAGAAATGCACAAAACCTGAAAATCTTACTAGCATCTTCTTAGGGAAAAAAACCCAATTCCTAGTGTAAAGGTAAACTATTTGTGGGTTAAGTGACGACAGCCGTTCCACGTATTCTGTCAATGTTTTTGAGTATATTATCTGTTCTAGGCGTCATGCTTTTTGTATTTCATCTCAGCCTGGCTTGTGTGATTTAAGGTTAACAAGGCATTCCTCACCCAAGCCTGCGTGGGAGCTACGAAGCAGAGTCATTTGTCATCTTAACGAGTGCCCTGGATGCCCGGCACATCCTCCGCAGTGTCTGAAGTTTGCAGACCGGTTCCCTTTGTTCCCGCTGCAGAAAACGTGCAGAGAGCAAGCACCGCAAACGCTGGGAGAAGCAGAGGTCTTTTCCAGTGACTTCGTGATGCTGAAGGGTCTCTGGCATGCAATAAAGTACTAAAGGTGAAGATTGTAAGTGTCTCTTTTTATCACTTCTGTTTAACTCGAAGTCCTAAATAAACAAAACATACGCAATTATTCTTTTGGTCTGTCTGTACATCTTTCTTTCCAACTATCCCCAAAAAACTTGTCAATCCTAGAATCTAATTCCAAACAAATATGAGCAGGGTGGATCTGAGAACTTAAAGGTAATGAATTTTGAGAAGTTTTGCGAAAGTTGGTATTTGAACAGAGATTTCCTTCATTGAGGAAAAGACAAAGAGAACTTACATCCCTGGATGTACACGTGGAACCACTACGTGTGCTGGAAAAGGAAGTGGTTGGCCAGTCCCCGTGGGTGTGTGGTACCAGCCCGTGGTGCCAGGCATCTCAGGCATCACAGCTGCTGCCCAGGGAAACAGCCTGGGGTGAGCACAGCAGCTGTGGCCGGGTGAAAAGGGCTCATCGGTTCTCTCGGGCACGAAAAACTATTTATGTCACATAATTCTTGTTGGATTTCAATGCAAAAATAGTTATGATCGCAGCTGAAAATGTTGATAGAAACAGGTGAATAGATTTATTCCTTGGTTTGTAATGAACTACTATATGGTACTTATACATATATTATTGGCTTAAATAACATTATTTTTTTTTCATAGTGGCATCCTGGCCTAGTCACCTAAGCATTTTTAATAAAATAGAAAGACAACTGGGGTTTTTTGTTGTTCACAAGTCATATGGTATCTTCCCCAAGAAAGTAATCTGATTATTTAAAGGTGCATTTTTGGCCTGGAAAAATTTGATCTTTTTTGTTTCTAATCATGGCAAACAATGAAACTTATTTCAAATTTGACTACAATTCTCCCTCTGTTTTATAGAGAGATCATTTGAACTGAAACTTCTTAAATAAGGAGAAGGGACCTGATTCAGTTCTGTCGCCTGCAGCACTGCAAGCCTTGTTATGTTGTAGTCTAGAACTTCAGTGGAAATGCAACACAGACTTTAGGGTCAGTTTGCAGAATGTATTTTGTCTAGAATAAAGTTAAAATATGGAAAAGTTAATGCAATCTGTTTATAGGTTTTCCTACTATTAAAACAAAACAAAAAAAAAAGAAGAAAAACAACGAAACCAAGATGTTCCGCTATTGCTATTAAAGTGATTAAGTAATATACACGGCAGAGATCCGTTTCCAAGCTTAAGCCCTCAAACAAAACCGTTGTTTTTCAACACTGTGAGAGTACGTACAGTTTCTGGCTTCACTCTACTTTGATGAAATGTGTCATTGATAAAAGAGAGTTGAAGCTTCCCCTAAACCAATTAAAATGTTTTTGCCTCAGGTAGTAAATAAAAGCACATGATAGAACTAAAGCAGCCTGGGAGAGAGGTAATCAGTACAGCAGTTCCGTATTGAACAATATTGAACACTGTAACAATAACACATAATAAATCATTTTGAAAGGTACATTGGATATATTTTTTTCAAGGACAGATAAAGTATACTCACAAGGATCAAAAGGACACCTTAGTTATTTTTATGTTCTATTTTAGAAATTATTGACAATTCCTTTTTGGAGTCGCTTTAGCTTGCTTGCCTGCAAAATATTTATGACAATAGTTTTGATTATGTGTCAGTTAGATGTAAATATGTTTCACTGAAAGCTTTTTTTCTTGGAAACATTAAGCAACATTAATGTTTCATTTTTAAGAGCATCAACTTGATTTTTTTGTGTTAAATAACAGAGCCTAGCTTCACCCCAGGCTCTGCGGTGGGACTGAGCTCTCCGGTTTTGAGCAAGAGAGTCTTTTGCTGTGGCTCACCTAATGACTGAAACCATGCTTTGCTTACTTCTACCCACTTGTGGACCTTCTGACATCGTATCTCTTCCCACCAGACTGTGTTTTTTGCAGGGGATAATAGAGTTTTAGTGTGATAAACCAAAGCCGATATTCTCTTCTAGTTTTTGTGTGTCGGTAAGTAATTTTTAGAACGATAAAACTCTAAACTGTATAGGAAACATTATATGCATCTTCCTGTGAATCTGCAGTTCTCTGGGCATATATGAGTTAATGAATGGTTGGAATATTGTATGGTGTTACTTCCAACTTTTTCTGAGCTACAGTTTTTCCCCTTTGCCAAGGAAATTTTTGAACTTAGTCACAGGTGCCAACGAGGTCATCAAGGTCCCATGGTCAAAACGGAGTAATAGGAAAAAGTTTTGCTTGAGTTATTTAGTATTATTTAATCAACATCATGATTTGAAAAGTGTGCTGATTGAATGCTAATTTATTTTAATATATCCATACTGCTTTTATTTTATTCTTTAGCTCAATTACCAAAATATAGACTTCTGGAAATATGTGATTTGGATATTTCTTTTCCAGGTGGTAGCTTTATAACTCTGTTAGAACAGAAGGTCTTCTTTGTGATGTGGTTGTGGTATCCTCTTTCTCAAGAGATGGTAAGTTGAATAGATGAGAAAAGCTCACCCAAAGCATATTTTATTGGCAGAATTTAGTAGTGCTGGGCATTAGTGACTGTCTACCAAGTAGAAAACAAGCTAAAACTCATCACAAGCACCATTGGTTGCTCCTTAGAATGCTCTTTCCTGCCACATCTGAGGATGTCCTCCAGAGCTCTCTGAGGCTGTGTTTGCACTGGCATTTAACCTGGTGCAAATATTGTCCATGTGTACATTCACAAGTATGTCACTGCCAAACTATAAACAATGCTGTACACAGTGCTTCTATTCAAGGAGAAGCTAGAATGAGATAAAAAAACCTCTTTCCTAGTGGAAAATTTTCCTTTTTGTTTTGCCAAATTAATTTGACATTTCTTTACTGTCAAAATTTATGATAAATTCAAGGCTCTCCAGGTCAAAACGTAACAGGAATTCTGAAGGTAAAATCTAGGGGACCACTGATTAGAGAAAAATTAGTTCAGGTTGACATGGGGTTACTTCCTTTGTCAGCGTACCCAGAGACCCTGTGGGAAATCTCTCAGAATTGCATCAAGCCCTCAGTGGGCACCAGTCTTCATCAGAAGGCAACACGCATGCTGGAAATGGAAGTGAAAGTGAGTTTGATTAGCTTTTGCTACTGCTTAGGGAAGCTAAGATGGAATTTTCTGTCTTTCCCAAAGGACAGTCAAGGTCAAGGACAGTAAATATCCTTCGAGAAGGGAGTTTGAGGACTTTCTTGGTGCAGCACTGCACTGGATGGCATACCATGCTTCTCTTATGTGCTCGTTGACCTCTCAAGATAAATATTTACCTTCACGGGAAGAAAAGAGCAGCAACAAAAAATATAATACACATCACTTGTAGCTCTGAAAAATGCAAGGTAATACCCTTATTTTCCTTTTTCAATACCACTGCTGAAAAAGGGATGAAAGTTTCAATTTTCTGTATGCTATATTAACAAATATAAAAGACAATAATTGTCCCAGAGTTTACCAGAAAATTGCTACATCTTATGCAAAATGTGGCAAATGACAGAAAATGCAAAAGATCCAAGAAACAGTAAAGTGAGAAAAATTTTACATGAAGAAAAAAGACTTTTAACCTTATTAAATATCTGTATTTTAGCATAAGCATTGATGCCTTCTGTATGTCCTTTTTCTTTTCACATCTCTGTTTTCTCTCTATTGAAAAATGTAGATATTGATCAAGTGATGAAAGAGAAGCCCCAAATTATCAAAAATACAGATCTTGTTCCATCCTTTCTATTCTCCAGTGCTCGCTTTGGTCTTCTTAAAGGAACTCCACGACAGCAAAGCTGCTACTGCCTTCCTGTGTCTATTCTGAACTCTTAAGAGCATTAAGCGAGTTCTTCTATTGCTTCCATATTTTTCCAGACTTTAATCATCAGACCAATATTCTTTGTTCTAGATTATTCTGAGAGGCTGTTCTTTGTACCCTTCACATGTTTATGAACACCCTTTGTAGCTTCACGCAAGGTTTCATTTTTCAGGCCCCCAAACCCGTGCACACTGTATTCCTGTGGGTCCTCTCCAATGAAGCATGAGGAAAAAACGTTGCTGTTTTCTGAGCAATGACACAAATGTGGAGTCCTAAAAAGACATAAGGCTTACACGAGACATTTTACTGTGCCATATTTAATGTGCATTTCTTTCAGTAGCACACATTCTTTTCCCAGCTTCTCTGTTGCCGGTGCTCACTTCCAGCCATTTGCTCTGCCACGTGCCTCCCCTTCTGCTCTGCCAAAAGGTCTGCTAGTGGGGTTCCCACTGGTAAGCCTGGTCAGGAAACGAATAAAGGCTGCAATTTTTAATATTTAATTTTTTTTTTTAGGTTATTTTTAGGATGTCATCTGTCTCTACAGCACCAGCAGGTGATTTCCCATTTCAGGTGCTATTCTGGTCTCCCATGAACCTTTTTGCACAAAGTGGTTTCCTGCAGCTCACTCCAGCTCTAGTTTGTTTACTAAAAACTGGAGGGAGAAACAACCTGAATCTTAAAGATTCACGAGTGCCAAATATACGTACATATTAAAGACATTTAGTCAGTGCTATTTCTTTCAGTGCTTTGTAGCGTAGCTGTTCTTATTTAAGGGTGATGGTCTTAATTGTGCCGTGTTTTCCGTTTTCCTTTGTTCCCACACATGCTCTCGGAAGACTGAAGAAATATTACTGCTCTTACCATAATATATACACTTGAGAAAACACTGCAAAGGCACATTTGTTAAGCACTCCAAGCAATAACCCAGCATTGATGCGTCGGCTTTGGCCACATACTTGCCGATTTTGCATCAAAAAGCGGGAAACAGAAAGTCAATCCCAAAGTGGTATTAAAAGTAACCCCTAGTGAATCCACTCTGGGCAGATATAAAACGTCTCACCGTAGCTCGTTATCTCCAGATCTCGCTCACAGAGCCATCCCACCTCGCTAAGCCTTGGATGTTTCCTCTTTGAGCCAACTTTCCAGCTACTTCATTATTCCGTTGGTCACTCGATTCTCGTGTTTTACAGAGCAGGGCTCGGTACCCCCAAGCTCTGGGATGGGACAAGGGTGGCTCACCGTCATCTTCTTGTTTCCTCTCTCCTTCTGTACATGTCAATGCCCTAGCAGTTTTAGAGCAGCTCAGTCCTTCTGTGGGTTTGACTTCTGAAGAAACATATTTCCAACCTGAAACACCTAATTCCTGTGCTCAGTAAAGAATGGAAAACTACAACACTGGCTTCAAGCCATGAAACATGAAGCGTCAGGGCCTTGTGGAATCTCTCCACTATAATCTTTACCAAAACCAGTTTAAGAGCGGTCCAGATTGCGTTTTGCCTGTTCTTCGCTGCTTTATGTGATTGTTATGGTGCTGCCACCTCGTCTGCTCCTGCTGCTCCCCATCTTGATGCTGCATTTGTTTCTCTGCCCTGGCCAGGCCTACTTGTCTCCCTCACACTTGGACTTGGACTGCTTGCTTGGCACACGGGTGAAGAAGACGTACAAGCAGTAGTGGAAAGAATAGTCCTGTATCTCTTTTTGACTTGAGCCATTGGTCAACGAGCTGTTTCTTTCAGGAGCAGTTATTGAGGGAGTCAGGTGTCTCGATATCATCCTTTTTATTTACAGAGTGCACAAAATGACAGGAATTACAAGCCCCTTTCAGATAGGACTTGGCATCACTCTTGCTGGGCTTTATTTTTTGGGCTGCGCTCCCGGTGTTGTTCTGGACGTATTGTTGATTTATTGATTCTTTCTCTTCATGCCTTGGTCTTTTTGCCTCAATTGCACAAAACAGTATTCTGCAAAAATCCCTCCACCCGCATCATTGATGTTCCTTTGTTGGCCTGTCATGTGCGATTGCTCCTGAGATGACGCACCTTTTGCTTCACATTATATCGTTCCACGAAGCAGCTCAATGGCATCTTACAACTCTTTTCTTCTGCCTACTAAAAAAAAAACACTCAGGGGATCAAAGTGGAGCCCTTCCTATAGCAGATATTAATCTAAGTACATAGTGCACAGTAAGGTGAATGGTTGTTTTGCTGGGTTTAAATGATTTAGAGTAACCTAATTTTAACAGAGATATCTGATACGAAATTGATGAGGTGCTACAGCTAGAGCAAACATGAATTAATGGATAAATCATGTTTGAAGCCTAAAATATTGTAGCTTCTATTGTTAAGTGAAAAACAAGGAGCGTAAACAGAGGGGAGACTCCCAGGCCCTTAGGAGATCCTAGTAGATATTAGTCCAGGCCACCTGAAATGGAGAGACAAGATGTTTGGGGCTGAGTGACCTGGAAAAAATCTCACACAGACAGGTTTATAAGTGAAGCATTAGGCTACTGGTATCTTATCTTAGTCCAACTGAGAGAGGAATAAGTGAAAAATCAAGTTTATACAATTCACCAGCTACTGAGCTAGTTACTGTGTCATGTGAGTTCCAGGCTTTCTGATACAAAACTAATTTTTGTTCATTTCGAGCATTTTGAAGCCATGTGCCTTTGCCATCACCTCTAATAATTCTTGCTGTTGCTGTTTAGTTATGAATTGTATTTTCCAATAATTCAGCAGGAAAATGTCCTTAAATGGCTGAAATGGCTGCATTATTAAGTGCAAGGGAATGTATGCTTTAAAGCTTTTAAATGTCACACAAAAGATAGCTATCTATTCTGGGAAAACAAAAATAGGTATCTGGGAAAACAAAAGTACTCAAATATTGTTTCCTGGTGGGGATATTTCTACCTGAATTCATACTCTCTTGAGAGAAACAACCTGATTTAACTCTGCAGTGGACACTAACAGCCTACTTGAATAGAACCTGCAGCCCTTGAATTTTATGACTGAGCTTTTACTCCTAGACTTTTCTACCTCACTCGTTTCATAGACTAAAGTTATTTTTCAGGTGGAGGGGAACAGGAAGAAAAATATCATATATTGTTAGGATGTTTTCTTCATCCAGTTTTAATTTTATTCTCCACAATGCCAGGAAACAATAGGAGTATCACTCTGGCTTTAAACAACAGTTTTTTGATCTAAATCCAACTGCCAGTGGACGGTTGCACAACTGTTGCATTCCTCTGTAGGAAAAAATAACAAGCCTAGCACGAGACCCAAGTATCACATACATGCTCAGTTTGCAGGCATGTGCAATAGCTTGAACACAAATGGTAGTAACAATAAAATCTAGAAAATATGGGAGAAACATGACTATGCCATTCACCAAGATTAACGGAAATTGATGGGTTTTTTATCATCTACCAGGAATACCAGTAAATATCATGAGCTTTTAGGAACAAGGAAAATGGATGAAATCATAGCCTATGTTTGGTAACACAGAGCTAAGCTGTTGCCAATTAACAGCAGAGAGATACTGAAATATATTTCATTAATACACAAGTGAAAGTCCTTCGCTGCTAATCAGAATAAATCGCAGCATTCAACACAGAGCTGCTACAGGTCTTTAAATTGCTTTTGCCTTGCTGTATGGATATAGCTGAACATAGTTTAATACATATTTTACATGATGTAATTTTATCCAGCTCATACAATGTCAGGATAATAATAATGATATTCTAATATTAATGCAAGCACAGGATATACATATGGATGAATAATGGTCATATGTTTTTGGATCTCCTTGCCAAGTCATATTAAAATGACAAATAATTGCCATTGCTTCAGAGAAATGGTACAGGCTCTGTAGTCAAAAAGCACATTAGGGACCCACAGCGTCCATTTGTTATCCTTTGTCAGGAAAACACGGTTCTTTAATGAAAGTGAATGAAAGGACACTGATTGAGGACAGTGACACTAAACCTCTTTCTCAACAGGAGCCATGACATGAGTATTAATAAGCAGATTGAAAGGTTAAGACTCAGCTTTGAAACTCTGGAAGCACAGTAGAATCTGAAATAACTCCCCCCTCATAACATGGGGAAAATCACAGTGTAAAATGCATTCTATAAGCCTTCTGGCCACAGGAGGATAGAACAGAGGGAAATTGGTTCCCAGACAATTCAGGCAAATGCCATTTAAAATCTTAACCCAAATACATTTTTGTTAAAGTCTCGGTTTTAATTCTCTGTCTTGATTAATGATGCCTTTCCTTCTCATTATCCCCTCCCTCTTTGCTCCCAGTACTATAAAAATGCTAACAAAATAAACTTGGGCATTTCCTGAGCGTTAGTGAGAGGAGCTGGGAAAGCAAGGGCACAGGGATGCAGCCTGAGTAGGTAAACCACAGTAAAGTAGTTTAGTAACAATTCAACCTGTATAATTCAAAAACCTGTTTAGTAACAATTCAACACGTATGTTTCTTGGGAGAACGAAGAAATATCTTGCTATAAGAGAAATACTGTTGAACACCTAACACATTGTGGTGATCGCTTATTAATTATGGAGAACCCAGAGGAGCCAGTCAGGGTGACAAGAGAGTGTGAAACAGGCAGCCCCTCATCCCGCTGGGCTTCCCAATGAGCGGTCCCAATGGAGGGGCATCGCAAGCACGTGCGGTGTCTGCAGGACGCTGGCTGGAGCTGCTTTGATTCTGTTGCTAAGGTTTTGCCCCTCTGAAACTTTGTATGACTTGCACAAACTCTGCATGACCGCAGTCTCTGACCACCGTTGCAGATTTATGTTCTTTTTACAGTCCCACTCTTCTACGCACAGAAACTCTCTTCCAGGAATTCGCTGGTTTTACTGCTGTAGGAAAAAGCCCCGTAATACTTCGGTATCATTTTCTCCGTGCCAGTAGCAAAGCTGGGCAAAGGGCCCAAAGTTTAGAGGTGTTTGAATGCAGAGGCTGGTTCTGTTCATCACAGAGATGGTGAAGTGAGCTGCAATGTTCACAGTTAGATTTCAGTATATTTAAACAAGGTTAGGAGACTCTCATTGAATGTCTTGCCTCCTAAAGATGTGACAAAATGGCAAAGCATTGCACACATGGAAGAAATGCATTTAAATACAGACGTGAATGTATTTAAGCGTATGTGATAATTCCAAATGAGTTTGAAGTGTTTGTTTTATCTTTAGCCAAGGCTAATAATGATGTGGGCTGAGTCTACACCAGCAAATTGAGAGAGTCTGGGTCTGTTTTCTGATGCAGAAGCCAACAGCATGGCCCGACTCATGTCCATATTATTAAATCCTTTTAGTCTTCAGATTATTAAATGCTTTTAATCTTCAACCAGGTTGTCTCCACGCATGCTGCCAATTGAGACCATTTGCCAGCTTGTGGTAACTCCTAAACTGTGCTTAGGAGTTGGTTGAGATGGGCAAAAATTATATCACGGACTTTTCTAGTAATTGTACACTGGAGGAGTTCCACTGGTCACTGGTGCTGCTTTATTTGATGGTGTGTGTGTAGGTAACAGACTGTTTTCTTCGGTAAACAGTCACTGAATCAATACAATGTGTTATTCATATTCAATGAAGGGAAACAGGAGATTTTAAGGATGAAATGGCCACAGAAAATAATCCAAGAGGTGACTGTGAGATAATTCAATTTAAATCCAGTATAAGGAAAATAATAAAGTAGTTTGCATCAGCCTGATCGATGGAGAGCAACAGCAACATTTTCTGTCAAGTAAGAGGCCACAATCTGTTGCAAGTAACAGAGGGTAAAAAAAAAGATTCCGGTGAATTTGGCATTCTACAATTGAGCTTCCCTTTTATTTTGGGCACCTTAACTGGAAAGCCTCAACAGGGTCAGTATTAATTCTCAGGGCCACAGGAGTATCATCCAGGAACCACGGGAAACCCAGCTGAAGTGCTGTGCAACCTGGACGTGGTCGGTGCTCACTAGGAAAAGGACGGTGTGTCCCAGGCAGCCTGGGCACGAGTCCATCTGCCCCGTTTGCCACCGCGTCCCCTGCTGTTGCCCGTAGCCGGTGTGTCCAGCAATGTGGACGCAGCTGTAGGCAGTCAAAGGATAACCCTAAACCTGGTTGCATGCAAAGCTGTGTAAGCAGTCTCGGGATATACCAAGGCAAAATGTTTCTGAGAGAGAAGAAAATGTAAAAATGCCATTTTATAAGGCCTTAGTGAGGTCTCATGTGGAATACTGATGAAATTCTGCACGCCTATCTACAGTAAAGCTGAAATCAAGTAGGAAAAGTTGCAAAGGAAAGTACCCTGGGTGATCAAGGAGCAAGGTTTTATTGGCCTCGCAAAGAGTAAGCTGGAAGAGGATGCAAGTTAATTACATCAGGAAGGTAGACGTGAGGGCGTGAGAGGAATTGCCTAAACACAAGGGCATTTTTGACTTAAAACAAATGAGTATAGATGAGTAAACATATGAATGAATAAAAAAAAATTGTGGCTAAACTGTAAAGAAGAATTGAAACCTTTTGGAGCGAGAGCTTGTGAAATTCTTGTGTGGGGGCTGTGGGGAGAAGAAGCCTAGTTTTTCAGATGGAGCTTGATGAATGTAGGAAAAGAATTATGTGACTTGGGCTGATGGTCCAGAGATCTTTGCATGACTATCTATTTTCATTCTTGAAAGGATTTATTATTTTTACATTGAACAAAAGACCTATATGATTTCAAGGTCTAGCTCTATCTAGTAGAGAGTAAAATACCCATCTCTGTACCTCAAGTGAGAACCCGGATGCATACATTCAGAAATGCCCCACTGACACACGGATGCACTGTGTATTTTCACATAAATACTGAGTCGTGCAATTTGAACTGTTGCGAATTTTGAAAATTTAGCCCCTGATACGTGGGTTGTTTCAATGGGGTATCTGATGCCTGAGGTGTTTTTCAGGTTTTTCTTTTGTTTTGCTTCATTTCTGATCGGCGGTGAGGCTTGTTCTGGCAATGACAGGAGGGACAAATTGTTCATAGATCTCGTGTGCCATTCCTGATACAGTATATTTTCAGGACTGTGGTTCTCATGTGCGGTGTTAGAAGTAGTTGAATGAAGAGACAGAACGCCAATATCTCGGTAAATAATGGACTTATTTTTCTTGCTGATAGTCTGAGCTTTCTGGAGCTCCCTCCCAGAATCCCAGGCTCTAATGACACTGGTCTCCACGATCCAAGCTAATGGGCTCCTGTTGTGACGAGCTATGCTTTGTCTTGGAGGGAGTCAGTTTTGAGAAAATTTAAAAACTCTAAGGGGAGGGTCTGAGGCTGGTTATGTTGCACTAGAATTTACTGCAAAACACTTTTTACATTATCTTATACTATAATACTCTATACTTTTACACGTTTCCTTTAAAACAAAAATCACTATCCTTCTGGCTGTGAGGTAAATTCATTCAATAGTGAATTGAATTCAAGAAATATTCTGAGTCTTCAAATAGTCTATAGCAGTCACTAAAGGTGTTCACAGTACTGGCTTCATGTCAGTTTTATATTTACAGGAATAATACACATGCAAAATGTGTACTTAAATGTGTTCTGAAATTATTGCTATAGCAAACAGCATCAAAAATTACTGTCATCAAAAGGGATTAGATAGAAATGTACCCATGGTTCCTTCTTCATACCTGAGACACAAATAATAGTCATTTCCCTGGTTAGGCAGTTAGTTAGGCTTTTAAACAGTGTTTAACACCACCTACAGCTCCCTTGCCCTTATGGCTCTCCTTGTAGTCAGTGCCTGCTATTATACTTAACCTAAATAGCAGCCTCACTTGTGGTAGTTGTAGTCAGCCATTTATTATTCACAGCTTATTAGAGTGGGAGTTAAAGACAAATTGTTGTAGTTTTCCATTTTTCGTGGAGGTTCGGCAAAAATATTTCCTAGCGTAACCAACAGAGTCACCCTATGGGAAATGCCATCACCTTGTGAACTGTGAACCCTTTGGCTTCATCACAGCTCGGGAAATTCTCTGTTAGCTAAAAGGTAACTTCATATGTAAATACATCATTGTAAATAAGCAACAAATTAGAACTTCCAAAAACTACTTTCCCAAGATCATTTTAATGGCTTATTTTTTCACTAACTAGACAATCTAGTTTAAAATTCATATAAAGGCAGGGTTTTTTAAATGCAAAAAATACAAGTTTTTTTGTTGTATATTTTTATAAATATAAAATATTTATATTTTATATTTTCATTTATTTTATTTATATTTTTTGTTGTTATATTTTTATAAATTTATTAAAATGCCATTTTGTTTCAGCTCTAGTTATCAGAGAAGCACAGTTCAACAGTTCCTGAGCAACGCCCAGCTTCTCAGAGAGAGTAAGGTGCCTAAGTAACTTTGAATTTCGGGGAATGAATGCCTTAGTTAATATGTGCAAGGAACTGAACAGGCTTAATTTTGCCCACGTTCACCTCCATCTATTTTCATTTTGCCACGTCTGCAATGAGACTGCTTACATGCGTAAAGTGAGGCATGTACCTAGATTACATTCTTGCCTGAATAAGGATGAGAATCTTGAATTTTTGCTTGAAGTCAAATACTTTCAGTGTCCCATCCCATTCCTACCTAAGATATGGTTTTTCCTTTGTTTCCAGGAGAAATAGAATCAAATGCAAATATTCTCCGCACCTCAAAATAATTTGCACAAAAAGCATTAATTAAATCCCGTATCTGGGAAAAACCCAGAGATTTTTTGGGGTTGATATTGAGTGGATGGAGAAGTCGACAACTATGTGTACTTGCCAAGGAAAAGAGAATCCCTGGAGCTTGCCTTCAGAACGTGTCCCTGCACATGCAGCCTTTGCTCCGAGTCGGAGGGTGCCCTGGATGGGAAGATAATGAAGGTGCCGGCCAGGCTGGATGGAACTGAATAATTAAAGCAGCTTGTAATTTATGTTGCCGTCAAATGCTGGAAGATATAGTCCTGCTGCAGGAAGAGAACTGGCTGTCATGTATCTGAGGCATTTTTCAGAAGATATTACAATGAATATTGGATGCATAATTAGTTTTTCTTGAAGGTATGTTAGTAGATTAGTGGTAGATCATGCAATAATTTCTATTATTTCACATTACCTATACCTTGATTGAGCAGTTGTATGACTGCTTGTATTTCTGCATCTCTAGTTGATCTTTTTCTAGAATAAATAAATTTTAGAATAGGGAAGATTATAGTTGCGCTCTACACGCAGCATGCCTTTTTCTTCTTCTTTCTCTCCATTTTATTCCCTTTACGCATTTCCTTTCCCTCTTTAATTTAAGGGGAACCATACACAGAAACCAGGCAGATAAATGTACTGAAACCCTGTTAGCATTTAATATCTTTTTAGATAAATGCAAATATTGCTGTTGATGGTACTGGAGCCCTGTCCAACAGTCATCCGAGGAACTTGCTCATCCATTTTTCAGTGTGTCCATTACTATCAGTCACTGAAGATTGTGATCCAGAATATTCGTTCTTGACGAAAACAATAGAATTAAGCCACAGGGCTTCAGAAAATTGCTTTCATATTCAAGCAGTGCTACACATATACAGACACCTTGTTGATGATTTTCCTGCCCTGAAGAAAATATATTGCTGCTGCCACAAACCTGTCTTTTGGCACTTTGTCACTTACAAGTGATGATAAAATTGCAACAAAGAGACTTCTTTTTAATCTCACAGGTCACCGTTTGTACTCTGGACAGTCCTCCCTTTGTCCTCTCATTTAGTTTAGATAAGGTGGAAAAATCCTTTTAGTTGCCTCTAAACTTCTTTTAAAAATACAAGACCCAAAAAGTCAGTCTCAATGTACCCTCAAATTTTTAACATGACAACTTTTTTCTTCATGTTTTTCATTTAGATCAAAAGCTCTGTGTGCATTTAAAACATACATTTTTTAGACAGCTGAATTGCAGTCAGCCTTTTTGATTTATAGATTTACATCAAACTGTAAACCTTAAGAGAGACATTTAGTCCCTTTAATTTTGTGAAACCCCAGCATCATGTCATAATTGTATTACTGAAATTCTGACCATTATTATATCCATTTGTAACTGCTAAATACTTGACCTCATTTGTTTTAATTCAGTTATCTGGCTCAGCAATTCAAAGTTGCAGAAAACTTGTTACAGATAGAAAGACAGAGACATTCTGAATAAATCCATGTATATGTTGAACATTTTGAAGATAGACTTTCATGCCACTCACACAAACAGCAACTTATCTGCCTACATTGTTTTTGATATTTTTTTCTACATTTGCTGGAACATTTTTCTCATCTTTGTCAGCTTCTTCTTCAGCTTTATATCTCAATGAAATCCCAAAGCTGTCTGTGACTTAAAAAGTCTGGTGCCATGGGATTTTGATGCAAAAATGCAGTATTTTGTCTCCCGTCTGCACTCTCTTCCAATCTGAGTGTCTTCCAGTTGGAGACATGGAAAGAGCAGCAGGGGAAGAAGGTACCCTTGTAGTGCGCTTTCCAGATGTCCACATTGTACATCAGTCTTCTCTGTTCCTCTCCTGTAACGTCTGACAACATCCAGGAAGGACATCGATTTAGAATGAGGTGGAATCAAAACTGGTGTCGTGCTCTTTATGTTGGGGTTAAACATACTGATTAAAAATACTAAGGGGTGCTCTCAATACCTAGGACAGATACTCTACCCTTTCTCTCTTATTACGGATTCCCCCTGATTACTGCCAAGCAGTCAGGCTTTGGAGGAGTAATTTGGCTTTGGAGGCATCACACGTTCCCTAGGGCAAAGGAGTCAGCTCCTGCAATTTTTACACAAGGGCTTTGAGCGTGTGTCCAAAGGAGGAGAGAGGCAGACCCAGAAATTCAAAGTTTACTGATAGGAGAGCAACCTCCAGAAGCCTAGGACATTCATGGTTCCTCCTTTGACAAAGGCAAGCATTAAGAAATACAGAAATGGACACTTAGGTGCCTAAAAAGCCATTAAAGGCCAAACTCTCTCTAAGTGCCCAGGGGAAACAAGCCTCATCACTCTGGATGAAGAGATCCTTGTGATCAAATCAACTACTACTGAGGATAATAGACAGCTTACTCATTTACCTGGATTTGGCCCCTCGGAGTAGAAGTGCCCTGGGCCTCCTGTCGCTGTCAACTTCCCTCGTCTCCTAAAATCGCTGCAGATTCACCAATATAAACCTACAGAAGCAGAATTAGCCACAATGAGCATTCTTGCTTCTTCATGGGACTCTTCACAATGTGAGATGAACTTGAAGATAATGAGCCAATGTTGTCTAGTTTAATTATACTGCTTGAAAACCTTCACAATAAACAAGGACGCATGCCTGAATAGCTAAGTTCAGAAAATTATTTTCCACTAGATAAACTGCCCTTTTAGAGTTACTAATTATTCTTTTCATTCTTATATTTGTCTTATTAATTTTCATTTTCTGTGAGGTGTTTATAGAATAAATACATCCAGACACCCTTTCCTTCTTGGGGATTTACGCTACAGATAAACTCAAAGCTAGTAGCTTGAAAAGAAATGGTTCAAGATAGAAACAGATTTCTCTGCTATCCTGGGTAACTAACTGCAACGGTGAAGAATACTAATGCAGAAGTGTCCAACCTGAGTTTCACAGCCAAAGAAACAGCCCATGATGAGGAACAGCGTTTTGCAGGAATTCTTAGGCCTGAGATGTTTAGACTTAAGATATAAAAAGCAATTCCTCAGAAAAAAAATGTAAATATTGTTGTTCAAAGTAATTTCTTGTTATAATATAGTATCACAAATAACATTACAAGTGATGGAGTGTTACTTTTAAGACAAGTTTTCTCTCAAACTTTTATTCCAAGACCAACATTTTCCTGACCTTATGCTGATTGCATAAGATTTTGCAAGAGTATCATAAAAATGTATGTGCTTCCCTGTCAAAAATAAATAAAAAAAAAGGCAAGAGCACGAAGATTTTCTCAGCTGCAGACTATAAAATAAGAGCAGAAAAATATAGAAAAAAACCCAACTCAAATGATGAAAAGCACCAGCAGTTATAAGACTCTGACTGATGGAATTTTCTCCAAATTTTAGGAGGCTTTCAAAGTGCCAGCGCATTTCACAGCAACTGCTGGTAGTTTCTGAACTCGTATTTTAAGGCTGTATTTCTAGCAGGGGCTCAGTTCTGTGCCCAGACCCAGGCAGTTTTACCCCACGTATGTAGGCCCTGGCTGTGCAGACACGGGCCTGCTCCTGCCCCCGGAACCCCAGCAGCGCTGCCTCTTGCCTCGGCTCTGCCTTCGGCCCTGGTCACCCTGTCACTCAGACCTGCTGTGCCAAAAAAAGGGACAAGGCACAGCGACCTGTCCCGATTCAAAACACACCTTGTACTCAAACATTGAATTAACCTGTGGCCTGGTGTATGGGAGCAGCCACCCAAACCCGTTGCACAGAATC
>JAOTQQ010000012.1:21124278-21143293 GCA_026546715.1 Gallinago undulata | reverse complement strand
GAGTCTTTCAGGAATTCTTTCAAAACTGCAATTGCAAGCTGTATTACAGAGACTTGCCGATAAAATGCCATCCAACTCAGCTTCGTCTCCACCTCGCCTTGTGTCTGCAGAGACAACTTGGGGGCAGCTGCAAAAACGGCTCAGCCCAGGGTTGTCTCAAGATTGCATCACAAGAAGAATCGAAACAAACTCCCTTAACAAAAAAAATGCCCTGAGTCCCATCCTGCCACTCTTCCCGTGACTCTGAGTGCTAGACATCACAAAATTGGCAACAGAGACTTAGGAGCCATCACACCACCAGAGGTAAATATCCCAGACAGTGTAATCCACTCTGGCATAATCCTGGACCCCCAGCGGATCAGGAAATATAAAGAGTAAGGTTTGGGGAGAAAAATGGGAAATCTTCCAACGGTACAGCTGGCCTGTAGGAGATTTGTCCCCTCCTTGTCCAGGTACAGGGTAACTTCCCAGGGATTGAGTGAGAGAGAGGGGAAGTAATTAAGAAGCATACCTACAGTATATGGCATGCTATTAAGATTGTGGTTGGTGCACTCTTTTAAGCTATTAATATTTAGCGTCCTTGTGGTTTGTGTTGTTACTTTTTGGGATCACTTGTAGGTTGCAATGGTGTATTCTGTTAATTGCAATAGTGTAATCACCACTGAACACATAGAACCTGCAATAGTGGCATATTGGACCTGAGAGTGAAGTCCAAAAAAATTGTTAATTTAAACCTCTCTGTGAAGTCCTTATTCCTGTTTCGTCACACCCAGTTAAAAAAAAAAACGCCTGCATGAGACTCGTTATGGCCAAAGGAGAGGTGGCCAAAGCTGAGGCTTCAACTGGTCCTGCACATCTGCTTCCAAGCAGGATAGCTGGGATAAATGTGAGCAGAGCCATGGGAGTGGTAAGTGTATAACAGAGATGGGAATGTTAATGTAATTGTGTTGTGCCAAAAATTCCCCTGGGGTTTATAAACACGTTTTAAAAATCGGCAGCTAACTCAGGAATTAGAAATAATATTGCCAGCTCTGGTATTTTGCCTGTATAAAGTTGTTAATATTTCTGTTCAGTTTTATTTATTCCCAAAGCAATCCTCTGGTATTTAATCATCTCTCTCTATTTTGGTACTTTCTTGTTTAGTGAAGCAAAGCTTCTCTATTACGGTCCTGCATCGCCACACTGGGCATCCCTGCAGTAACCCTGGCAACCTCCTTACCAGGGGGGACTACAGCTCCAGCACCCCCGGCTGAACATGGTGGAGCCCTTCCTCGCAGCCCCGCAGCCTGGGCTGGATGGAGCGCATCACCATGCACTTACACAGCTGGTTTTGCATGATCACATAGTCTACTTTTTTTTTTTAATTATTAAAAAAATCCTATTTGGATTAAGCCTATAATGTCATTTTTGAGAAGGTGCTAAGGTATTACTATGTAGTTCTTCATCAAGATAGGTGGCAGGGCTGAGCCCAAACATGCTTTGTTAGCTTTTGAGATTTTGTCATTCTTATTCATACTGGAAACTATAAGGCAAGTTCTTTTAATTTCTTTATAATCCACTGAGTAAACAATTCTGTGTTTGCTATGGACAAAAAGTTTTTAAAAAAGAAGATGTTTTCTATCCTGTTCTATAGGGTTTTCAAACACTCTGTTAGCATAATCTGTAACCTGTTAACATAATCTATATTACATGCTCCAGTATCATCTATTAAATTATACATCCAAAAGAACACGTGAAATTAGTATGCACCACACATATCATACCTGATATTTTTTACAGGTGTTTCCCAAGACTTTCTTCCCATATATGTATACTTAAAAAACATTATCAGGAAGGAACTTTTGGACTGATAGGCATAAAATATGGACTGTTATTCTCTTGAGAGATATTGACAGTTGCTGTGGCTTCAAGAAGGAGAACTCTACATGGTTAAAATTCCTTCAAATGGATCTACTGGAAATTTCTAAATCATAAATTCTTAGTGCAGTCCTCTGGTTCAGGCAATCTTGCTAAGTGTTCCGTGTCTTCTCTCCAATATCTTTCCAGTTTATAGGTTGCTTCAGTTTTGTAGCTTTCCAGGAGGCTAACTTTGGTTCATTCACGTTTCTGAGAGAAAATATAGTTACCTTTTTTCTTTAGATCCAGTTTTTCCTCAAAGGAATGCCTCCTAGAAAGTTCCAAAAACAATTGAGCATTCAGAAGAATAAATATTGTTTCCTGAGTGTCTTCTGAAACAGATCACTTCATTTTTATGTATGTTAGTGACTTAGTTTACCCTTCATTAAAATCCCAAGGGATAAAAATTTTGTTTTACTTTTCAAAACTCAGCATGTGAAATACATTGATTTATTGATATTAGTTTAACCAAGGCAAAAACTTCCTCAGGTTTTGGGGCTTTCTGTGACAATAAATTGAAATTGATTTATGTCATAAGATTAATGGATAATTTCTTCTTGATCTATTGTTGTGCATGGGAAAGGCTGAAGTGATAGACTTGCTGTTCAAATTCCGATGTCATCCGAGCCTAGGACAAAACTAGAATGAGAAAGGGACAAGAGGGATTAGACTCAAGGTTGTAGTTTGAATTAGAGTGGAAATTGGGACTGAGGCCTGAGTTGATATTTTTACTCCTTGATCCTTTGAGACCTTGTCTGTTGTGGTTTAAGAGCTGGGGGGGGCACTGCTGGTATCTATAGGGCTGTGTATAGTGGTAAGGTGTATATAAGGTAAGGTAAGGAATTGAAGCTTAAGTCTATTTGGTCACATGGAGTATGCAAGTCTGGCATGCTTTGTCGTTCTTGTATTTTTATAATTTGTCAGTAATTCATGCCAAAGCAAGGGTCAGGAGGCTGCAGTTTAGGCTGCCTGTGCTCCAGAGCCATCCACTGTCTTTCAGCCTCGCGCCTAGTCATAAACTTGAGGAGGGATTCATGGCTGAGGCTTCTTTGCAGACATTCTCGGAAGGGCCCCTTCAAGGCCACTGGCCATTTTGTGGTTGGACTTGATGATCTCAAAGGTCCCTTCCAACCATGAAGATTCGGTGGTCCATGTTGCAGTTCAATGTTTCTAAGGAGGAGAGTGATGTCTGCAGACCATGGAGCTGGCAATGAGGGGGCGCGTGACTGCGCTGGGCTGTGCACTCACCAGCTCCTTGCCCGAACCAAAACACCACAGAGACAAGGAAACCAAATATAGTAGATTCCAGAACAGAAAATAATTTACTAGATATGCTAATATAAAAATCGCATGACCTTACTGGCAGTAATGCAGATAAGTTTGGGCTAAACCATTTTGCGTTTCGCTGCCCCAGCGTGTTTGCTTTCTTTGCCAGGCTTTGCAGCACAGGCTCTGTTCCAGGGTAAGTCATTTAAACCTGGCTCAAACTAAGGCAGTTTCCCTACTGTTTGTTTTCCATTGGATATTTAGCTTTTTGGGGAAATTTCAACTCTCACCGTTTCAGTACAAGAACAGGAAAGTTCATCTGAGCAGTATGACTCCTGTGAAACTGCAGTATTACTGATTCCTACAACAGGTTTAGTGTTTTCCTGACAAAGATGAAAATCATTCCACCAGAGCATCAGGACACTTCAGTATTAAGAGAGAAACTCCCCTGCAGTAGCCTATTTACAGATAATTTCTTTGTCTTCTTAATAGTCTCCTGAAAATTTGGTGACAAGATTTGGTAACGGGTTGTCATTCAGGGCATAAAATACCACCTGTAGCTTCCAAGTGTCTGCAAACACTGAGGTGGCGAGATCCGTTCTACTGGTATGTCACAATGTCTTTCAAAAGAACTGTGCAAAACACACCGTTCCAGACACGTCCATTCTCTGGCTGTAAAACCCTGCAGCACCGGCAGCCGTGGAGAAAAATGGCAGAACGCGTAGCGATGTGTAGGGGGTTCGTCATGAGGTGATACTTTTGGAACACAAACCATGATCTACAGTTACTTTGAAATGTTAGAGAATAAGTTGGGAGGGAAAAATATAAATATCCACTGTCTTGGGGTGCCAGAAGGCATGAAAAATCACCACTCAATAAATCTTGTCGGGTTAAAAAATGAATTTGTGGCACCTCTAGGACTGAACACACAAGATTACCTGATTTATGGGAGTTATGAAGTTACATGGTGCCACTTGAGAAGCCCAAGGCAGGGAGCTTTGCAGGTGGAAGGATAAATAGTGATTATATTTGATTTTCAATACTGAGATAGAAAGGAAGAAAAAGTTCCATCAAGCCTCAATCACTCTTTGAGACCCTGTTCTGAAAAATATCTGTCTACCAGATACAATGGCACTTGGGCAGTTTCCAGTACCACATCAGGGTGGTCCTTTACTGAAAAAGAGTAATAGCCAAAACATAAACGCTTAGTGGAGATGTGGATTTTCAAGCAGGCAAATTTGGGGAAGTTTTTCCTTTGGCAAGATTGGGATGTTTAGATCCTGATGCAAGTGGAGGAGACTTCTCCAAACCTACAATCAGGCAGCTGAAAAAAGAAAGAATTATTTCTTAGATTTCAAATGAGTGTACGTGGGATTGTTAAAGGACTCTTTCAGATTGGCTAAATCCTGCTTTTATTACTCTTGAAACCAGTTCTAGTATCTAATTAATGGAATAACAGAGAAATGGTAGTCAGGGCAAGTAACTTGATTATCAAAACTGCTGTGCAAAATAAGTGCTTATTTCCTGCTTGTTTATTGGGACCATTTCTGCACTTTCGTTAAGATGCCATTAGCATAAAGCAGCAAGTTCATCTTAAGACTAAAATATTCTCAAGAAGCGAGTCCTTCCACTGCCATTACTTATAGAAAATGTAGGTGGCTGCAGCGAAGCGAGGTTCGCACGGAGCGTGGGCTGAATAGGCTGAGACTGATCGGAGCCAAGACGGGGAAAAGCGGGGAGAAGCCATAGGGCAGGTGCAGAAGGATCTTTAACTTCACTCTCCTTTCTCAAATCTGAAGCTGAGTCCACATTTAGGACATAATCTTGTTTCACCACTCCACGGCCAGAATAACTTGTTTGTGTTGTTTTGTTTTTTTTTCTGTTAGATGTCCACAGAAGAGATCACAATTAATACATGAGCTCAACCAGGAAAAATCTGGGCTGTGAATATAAAATCCTCCTCCTTGTAAAGGAACTATCTGGAGCCAATATGATTCTCTGGCAGAATTCCCATTCTTCCTGGTTGCATTAAAAGAATGTGAATATGAAGAAACATAAAAAAAATAACATTAAATGGAATATTGTAGTTGCAAACCATTTTTTATTACGCATTCTTTCATTCACATACAATTTTGTTCTAAAATTTCTGGCTTACTCTGCCTGTGGTATACACTTAGGTACATTTAGTTGGTTAGCTGCTGTATTTTTTTTTTAAGCAAAGTGTCTCAAGCAGAATTAAATTTTCTTACTAAACAGAATTAAATTTTCCTTTCAGAGGAATTAATTTTGTCTGCTCTCAAAACACACCCCAGTAACTGGCCCTCAGTCAAAATAAAGCTTGCTGAAAAATCTGACATCTCTGTTATTCCCGCAATTTTATGATCAAATTTAGTACTAAATTTTATTAAGCAATGTTTCGCTTTTATAATTTAATAGACTAGAAACTTAGAAGTGTGCTGTACTTCCAGAAGTGGTTAAGAAATTCGCTTGTGCATCTCATAAATAATTCTGGCAGATAAGAGCCCAAGCGCTGCTCTTTCTATGGGCACCTGTGTATAATTTTGTAGTGGACTTCCACAGGAACAACATAGCATTATTGAAGATTTGTCTCGAAAGATTTATCTTACTCTGTTAAAACAAGTCATTAGATTTATCTTTTTCAGTATCATAGGTCTTCATTGAGTCAAATAAACCATATTTTGTTTACCGCCCTGGAAAGATATAAATGCTAAATACTCTTTAACTTTATTTTATGAGAGTGAATAGTATATTCCTTTTTTCAGTGACCTTTTATTGCCTTGTGAATAAAAAAATAATTTGCCAGACAGAAATAACAGCCAGAGGAAGGTGGGATTTATGAGCATGCCAACTCCACTAAAACCAAAGGATAAACATAATAGTCTCAGAATAAAAATGGTGAATTATCTAGTGCTCTATTCTCAAAACTTTAAAATAACTTTTCTCGGAAAATTAGAGCTTTACTCATGTCATCATTGCAGAAGTCAAAGAGTGGAGGTTCTGTTTCTTCCTTTTTTCTGCTCCTGATATCCTAATGAATCTACGAAAAAATTAGATATATTCTATTTGTAAGAAAGGAGAATAAGAAAGATTTTTCCATTCAGTCTATCAGACGTCATTAACTACACGAGCTACAGGACACCTGTAAATTCTGAACACAGCAGATTTTTATATTCTCCTAGACGTGTTAGGTATTTCTTTGTTGCAAAGAACTGCATGAAGTGTACAACTTTTCAAAATAAGGCAAATATCAGGTTTCCATGCTGGAATTCGCTTGCTGCTTTTGGGGACTGGGCTGGGCTGGCCACTAAAACAGCGGACAACTGGTCTCTTTCACCTCTCTCCCTTTCGGAGAAGGGAGAGCATCTCCGGTCAGGGAGAGGAGGAGGAGAGAGAAAAGAGACATATGAATTTGAAAAGAAACTAAATTACTTCAATGAGAATATTAATAATAAAATAACAAGAGGAAAATATTATAATATTAATTAAAAATAATGAAATATACAATTTATATAAAATTGTATCAGGCTCCCAGGATGACATCACTGGCAGGCAAGGGGAAAATCTCAGACTGGACTCAGTGACGGATGGGAACGGGATCCCAGCTCTGGAGTCAGGAACACACGAATCAGGATCAAAGCCAGACGAACAGAGAGAGTCCTTCTCGGTCACTGGCCATTGAAGGAAGAGGGCTGATGCTCTTGAACCCACAACTTTTACACTTTTACACACTGAGCATGACGCAGATGGGATGGAATACCCTGTGGGTCAGGCTTGGATCATCTCTCCTGTCCGCTCCTCCCCACAGGTGGGACCCCTCTACACTTTTCGACTTCCACCCCTCCAACGGGGCAGATAACAAAGTCAGCTGACCTTGGTTGTTCTAGCAATAAGTATAAGCAGGAGCCTCTCTGTACACCATTCCTTGGTACGCACTGTAAACATCAGGCCCTATCGCTCTGGAAGTGGACTTCTGTCTTAAAAATATACCAATTATTTCAGAGAGTTCAGTTAGCTCGAAGAGGCTTAGCTGAAAAGAAAAATTACCAAAGAGAAAATTGGTTCTGTTTTACCTCAAACCAGGACAGCTGTATAGGATCTCTGATTTTGAAATGGAGTCTGCTTTGATGAGTAACTGTAAAATGGGAACTTTGTAAGATCAGTTCTCAGAAATTTGTTTTAGGCTACACAAAAATGTTATTTAAGTGGCATCATGCTAAATTCCTTCATGAAATCCAGAGAGACTAGTTCTAGACTTCAAGAAACAGTTTTCTTGTCAAAACACATGGTTAATTCGGTTCAATAATCTCACTTTGCATATTAACTCTCTGCCCATTTATAGTTAATCTGATTTTGCTTTCACTTGAAATTCTCACTGAAATGATGCACATGGACAGATTGGATTCACAAATATGTGGGATGGGGTAGAGGGACATTACATGCTACTCCAGTGGATCAAGTGAGGAATTATTCCCTTTTTCTTGAAGACTTTTTATTTATCTTCATTTTATTCTTATTTAGATTATGTTTCCCATTTCAGATCTCAGGCACTTTTTCATATTGCCATCAAACTAATGCTTACTGATGAATTTTCACAGTTGCATGTATTTCCTAAGCAACGTGTTCTTCTGTTAAAAAAATTAGCTCATTCTTAGCTCCCTCTTAGCTCCCTCTTAGCTTGATGCTTGAGGCACCATCCCTGGAGGTATTCCAAAGATGGGTTGATATAGAGCTTAGAGACATGTAATGTGGGGAGAGTTTGTTTTTTTTTTTTATCAGAGTTAGGTTCAACTAGATGATCCTAAAGGTCCCTTCCGACCTAAAAAATTCTATGATTCTATGATCTCTAGCCTGGAGACGGTGCTCAGCCATAACTGGCTGAGGAGATAAACTAGCAAGGTTGCTGGAGTGGGTGGCCTTCATTCCCTGGTACTTTTAAAGGACCTTGTAGGACTCCCTTGCTATCTTCTTGGTGGAAGACTGAAGGGAAGGAGCAACTTTGCATATTACCTTTCTCAAAACCAGGCATAGGAGAATTTGCTGCCTTTTCGGCTGCACAAAATAAAGTCAGAAGCTGAAGTGAATTATGATTTGTCTTTTTGTTCATAAGATGAAATGAGTATTCTGCTGGCCTAAGTTTTCATAGATTTTCATGCTATATTAACAACAAAAATATTTGTGAAGAAAATGTCCATTTTGCACCTGTAATAGAATTTTCTTGCAGAAGCAGCTGTATCTGTTTCATGTAGATGACAGGCTGACAAATGGAAAGATTATTTCTGTTCCTTCTTTCATTTGAGAGTCATAAATCTGAAAAATGCCAAATAGATTTTTTCGTGCATCTTATAAGATTTTATAGGGAGATCCAAGATGGCAGAGAGGGCACAGTTCCAGAATATAAATTAGGGTCTGTACGGGTACCACCAGCAGTCACTCAATGTGATTTGACAGTATCTTTGTCAAATTGGTATACGATGCTTTGTTGAAAAAGTGGGGTAAGTGGATATGTCTGATAAAATAAACAATGTGTTGTCCATGCAATCGACATGAATGCTTATTTAATAAGATCATTTTGATTCAAAGTCAGCTCTCGTATTTGTACTATTGCAAATCCTGCAGAAGCAGTTGTGTCAGTCATCTGTATAACCTCATATTCTGTAGGGATGCAGATCTATTGATCTTTGTCTTGAGGTGTGTACGTAGTGCTACCGCATCGATAGTAAATACTATGATAATTTATATTCACCCTTCCTAGGTGAATAGGAAGGCCTTAGCCTTTCTCAGTGGTGATACAAAGACCAAACAAACTGGATATCAAGTTATTGGTCAGCTCAGGTGCTCTTTGTCACGAGGCATTTCACTCTGTGCTGCTCTGGATAAGGCTAAATTGAGGGCAGTAATTGCACCATGGGCCTTCAGCTCCACAGGCTTTTTCTCTTGGTTTTCAGTGAAGCAGTTCCAATAACAAATTTTCTTCAGACATCAAGCTGCTAAATGTAAGGAAAATACAGATCCCTCCATATGTACCTGTGCCAATTCAAAGGCAGTGTATTAATTTGTGTTTGTGCTGGTGAGTAGCTCAAGTCAGGAAAAATGTCACCCTGGACCACGCTGCAAAGCGTCTTCAGGGGACAGTGGTGTCAGTAGAAACTGGTGTCTCAGATCACTGACACAATTAGATTGTGAAATCCTTAATAAGCCTTTAATGACATAGCTCATATGTAATATCTGTTCTGATGACTGCCTAAATAATTTTTAATGATGAACTTTTTTTATTCTATCCTTTTTCTCCTTTGTGTTATTCCTATACGTTGTATATATGCCCAGGTACTCTTTACTCAACTGAAATATTAAGATTATATAATCAGAAGGCACATTCATGTAATCTTTTAGTGCATGAAAGGTTATATTACAATAAGGATTTATGCTTGTCTGGTTACCCTGAGAAAGTCCTTTTATTCTTAGCGCAAAAATGAAAACCAGGTGGTGGCAAGTTCTGTTCTTTAACTGTGTGATGACTTCTCCATCTCTGTATCTTATCTCTGGTGTGTAAGAGATGCTAGTTCCTGCTTGAGCATGGCTGAGCCAAATTATTTTTTTTATGGAATAGCTGGATGTAGCAAGACTGATATATCTTTCTCTCTCTCTGGTACAGCTTTCACAGAGCCAGGCGTGTCCCTTTTCTACCTCAAATATTCTGAAAACTCTACCTTTTCTTCACCTTCATAGGCAACAAAAATAATCTCTTACAGGGAATCTGTATAAAGATCAACCTCTGACTTCTGAAGTCTTGAGCAGAATCTACGGTTTGTGCTTACGTTTTGCACACAGAGTGAGTCACTGTATGTTTGAAATTATAAAACTATAAAATTACTATTTTAACTTCAGTGTAGAAGGCCTGCTTTGGTATAGCTCCGTGGTCTGTCTTAATATATGAAAGAACAGCCAGAAGAGGAGAGGGCAAGCCTGTGCAAGTAGGCTGGTGTCTTCAAATGTGGTGAGTGGGAGGTACAAAGCTCCCCATGTGCCTCCCCTCTGCCTCCAGCTCCCTGTGTTCAACATCCATCTCCAGATGGAGTGAAATGGGGAAGAAGCAGAGAGGTCGCTCCGTTCCTCCTCCGTAGCGTGGCCGCCTTGGTAGGATGATTCAGGAAATTATCGTTTTTCATGCATTCCACTCCCTGGCAAGCATCTTCCCCATGGAGGATGCCAGCGGCATTTCTACCTCCAGGAGGAAGGAGATAAAATTGTGAATAACATTTAAGAGTTAACTATTTTTGGCTACAATGCATAGGCTGAAAGTCCTATTTTCTCCCTGAGAAATTTGTTTTGTGTGATGTGACTGAGGCACGTCAGGGAAAGGATGCAGTAGACATTTCTACGATTACAAGTGCCACAGACTGGAGATCAGCAAGTAAGCACACGAGCAGCACAAGTAAGACTCAAAGGTAATGAAAAACGGGAAATCACCAAGGTCATGGGGGCAGGACTCCCACGAGGGCTGCAGCTTCTGTCACACTGAGCAAACCTGTGCTGCAATATGGACCCGTCCCATGGCATGAACGCCAACCCTCTGCTGGGCCAACGCCACACCAAACTGAGCTGTGACAATGTCCTCTGAACAAGGCAACACCATTTCTACCCTGACCTAAAAGAGAAATATTTTTGTTCTGCTCTGTGCATAAATGGGCTGAGAAAAAAACAGGTATCTGGCTATGTACAGTCTCCTACAACCTGGTGTCTCTCTGAGAAGACACTGGTGGGTTGTGGACAGGCTCTACCGCTGGTCTCAAGTTCTTCTGAGCCAAAGCATTTCGGGCCATGGCTGTTCTCATCTTTGCGTGCTCCCAAATCTGGGATCCCAAATCCCAAATCCAAATCCCAAATCATTGTTTGGTTGGTTGGTTTTTTTTTTTAAATAAATGCATCTCTGCTGGCAAGCTCCCCACTCACAGGCTCCTGGTGTTCCTGTATGTTCTCTTCACTTAAGCCCAGCCTTCCAGGTAGCAATGCTTCACCGACATCTGGGCTTGCACCAGACCACCTCCTCTGCCCCTGGGAAAAAAATCCAGGCACACAAAACACTAAGGAACAGATTTGTTTGAACCCAAACTAAACTGCGGGCGGTGCTTAATTTTTAATCTAAATTCAGCCTCTGAATTGCTCCTTGTGCTCCCTGAGTCTTACTTGAGAAGGAAGAATATGGCAGACAATAAAGGACAAGAAGATCTGAGAAAGCTTTTACTCATTCATAATCATTTTTTAAGAAAGCACTTCACTGTTTACTAAACAGTAAACAGCACTAAGGAATTTCCCTACTCCACCAGAGGGTTGCAAAGAGAATAGGTCTTGTCTTTTGGAGACTGCAGGTTTGGTAGGTAATGCTAAATGATTTAACTGTCTAATTTGATATACCGCACAAAAGTTTTGATCGATAAAATATACCATAAATAAAATATACACACACATATGAATGCAGCCCACATGAAATGTTAAATATTTAAATGTCATTAATTGTAATTATAAATAGAAAATGATGGCAAAGCTATTCTAGTGCCAGTAGTGGTTCTACAAAATATGATTCTTGACCCTGTGCTGTCTAGAACTTTCATTGTTAACAATTATCTGGGAAAAAAAATCCTTGTAAAGTTTGTAAATATCCCCAGAATCATGAAAGAAAACAATAAACAAATTTGCTGGCATTCAAACCAGCAAACAAATTCAAACAATGACCATGTTTGCTGGCATGTTCAGTTCTGGCCCAAATATCAGGGACAAAGACTACTACGTTAAAAAAGTTCACCTCTAGAAACAAATTCTGAAAAAAGCCTTGGGGTTTGGAGCAGTAGATCTGCTGCTCAGTGCTGTGGCAGGAAGGGCTAATGCAGATAAACAGGCTGATCTCAAATAAGGAGGTTATACTGGGGGATTTTTTTTACTGTCTACTTGTGGTATGAGTCCTAGAAGACGGGATAGGAAAACAGTGTATGTCACATTCAAAACAAACAAAATGGATTATTTTTTTAAATGCTTCATATTTCAACTGCTAAACTCATTGGCATACAATATTATGGATACCAAAATCTTATGCTAGTGAGACAAGTTTTTCTAAGTACCTTTCACAGAGCACTCTTGAGCACAGAGGTGTCTCTATTTGTCATAAAGCTGGAGGCTGGTAGAGGAGTCCAGAAAATATTGCTCACTTCTTTTCTTTTTCAAACTTTCCCTGAATCATCCACTACACATCACTGTTTAAGACAAGCTATTAATCTGGATAGACCTTGGCTCTGACCTACTACAACTAGTCGTATGTTGTTGTTCCTACCACTGCTATATTTACCATCTTGATATATGATCAGCTCTCTAATATTGTGTCCAGTTTTGATGTTCACAATCCAAGAAGGAAACCGAAAACTTGAAGACTGTAAGAAAGGTTTAAACTATTAAGAATCAAGTAAAATACTAAGAGATCTTAGTATTTCCTTTACAAAGGCAGGGCTAAGGCATAGTTTGCTCATAGTCCAAAACTATCTAACTGAGAAAGGCCAAACTCTTCAGCAAGAAAAAGGACATGCATGATCATAGGATTCATCTGGCTAAATACAGATTTAGCTGGTCCATCTAGAAGCTCTGTGTGTCAATACAGATCTAAGCAATCCTCTGAGTGGATTGTAAAGCACAATTCATCTCAGTCTAAAATAGATGTCTAGAATGGGTTAGATGAATCACTCCCTTAAAGTTTCTATTTGCTCCACTGTCTGTGAAAGGCACCTAGTGTGAGTAGCACAGTGACAAACATCTACTGAAGGTGCCCAAAGTTAGTCCTAATCTCTATGAACTGATTAGTAAAGATTAGTAAGAACAGTGGAGTGGAGCACAGATACTGCTTAGTGTGATTAGCGGCTGGAACACATTATGAAGGGCTGAGAAGGCTCTTCTTTCAAAGGCTTTTTAAAAATTCATTTCTTGGAAAATATCCCCTCATTGAAACGTGGCTACCAGCCCTATGCCAGAGGACTCCTCTGGCCCACGTTGCACAGGGGGCCAGACTATCAAATCATAATGATTCCTCTCGGCCTTAAAAGTCTGTGCCTTCAATCACTGCTAATGAGTAGTGGCATGTTTTCAATGCTTTATTAAGTGCCTCTTGATCAATACAGATGTGCCATTTACCTGCAGGGTTTTCCCCACAGTTGTTTGTTAGCTGCTGCTGCGTTCATTTCAAAGGATGCAATGCTACAAATCAGCTTATGAATCACAGACGTGCTGAAGTTTTCCATCAGTACCAAAGGGCAGATCTAGCAGTGGCTCAGAAGGAGGTAGACTTCCCTCTCAGCCCTCTGCTCCATTCTGTGCAGCCAGAAGTGAAGCTGCAGCGTAGCACAGCCCTTTCTATCAATATCATGGCAGCATCCATCACTGTGTAGCCAAATTTATCCTTGCATCGCTTATTTTGCAGTGAAAAATGGCTGAATTTATAGCTTGGGGTCTAAGGAGAGTCTTTCCTGTCTCAGGCTTTCCTGACACAGGTTTATCTGTAGTAGAGGATGCCTTTATGCCTGTCATTGTCAGACATAAAGGAAAGATAACAGGGTGTGCATGGCTGTGCCATTAGTCTGTTCTACACTACACTTGTTTTCATCAAGTATAATGACAAGCAAATGCATGAATTAAACTTAGTGTTCAGACATAGAGTTTTATTTTGTACTGCTGCCACTTAGGATGACTAACCAGGACTCGCACATAGTAGCTGAATTCTTGGCATTGCTGCTATGAAATCCCTTTGTAAGTCAATACAACAAGAAAAAAACTTTTGACTGGTCTGGATACTTCACCAACTAAAAAATTTTCAACTAATTTGGTCAAATCTGTGACATGCATAGTTCTTTCTGACATTCTCCATCATTATTGGTGTTATTAGATACCCTGCATGTTCAGTTTTTATTAAAGGGTTGATCAAGGATGGTGTGGGGCAAGGGGGAGTTGAGGAATATTATAAAAACAGAAAAACCTATTTCTCATGGGTTGAGCAGTGATCAGTATCACTGGTAATAATCACTGTCTCATCCCATTTGTTTTGATCTCACAAATGAGCATGGCTGGGAAAGATATACCTGAAAGGCTTAAATTCCTGGTTCCTAAAGCTGGATCTCCAGCTGCAGGTGCTCAGACATCTCTGAGGTGCTATCAGCAAGCCCAGTCATAAATCACAGAGACTTGCTGTTTACCACTCTGACTGGTCTCCAGAAACAGGATCAATGCAGCTCATTCCTGAAACCTGAAAACAAGTATACATACAAGAGAAAGTGTCAAGAAAGACGATATTAAAAATAAGGTCAAACTTTAATTCACCTTGGTTCCCAGAAACATTCCTTAAAGCCTCCTGATGAGAATAATTTCACAGCCTGTGTGGACTGCGTTACACCTACCCTTAACCCGAGTCCTTTAAATATAGTTACCGACTCATCTTTATTCTAAAAAATCTTTACTGTAGTGACATCTCTCCTTATTAAATAAGGCAAATAGAGATTAATTATATGTAGTTTTCAGTGGTATTTTTGCTGCTAGGAGGTTCACCCCAGGTTTTGCCCCAGTTTTGGGTGATGGAGGGGCACCTCTTTGCACTAGTCCAGGAGAGGCTTAGAGAAAAGCAAGCACTTTGAAGCAGTGATGCATAGAGCAGTCTATATTCTCCAGCACAGGGAACTGCCTTGTTATGGGGAGAAGGCAAAATCAAAGCTCCTGCCAACCTAATTCCTTTCTCCTTGCACACAGTAAAGTCATTACTCTGCAAAGAAAGATTGCTCTCCCTCTCACAATCTGGTCTTTAACTCCAGCATACAGTGCTGAGGAAATCTCACAGCCTTTGGCATCTCTTTGCTGTGTGCCAGCTGAACCACAATTTATTCCTTCCTGAATACATCCTGCAACCAAGGGAGCATGCTGTGCTATCTTCTTACTTGGATAAGGTGACATCAAAGATCCTTCCAACCCAGTAACCTGTTTCTGGGAGCGGACAGCAGCAGATGTTCTGGGAAGGGTGTAAGAAAAAAGCAAACTGTACTTTCCCGGTGTGTTTGCCCCGACTCCAGAGATTTGTGCCTCACACAGTTCCTCAGCTCGAGCCAAAAACCTCCTCAACACTTTTCTCCATAAAACATTTGCAATTGGGGCTTTTCTCCCCGGAGTTGATCCCCAAGGTAGCCATGCTACCGTAAATCTAAAGTATCTACCGTTCATCCAGTGGCATTACATGAACTTACTTTCTCCTCTAGGTACAACGGAGTCAGGCTTTCTCCTGGCAGGTTGCCGCTTTTCCACTGGAACAGGAGTTCAATGGTTAGCCTCTCTGACAGAACTCATATTTAAATAACTTTGCTAAGTTTCGTGGAGCTGGGCTACATTTTCACTGGACTGTCTGTCGTGTTTAAAAGCTGAGCTAGAACAAAAGTTTTTGGACCTGTTACAGTTTTCGAGTAGAGCTGTGGAGGCCTGGCTGGGTAGATGGGCAAAGGACATGTTCACACCATATTCTGGTGCCAACTCGAGCACTCCAGAAGTCTGTAGCTAGGAGAAAGAGAAGGCACATACCTTGGTTCTACAATTATTCCAGGGAGATCAGCCTCCTCATCAAGTTTCTAAGTTTGGAGCTAAAATTCAGGCACACCAATACTCTCCCCATTACTCCAACATTTTCCGGTTACAAATTTTGGCTTAAAAATAAAACCAAGTGACCAGATTTCTGACAACCTGCAGTGGCCCAGCATCTTGCAGTTTCAACTCTGGCAACAACAACAGAACTTTTAGGAATAAAAACTCCGACTGATTTTCTAGTTAACTTAATTTATTGTAATTAGCTTTACTTAATTATACATACAGCTGTTCTGCACCCTCAGCACAGCTCAGGGGACTATTTAAACTGCTTAAGTCTAAATGTCATGTTTTAGCACAGTATTCTTCTTCTCAGGATCTGGTGGGAGGGAAGGGCATCCAGCAGCCCATCTTTCTTTCCGTTCACTCTCTCCACACACTCTCAGCACATCGTCCTCCCCTGCTGCACTTCTTGGGCAAGGAGGAGGTATCTATTCCTCTGCTAAACCTGACACTCGCTCAGAGCTCTGAAGGGCTGCGGAGACCACCACCTTCTCCACTCCTTGGTCATGCACTCGCTGTCTCGAGTAAGCTTCACCTGCCCCAGCAAGAGGAGGAATACACCTCAAACACAATCTTAACCTTGCCTTTTCTGCTGCTTTTCCACCACTGAGGTATAGAGGTGGTGTTCTTTCCTTAACACGGATAAGCGGTGGAAATATTTATGATGTTGAATCCCATGCTCCAGATCTCATGAGGAGACCTTCTTTAAAGCAAAGCTTCATAAGGACTCTTTCCACCCTGTTCACAAAGCTTTCTTATGCACCTAAAACTGGTTAATAAATCCTCTGTCTAAATCACCTCAGTGCAAAAGGCAGCACAATTTCAGCAAATCAAGCACTTACTCACATAAACAATCACCTGGACTCTTTCACGAGGCTTGTATTATTAAAAGTAGGTAATGATAATATTTGAGATAGAGTGGAATCTTAATCTGCTTTTCTATCAGATGAGACGATGCAAGGTCATCTTTGCTGTGATTCAGATGCTTGTGTGCTCACACTTCACACACAAATAACTAGTGCTGTCCAATTTGGATTGTATTGTTATTTCACTTCATTTATTTTAATTCTCCTTCCTTTATTAATCCAACAGAGTTCTGATATCCTTATCTTTAATAGGTCTTTCCTGTTTTGTCAAACTGTTGCAAACAAGATGTAGAAGGTGCCAGAACGCCTTGGAGATAATTACTCTTCAACTAATTTGAAGCAGTAATGATGATATCCTAGTTTTTTATGGAGCAAATGTTTTATGTTTTATTAATTCACTTGTTCTTTCCTTTGGTATTTTTCCTGATGTCTAATAGCCTCTCAGGTTTACTGTCTAAACTACTCCTATGCTGCACATCTTCTACCCCAAAAGAAGTGCCTTTATGATAGTGCTCTAAAGCCCAGATGCTGCCTTTTGGAGAAGGAATTTATGGAGAAAACTTCAGTCAGATGTACGTTCACTACCTGCAATGGGGAATGTCTGGCAGATTGTGCCCTTTCACAAACCCAGGTCTCAGTGATTCCATTTGTCTAACACAATCCTATCCAGGTACCTCAGAAAGTCTAACAGGTACTGCCCTCTACAGCTCCCTGAGAGGAGGTTGGAGAGAGGTGGGGGTTGGCCTCTTCTCCCAAGGGAATCATGACAGGAGCAGAGGGAATGGTCTGAAGTTGGGGCAGGGGAGGTTTAGATTAGATCTCAGGAAGAATGACTTTCCTGAGAGGGTGGTCAGGCCCTGGAAGAGCCTGCCCAGGGAGGTGGTGGAGTCACCATCCCTGGAGGGATTTGAGAAATCTGTAGACATGGCACTTCAGGGCATGATCTAGTGGTGAGACTGTGGGGGTGTTTTGTGTGTCTGTGGTTGGACTCAGTGATCTCAGAGGTCCTTTCCAACCATGACAATTCTGTGATTCTGTGTTTCTGCGATTCTGTATAATCAACAAAAATCCCTCTACCTTTTCTCCACAACCATCTGCCTCTTCCTTCTCTCCCTTCTTAACTTCTTCCCTCACTGCCATGAGCACAGGAGTTTTGACTGAAGAGTAATATGAGTAATTTGGGGATTTGAGGGACTGAAGATTAATATGGGTAATTTTACTGTGTTTTTGGATCATCACATCAAAGGTTTGAGGCAGGCTGGGTGAGCTGGCCACGAGCTGAGCAGTGTCCTGGAGGCTCTTGGGGTAGCGTAAGGGTGGGACCGTGACAGACCTGGGAAGGAAGCTGCTTACCCCTAACTTCTGCAAATGCTTACTGGATTTTGCAGATAAGGACTGGGGAGTTTGACTGTGTTTGACTAAGTTTGACTATGAAATAATTAGACATTATTGTAAAAATGGCTGAATAACTATGTACCATTTAAAGCACCTGAAGCCGCCTTTCCAAACTGATATTCAAAGGGGAACTTTTTGCTGAATAATCTACCCCTGTACCTTTTTTTTTTTTTTAATAAATTATCTCCTTCCTCCATGCATTGGAAGGCTCAGAACCCTGTGGAATATACAGGGTTCTGACACCACTCCTATAGCTTCAGGAAGCACTATATATGAGATGGGAATAAAACACAGTGCCTGTGGCTTCCACACGATCCTTCAAGATGTTTGTGGCAGCTTGGGGATGTGATGTCAGTCTCCAGACACTCTTTTGACTGTTTTTCACCCTCACTCCCACTGGATGGTGAGGCTGAGGCCATCAAGCTATAGCAGACTAAAGCATATTCTAAAGTGAAGGTCAAATCATTCTTTTCTAATGAACTGTTGGTTATTTTTTGTATACCTCTCAGAAAAAAAATAAAATAGCTCTACACAACAGATGGATGCCTCGCTGTCCTGCTGTGCCCCTCTGAGTCCCTGCTTTGCAATTGAACGAAACATAGAGGCCAATATGGTCCTGACCTCTATTCAGTACACTTTCCTACTCATGTAGAGAGGCTAAGAGGACACAGATTAGACTCTTTTCCATGAGTTTGTTGGTATTTTGTTGATGACAGGAGTCCTGGAGTCAAGTGAAAACAGCCTTAGGGCCTTGCAGCACAGAAACGGTTGGTGGGGCTGTGCGGCTCTTGTGGTGGGGGAAAGGAATAGTTACAGACTTCTCACTTTAGGGGCACCTTTGTGCAAGTGGTGTCCCTCAAGGGTCCGTGCTGGGACCGGTACTGTTTAACATTTTTATCAATGACATAGACAGAGGGATT
>JAOTQQ010000012.1:21112883-21124204 GCA_026546715.1 Gallinago undulata | reverse complement strand
TGGTCTAGTTGGGGGTGTCCCTGTGACTGCGGGGGGGTCGGACTAGATGGCCTTTGGAGGTCCCTTCTGGCCCAGATTATTCTATGATTCTATGATTCAATTCCTTCTTCAAAAAGCTGTTCAAAATTGCTTTTATTTCTTAAGATTTAATAAGATTTCTTTTTTTTTTTTAACCTGTCTCTCTTTGATACCCAGAGTAAGTCTGAGGTTTGTGAAGCTGAAGGGGTGGCACGTGTCTGTTGAAGTAGTGTTGAACACAGTGCTCTTTGTGGTTTTCAAAGCCCCTGCTAAGCTGATCAACATTCCTACCAGCGTTTTTAGCTGGGGTTAGCTGAAGCACAGAGAGGTCTTTAACTGCAGAGATTAACAACTGATCGACAGGCAGCCTGCAAACAACTGATGCCTAGCATGTCTGCAGGGAGTGATGAGGAAACCCTGAGAGAACTACTTTGGAATATAGAGTCCAAGAGCCCTTCCTAACAGGCACACAAAACTGTTTTGCTTTGAATATACACATTTCTCTCTGTCTTTTCTTTGGAAAGATGGCAGCAGGGAAAGGGGAGGTGTGAGAAGCTGGTGGGCACGTTGCCTATGAATCAGTACACCTAAGCAGGCTGTGCGACACTTGAGCTAATTTTGTCATTTTTATTTCATGTTCAGCACCATGTGTCCCACATCTTTGCTGAGGATTCCCAATGCTTCCAAAATTGAAAAAAAACCCCAAAACAACAAACCCAAGCAACACAATCCCCAACCCCCCAAAACCACAACAAAAATAATAAGGCACGCAGCAATATTCCGTGGTAGAAGATTTTCAAATTGGCTGTTATTCCAGGCAGAAGTGTGTTACCCTGAAACTGGAAAGAAAATATTAATTATTTTTCTACACTCTTTTTGAGCTTAAAGGTGTAAATCTGTGTTGGCTTCCTGTAACAATAAAAAAAAACAATAGATAGGTTTTTAAACACTAGACCCAATGCACAAACATCTAGCAACTGCTTCCTTTTAGAGGACTTTACAAAAGCTGTTGGGCAAACACTATCCTGGCTAAATAATGCTGATTGTTCTTCTTCCCAAGAAGAAATAAATGAAAGGAATGAAACGATAAATGAAATGAATGGTGCCCCATCAAAGCAAATAGTGATAAATAGAAACACCTTGGTGCTGCTAACGCTCACACTAATGTGAACGGGTCAGTATAATTTACTATTTATTTATTTATTACCTTTTGCAGGTTCTTTTTCCTTTTGTAAGAACCTTTTGGCTCTTTGAGCTAAATCTGATGCTAAAGTGATAAATTAGGAAGAGGAAGGTTGTCTAATGAGCAGGTAGGCAGCAATATATCAAAAAAAACAAAGGAACCTAGGATGTTACCAATCTGTGGGGGGTTTTTTGGTGGTAGAAAGCATACTTGGTCTGGAGATGCAACCTGAAATATATAAATATTGTATGTTCTTTTCAATATATATGCATGATAAGCATACATATTATGCACCTTCAAATACATGTAGAAGTCTGCAAGACTGGAAGGACAATCTGTACACATAAGCAGTGGAACAGTTTGCAGTTACTTGTCTGAGCGTGTTTAAGTGAAGCCGTTGATGTTGTGCAGGGTATATATTATCCACTAAAATCAATAGGGAAATGCTCATTGAATTCAATGAATACTCAATCAAATGCTTAATTTTCTTACTTTTAAGTAAGAAGAACCACAGGCACCCCTGTTGTTAAAGCACCCTTATAATTGTCTTCACTAGTCTAATCAAAAAATTTTAATGAATAAAGAGGTTAGACTCATTTTTTTGTCCCACAAAAATTTGGAAATATTGAAAATTTAAAACATACAAATACCAGAAATCAAAATATTGAAAATGTTCATGAAGCAATAATGTGGGTGAAACTGTAATTTCTATGGTTTCAAATATTTCATTTTGCTTCTGACTTCTGTGCTTTAAGTAACTTAAATGTTAGTATAGAAGTAATTTTGAACTGAAAATCCAGCATGCCCTTTTCTTAAAATAGTAACAGTGGAAGTTTCAGGTTGTTTATGTAAATATTCTTTTCTTTTTGTAAGCTAAAATGCAGAACATTTTCCATATTTTGGTTTAATTCTTTTTCAGCAAGAAAGATCTTTATCAAAAAAATTCACTACTAATTCTGTTGCAAATCCTGCTGAGTCCCTACAAGCCAGGAAACCTAGGAGCATTTCCCCTTATTTTCCTCCTATTCATGGATGAATTTCCTTAAAGCATCTCTCATCTTCCAAGATGTATTGCATACAAGTCTGGGCATAATTTTCTCTGCCAGTTGTCTGCAGAAAATACCCAGCAAAGGCAACCTGATGAAAAAGATGGTTTGCGCCAGTGTTTTCGGTGCAGTGTTTTGCTTACTATCAGAAAGATCTAATCCAGAGGTTTGTTATGTAGGATTTTTAATGGTCTATGAATACCTACAATGAAAATTCTATGAACTTTCTATGAAAGCCTATGAAAATCCCTACAAGAAGAAAAAATTATTAAACTCTGACTCCCTGTGCCGGTAATGGTGCTTTGAAGCAATACTTGTCCTTGTTACCGTCTTTCAATTTTGTATTTTTTCGCTTTTCTTGGTTGGTCCCATGTTTTCCTGACTTTTTTGCTCTGTTTGGTTATCATGGGAGGACACAGCACTTTCTTCATTTTCGGTCTCATCCTAGAGGATATGTGTGTCTACTAGGACATGGCAAACCTTCCTCAAGCTGACTGCAAGGCTGTTCTTTGCCATCCCCTCAGCCTAGTGCAAGGGCACAATTTCGTAGTGCCAGAGAGCTCTTCTGGCAGATGATAGCCTAGCAAACTGCTGTGTAGGTAAACTTTACGATGAAAACATCTGAGAAATGGAAGATAACCTCCTGTGGCTGTGATTTACCACCTTCTCGTATATCTCACAGACTAAAAATAGGCTTTTTTTGTTTACCTACAATTTGTATTTTTTATTTTCTGTGGTTTTCCTATTAATAATGAACATCAGGCTAATTTAAAAAAAAAGTCTCTCCGTGTACTTTGGCTCTCTTATAGCTGAGTTAGCAGCTCTGCCGACACGCTGAGACGACTGGTGGAGCTGCAGGCCCTTACTGCCAAGATCTGCAATGTACTTTCCCCCTACTGGCAACAAGCAGCTTTTTCTTCTTTTAAAGCTTCTAGGTAATAGTCTTATTATTATAAACTCATGGAAAGGGAAAGACACCCAAATAGACCTCAGATGAAAGCTCACCAAATCCTGCATTTAAAAAAAGCAAGATTTTTTTCTTTTTAATTAAAAAAAAATTATCCCTTTTCCCACGTGGTTATTCTTGTTAAAACTTTAGTTGCCACATCCAAATTTCACCTTTAGCTTCCAGCTCACATTTTGTGGTTCACTCCAGTTTACCACTGGAGCTGAGAACCTTGCAGGACCCCTGGGAGCTTGAGAAATACTGCCATTTTACCCACAGAAGCCCGAGTCCCATACATTAAAGGTGCCATGTTTTACCTGCCTTCAAAATAAGCTACTTTAGTCCCCTTTGATATTTTCCACAGTCATACAAGAAATCTTCAGAGAAGCAGAGACCTAAACCTGGAGCACTTGGTATTATGTGGTCTTGTGCACGGTCGTCTGGCCGGATTATATTGGATCTTCCTAAAGATCAGCAAATCTTTTAAATGTTTTTTGGGAGGAGAGGGGCCAAGAATACAGACTTGGTCGTATCTGGAAGGCGAATCTGCATCCTACACTATGGATAGCATGAGGGAGCAGCCTACTACAAATAAAGGGCGGGGGAACATCTGTGGAGTGCAATCAGGGAGCATTTGCAGATGTAATGAATCATGCAGTAATTAACAGATTGGATTTATATACCTGGGGACAGTTTTCTTACATTTGCAGAGGTAGAGCTTCTGCCTGGAAACATGCATTAATGTTCTAGCTGACCTGTAGTTTTCAGTTGTAGTAAGAAAGTAATAAGCTTTTTGATTTCTCAGGTAGCATAAATTGGTTTTTTGCCACTGGGATACTGCAGGTTTAGGTACAGTGGGTCTGAAGACTAAGTATTGAATGTTTTTCAGTGTCTGAGAGAAAGAATACAACAAATAAGCAGTGCATAAAGGCATATTAATCAGCTTCCCCTATTTCAAACATTTTCATCACACTTGCAGTTTGCCCTATGTATATCTAGCTTATTCACAGGGTTCTCATTAGGATTTTATGTCTTCAAGAATCCACACGTGAAATGATTTCCTTTTCTCCAGCTGCACTGGAGCAAAAGTTTGCATTCAATTACCGCTAGAGTATTCGCCACTTAAAACTAAAGTGCTCTGTTTTGCTGAGTTGAATAATCAGTAAAGGGTTCGCAACATCCATCTTGCAACCAACTGTAGTCAGACCCTTTAATTAATGGCTTGGGATTCTGCTTTGTCTTTTAAAAGGATAAAATCTAATTGCAGTTCAGATTAGGCTGTCTAATGAACATGACCACAAAGCAATTGATCAAAACTAATAGGGGGAATAGTTATGCCTACGTTAAGTAAACCTCTTGTTTGTTTTGCATAAGTAACCTAAGGAAGCATTGCAAACATTATTGATGCATTATTTACTTTACTGGAATTCTAGCCAAGTACTTTGCTGTGGTTCAAAGACAGAAACTCTAAGCAATATTTTTCTAGTACTAGTAATATTTCTTATTTGTGATCCATTTAGTACACTACTACAAAGATGCTGTTTTGAGAGATATTTGACATGCACTTCTAATTTTAATTTAGCTTTTAACCTTTTTCTAGGAGTATTCTACTATTTTAACATGAAAACAAAACAATGAAACAAAACTCCTATGGAATGTTTTCTTTTTATTTCTAAAAACAAGCCTTATATCCTAATTAGGCAGAGTAGGAGATCGAAAGATAAACTTTCTTTTTTCAGTATGTTCATGGTGTATTCATAGGCAAGAATTAGGTCAGAGTATGAAATCCATGCTCCAAATGCATGCTAAATAGTTCACTTTTACACAATATAGCAATAAATCTCCAAAGTTCTTTCTCCACAGTCTTTAGTTGGAGAAAATGTCTATCACCTCAGCAAGAGTTTCAGGATAAGCCCCTGGACAAATATCATATAAGATTAACTTGTATAGTGTAATTACTCATATATAAGACTCTCACATTTAAATAAATTCAGATTTGCAGACAAAAGTCCATCTTCCTCTTACATAATTTTTTTCTGACATGAGGCAAATTTCTTAAATGGTAGATATTTTTTCAGGTTTATTACTTATGGGAATTTGTATGGGAAGGTCAGTTTAAGACAATCATAAAAAATCTTGAAATGAGAACAGTTCCTTGAAATGTTATGCTAGAGGTGTGACACGTTCCTTAAGATTAAGGAAAAGCTATAAAAACAAACAAAAGAAGATGTGAAAGATTTTACTAGGCTAAATGTAGATGTCATGTAGTTTCACAGAATGGTGGGAAGGCATCTCTGGAGATTGTCTCATCCAACCTCCTGCTCAGAGCAGGGTTAACTCCAGCAGGTTGCTCAGTGCCACGTTCAGTTGGGGTTTGAATCTCCGAGGATGGAGAGGCCACAGTCTCTCTGGGGAGTCAGTGCCGCTGTTGGAATACCCAGAGCTGTTACGACTCATGGAGCTGCTGGTCTGCTCTATTCTAATCTGGTTGGCTCGTGGTCCTATGTGACCACTCCAGCATGCGACTTCCTTAACTCCATACAAAACAACTCTGAAGTATCTTCACTACATTAAAAAAAAAAAAAAAAGTGAAAAGTTAAGTGAGTAAGTGAGCATTTCTCTAGCTGCAGGAACAATTTCTACTATTTCCAAATGTCTTATCTATGTTCGTGCTGATCAGTCCTACAAGAGGAACAGCCTGCGTATCTCGAGAATGCTCCAGCTAGGATGGTAATCAACACATACGAATTGTTGCCTGGGGAGAATCTCCAGAACTGCCTGATATTACCATCTGGAGAGTTCCTGGTGCAATCAAACACTTTGCCATGGAGGAGCTACATCGAGCACCAATTTCAAACCAGTTCACTGTCTCAAACCAGCCTATTATGGCACTGAGGCAAGTGACTGGCTGTGGGGTTCTTGACTACCCCGGGAATTAATGTCTGAAGCATGCAGAGAGCCACAAGCCTGGTACCCAGCTACACCACCATGATAACTGCCGAACAAACCCGGCTTTCATACTTCCAGCTCACTCATAACAAGTTCCACAGCCCTCGCCACATTGTCCACCGACAAAAAAAGACTGTTCCACAACTTGTCCCCGCTAAATGCCAGCAAGAGTGTGTCATTCTTGTCCCCTCCCTGGGGCAGGCACTTTCCGGAGCACAGCAACTCACCCCAGCAGGAGGAACAGGGCAGGTCCCCTTGTGCTGGCTTCACAGCTTGCTTTCAGGGCAGGTAGAAGTAGTATAGCTACATTTGAGCTTTACTGAACCCAAATGTAAGACACAAATCCACAGGAAATAACATTTATTAGTCCAATTGCTTTACGAGAAATTTTTTCTTTAGTTCTACAGTATTTCACAACCAGCTTTCCATCTTAATGTCTCCTTCACCCCTTTAGATGGAAATGGATTGTGCTGAAATGCAGAAATTTCTGCAGGAATGCCAGAAATAGATACGCATCATGAAAAGCTCCACATAGCTGATAGCTATACCTCCAAAAATGAGAGAAATCAGTATATTTCTTACAAGTATTCCTATCTTTTTAATTACATAAAAGATGCAATGAAGTGGCAAAGGAAGTCAACAAAAAAAAAAGTAGAAATTAATATTTTAATAAGAATTTCAAGGCTGTTCATTTTCTTAAATAACTATTTCAAAATACAAAGCCAAATTTATTCATTAATGAGAGGGAAAATAGTGTAAAAACATGAGACTCTCTGCTGTAATGAGGAGGAGGTAAGAAAAGTGATAGAGATTTTCTCATATAGATCTGGAATACAGGCTTTAAGATCCTTGCAGAAAGCCAACCCATGCAAAGGGAGTCAGAAAAGAGCACATTTCCTTTTGCGCACAAAAATGCTAGTCTCTAAAATATGAGATCCTAAAATAAAAGCAATGAATCAGCATAATAAAAAATGAAGAGGTAAGTGTAAAGATACCCTCAACAATGTAAAAAATACAACTGTAGTGAAGAGGCAGTCTGACAAATTGGCATCTCCAGAAAAGATGTGTCTGTCACGCTCAGTTTTGGTAAAGAAAATCTTAAAAATAATACTCATTTGTGTAAGTTGTCTGTTGTTCTGTGAGAAGAGGGAGAGAGACGACATGACTGCTTTTTTTTTCTCTCTTTTTTATTTACAGCATCATCTTTCAGTAAGGCAGAAATTTCCCTGAACAGATGTGGGAGCTCCAGACTTTGCCGAATTAGCAAGGAAGCTGCGTGAAAAGAAAAACATGAATGTGCCTCCTTTCTATAAGAGCTACATACGCTTGAGCTGACGCGATGGGGAGGACACGGCATCTCATCATGGAGGAACAGCCCCGCATGGGCCAACAGAGAAGAGTTTTACTTCCCATTAGTAAGAAAGACTTTTTTAACATCATTTGTGGTTCCAGTCAGCAGGGCTTGGGCTCGCCCAGAGCCTTCAAGGTGGCTCAGTAGAGGCAGCACCTATTTGCCCAAGGGCACACATGGTTTCCCTGACTGCTGGGACAGCCTAATTGTCTGAAACAGTCAATTAGAGGCAGAGCTGATGAGGTTGGCTCTCTCCCCACCGGGGGCAATATTTTCACACTTTTGTGAATGCCTTCAGATATGCCAGCTGGCTCCATTCTGACACAAATATACTCTCTATTGAGTTTAAAATTTTTGTCACGAGAAAAACACGCCTCGGTGATCTCAGATGAGAATAAGGACTATCACCTTTAAGTAACCACATTTGAAATGGAACTTGCTTTCAGACTCCCTTGCAGGAATGAGATGTGCTAGCGTTCACAAACGGCCCAAGAGACAGATAGCATATTAAATGAATAATTTTGAACTCAGTAGGTGGTATGCTTTCTCTCAAATGTGTCTTAAGCCTAAAATATTAAGCTTCCCACAATTAAAAAATGATTCACATGTTCTAAATAACATTCTAAACTTTAATTTCAAGAAAATTCCAGATATTTTTTTAAGCTTTAATTATGCTTTAAAACATTCTTGTAAAGCAGTCTGAAAATACATATGAGTGATTTCCAAGTAAATTCACTGTTCAATATAAAGCAAATGGCATGGCGAGTTGCATGAGTGTCTAGAGCTAGGGGTCTGGAGAAGATAAAATCAGGATGGAATGCATCATTTAGGGATGAGAGTTTCTCAAGTCAAAGGACTATTCAAGTTGAGGAGGAGTCTGCCTGACAGATAATATATAGCTTTTCCCTCCCCAATTCCCAGCATCAAGAGGCGTAATAAAAGAACACTTCTAACTTCATAACAGAGAAAGGTCTGGCACTCTGCTACCTGGTAAGGTCTCCCCAGGACACTATGAGAACATCAGTCTCTGACTAATAATTTGCTGCTGTGACATCTATGCACCTGGGAATGCACTGCTGAGTTTCCACAATTGTGAAATACGTTCTTGTTTTGTCTGTGTGTCTGAATGCTCATCATAGCGACCGTTCAGACTTCAGCGCTCCATCATTCACTGTTGAATCTTACTCCATCCCTAAGTAAGTACTATTTACTCCATCTCTATCTCAAGCTAATAATTGTAGATATTAAAAAAACCAACACATTGTCGTATCTTTCAGAAAATGATCAATGTCAAACAAATCATTTTGCTGACAAAAAGTGATATTGCTTATATGAGGTTCTCAGATACCTGAAGGTGGAGTAAGAAGAATAAGATTAGGATATAACAGAGATTTGATCGCTGTCATCTCAACAAGAAGATGTTGACAGCTAGAATAAATAACTTCTCCGGAGCAACTTGTTAAACTGGGTTAAAAGAGGATCCGTAATGATGTGGCCCACTCTAATACCTCCTGCCAATCAGATTATATTTTATTACTCAGCTGAACTATACAGCATGATTCAGTTTGTGCTAAACTGAAGGGGGTCACAAGATACAAACACTCATATTTCCTGAAAGCATTTTGGCAGAAAATGTGGATAAGAACATGAGCATGCTTGTGACAGGAGAAGAGACAAAAGGCTTCATGTGAGTTATTTAGGGCTAAAAGACTGCTGGTCTGAGGCCAAGTGATCACAGAAAATAAGTTCTTCGTGCTTCTGTAGCACACATCAGGAAAACCTCTTAAAGTATTATATATACAACATAAGGTAGTACCATCAAATGTCCTGGAGAGTAAGGTAGGGGGCATCACCAGCCGCTTTAAGCAAGTGAAAGTCCCTCCTGAAAAATGTATGAATGGCAAAACTTGCAACTACCAAAACAGACCCACCCAAATGGCTGACAAGAAATGGATAATGTTGGTCAGAAAAGAGTTGCAGACCCAGAACAGACATGGTAATTTCACAGCAATACTAATACCAGTGTTCTGAACAAATTATTCTTTATCTTGTACTTTAGAACATTACACTTATTTTTATAACACCTACTTGTATAAATTGACAAAGCATATTGCTAAAAGGAACTACTAGCTCTTAAATAATCTTTCAGTATGAAGCACCCTCTGTTTCTAAAGACACATTTATACATTATAGTCAACGTACCTTAGTTCTCTTGCTTGTGGCAGGATGTGAAGATGTTCTGCAAGTATTTTCTTCTGCTTTCAACTTGCTGTGTCTTTCTGTGTTCTTTCAAACCAACTTATAAGCAGAAAAGAATGCAGACTTTTGTGATTATCTGTATTGATATTAGGGTCAAAACCAAAATCAACACTCTCCTCTTGGTCAGTGTCACCTCTTTTAGAGGAGATATTTGCGCTAACTTAGCATATTTCTGACTTTGGACATAAAAAAAAAAATGGCCCATAGGTTAAAGCTGGTGGAGAAGCTTCCTCTTCCACAGCAGCCAGGTGCTCAGACACTTCCACTGGAAGCAAAAGGTTAACTTTTGGTCAATGTGATAGGCTCAAACCCAATTTTTGATTTTTTTTGAGGATCTGCTTTTCTGACCATAATCTAATCCGTGGTCCTCTGAAGGTGGTCCTCCGAAGCTGTGCCGCTGCACTACGAAAAACAGAGACTGGAAGGTGCAGAAGTGCTCAGACAACAGAGCCTGCCTTGGCATGGCAAGTCACAGCCTTTCCTGGAGGTCTTCTCTTCCCATCTCTCCTTCAACAGCCATCTTTGTTTCACACACACGGCTGTGTATATTTTTTCATTAATTAAAATACCTGGCTGTCCTGTCTCATTGCTATTTAACACTCCACTGGCATTTGTGTCAATGCCAGTGTTTTTAGCAATGATTTTGTGTGTAATCATGGATGAAATCATTAAGTAGTAAGTAAGCAAGCAATGATCTGTGAGGAAGTTACTGTAGAAGCACAACCCAGTTACCACCGCTAATAACCTGTGCACAAACATTTTAAGAGATCAATCCTTGGAACTGTTTAATATGAGCTCTACTACTAGAGTGTTATTTTAACCTTTTGCATGTGAACATTTATTCCCCCTCCTTGCATTTTTGGCTCTGTGGGCCCATCTGAAATATCTGCCTGCTGAAACAGCAGGAGGAAACTTAAAATTGCAGCGTAAGTCTGTGTAGCTTAATGAGGATGCCACCTGATATGGAGCTGGTGGTGCCTGTGTTGCTGAGGCAGCTTAAAGGGCACAGAACTTTACCTGATTTTTGTAACTACCATAAAGCCAAATCTTTACCAAATCTGTTTGCTACTGAGTTGGCTCTGTTTTATTTTGGTTGCATTTTATATCTTTCTTTCCCTCATCTTAACACATTCACGTCAGAGATGATGTCTTACGCTCTCAGAGTGCATCATGTGGTTGAAATAAATTACCAAACAAATGAAAAGTAATTTCTTGCTGTTCTGCTATGGGGTGGAGGGAAAGGGAGTTGAGATGTGACAGGAAACAGCTTTTCCAGTGCCTTTGGTTTCTCTCAGATCACAAGAGGGTGGGGTAGGGAAGGGACGAAGGGTTTAAATGTCGAGAGGGAAGCGCAGAAAGGATTTTCTCCTGTGAACCTGCACGCAGTGTCTTTGAAATCTTTCGCTTTGCTTTAGAATCATAGAATCATAGAATAATCTGGGCCAGAAGGGACCTCCAAAGGCCATCTAGTCTGACCCCCCCCGCAGTCAGGGGGACACCCCCAACTAGACCAGGTTGCCCAGGGCCTCCTCCAGCCTCCCCTTGAATGTCTCCAGGGAAGGGGCCTCA
>JAOTQQ010000012.1:21081618-21095642 GCA_026546715.1 Gallinago undulata | reverse complement strand
TTCAAGCCCCACCTGGATGGAGTCCTGAGTGATGTGCTCTGGGCAGCCCTGCTTTGGCAGGGGAGTGGGACTGGATGATCTCTAGAAGGTCCCTTCCAACTCTGACAATTCCCTGATTCCATTTCCACTTCAGCCCTGTGGGCTGCCCTGAAGATGCAAACACCTTCTTTATCCCACACCTTAGAGCAGGATGCACTGTACAGCAATGGTATCCCCAAGCAACAAAGTTCAAGGAAAAATCTTCTATTGAGATTACAATTGGGAGCATGAACAGATTGTGAAATAAATCTCCATGATGAAATTAAATCAAATCATTTTTTTAAACTTTCATCTGTTAATCACCAACTCACAAGAGGAGGGTAAATTTGGAGAGGTAGCTGAAGGCAGTGTTAATGGGGATTTAGTTGATATTAGTGATGCCTTAGTGATGACTGGACCATGTATGGGGCTATTTTGGAGAATTGTGCGCTGTATGTAGCAGAGTTTTAGGTTCCCTGAGGAGTAACCAGTGGTGAGGTTGCGTATGAGTGTGATTATGGGGACCTCAACATACCATATGTTCAACAGCCTCAGTGTATGGGAAAATGATTTCCTAATTGGTAATAACACGTATCTGAAACAGGTGCTGTTTTAGAAGCAGCAAATCCATGACTTAGGAGTCCCAAGAGGAGTCATATCATCCCTTGATACGTCAGAGTGTTGGATTAGCTTTTCCCCGTGAGGCGGAGTGTAACTGCTGCTGTATTTGACTGTTTTTGTAGATGGAACCAAGTCTCTGCATGCCAAAATTAAATGTGATTCAGTCTAAAGGAAAAAGGTAATTTCCAACTTTCTTGAAGGAGACATTGCGAAAGATAAAAGCCTTTCAAGAGGGGATGCCCTATAATGGGCTGGGTAGGTGGGGCATGGAAACTAGTTGCCAAGGTTAAAAGAAAGCTTTCTTAAAATAAGAGTACAAAAACTGTCACTGTCAATTGAGGAAACCAGTATTGTTTCTACAATATCAAAATGCATATAGAAAATTACATCTGGCTTAGCTTTACTTAAGCCATGCAAGACCAAACCTGCGCTAGACAATAAAAGAAACATTTCTTTAAAGTGTTCCCCAGATATTATATTTTTTTCTGCAGCATTCAGCCTTCAGCAGTGTACAGTGCAAGTCCTCAGACTTTGGTTAGACCCTGTGAAACCCAGATAAAAAAAGGAATGAAGAACTGGTTTTGAGAACAATTTTTTCCCCATTCACTTTCTAGTAAACCTTGTTTTCTTTCCAAATTGAAGACCAGGAGGAAGTAGTTGCTACACCTGTACATGGAAGTACAATACCTAAAGGTGAAATTAAGATCTGCCTATAAGAAATCCCAACAGCTTTATTTCTCAAGACAGCGATAAACTCAAAATTGCTTTCACATTTTCAGTCAAGAGGATCTAATTTTGGATCTGTGGACTTTTTAATATTCTTGAAAATGCTGTCTTTGCCAAAGAGGAGGCTGGCCACTCAAACCACTTTTTTACTTTCAAACCCCATTCCAAAAAAACCCACAAATTAAACAAAACCTAGGTAAAAATCTGGTTGAAGAGGTTCCTCATTGTATTTGGAACTTTGCTATAGGTTTATGTGAAAGGTGTTCCTCTATGATGGTGATGGAAAGTCATTTAAAATCTACAGAATACAAAGTCAGCAGGGAGCTTTGAAGAAGGGGAGTCTAGGCATCAAGAGATGAAAACCATTCTTCTCTTAGGACAGATATTTTGTTTTCTGAGTTTTGGCTGGCTAGGTGTCAAACAAACTTGCAACTGTCACAAAAAGGAGAGAACCAGACAGTGACAGACAACTCTCTCAACTGCCACCACTCTGGATTCAGGAAAGCTTTGGATTACCCAGGGCATATTGGACCGACCATAAAGGAGAGGAACCGAGAGAAGGAAGAAAGTCAGCGTTGTGGGACTCAGAGTTGTAGACACAGATGCACGTGTATCTATATAATGCACCTATAGGTATCATTATGCAAATTACATGAGCCAGAATTGAGGTCCTGGAGGGAAAGGAAAAGGATTTGAAGATTTAGAGTCTTAACAGCAACTGAAAGGGAAAGAGGGAGCCCATACAGCTCGGGGTACTGATCGATTGAGTACTAGGGAGATTTCTTAGAAGAACAGAAAGCCACAAAGGCAAATTCTTTCTGGAATTAAAGAAGGAAACTAAATCTTGGTCCAGAAAAAAGAAAGAGGTACAAGGAGATGCAAATAGCAGCTCTGAGGCAGAGGTTTCTGGAAGCAAGTGAGGAAAGACCCATGCGTGAGAATTAAGAAAGCAAAACAGAGAAGAAAAGATCTCAGACCAAATTTATTTTAGGGAATTCAAGAAGCTTAGAGACAAAGTGGAAAAGGGTGATGAAAAGGCTGGGAAAAGCTTGTGTTGTATTCACTGGGAGCACTGGTGCTAAAAGCTGAGCTGACAGGCATGAGGTGAGGAACTGAACAGAAGGAAGTGATTTTATGGCTTGCAGGAATAACTACCCGGAGGGAAAAATAAGCCTTAATTGATGTGGGGTCTTCTAGTTTATTCAGAAAAAAAAAATACAATATTTCTCCTGTTAATTACTAGGGACAGTTCTTGAAATGCAACAGCTTGTTTTAAAGAGCATATGGTAGGGGGTACTAGGCAAATGCAGCAGACAATGTGTTGCTAAAAGAAGAAGATCTCGTTTACATAAGGAGACATATGTAATCCAAATTTATCCACACCATATCATCAAAATGGGTATTTTAAATGATGCTGTCTATAATATTAATATTCAGACTGCAATTACTCTGTCAGGTATGTAAGTAAGTAAAGGTAATTAAGTAAGGTAAGGACAGTCAGTCCTTTCAGACGTTATACTAAGGGGCATCTTGAATCTTAGCTACCCAGCAGAAGATAGCAGAAGGGTGGCCAGGAGTCTGCCAGGATCGGCGGTGTGCTGACCGAGCTGAGATTCGTGCTGTGTTAACCCGGCCTGATCCCATGTTGAGGCCAACAAATGGTCCTGTTGCCTGGAAGCTTCTCGAAACTCTGCAACCACTCACTCCTTTTACCTAAATACCTCTTTCCTGCCTTCCTCAAGCTCTTTTTGAATGTGTGCTCATAACTTGAGCTTATTTTTCAGTAATGCTATTTTTATGGCATTAGGATTTTATACCTCTGCAACAACATGGCTCTCTTACTGACTCATTGCCATCTTTTGTCAGCTGCCTCCCAGTTTTATATTCTCTGGCACCGTGTGTAGAAGTTTCTGATCTACCCTCTCTTACCTCCACCATAATCCTTTTGTGGATGAGCCACAGAGGAGAAAACTGGCAGCGTTCTGCCCTTCACTCATAAAATCATTTCTGTTTAAAATAATATTTTGCGTTTTTTTTTAATAAAGTACAAAAGAACCGTGACACAGAATGGATGAACGGATTTTATTAAAATCAAAAACTAATCATGTCTGCTCATCTTCGCAACATCCCTGAGCGGGAGGGAGAGGTGAAGGAGGATGTGGGTGGGCAGTGCCCGGCAGTGGGGACAGCGTGGGAGGAGAGGGTCCCGTGGGGAGGTGGGCTCTAGGGATGGGCATTCAGAGTGCTGGCTGTGTTGGTTGGGTCAAGTATGGTGCCCCTATGAGCCCCAGGTTAGCTGGGATGGTTGAGGTGTATCAGGGGTCTGCCCAGAGAGGGCAGGAGGAGCTGGCTCTGTGCTGGTAGGAAGTGCTGGCAGTGGCACCTCCGAGGAAAAGCAGCTTCTGCGCCAGCCTCTGTGCTTAGGTGACCATCTGCAGTCGGTGTGACCTCAACTCTTTGGGCAGATTGCAAAGGTGGAGTTGAGATGAAGAGCACGGTACCACCTGCATGTTTTGGTTTTGCAGGGGAACAGAAAACCCTCAAGCGTTGCTCTGCAGCCATCGGGGAAAGATGGTACTATGTGCTTGAACATGAAGTGGGTTTGGGATGAGTCTTTTAGGTGCCGTAGATTGAGAATGGATGACTAATATTTCCTCTTATAAAAATAAATTTGAAACAAATGTCATGGAAACTTCAAAATAACAGTAAATCCTATATAAACTAAATTAAAATAGCCCCCTTCCAGTTTTGGCTTCAGTAATAGCAGATACCACGATACCTCTAACCATCAAAGAGAGTGAGCATTAATGTCGCCACTATTATCGTTCAGTCATCATCTTTCTATAGACTTGGGCCCCTTGGCTCCTTTTTCATGTGCCTGAAACCTCCTCCTCCTGATGGTGCTGTTGCTGCAGAAGGAGCTAACAATACGTACAGCTGCTTGTAAAGAAGAGCAGATTCAAAAATTCACAACTTTCATGAAGGTGTATGATACCAACGTAGCACTTCAATATCTATCCACTATTGACTTAGCTGAGAGAGTGGTTCAAACAGCCCTTTATCCATACAAAGCCTAATTTGTACAGCAGTGTCTACCACGAGATGGTGCACAACTCTGAAGAGGTCATACCCACAGACAAAACATGATTCACAGCATTCCCTCTTTTTCACTCTCAACGTGTCTTCTTCCTGCAAGTTCTTGTGGCACAAAGTACTTTTCCTTTGTGAGTGGCAGTTTTCTACCAACCTTGCCTTCTTAAGCATACTTATGAAGAGGTGAGATGAAAGGGCTGAGGTTGAACCTGACAGAACCTGCACCCTCTGCTCTCTACGATGGTGGGTTTGCAATCCCAACACATGGAGGTGGTCACCAGAGAGCACTGCATCAGGAGCAGAGCTCCTCCATTAAAGTCCCAGTGCCAGGCCAGGTGTCTACATAATGCACAGGGAGAACTAGATACGGAGCAATGGAAAACACTACTGAATGAGAGGACACCTTATAATAGTCATTAGGAAGTGCTAAAAAGGGAGGAGTGTTTCTTCCAGACACAGACATCTGTTCCTTCTCTGGCCCCAGACTCGAAAACCGTATGTGAGATTCACAGACCGACACTCTGTCACTTAAATCGTCCCTTTGGGTACAGACTACCAGCTCCTTTTGTTTCTTTAAAAAACGTAGCAGCAACATCATTTTATCAGCTAGTCTGGTGTTCAGATCTGAGTCCTTTCCAGTACAAGACGGATCTAGCCCATTTCTCTGTCCCAGCAGACAAGGCTAAATACCGATCTATACGACATGCGAGGGTGAGCCTCCTGCCTGGTACATTTCCCCAGAGTGCAAAAACAGTGGGAAGAGGTTTAGGGTCAGAAGGAGAGACTGTAGGAGAAAGCATGATGCTGCAAAGATAGAATTCAGCTTGGAAGGCCTTTCTTCAAGGTCACTTGCCATAACCCACAAGTGAAAATCTGTTTAAACAGCATTAAACAGTCATCCTGAAGTTGCACGGTGTTAAAATAATGATACACCAATCAAGAACTAAATCTAGGAATCCGAATGAAAGGCAAATACTATAAACACCTAGAACCTCTACACCCTGTTTCTGAGCAGAAGACCTCTCACTGAAGCTAGCTGTTCTACCTGCTCTTTCCAGCTGCTGCCTCTGACGATGCCTCACATCAAAGCCATTTTTGCAGTTTTCCCTTTGGGGTCCCATTTCTAGCCTCCCTCCAGCTGGAGCTCTAGGCTTTGCCTGTCTTTCAGCCCTACCTTTCATCCATTTCTAAGTCTTTAAACTCCTTTATGGAGTTTACACACCTTCACATTGCCAGGTGCAGATACTTTGACTTTTAGCTTTGGCATCATGACTCTGGAAAGTCACTGTCTTGCTGTTAATTAAAGCCAGCTCACCGAAGGTTCTGATCCACAGTCCCAGGTGGCTCCTGTCCCTTTCATTTGGTACACAGTTATTTTCCAGGTGATTAGTCAGGGTATTTTTAAGTGGTTTTCAAAAGCAGTGTTTGCTAGGTGTGGTGCATTAAATCCACCCATCAAAACCATACTCGTTATGATTTTAAGATGAAGTAATTATTAATCACGCTAGTTAAATTATTAATTGTAATTTTGAATTGGTCTGCCACTTTGAAAATAAACAGCTTGTTTTGTCCTTTACATATGTTTTAGAACTGCGTTACTTAACAGCCAGCTGTAAGCCTGAGTAAAAATCAAAGAAACAGAAATCCGTAGGCAGATGTTGAATTTCAACATCTATTCTCACACTCCCAAAATCTTGTGCGTGGAATTCCCTTTCCTCGAGATGATTCAGTTCACAACCAGTGACTCAGCATCAGCAATTATCCCGGGGCAGCGAGGCAGAGTACGTGCATCCTTTGAACTGACTCCGTGGACCATCGATCCCAAAAGTCACCCACCGGTGGCAACAGATGGTTGCCCAGTGTTACAGTAATAGGTTTATCGATTCCATTCCTTAAATAAAACATTATGAAGAAAAGACTGTCGCAAAAGATCTGCAGATTATCCCGCAGGCTTGTGCCGTGCATCTCACTCCTGATATGAAATATGCATGGTAAAAATGCCCTGGGACCGTGTCACACGACAGCAGCAAACAGAAGGACGTGTGTGAATAGCGTGTTCACTGAGCTATGGGACTGAGCATTAATGCTGAGTCCATTCCCTCTATGCCTGCTAAAAAGCAAAACGTTCATCTCTACTTGATATTTAGCACAGGTTGAATCTTTTCACATATTTACACTTATTTTATATTTCCAGCCATCTCAGCTCTCACTGGCTGTCTGGGCTCTCCTATACCATTTCATGGCAATATCAAACAGGTCAGTCACGCTTTAAAGCCGATTCTTCTCTGAAAGGAGATGTAGGGATATCCTACAAGGGTATGTAGGGATGACCACAAGGATTTAGGAACCTGCCACCACTCAGCTGAGATGGGCTCCCAGCCCGTGTGACATTGGAGCCCAGTTTAGGTTTGGAGGCCCACGAGTGATGTTATCACCCACCCAGCTCTTCGGATGCATCTCAGAGGACCTGCAGAAATCGTCTCACAGCTGCAACACCTTGGATGGCATCTCTCAGCAGCCCTAAGGAGCCCAGGCTTGGCCCCGGTGTGCTTTCCTGCAAGGGTTTGCGATGCCTCTGCTGGACTGCAAAGCTCACCAAGGGGTCCAGAAGCTCCCCGTGCCGTTGCTGACCCTCTCCTGATTCCAGCTGGATCAGGAATCACAGGGTGACACTGGTTGTGGAAACGATTCACTCATCTCGGTGGCCCCACTTGCAAAAATATTTTTGGGAATGGCAAGGACTGATAAAAATATGAGCTACGATCTATGCCAAGACAGCGGTAAATTTGCTATAGCAACATAGTATGTCTGATGGTTATGTTATTCTGAAGCCTCAGCTGTGGGCCAGGACTCCTTCACACTAGATATTGTACAAGCCCAGACTGAAAACTGTCACTGCAAATTTGCTATTTAAGTGATTTGATGAATGATGATAGCCTCAGTTGTGAAAAGTACTGAGTTTGGAGTATAAATCCTGCTATTTTTATCTTCAGTTGTGTGCTAAATGCCCAAGTAAATTTAGAAGTTCCAGAGCAACATGCTTTCTCACAAAAGATTTGGAGTAATTTCTGACTTTCCTTATGTCTCTTCCCTAGAGCTGCCCTAACAAAGCCCCAACAAAGAAGAACTTGAGGAGGTTGAGAAAACCCTCAGTCCTTGTAGAAGATTGACATTTGTGAAGATGTGTCAATGTGGAATAAAATACACTTACATTTACCACTTCTTTTCTCTTTCCAACCTATTTGTAAATGACAATACGCTTTCTCTCCTACAGCCAAAGAGCTAAAACATAACTTCATGTGAAAGCATGTAGGTTAAGGATGACAGAGAAGGGGCAAAGGGGGGTGGAAAAGGGGTGGGAAGCAAACCCCGGGGACTGCAGCTGCCTCCTGCTGTGATGGAAGGTCTCCAGAGGCACCAAAGGAAATTGTTTAGTAGATGGGTCACCCTGGAATATGAACACATAGGAGCATCAGCACTGGCATGAAAAAACCCAAAAGAAAGGGTTTCTTCCACATGATGTGCTTATGTTGTGTATTCTGTTTATTAATGCTTTAAATGTTTTTCTCAGTTAGCTTACTTATTTTAGATTAAATCCTCTTTCCAGCTGGCAGAGTCGGCAGACAGCTGTAAGCTGAGGTTTTCTTCCTGGTGGTGGGAAGAAGGAAAGACTCCAGACTGAAGAGTGTGCAGCTTCTATCTACTGCAGGGTAGGGAGCCCCCCAGCTCCATTTTGCTTGCCTTTATGTCAAATATCAAATTAATCCTGGTTAAGTAACTTTAACTTCTACAGTCACTTATCGAACCTGAACATGACATGCGCATCTTAGACAGCTGTTTACACATGTGCTGAATTTTGTTTTTAAAAGGCCTGGTAATGCAGAAAAAATTTTTACAACATATTTTCATCCAATTTGATAAATATATCTCTTTGTATCAATCCTATAATGGTGTTAGACATAAGGCAAATGGTTATATAAATAAATGTGTCCAATTCCAATGGAATTTCTTTCATTGCATTCACATGTTTCGTTTAGCATTTTTATGAAACCCTATGAAAAATGAATGAATGCTCAAACTAGTTTACATCACCCCTTAGTGATTAATTATAGCATAAACACCATGACTCTTCTATGCCGAAATAGAAAAAAATACCTCAGAGACACGTTTAATCATTTGGATCTAGTAGTGCTGTGTTTATTCATTCCTTTTTGGTCCATTAGAGAGTAAATTAGATTTGATTCGCTTGCTCTGATTCGCTTAATTGTACCAGTTACAGATGATGTACAAATAAAACCATAATAAATCCAGCAGATGTTTAACCTGCTCAACCAAAATCTTTAACAGTCAATTTAACAAGGCCCTTAGGAAGTTGATCTGATTTTTCTAAAAACCAGCCACTATTTCTGTGTTGCCGAAACAAGGCCGCTGTGTCCTCTCTTCAGCTCCAGACTCTTTCACAAGCATTTTTTTGTGATCTCGCTTCTTTCTGTGCCAAGCTCTCAGGGAACAGCATTCCCCCAAAGCTGGGGGAGATTATAGGAGCTGGTAAATCACAACGCTCCTCCTCAAGGTAAAAGCACTAATGGACACTAGTAGGGAAAAAAAAACCAGTTTCAGAATAAAATTATTAAAATAGTGAGTTTTGACGTCTTCGACTGAAAATCTGAAAATACATCTAATGCATAACGTACTAAACTGCAAGGTTCATCAGATCACAATTTAAATTGCTATGACCTTTAAAAATACTATTTAATATGCACATGAGAAATTTTAATACTAAATACTGTATCTTAGTCAAATTGATCTTTCATGCAGTATTGAGAAACCATCTGTATCTATAGAAGTAAAAAGGACAATATACATTAGCAAACCAGTCCATGCTGGAGTTCGTTATGCCCCAACAAGCCCCGCCAGGAAATAAAGTAGCTTATTAACTTAGAAAAATGTCAGTTATTTTGACTATAACAAGAGGCGAAAGGAATCCTCTCGGAGTGTGAAATTACTGCAAAGCTGCCCATTGATCCCTCAGTTTAATCGGTCTCGCGAGAGAACTGGGAAGAGGGAAGAATATCCCATTGCTGGGGAAGTGTTGGATTCTAAACCTGGGATTAGCATCAGCTACCAGGGTTCTGGATTTTCCCCTCCCTGCTCCCAAACCCAGGCCACCGGCTGGTTTCAGTGCTTGCCCTGCTGAGGCAGGTGTCCCCTCTGTGGGCAGTGCCGATGGAAAGAGGGGAGGACACCCAAACCTCTTGGTTGGGTTCTCTGACCACAGGCTCAACAAATTTAACACCAAGTCCCGGTGAAGAAAGCAAAACCAGAGCCCCCAAACCAGCTACTCCAAGACTACCCAAGCAGGCCAAGAAGACCACCATCCCCACGGTGAAACCCACTGAGGTGGGTCAAGGAGAGGTGTGTGTCCCCTAGCCGGCCCAGGCAAACCAAGGGTTGACTGTCTCCAGGGATGTGGGCCTTAATTTGGGGTGCAAGAGGAGAGAATGGTGTAAAACTCACACGGTGCTTCCAAGGGGGTTGTGTGTGAAACTTTCTATGGGACGTTTCGGGGAAGGATCCAAGTGGGGAAAGGAGGAGATCCGGGTGGCTTGGGGTTCCAAGTGAACCAGGGAAGAGACCCACTGATACTGGTTGCCTCCCTCAGCTTTCTGCAAGCAAATGACAGCTTGACCTCCCAGGCAGGGCCTGCTCATTGCTCCCACAGCTGATTATAAACGTGAGGAAGTTCCGTTTCTCTTTTTTTCAGCTGTTGAAATTTTTAGCTCTTCCAAGCAGCAGCAGAGGACGATACTCGGCAAACAGTTGCATACACATCCGTACTGAAAACAAATAATTTGCAAACAAGACGTAGCCTGGAACATGTTCTGACTATTTTGAATATTGAACAGATCTGTCAGAATAAAATTCTGCTCGTAGATAATTTGTGAATAGCAGAAAAAGCTAAAACTGCAAATAAATGTTTGATCTGCATCGTTTATGCTTTTCTGTCAGCATCTGAATTATTAAGCAGAAATCCTACTTAGATTCCTAAATGTCAGATCCAAATTTACTTGCCCCAAGACAAGTCTGGCCAGTTCAGAGGAGGCTGAGGTGAGCTGGTCGGTGCCAGGCGTGTATATGCTTTGCATTAACACTATACGGGGCACCTCCAGCTACAACTGTCTTCCCTATAAACTAGTTTTCTGTTTTAAAACAAGCAAAATCATGCAATGGTTCTGACTTTTCTTATTTTTTTTTTGTGTGTATGCCTTGTATTACACTAAATTATCATAAAGTAAGAATTATCAAAGCATTTGAATTATTCACCACCTACATTATTTTATATTTTATTCAGTTTGTCATGAAAATTACCTGTGGATTTAAACACCCTCTCTAATAATTTTCACTTCTTGTTATTCTACAAATATGATAATTTTAGTAAAGTTGGTTCCAAGATACGTTTTTCTGAAACGACATATAGAAAATTAAACCCTTTTGTTTTTATCAAGGATTTTTAAAGCCTTCTAAAATCCATATCTAGATGTTCAAAAAGTACATTTCTATAAATGAATGTTTTAGTGATTTTTCCACATATTTCAGGGTTTTAAAATGTTTAAGTGAAACTTCTGACCTTTTAAAAGATCAATTGTATTGGACAGAAAAGCAGAATTAGAATTCTTCTTGTATTCACTTTTTAAAAATGTTTGCAAATAAAACCTATGGCCGGAGGATAAAATTTCCTAATAGAGCCTTGAATCTATTAATATCAAATTAGACGTTGTATTCTCAAAATCCATCCTTGCTGCAAAATGTTACCACTTTAGAGAGGAGGACCCCTTTATTAAGGCAGTACTCTCACACTGGGGGCGCGGTAGGGGAAGCTGTGATCAGAGCTGACAGTTGGTTTACTCTTACCATTTGATCACAAAACCTCAGTGCCATCTGTGGGAAGTCACACAGGCAAATGTGTCATCACATCTAATAATGAAAAGAAAAAACAGACAGAATGTGATGTAGAAACAGATTGCTTTAATTACCCCCTGCACAGTGCTTTACCAAATTTGCAGAGGAGCAGTCCTGTGCGGACAGGTCACTTACGCAGAGGACAATGTTATGACAACAGCAAAGCAAGGTCTGACCTTGGGTATTACACCCCAGCAATGCCTGAACCATAGACCCATCCAGAAGACCTTTGACGTGCAGGAGTAGGGTATTGCATGCCTTGCAGACCTCCAGATTTAGCAGAGCCAGGCACTGCTGGGAGCCTAGGAGATAAAAAGGTTGTTGTTGCTTTTGTCTCTGAATGGGCATCTCCAGCTGCAGGTGAGATGAATGGGAATGCACACCAGCATCCCCTGGTGCCAGCTGGGATGAGGTATGGTGTAAGGACCTTCTGCCACTCTCAAAGTAAAGAAGTTCCTAAACATGAGGAGAAACTCCCTTACTTTGAGGGTGGCAGAACCCTGGCAGAGGCTGCTCAGGGAGGTGGTGGAGTCTCCTTCTCTGGAGACATTCCGACCCTGCCTGGACGCATTCCTGTGCAACCTGCTCTGGGTGGACATGCTTTGGCAGGGGGTTGGACTAGATGATCTCCAGAGGTCCCTTCCAACCCTGTGTGATTCTGTGATTCTGTAAGGACAGTATCTGGGGTACTCAAAGCTCTCTGTTGTGATGAAACTCCAGGCTATGAGGTGAATCACAGAATCGTGGAATCACACAATTGTTGGAGTTTGAAGGGACCTTCTAGAGATCATCTAGTCCAACTCCCCTGCCAAAGCAGGGCTGCCCAGAGCACATCACTCAGGATGGCATCCAGATGGGGCTTGAAGATCTCCAGAGAAGGGGACTCCTCACCCTCCCTGGGCAGCCTCTGCCAGGGCTCTGCCACCCTCACCCAAAGCAAGTTTTTTCTCGGATTGGAGTGGAACTTCCCCTGTTCCAGCTTGTGCCCATTGCCCCTTGTCCTGTCCCTGGGAACCAATGAAAAGAGTCCAGCTCCATCCTGCTTCAACCCACCCTTTAGATACTTGGAAGCATTAATAAGGTCTCCCCTTCATAATTTCTCTGCCTCTGGCAGGGTGGTTGTCCTCCCCAGAGGAAAGAGCAGATGTCTGACGGACCCTCACAGACACTCCAGGCACTGGGGCATCAGGATTTGGTCTCTGCCAGGAAATAAGGTTGTTTAGGATTTTATTTACAGTCCAGGCCAACCTGCAAGAGCATAGCTGGGGTGGGCTTTGGACACTTTTTGGAGGCATTCATGAGTTGTCAGTGCCAGTTCAGTGCAGACACCGCCAGTGACCTCCAGGTTGGGCAGCTGGAGCTTGCAGCTTGTAGAGACCTTGCCCCCCCGAGATCTGGCCGGGGGAAGGCTCAGCTCATGCCATAGCCCTGCACCTCCAGTTATTCAACCCATTTGCCAAATCAGCTCCGCATGTTAGAAAGGGAGGGTCTGTAGCATGGCACAGAAGTTGTTGGAGAAAGGCAGGTGGCAGGTCCTGGGGACCACGGTGGGGGCAAGCACAGTTCCTGTTCTGGCCAGTCTGTCCTGCTGAGCATCAGCCTGTTGTAGCACTCACAGCTTATGAAAAATTAGCACGTTCATAACATTCCTGTGTGGCAAACAGTACATGTGTGTGCAAAACAGGAGCAATTTGCTATCCTTGAATGCCATCTATAGGTTACTGTTTTCTGAATGATGCGAAACCATGGAAGACAGAGGGCAAAATGCTGTTTAGGATTAAAGATGCCACATTTTTGTGTGCTTACTTTGATTTTTGTAAAGTCACTGGCAATCATGGTGTCCTCCATGTTGCATCCATTGCCTGCAGACAACAGCTCCTCTCTATCTGATTTTCCAAATCTTCTCACTAATGATGACATTCCCAGAGCCATCTAATTGGTTTATACCTTCTCTCCCAGAAGGTATAAACAAATTGTGTAGAGGAAAAAAAAAAACATTCTTTGTTAAATTATACAGCTAGTCCTATACCCTCCACATATGCAAGCGTCAAGAGCTCGGAAAGAAAATATTTATAGTAATACTGTATTCACCTATATATTTTAGAAGCTCTCTAAAAAAATTGAAGCAATTTGTATTCTTTTCCTAAGTTATTTCAAGGAAGTTATAGTAATAAAAGTCACATTGGGCTGTCCCATAACTCTAAGATAGCAATGTTGTCCAAATTTACGCTACCAAGTATGTGCCAACATATACTAGGGACAGGGTACAGTACACTGAGCCTCATTCACCGAGCCAGAGCAGGGGTAAAGCAAAGGGGTCCTGCAGTTGAGACACCTTCTGAGAAAAAAAAAAAGCACAAAAAGTTAGGAGAGACATGATTTTTCCTCCTCTTTTTCTCATTTGAGAATTTGCAGTGTTATTTAGTGGGGCCTCAGCACTGGTGAGTCAGAAAACAAAACTCTTAACATACTCTGGCCTTGAGCAGGCAGTGGGCCTTGTTTCCAAAGGCCTGCAGTGACAGGACGAAAGGCAATGGGTTTAAACTGAAGAAAAGCAGATTTAGATTGGAGATTAGGAATAAGTTCTTTCCAATGAGGGTGGTGGA
>JAOTQQ010000012.1:21066509-21080352 GCA_026546715.1 Gallinago undulata | reverse complement strand
CCTGCTGACTGGGGGGGGGTTGGACTAGATGGCCTTTGGAGGTCCCTTCTGGCCCAGATGATTCTATGATTCTATGATTCTACTCCAGAAATGTTCAGAAGAAACTGATGTTTTGCAGAATCCTAAGCTGTGCTATCTCCAGAGAGTTGTTTAATGACTGCTCTACTGGAAAGGAGTAGCCACGGCCTTGTTCCTGAAAATATTACCTTTAAAATTCCCCTTCCTCAGCAACAGAGATTTTGGGCAGTTCTTGCCTCCACTGCTCTTGATGGTACATCTCTCTCCTGATGGGCTTTTTGGAGTGGCAACCTCTTTATCCAGGGAGGACTTCCCGGAGGGGTGTCAGGTAGTGTTAGTGAGCAGGTACTATCTCCAGATAGCACCTCCTCAACACCACAGCCCTTCCAAAGTGGGATGAAGAGAAAAACAAAGTCATATCACAGAGGGGGTTCCCCAGAAGTGCTGCCTGTTGCCTTGAGAGAGGATGGCCACATACATACCCCATTTTCAAAGGCATACACATAGAGAAGCTTCTCCTGAGCCAGGAAGAAGCTTGGCTTTGTCACCTCCCCCATATCAGGGATGCGATTAGGACTCTGCCAGTGTGTGACCTGATAAACTGAATATTGAGATAAGATAATGCGCTCTCATCCATTTCTGTCACTGAAGGCAGGTTTTGGCAGGGCTAATGACAAAATTCTTCCCTCTGAACAAAACAGTGCATTTTTATGATTCTGATGCTGGCTGTAATTCAGTTTTCCTCTATGCCAGTTGCCAGCAGCTTCCTCAGATGAATCAGCTTCTGTTCCCTAAACTGAGGCAGACAGATGTTAAAAAATATCTGTTCGGCACTTAATTCCAAATACTCTAAAGAGAACTTTCTTGGATTTACTTTGTCAAGAGGACTAGTTGAGGTTGTACAAAAATCTTGTCTTGGAAACGAAAGGCATGGAAGGCAACCCCTTGTTCCAGCTTGGACAGGAGCCTTTGGGACACTCACAGAAACCATATTCCACATTGCTCTTAAGTATCTGTGGGATTGTAATATTTACTTTTGTTTCTCCATGATTCAGAAAATGTTAACTAAGATTCCAAACAGTCTTTGCATAGAAAACTCTAGCACTGCCTTTTGGCCAGAAGGTGATCAAAGAGCCTCTCGACTCATTTCTAGCACATAGACAAATAGTAAACAAAGCTTATTCAGCACTGAGCATCCATCTAGGCTGACAGATTTTGCAAACATCCCACCAAGAGTGGAATCCTCCCAGAATAAGGCTGTGCCAAGTGAACTGCGTACATCACAGAGGCCGGCATCTGCAAGTCCTCTGCCTATTTCTGTCAGCTGCAGAAATCTTTGATCTTAGGTATTGCATTTGGAAAAGCATTTTGGCTTTTCCTGATTAAACATACTGCTTTGGCACAGGCAGCTGGACCAAAGAAGAAAATACACACAGACATTATTTTGATTAATCTTCCAGGGAATCATTTGCGAGGGAACATAAACAATTCTATAGGGGAAACCTGAAGAATTTGGCAGCGGTACTAAATTGCACTCTACCTTACTAGATGCTTTTCCTGATCATTAGCTTGAAATGGAAACAGCATGGGAATGATTACCTGATCCCCTGGATTTTCTTTTAATGGTAAAGACAGCTCAAGCTCAACAGAAAAGCAATAACAGTTTTAGGAAGAGGAAAAAATATATATAGTAATATTTGCTTTACATCAAACACATGCTCATTTGTAACAATAAGCCAGAAATGTATGGGTTGCAATTTATGTGTCCTTAAAAAACATTCAGTAAATATTAAGGAAGCTATTATTACTCCTAAAATACCTTAAAGGCATGAAGGCAAGTAGCTGGGTGATTCCAAGCAGGGTAGCCAAGAAGCCCCCGTGATACAGCTGGTCTTTGCTGCGCAACCATCTCCAGCTGACCTGCTCTTCCCAAGCCCCCCGTAGGGCCAGCGGAGAGGAAGCCACGATTGCCAAAACAGGACTGGGGTGCCCAAACCAATTTTGCAGTCAAATAACTGACATGCTCTTAGAGAAAAAAAAAATAAAATCCCTTTACATTCAATCAGCGTTTCTCTTGCTGTAAGGTGTGAAGGTTTCCTTTCACCACCCACCTCTGGGAGGAGTCTGACTGTCCTCACCAGTTAGATGGATGAAGGAGGCACCAGCACCAGGACGGGATGCAGCTCCGACTCCGCTCCCCGGCGGCGGCGCCTGGGTCTCCCCAGAGCGGGGTGACGCTCAGATGTAGATGGTGACAGGGAACGCGTTTAACAGCGTCACTTGTCAACTGTACACATGTAGCTACACCTAAACCTGGGCCTCACCTGACTGATGAGCCGTGCAGCCTCTCCTCCTGCGCTCCAGGGACACGTAATGGCAGCGAGCACCGCTCTTAAGTACCGCATGTTCAGCATCCCCCTTCAGATGTGAGGCAGATATTGCTGATTGTCGAGGTTTCAGCCGAATTTACCAAAACCAGATGGACAGAAGGCATTCTCCCCCCTCTCCCACCTCAAAAGGGAGGAGAAGATAAGGAGATACAGAAGTTTAGAATGAACTAAACTACTTTAATGAAGAATTAATATTAAAATTAAAAAAGAAGAAGAAAATAATGAAATAATAGATACAGAATCACAGAATCACCTAGGTTGGAAGGGACCTTTTAAGATCATCTAGTCAAGCCGATGAAAAAAAACCCCCAAACCCAAAAAATACCCACCCAAAACCCCCCCAAAAAAACCCCAAACCCCAAACAAACAAAAAACCAAACCAACCAAACACACAAAAAACCCCCAAAACCAAAAAAAAACCCCAAACAAATACACAAATCACACACACCACACCCAAAATAAAAGTCTAAAAAGTTTTCTGTTTGAAGCGCTCCTTTTTTAGCTTTACAGATCCCTCCCTTTTGGGATGCTCACTTGAAGGAATTTAATCAGCAAGTCCTGATCCATTTCACATGGCCATGTCACAGCAGTGGTCTCTACTTGCCACCGTGCTAAAAAATCCATTGATTGACCGTGATATGCAGCTGTGCTAGGTATTTTAGCAAAAGTACATGAAAATTTATACATTATGAAAACAATCAGAGGAAAGATGGCATATGCTGGATATCTCATAAGGGATTTCATTTTACCAAGCAACTATTTTATTTTGATTTCATTTGAGTATTGCAAGCAAGATGAGTGCCAGGGATAAAATTAAATGAAAGAATGCAGTTCCTTAGCACTCTGGGACATGGAGGACAAGAGGTGTTGCATATGGGAAAACACATGATGAGAGATTCACGGTGTGCCGGAGCTTCGCAAAGACTTTGCAGGAACAGCCAAGAAAAATTCCAATGAGAAGGAATGGGCAAAAGGGAGTCAGTGGCATGAATCATAGGGGTGTGATGAGAAAAAGGTCAGCAGCCAAGATCTCGTTAACCAAGGGGGTAGATTGAATGGGAACAAAGCAAATCTCAGGAACGCCAGATTCAATGACAACACAATGTGAGTCGCTGATTTGTAATTTTAATGCAAAATCCAGTAAATAAAATGTTAAAATAAGCAACTTTAATAATTCATTGCAACGTTTACTATTTTAGGACTGTCATTTTACAGCATATTTTCAATTGTTCAGTGTCATTGTATGTCCTTTCCTTGTAACTATGCCATAACATAGACATTAGTATTTCATAAATGGCCGGCTAATTGTAAGGTATTTCTGGGTTTTTCAAGAAACCAGGAGCCTGTCTGTCACACTAGCATATCAGCTTTGAATTACACTCACTCCCTTGCTCGCTGAGGTTTCCTATTGCCTCTAGGTAGTCTACATTTCTAGTGCTTGCACTAAACCGGCAACTTTATGTAGGTTTGAATACTATTTAGGACTTCAATAGTTTGTATCTTCAAAGCCCTGTGTAAACATTAACCTCTGTATATGTACCTTACCCTCACTGGATCATGCTTGCGTTACCTGCAGGAGTTGAGTGCCAGAGGCTGCATCACAACGTAGAGGTTATGGTGTGTTTACCTTTGCTGTGTCTGTAAAAGCACTGGGAGGCATTTTTGGTAGAGCTGAATTTTTTGAAAGCACCCTCCACCAAGGTGCTTTTCATGCCATTGCTCTGTGTTTGCTGCTGCCCAGTGACTGATGCAGGAACATGAACAGGTAAAGCGTTAATGGCAGGCAAAGGCTCCAAAGCCTGGAAGGTGATGGCTGCAGGTTTGTCCGCTCAGCAATGCTCCCAAGCAAGATCGTGGGAAAGATTGAGCTGGGCGTGCATGTTATTGTCACAGACTGGTTAAAGTACAAGCTAAGGTGCCAGTGTAAGGGACACTAACAACACGCTTTGATGAAAACAATGGCATCCCTGTTAAATGTACATTTTTAAATGTTAGCATTTAGCACTGAAGTATTGCCAGCACTTTTGACAAGCTTAGTTAATAAAAAGTGACAGCTGACATAATACGCTTCGATTTCCGGAGGTTCTGTTACTTGATACAGTGTGACAACCTGATTTAAAAACATTTAACTGAACCACTGAAGCACATACTGAATAAGATTAAAAATTGAATAACCGATGGATCTCAGAAAGAAATCTTTGATGGAGTATCTCTTCTAGGCTCAAAAGCGTTCAGCCTCTTTACTGAGGAGCAGAAGCTGTCAGGTTACTCCTACAGCCCAGCGAGACCAAGGTTTAGGAGAAGACTATTAGCTAGCTCAAGACTATTAACTACCCCAGAAAGTATCTGATGTCTGCTCCCATGTTTGTAGCCACATACTCGTATCTACTCTTACTTCTCTTTGGCTATTTTCAATCTGACCAATTCAGATTTCACAGTGCTCAGGGTGAAGGTGTTCACTCTTGACTTGGAACCAAACCTTATCTTAGCCACTACCAGGCTTTCTGTTAAGTTCTGTGGACTTTGGCTAAGGTCCCCATCGTGATATTCAAATAATTCAAAATTCCACCAATTTGTTGTGCCTAAACAGTAGTGAAAGCCAGACTCCCCAGTGGCCCTGGAGACTTCTTCAAAGAGCTGATAGGAAACACCAGGCACAGAGATTTAGGTGAAAACAAGCTCCTGTGTATTTCTAGTGCTTGGGTGTAGCTTTCAGTCACACTAAACAACAGGTGGAACAACAGGAGACCGGTAAAACAACCGGTGCACACACCTTGCCCTGCACAGTATAATCCCCTAAGAACATTGGTTGAAAACAGAAGATTTTGGCATTTATAGATATAAAAAATTTTGGCAGATCCAGGCCTTGTGCAAAGCTGAGCAAACTGCTCTCCAGAGCCCTGCTGATGGAGTAACGGCTTCATAGCTACAACCACTGCACACACTGAGATGACAGATGCAATGGACAGAGAGAATTAAAATATAATTCACATCACACCCACGATATATATTTACATTAATTGCCAATCTGATTGTTGCACTATATAATCCCTGAAAAAAAATAATATTGAGGGAGCCTGAGCATAAATAGACTTTTTTATATGGGCACCAGTAGGCATGAAAAATAAATCAGAAAAGCAGTGGTGATCACACAATGCTGTCTGAGCCTCTGGCACGGAAGCAAGAGGTTTGCAATTTATCATGAGTTACGAAGGCAGCAGGAACCCTACAATTCCTAGTGTGAAGCCGCAGAATTGTCCTGCAGTCAGCAATTTAGTCTGAACCATTTCACTAAAATACCTTTTTGTGCTTTGCAACGTAACTTCAGTTTGAGACAAGGGGTTTGAATTTAGGAAAGCAAAGAACACAGAGTGAGAAGAGTCTCCAGAGCGCAGTGGAGAGCTCTGCAAGCTCAAGAAGACAGAGCTATCAGCTCTCCAGCAGCTCCTCACTGTGGGTAATCATATTATAATATGCTTTCCTCTCCTGTAGGGGCTGATAAAAATATGTATATATAACGGGGCCAAGATGCATGTTTCTACCTTTTTTAAAGCCTGGTTTCTTACTGTGGCAGTAACTTGTTTTCTGTTTAACTCATGCAAGTAAAAAAATGCTAGAACATGGGCATCTTTCCCAGTCTCTTTAAACATACGGTCTTTATAGGAGGGATGAGGCTTTAGCTGCTCCCACTCCAAACAGCATAAGGAGCTCACTCTGTCCTCTGCTGTGGCTTTCATTTGACAAGATTACATAGATGCAAACCTCAGGTAATGCAAGTTGGTTTAGCTTGATCTCACATTTCTAGTACAACTCGTGTTGGTTTGGACTGTGGGGAAGAAGGATCATACAAATAGATGCTTCATCTAAAAAATTCTGTACAAGCCATGGACCTTTTTTTTTTGGAAGAATCCTGGGGAAACTGTGAGGTTCCTATTCAACTGCTACCAAGCCTTTGAAAATGCCTTAAGATTTTTCAATAAATACATTGTGGTCCAGCCTTGTAACTTTTTATGGCATAAAATAGCACTCCAATGGACAACCAAATTACAGTCAAGGGGTGGGTCTCAGAAAGGTCCTCCAGCCCTTTTGTCTTTCTCAATTATAATGTGTCTTTACAGTAATTTTGAGATCCTACCCAATAACACGCTGTAAGAATGGAAGACTGGTTTTACAGCCCACAGGTGGCATCCTCTCCCTGGCTGCGGTCGGATGCTGCAGCAAGGGAAGCAGGCAGTTGTACTGCCCCCAAGTTCTCTCCCTGACTCAAAAAAAATAATATTAAAAATTGTCGATCAGAGACTTACTAAACAAGAGGTGCTTGCCTTAGCATTTAATGCCCTCTGATGGGTTCTTTTCAATGAATTTATCTAGTTGTTGTTTTGACGCTCCGTGCTCAAGGGTTTACACGGATAATCTGCGGAGTATGTAAACCCCTCTCCTTTGTATGCTTTGAACTTTCTGCTTGCTGGTGTAATTATATGTCTCTCAGATCTTATAACTGGAAGTGTCAGAGCCATCATTCATTCCCCATTAACCCTTTCTGAGCTGCCTATGCCCTGAAACTATTGTTTCTTAAGGCATATAGAGCCGGTTTGTTTTTTTTTCTTTTTAAATAAGTGTAATGTCAAAGTGCACATTGGTCATAAACCAGTTTTTCTGTCTCACTCTAAGACAAAACTTTTCTTCCCAACAATCATATCCTTAGTGATGCAACATTGTTCTTCTTCCAAATTGTTAGCCATCAGAGAGCTTCCTCCTATCTTCAGTGCCCAGTCCATAAATTCCAAAGAGTGGATGCTGTCCACTGCCTGGTGGATATATATTATCACAATAATGAGGAATTGCACAGCATGAATTGCACTTTGAGACACACAGTGCTTTAAAGCCTTTTCTGAGGCTGTCCTTGCATAAATAAGCTGTGTTTACTTGGATAGTGGAACAACTACCACATTTCACATGGCAGCAAGTAGTATGGGAAGGTCCAATATGAAAAAAGCCTTAAATCATAAAAATCTTCAATTCGTACAGACTCAGCACTATTTTCTATTTTCATCATTTACAGGAAATGGGCAATTATGAAGGTTCTAACCGTGCTCAATTATCTTGGGCCTATTTCAAAACTGATTGCTGTCTTTTGAAGCCCGTTTGATTAAAATGAAGGACAGGGTTGTTAGGTAGGATAGTCAAGTAGCACAAACCGGTAAAAAAGAGTGCCTTAGCTCAGCAGTTTCTTTCTGAACTAGCTGCGATGCCCTCAACCACAAATCTTGGCTCCCTTCCTGACCAGAGCAACCTCAGAGATGGATCTTCTGTTCAGCTTCCAATAGCCAGGAGGTGGAGTCGAGAGGCTTCAGCATGGCCCAGCCTAACCCATAGCTCACTGGCCTCTTCAGATGAGCAGTCTATTAGAGAGATGTGCCCAAAAATAAAAAAATATAAAACCATGAAGTTTTGAATGGATCATAAAGACCATAAAGCTCCTGAACCAGCACACGCTTCTGAATTTGCTGGCCAGACATATTTTGTGTGGTTAGCAGAAGCCAGTGCTTCTTGGGGGGAAAACATGATTGAAGAAATGGCACAGGGAAAGGAAAACAAGACGAAATTGTCTGCAGCCAGCCCCGCTCAGACAATATGGATTTGAATTTCAATTCACTGTAAACAAGCAGCCCATCTCCGAGCGTGTCAGCGGTTTTAATGTCATGTCATCCAATCAACACGGGCTGTGTTCTGGGAATCAGAAAGCACTTCTGCATTCATGGGAGAGAAGACTTTCGTCTTGTTTGACTAATTCCGCCTACTAAATCCTACCTCCCTCAGCTCTTCCCGGCGGCAAAGACCAGCCTTCCCTTTCTGGCCTTGGAGAATGCCTCTCAGAGCTGCAGCAAGTTCACCGATCCTCCCAGGCTGTTGGACAGAAAGAAGTAGAAAATCACTCTACAGAAAGTGGCATTTCTTCTTCTGGGATGAAGTCATAACGTACCACCGGTAAACACTTCTAAGGTGAACTGTCGATTTTGAAAGCACAAATTTGCTTGAAAATATTGAGCTAGCTCTTCAGCTGCTGAAGACTGGCAGGGATCTATTTAATTCAATGGAGACGTGTTAATTTGAACTAAAGAGCTGACCCTCTGTGCCTACCCATATTAAATTACTATATTAGACAGATTGCAGATAATTATAATCCTGCGTGTTTCGGTTTATTGACACTGTGTCTCTGGGAGCACTCTCTTAAAGGAATTTAGCCATTCACTTCAATTACAGAAACACACGTACAGGCTCCCAAACTAAAACTGAAAAAAAAAACCAACCCTGAGATAAAAGACTGTAAAACCACAGCAACTGGCAGAGAAATTATAGGCTGGTCTAATATTTGATCTGCTTTCAGCTCACTGTAAAAACATTGCCTACCAAGCTGGCAAGACTTGAATTATTCCTTAAAATTCAATTCATGATCTTTGTCATGCAACATCAACCTGCACATGTAAGTCCATGTGATCCCTCCTTTTTGTTTGCTTTTTTTCCCCTTGTGTTTCCATGTCACCGGTAAAAGACTGTGACTCTGGTTTAGCAGGTAAGTCTAATCCTTCCCTACAATTTAGTTACTCCTTGTCTGTCTTGTGGAAGGAGGGTTTCATTTCCTCATACATCATTAAAGAGAAAGTTGTGAACTACACTGCGTGTCTTATCATGTGTGGTGGGAATGGTACCACATGAAGATATTAAAAATACCATTGGGCACTAAAGCAACCAGGTCTAGCTTTAAGGTTAGTCCCGCTTTATCCAAACTCTGGACCATGTGACCTCCAGGGTCTCCTCCAACCTGAACCATTCTGTGATGCTGGATGGCACGGTAGTAGAAGAGACAGGTATTTTGAGAGGATCTAAGGTGGTGCAGGTCTCTGGAAGACCAATGGATTCAGAAGGCCTAGACGCTACTTTGAACACACCCCACAACATCCTGTTTGACCAACCACTCTGAGGCAGCTTCTGCACCATCAATTCCCCGTGAAGCTGAAGACCCTAGTAATGCCTGCATTGCATGAGCAATTGCCTATGGCCAACAGCAAGAGCCAGCCTAGCCTGGGGTCACTCCAGCATCTTTCCCAACTGAAAAACAGGGCTACATATAGTGAGATAAATCAACCGCATTCGAAGGATACCTGCTCCATAGCTATGGAGGCCATCAGATGGGAAAGGAAAACATCTATGAATAACACATACTAGCATCCAATACTGCAGAAACCCATCCAATTTATCTGCCAATTTATCTGGAATAGAAATCAGCTGGGAGGGATTGCAGATAAGTGGGGAATGTGAAAACATGATTTTAAATGTTTGGTAAGTACTTTTCAAAGCAATATTAACATTAATAATTCCTGCCGGCATTTGGACCTCCGTTGTCACCCACTCACTTTGGCATCTTATCATACATGAAAACTTTTGTCGTTTAAACCGGTTAGTAACATCCCCCAATATTCCCACTAGCACTTAACTTTTAATTTGTCATAATTTAGCGTTCCCACTTCATCTGTTTGTGTGATTTTTTTAACTTCTTCTGTGTATGGTAACGCCACGTGTTGAAGAGGGCAAGATGCAGAATCATTTCCAGCCCACGGAGGTCCAAATTTCACTAGACAGCTCTCTCCAATATTCTGATTCGTGAACTTTGGTGCCACCTCTGTTCAGCCTAGGATCTAGGAGCTCTTTTTCATTTAAAGCCACCCAGCTGCCCTTTGTGTGCATTGAAACTACAGCTGAAGCCAACAGACCTGTGTGTGCAGGAGGGATCCTAATACCACAGACTTACTGGGGTCACCCCGTGGTACAAAAACATGGCTTAATAGACAAATGCCTTTACAGTACACCACAGTGCCACACAAAGGTACCCAAATCAACTGAGATACCGACACCTTATGGCAGTGATCCATCAGGATGATTCATCTATTTCTCACCTTTAACAACCGGCACTCCATTATCTTCTTGCAGTCATGAGAGAGGTACCTCCAGGTGTTGATTACCTGCATCTTGGCAAGGAAAATTGCTAGCAGGGAGTTCCGCAAGGTCAGACTGACCTCCAACACACTTGAGGTGCCTTGGCATGAGAGAAGTCTTTGGGGGATCACTGGCCAATATAAGGAATATGATGAAGCAGCTATATGAAATGTAGCAGCAGTAATATTCCCAATACGAATTCAGCTTTTCAAAGTTGCAATATTTTGAGTTTATTTTCTCATAAGAACTCTAGGATAAGTCTAGGCCAGGAGCGATTGGCTCTCTACAGACCAGAATTAAGAAATAAAATGAACACCAGTGAATAGCCATAAGCCTTTAAAATGCACTGGATATCATATCTTGCTGATACTTTACTATTATCTTTATCTCAAGAAAATAACACAAAATCAGAAGTATGACTGGCCTGTCCTTATTACACGTTTAATTTTGATACCTGCCAAAATAAATGCATCTTCAGTATATAGAGGGAGCTGAGGACAACATGCTGGACAGTGGCACATGCACCTTTTGGAGTAACTGAGCTTCAGGAGATGCTGCCTTGCACTGAGACATGACCCCAGCTTGTCTCTCCACGTGTTGCTTTTCCCCATGGCTGGGAAGAGGGGATTGAGTGCACCCTCAGTAAATTCACAAAAGACACCAAGTTGGGTGGGAGTGTTGACCTGCTGGAGGGTAGGAAGGATTTGCAGAGGGATCTGGACAGGCTGGATGGGCTGAGGCCAACGGAGAGGAGAGGAGCAAACACATGGCAAACACAGAACGGCTGAGTCCCACTCTTAGCTACAAGCCAGCCACAGGCAGAAAATAGTTAGGAAAATCCCAGTTGTCAGAACAAAAGGAAATTCCCCTTTAGTCCCACCCCCACAAAGACTATATTAAGTGCAAAATTAGAAAGCATGAAAAAAAGAAGTAGTGATTATTTCAAACATAATAGAATGCTCAGCTCTAGACCTAAAAAAAGACGGTAATGATATGGGCTTACAGAAGATGCTACTTTTCAGATCAGCGTTTGCCTCTCTAACACCCTGTCTATCTGTGAGACGAAAAATACACAAACATATGACGATGCTAAAACGGGGTTATCCACAGGGGTAAGCACATTCACAGGAGGGGGAGGCTGAAAGCCTGCATTTGCCAGTTACTGCTGCTACTTGGTCTCTCTAAACGGACAGTCTCTGCTCCTCTTCTTAAGCCAGCGTTGCTGCAGGACGTGTTCCCCACCAAGACCTGCCCGGTTGCATCTAACCCAGGTGTACGTGGGCATGGGGTGTCTCCTGCTGCTTTGGAGACACCCCATCTCTCCTGCTCACTGCGCGGTCCCACCTGTGTGTGTTGAGTTGCCACCTCCTTCGGTCACTCCCCGAGGTTTCTGTCATCATTGATTGGTAACTAACACTCATCTCCTTGCAAAGCCCTTGGAGCTACTGGGGTTTTTGTAACTAGTTTTATTTTTTGTTAATTTTTAGTTTTATATAATTTTATATATTTTTATATTTTATTTATTTATTATTTTTGTAAGTATTTTCTGCCTGTGGCTGTCTTGTAGCTGAGTGGGACTCAGCCGTCCTGTGTTTGGCACAAGCCGGGCCGTGAGATGACACTGCTGGAAAGCCCTTCAGCCTCTGCAGACTCTGCGGGTTGCCATTCTACGTTAGGACTACAATTGTAGCTTCTTGCTTATTGTATACCCTTGAGAAGTATATTCATTTTTATATCTTACATCTTTTATATACTTTTGAGCGATTCATCAGGAACTTGGAGAGCCAGGATAAATTTGTAAATTATCTATTACTGCAAGAAGTTGTAAGTCCCATCTTGAATGAAGCGTGTTTTCATGCGCTCCACTTGACAAGGAAAATCAAGACTCCATATAAGCAGATCTCCCTTTTTTCAGTGTTATGTTCTTGGCCAGTTTTGAGGGTTCACTGCAGCTTCTGACACACGAGGTCCTCTTCCTCTCAGGCTGACCTCCTGTACTTACTGCCTATGCAGCTTGCTTCTCCTCAGCAAGTTCCTTGCCAGCACTCTGGTGAGGAGCTCTCACTTAGGGCTTCAAGCAACTCTTCCAGAAAGGCTTTTGCCTTTTCTTCGTCTGTGTCATGAGCAAAAACATTTATTTTCCCAGTCTCTGAACAAAACCCCCAGTCTGTATTCCAAGAAAGGCAAAGCCTCGGGCCGGAAACTTGTGAATCATGGAATCATGGAATCACAGGATTGTCAGAGTTTGGAAGGGACCTCTAGAGATCCTCTAGTCCAACCCCCCTGCCAAAGCAGGGCTGCCCAGAGCACATCACTCAGGACTCCATCCAGGTGGGGCTTGAAGGTCTCCAGAGAAGGGGACTCCACACCCTCCCTGGGCAGCCTCTGCCAGGGTTCCATCACCCTCACCGTAAAGAAGTTTTTTCTCTGCACTATTAGGGCATGTTGAAAGACAGATTTAAAGGGAAAAGACGGTTGTGTGCAGGGCCGTGCACACTGCGCTCCATCCTCCCTATACCACGGCAGGGAATCGCAAGCCATCTGAGTAAAACGTTGCTTTGTTCTTTCTCATTCAAACAAAACTAAGCTGGCATTACTTTCAGCGCTGCAGCATTTGGTATGCCTTGCAGGAAACTTGCCAGGTACATATCGGAGCCAGAGGTGCAGATGTTCTTAAGGAAAATGCAGACACAATAAAGCTTTGTCAAGGTAAGTAATAGCTACTGACTCCCTCCCTCCTGCAGGAGCTTTGACTCCAATGGAAAGGACTGAACCCTATACACAGAAGACTAACTGGCTCTTGCACAATACCTCCACTGCCTTCCACATGCATAACATTTCTTCAGGACTAGACATATTTGACGTATTTGTCTTCATTTACCCAGCACCACCATATCTCCTTTAGGAAACGTCTGATTCCCACCAATGCTTACGACAGGAGCCCGCAAGCCTCTCTCTCCCAGCCGAAGGACAGGCCAGCCAAACGTGATGCAAGAACACCTATCTCACAGACATTCTTTCTTCTTTATGAGGAACATAGGCAGACCTTAGCAATAAACCTTCGGGACAATCTCAGGATTCCTTCTGGAGAGCGGAAGGGAGTATTCGTAGAGATGCACATAAAACTTGTGGGATAAGTTTGGAATTAAATGCGTAAAGAGACAAGAAATGAGGGAGGAAAAAAAGGAAGTCGGACTAAAAAACTGCAGCTATAGGCATCATAACCAACACAGAAACCAACAGGTTGCGTGTATCCCATGTCTAGATCAAAACCACTGCCAAAAAATCCCACAAACCCCTTTCCAAGCAAAAATTGACTTACCAGTTTTAAGATAGCACTAAAATAAAATGTTACTAAATCAAAGAATCACATGGGGTTGGAAGGGACCTCTGGAGATCATCCAGTCCAACCCCCCTGCCAAAGCAGGTCCACCCACAGC
>JAOTQQ010000012.1:21026887-21040155 GCA_026546715.1 Gallinago undulata | reverse complement strand
GTTCAGCCCACAGGCCACCAACACCCCCAGGTCCTTTTCTGCCCGGCAGCTCCAGCCACTCTGCCCCAGCCTGTAGCAACATTTCAGGACTCTCTCAACCTCTTCGTACAGAGGTCTGATGCAAATTCTTCCACTTTTCTCTCCTCTGAAAAACGGACAAGAACTGGCAGATGTAGTGCACGGGGCAGTGATAGCCACATGGGGTGACACACAGCCAGTTGTTTACAAGTACACACACACGGACACCCTACAATTTAGCTTCAGAAGGAAACAATTTTAAAATGCTATTATTTCTTCCTCTTCTCTTGTAACGAACTGTTTCTTCCAATCTCCTAGTCATTACATATACCGTTTTTCACGTTTCAGCCATGAATCCCTTAGCTGAATGGGGATTTCCAAACTTTTCAACTTTAGACACAAAATTTACTACGGAGTGAGTGGATGACATTGCAATATTTACTCAGTTTTCGTTGTTAAGAATGGCATGGTCTGATAACGGGCACCAAGCAGAAAAGGCACTCAGAGGCTGGGCAAAGAGAAGGAAAATAATTGTTTTACTGGAAAATCCTATCTTGATGATTGGAATAGCAATTAATTTTCTTTTTGAAGCTACTTTTCTGAGCAGGGCAGGCTTTTATAAACTGCATGACTGTAGCTGTAGGAATCTAGAGTATTGGGTTCTAAGAAATCATGAGTTAAAAATAAATGTTTCCGAGAGATAATAGATCTATTTATATGACAATTCCTATTGTCATGTAACGGTGAGGGTACAGCTGAAGGCATGCAGTGGTGAACATCTGGACATCCATCCCCATGTCGTACCTGTGCTACCCACCCTGTCACCCCTCCTGCACACTGCATACGATACTACAGGAATACATTTTCTTATCATATTAATAATTGCACCTGATTCTCATGCTCTACATTTACAGTTGGGGAAGCGTAAGCAGAAAGACTCACCTGGCCTTTTGCATGTAAAAGTTGTTATTTTATCTCAATGCAACAAATAAAGAGTACTTAATCACATATAATGATTACTTAGCAGCAGGCAGAGATTCAAATAGCAAAATGTATATATTCTTTTACAAGATATAGAAATGTTCCGCTCTGCCGGCTTACAGCAGCTGAAGGAACAAGCATAATGACATTTTCAAGCAAAAAGAAAGAAATCTGGCTTATTTGTAGAAGCAAGGCAAAAGGCGACGGGAGATGTGAATTCTCTTTCTCAAATTAGAGAAAACATTTGGAAATACGTGCCTTGAACTCTCTGCTTTTACATTTGCTGATGGAATGCCTGATAGAATCAGAGTCCTGCTACTAGACTCCAAAAGATCAATACTGGAGTTGGTAGGAATTTTTCTGGTAAGATAGCTTTCTGTCACAAATATGTCAACTGCTCAAAACCAAAAGTCTGTGTACCTTGATAAACAATATTTGAAAATTAGTGGACTGAGCTTTTTTGGCCTCTTTATTCTCATGTTTTCCAAGCGTTAACTCTTTCTTGAAAATTTTCCCGGAACCCTTTTTGTGATTTTCAGTATCCTTTATGAGGAAACAAGGATGGGAAGCAATGGTGAAGTAGGACTTGAGTCACTGTCACTACAGCTTCGAGGTATTCCATCTTCAGTATTCACCTTCAGCATATTCAGGGACTACAGCTATTGAACAATATCTCAGTATCTACAAACTGACACTTTGACTACAACTTTGTTCAGACAGCAATTATAAACTCTGTGTGTCTATGGCCTAAACAGACTCATGTTAATATGTACACAGCACTATTGCAGCATGCAATGACCACTAATTATTTAATATGTCCTCGTTACAAGTTGCATTTGGAAGCACGATGACTAAGGCCTCAGAAATACAAACTAATTATGTATAATGCATATTGCATATAAGATGATTTTCTGGAGCTTTCTTGCTTGAAAAAATTATGTCATAAAAAATATTTTCTTTTCTGGTTTTTTATGCTTAAGAAATATAACCTCATGTAATCTGTCCTCTTAAGCATTCTTAAGAGATTACATGAGCGGAAAACATAAATGTATTCAAGTACAAGAGCTTTAGAAAAGGTAAACAGTGTTTGTGTCCATTCTATCGTGAGGGCAGGAACTAAACCTTCAGTCTAAGGTACCCAGGAAATCCTCCTTGTCAGCATCCACTGGTTCTTAGACATCTGAAATGCAGCCCTTTTATACAAAGATATATAAAATGAGAGTATTCTGAGGGGATAAGGTTTGTAATGAAAAACCACATTAGAACGTGGGTTTTGGGTCCACACCCAAAATGCCAATTTGTTTTCAGGGGAGTAAGTGCCTTGAGATAGTTCATATTTTCACTACTTTTCCTCAATTGTGTTGAACTTTTATAACACAATGATACAATTTGTTTATATTTGCAAGCAAAACAGTTGGTAACAGAAAACATCCCCGTTTCAATAGTCTGCCATGGAAAGACACCAGGGGCGTGGGTTTAACCTACACGAAGCACCCTTCCTACAGTGACATGCCAATTGATTTACATGCTCTTGCATCACACGCCTAGAGGCAAAATACAAACAGCTCTCAGATGAAGCCCACGAGCTGTTTAACAGGGCACATCGGTACGAAACCATGCTCCAAGCCTTGAAGAGGAGAATGTTTTACCCAAGTCTGCTACCAGAAATTTTTGGACAGCATAGCACATACTTACCACATTTTGTAGCACGTGCTTACACCTTCAAAAATCTAGGACTGCAAGAGTAGTCCCAAAACCTAGGCATAAAAGCTTATCTTTAAGCTGACTACACCAAAGCAAGCTGCCATGAACACATTAATCTGCACCAATTGCTTTATGTGGCTTTAATGTCGGTCTGATTCTGGAGGTTTCCATCAGTCTGGTTTTCTAGTGAGGGAAGACACTTTCCCTGGTGCTTCAGTACACCAAGGCTCAACACTAACAAACAGACTGATGTCTTGAGAAAAAACGATGTCTCTCCTGATGCAACGCTTATATCCTGAAAGATTAAATAGCAGAGCTCTGCTTTGCCTTGCCCCCTCCCTGTTCTTGACCCACCGACTCACAAGTCCAGCTGGTGGAGGAGTTAGCAGTGCCTTCATTAACGCTTCTGTACCAAAATAATCTCTGTACGCCTTATCTGACTCTTATTAGGTCAACTAAGTATAGGAGCAAATCGTATCACTAGACTGGGAATCTAACTCAAATCCTGAGAAAAACGTATTGTGAGTCTACCGATACGTTATAATGTCATAATCCTTCCTGGGTATTTCACTGAAGCTGTAGTTTTAAAAATGCTTCTGCAGGTCTTTAAAGAAAAGACAGGAAAATCCTCCTGCTGCCCCTTAAGAAACAAAATTTGGGGGTTTTAAACTGCACCGAAACCGTTTTTTCTTCTGTATCTGCAAAATCAAATGCACGTGCATTTGGGAGTCTTTGTACTGCTGGGAGTGTTTGACTGGCATCTTCAAATAAATTGTTCATGGTCCAAGTACTCAGGTGTAAAGTTTAAACAATTGAATTTTGAGTTGAAGCAGCAAGCTTGGCACCTGCTATGTCATGGTTTATAAAAATATATCTGTTTGAACCTGAAGCCCTGTCTGCACTAGTAGCAGCACTTGCTTATCAGTCAGGATGCTTGCTTCTAAATCACTCAAACATACATGAAAATAGAAAATATCCTGTACCCTTAGATGTCTGTGTGTTTTGGTACATAAAACAGAAGATGTGTCTTGGACTTAAATTCCTTTATGAAGTGTTAGATGAGGATTTGATCACTACCCCACAACTTTCAATATTAAGCAAAAGCGATGCTCAACAGAGAGTTCTTAGTAAAATAGGGTTAATGGACTATGAGAATGAGATCAATAGAGCACTTGAATATGTGCTTAAATTCAAGCATCATCTGCTTTTTTTGACCTCATGTCTACAACATATCCATCAATATTCAGCACTTTTACCCAAACCTTGCAAAATACTTTCCCATAGCAAGTGACAGACATCAGCTCTCACTGCTAATACTCTAAATGTCAAAATAAAGGAAAGTCCTTTAATTTGGCATCTTTCATGAACGCTAAATTCACGCAAAAAAGATTAAGAAGGGGAGAGTCCCCAGCCTAGTTTAGCAGGACGAGGCAGTTTGTACCGAGTTGCGATGAAGCCCTGGAAGTGTGGATTTACTCTGTTTTCAAAGCAGTTCTAAAGGTACTGTTCAAAGGCAGCGCTGAGCGTAACATTGATTCTGCTAATGTCTTCAGGCTGCCAAATGCATTTTAAAAAATCACTGTTTAGAATGCATCCTTACACCAACACGTACCCGTGTTATTGGACAACAAAAGGAGTGGCCGCCGTCTCCCTGTCCAGCAAGAAGGGTGCAAGAAAGGAATATTTCTGTTGCGGTACAATAACAAAGCTGCAGATGACAACTGCATTTTCCTACCAGTTTCAGCCCTGATAGGTCAGTACAATCACTATCACACCACCCTTCAGCTTGCTGTATCAAAAAAATTAGAACAGACAGGCACCACTTTAAGGCAGTTGGGACAATTTACCTTGACTTAATAGGGTTTGCTGTGGGAGTGTGGCTGGGCGTACAAACAGTCCTACAGATATTTTCACACCTTTCTTTGGTGCTTCATAGTATGGGCTGCCTTCAGGATATTGCTCATCGAGATATTTAGCTTTCTCAGAACAGTTGCTTAGTCTTTTTTTAATATAATATTTCAGTCTTCATTCTATTAAATACTGGCAGATATTTTTTTTAAATGTTCATCAGGTTCAGATATAGGCAACGACAACATTTTTTTTCCAGGTTTTTTACGGCTGCTTGCTGTCCACTTTATTTTATGTGCAGAGATATTTTGGAGCTGAGCAGCGTATTGCTTCCGCTGCACTCCCACCAGAAACACCAGTAGAGCCCTACTGGTAGCAGACACTCTCTGAGTACCTTCTTTTCTAGACAAAGCAGCTATTTAAGGGAGCTTGGAAAATTAGTAACAAATGTTTTCCATTTGTTTGGAAAACATCATGTTTTCCATTAAGTTGAGGTACATTTTAATATCGGTGTAAAGCTGTCCTTGCTAATGGAGGCATTCACTTCTCGGGGTTCCTGAGGTAGGTGATATGACTGAAAGGAAGCTATGACCAGGGTCCTCACCAGCTGGGTTGTGTTTTGAGGGCCACTGTCTGGAAAAATGACTATACATCAAGCACTGAGCATTGTGTCTGGCTGAGTCCAAAAGCCTGGCATGTAACATCATCCCTGTCTTGTAAGTGTTCTCCCTAATTAACAGAGGAAGCCACAATTTGACAGAACACAAGTAGCTGGATCTGGATCCACATATTTCTAGCAAACTGGCACCCGTGCTACAGACAATTATATTAAATATTCATATCAAGTTAACATTTCTGAATTAATAGCTTTTCAAACAGGAAACAAAAATATACCCCAAATTTGTAAAATGTGCCTATTATCTCTGATTAATTTGTCCCATCTGTTTTGCTCAGAGAATTATCTCTCTGTAAACATGGGCTTCCATAAATGATTATTTTCGCTGCTACAAACAAGAGGAGGAATTGCAGTAACTGTAATTTTCACACCCCTTTGCACAGAAGTAAGTGATTATACAATCTGCATGACAATATAGGAACTCAGCCTTACAGCTTCTGCAAGGCAATTAAATGGGCAGGTACAGTGTCCCAAGTGCAGCGTCTGAGATAATTAATATAATATTCAGCACGGCAAACTGTAGCTTTGTCTCCTAAAATGGGAGCTCTTCTGATTTATCTGTCACTGAGGGAGGAGAAAAAAACATTCCCGTTCATAATAGGAATATTGTGACATGAGACTTGGTAAGTTATCCAACATAAGCAAGGCAATAAATCAAAGAACGCAGCAGCCAAATTTGTAAAGAAAGAATGCTTGCAGTGGAAAGAGAACTGTCCTTGACTTTCTTCCTCGGGATGTAAAACTAAGATTCAACAGCAAATATGATATGAATAGAAATAAAAATGTACATATAAAGTAACTGCAACTCTATCCTCAGAAATCAAAACTCGGGAAAAATGAGCAATCTCCCCTGTGAGATTTTGCAATTGATGAAGGCTGCTTCAGGATGCTGTCAGCTCATAATTTAGACAACACAAAACCAGCTGCTTTTGATGCTTGATCCTGTTTTTGTGCATGTGTTCTTCCGCTGCATGCGTCCGAGGATGCATGTGCAGCTTTCCCTTCTTTGCTACCTTTTGTCTTCCTTTTTTTTTTTTTTTTTTTTTTCCCCTTTTTTTTTTGCCTGGAAGCTCAACACAAAGAAAGAAGGACTGAGTAATGCACCTCAGGCTGGAAGAGTCTCTCCAGGGGGAAATGCCCACACAGCACACCATCGGACGCGGTGAGGCTCCACATGGGAGCACGGGGCTTCCCACGTGCAAGAGCCTGCAGGAGCAGGGGAATTAATGATGCAAAATGTTGTTTAAAGGAGGCACTTGACTAAAGAGCAAAAAAAAATATAGATAGAAAACTCAACGAGCTCCTTGTAACGGCAAAGTGCAAACTGTATTTTTTTTTCTTTGTCCTGCCTTTCTCCCACATTCGATACGAGAAAATCCCTTTTATTTGTTTGCCCGATCTCCAGTTGGTTATTCTCGAACACCTGTCTGTTTTCCCCATTCCCCACGGCTACTTCAATCCCTGCATGGTGTGCACAAGGCAGAAGGGAAACATTTTTACTCTCACAGCCAGATTCTTGTCCCTGTTAGAAATTTTGCAAGTGAGGAATTATGCAGAAAGAGGTAAATCCAGGTCACCCTCACTCCAGCGAGTCCCAGCTGCTGCACCAGCCCCTGGAAGTGACAGTAGCGAGCCTTGAAATTCCCACAGCTATGTAATAGGGCTGAAAGCAATACCATCTCGTATACAGTTGGTATCACACAAATTAATACAGTGTAAATTCTGCTATTTTGCTGCTCACCCCAGCAGCCCTTTCTTTCCCTTTCAGAGAAGTAGCTGTGCCGATCGATAGCTGGAAAATGTGTTAGACTCTGAGAAAATTGTTTGCCTTGTGAAAACTGGTTCTCTCCTGTAAACGTTTGCTTTTAAATAGCAGGGACTGCAGCTGCATTCTAGATTGAGCAAGCCAGCAGGGGCTGCTCACCCTAGTCGGACTCGAAAGGGGCAGTCGTTTCTGCTTCTATCCATCAGCCTCAAACTTGACCCCTCTCCTTCCCAACTTACGGGGCAATGCCAAGGGACTGCAGGATCCAGATCATTAAACATGGACAAGTCCTAAAGCGAAGCAGAGGGACAGTCAATTGGAGGTGGAACGCAGCAGATTTATATCCACTAGGTAAAAGAAAAAGGACTCCTAAACGGGCTGGAGCAGCTGTGAAACTAGCCTGCCACAAGCAAGGATGAAGCACAGCAATCTCAGAAAAGGAACTCTTTGCTATCCAGCTCAAAAAGCAATTACCATAGATAAAAAGCAAGTTCCTGGCAGGGCAGGCAAACTGTCAGGGCTCAATTCCTAAATAGCAGTCTGATCCCAGGGGAGGTGCCAGGTCCCTTACAGACCGACCATGGCGGCAGCTGACTGAGAAGATGACAGCGGAGCAGGAGGGGGGGAGACTGTCCCTCCCAAACACACCCATGTGGTCCAGGAAGGGAGGCAGGAAAGAGAGGATTCCGCACAAAAATGACTGTTCTTGAGGCAGGTGGGGGGGCACACAATACAGTCAGGGTTGGTAAGAGCGAGCTCCAGCTTTGCAAATCAGAACTGAAACTCTCAGGCATTTAAATTTTTAATTGAATTCGCCTTTAGCGGGCAAAATCTGATCAAGATTAGTGTTTGGTAGTTAATTTCATGGATCAGAAAAATTGTTGCATAATCTCCCAAACATAATTCTGTAAGGCCTAAAGCTGAATTATGTGTTTGCTGTGAGTGCAAACTAATGCTATTTTTTTAATAAAAGAGGAAATTATAATATATTACATTGTATGGGGAGGCATCTGTTTGGTCTAGTGTTGTGCATTGGTTTTTATCAAAATAAAAGAAAAAATCAGGGAAAAGATCAAGGTTAAAATGAAGAGTTAGGGGAAGACTGGAGAAAATGCAATATCTTTCATTTCTCTAAAAGAAACTTTTGAACCGTGTGTCTCATGAGCCATGACAGGGAGCAAAAACTGAGAAGATAGAGCAGAGCAAGAAGCTGGACACTGAAGCATGGAAAGATGTATGCTTAGTGTTACTTAGAGAGACAGGTGAAAACAATGGGTAAGTGAACAAGTGAGAATAAAAGAAGCATCAAGAAGATGTGTTTGAAGCTGAAGTGGTAGCAGATGGCCATACTGCAAGAAGGGAAAATAAAGAAACTCCACTTGTGAAAAAAATAGAGGCCAATAACAAAAAAAAAAAAAAAGAAAAAGCCATCACAAATATAACTTTTTGGATGCGGATGGCTGGAGACAGATCTATCAAAGTTTTACTCAGTAGGGAAATGGTTGAAGGCATGGTGTGACGACTCCTTTGCTGTGTGTGTCGTGCTTTGGATCAGGCTAACAGTGCAGTTAGTGCCTTGGTACAGGCAAGCTAAGGCATGCATGGGTGTATCATGATCACTAGATAACCTAGATAGCATTATACCTACAAATACTTGAGCTTTCCTTGATCTAGCAGTAACCAATTTCAGATCCATCTGTTCCGTTTTGGATAGCAGCCTGGACGTTTCATGCTAACTTCAAATGCTTATAAATTGCCATCAGCTGTTTCTTCTATTAAATGATGTTCATAATTCAACAACTGTCTGGACAGAACAAGGGCTATGATCTCCTCACTAATTTAAAAAAGGCTACTTAGAGGATGGGGCATAGAAGACTTGATCCTGTGCCCCTAAATTCACTCCTCGGTTTAACGAACACTACTTAAGAGCATCTTTCTGTGCTCGAATTAGCAGAAAAACACATTGAAACAAAACCTTTGCTTTAAGCAAAAGGTTTGTAAGCCAGATTTTATCTTTTCTTAAATATAAGCAATCCCGTGACCTTCAAAGGCCTTTTCCTAAGCAATGGAAATTTGAAGCTATAAAGGACAAATCTTGTTTGCAATAAAGAAATGGGAAGTAAGGAATTGATTTAGGGAGATAAGATTTGATCCAGTGAGTTAGTGGGAAAATAACACAGTCTGGTCTCCCTTTACGGTTCAGTTTGAGCCTGCAGAGCCATCTCCATTTCAATTCCCCTCATTAAAGAGTTTTCTCATTCTCAGTTTCCCTCATTAAAGACATAAAGTTTAAAAGGTGGCAACTAACTGGAAGAAATAGTGTTTGTACAGTGAATTGAAATCTAACAGTCTCAAGTTCTGCCCTCAATTACATCCGCAGGAAGATATTTGTAACTTTGGTACTAATTGCAAGTACAGATGGTTTCGAAGTCATTTATCTGCAGCTCTTGGGATTCATCAGAGGAACGAAGGTTAAATGGCAGGCTGAAGTGACCACTCTTGGTTTACTCATGTGTGTTATCACTGATCACGGGCAGAAACAAGCTCGAATTTTGTGCTACTGACTGAAGTCATCCTAGCACGGAGCAAGAAACAAAGCAGCAGAAGCTTCCAAAATTCCTCCGCATAGTACAACAAAATTAAGTTGAAGTCAATAATACCGACTGAAACAGTAAAAGTCACTCTTTAATTTTTTTTTTATATTCATAAAAAAAATTTCTTTATTTCTTAAAAAGGGATGGAAATTTGGGAACCTTTTACTCTCAACCAGAAGCCCATTATAAATTATGTAAATTGCCCCGTTGTCCCATCTTCCCCTCCAGCAGTGCAACCAGGGATTTCATTCCTCTCCTTCTTCTGTTCCTCAGCCGGGTAACCATCAAGACTAAGACACCTGCAGTTTAAGATTATACGTGACTAGTAAACCTGTCATTTTCTAAAAAAATGTCTGCATAGTCACTTGTCATCTAGACTGAGTATATTTACATACATGCCTTTGAAAAAAACTCCTCTTAACTCAGAAAGCGAACACGTGCTTTTTGCTGAAAATACCTCAGAAACTTACAGACTCCCGGGAAGACTTGTCTGCGTGCCACCCTCTGGGAAAAAAATAAAAATAAAAATCAGTTCAAAACAAAAGCTTGAAAATACTTACCCCCCTGAAATATTAATCAACAAGATAACAGGAGAGGTACCACCATATAACCTGCTTAGAGTTTCTAGCCCAGTGAAAGAAAGAACAGATGAAGGTGCTTAGAGAATTGTATTCAACGGCTGGAAAGCTATAGCTTATTCTAGAGATGCTTGGTCCTCCAATTTCTCTCAATTATAACAAGTTATTTTTTTTCTGCATTATTTCCATATATTTTAAGCAGATAGTAATTCTAAATATAAGGAAAGAAATGGCATTCGGAAATACTATTAAAGCTGAATTCTGCAAACTTTCTTAATGATCAGCTTATCTCAGCTTTTTCTAAATATCCTCCACTAACTCAAATAATAGCATTGTTCTGCCTTTTGTCTCCAGAAAACACTAACTTAATATTCTTCAGAGACATAGTTACTTTTGCTGTTAATGAATAACTTCGTGATATTTCCAGTTAAGTAATAATACTTATATTGGAATATATGGAAATATACTGCTTACTTCTGCTTTTCCTTTAACACTACGTCTGCAGCACATCAGAATTTTTCAAGAACAGCCATTGTCATCTTTGAATAACACTGCTAACCAAAAAGCCCCTTTCAAAATAAAAAGGACACACCTCAAATCCCTTCCAAACAGCCACGGTTGATTTTGAAACCCCGCTTACCACAGTTCATCTAGTTGGCCTAGTGAGTGCTAAAATGTTCCACTCTTACCACAGCCTCCCAAAATGGGGCTCGTTTCAAAGAAAAATACTGTGTTTAATCTAGTTATCAATTACTCTCCGAGTAAGCCAACCTATGGCACGGGTTTTGTATCTCCTGTAACACCTGAATAATTGAGCCCCGAGGAGAAGACTTCAGGCTGGAGGAGGATGGCTTGGTCCCCGGGGTCCCAGTGCAGCAGCTCAGGTGTTCCCACAGCTACCTGGGCTGCAGCTCTGTCCTGGGAAATCCCACCTGGGTCTGGGTGTCTCCATGCACCCTCTGGGTCTGGTAGGCACTTCCCTCCAGGTCAACCTGAAGAGCACAACCCTCACATCAGGTCCAGCATTACCTGCTGCTCTACTGCTCATCTCTCATTACCAGACCTGCTCTACTGCTCATCTCTCTTCTCCCTCTGCCCCTGGAAAGAGAAGACATGCTACTGAAGCTTGTGCACTGCTTTGGTCCTTATTTTCCATCTATTGTTGAAGAGTGGACAGAGTTTACAGCAGTGTCCCAAATGGAGAAACAATCAGTCGTTGACTTTGGCGTCTCTTTTGGTCACTGCATGAGGGACTGTGCAAAAGCACGGGTGGTATTCAGCCATGAGCAGACTGTAATTTCTACAAAAGCTTTCTTCTATCAATTTCTACCAATGCCAAGCAAAATAAAGATCATCTTTTTCTTTCATAGTAAACTGATTCTCCTTCTTTCTGAGCCACGCAAAACGGATGCTAGTTTGTGATGACACTGACAGTTGCCACTGCTATTTGTACGGCAGCAGAGCTGAGGGGACTTGGGAGAGTTTTGTTTTCCCCAATTTGGCGAGCCATTTAATGCGGTAATCAATTCAATATTTCTAGGAAGCCCACAACCTGGTTTTCAGACTTGAGAAAGGGGATACAAATGCCAGATAGATTACATAAGGTTGTGTATCACCCAAACTGGGAATCCAGTGTCACGGGTGCAGACTCTGCCAGCTGCTGACTTGTTTTCACTGTTCACTACCCATTAGCTCCGTACGAGACAGTCTCATTACTTTATGTTTACAAGCCCGTTTTGTAGCAGGTTGAAGTCAAGGACATAAAAAATAAAAACATAGTACCTTGCTTTGATTTGGACATACTGAAGATTGCTTTAAAGAGAAACTCATTCTGTGTGTGTAAAAATGCAGATTGAATACGGTTTTACTTTGTACCTACCCAAATTTTAATATCGCTTTTATATTTTAAAACACAAAAGAGATGTAGAAGTGCAGGCCTTATGTAAAATTCATCGCAAATCTTCAAAACAGGTTTGATATGGCCAGTGACAAATGATGTCCCGTAATGCATTGCATGCCTATTTTTAACATAGTTCTCATACATAATTTCTCCTGCACTGATTGCCCTGCAATAGGAACATGTTGAAATAATAGGCATTATAAATGACAGGCTTTCACATCTCCACTTAATCTTCGCAGGACCCGTACTCACTTGACTTCATATGAGAAGCAAATAAAAACCAGTGACACTGACAACTGGAACCACCCCAGCAGCTTAGCTCCAGCCATCTATCCGTGTTAATCACTGCTGCATACACACAGGGACTGGCTGCTAACGGGAAAGACCCCAAGCATTTCACCTGCTTCACCTTCTTCATCCTCACTTTACTGGGCAGCGATTTCCCTTTCAGTTGAGGTCCCAAAGGTTGAGCCCTCCCCACACCAATATCATCAGTCACTGTGCACCCTACCCCTCAGGTCTAAGTATCCTCACAATATCCTTGTTTTCCTTCTTTTCTTTTCTTTTCTTTTCTTTTCTTTTCTTTTCTTTTCTTTTCTTTTCTTTTCTTTTCTTTTCTTTTCTTTTTTTTTTTTTAAGCCAAAATTCCATTTCTCCACCACTTTCATAAAAGCACAACTTTCTCTTACCTCCTACCTCTCTAAAGTTGTTTACTTCTGCACTATCCTCATTTTTCATCCACTACCTCCACTTTTGCCCTTTATTGTAAGATAGATGACAAAAGGCTGGAGCATCAGCATGCATTGGCTTTCATTCCCAATTTTGCCCACTCACTTTCTGCATCACAGGATTATCTAGGATTGGAATAAAAGTGAGAATCCAGCTACCCCAGGCAATTCACAGACGTATTACAGGCCGGCACACCAGAACCCTTGGCAGGCACCGAGCTGCGGGGCTGAGCATGGCCTCAGGCTCTGCAGAGTAGGATGCAGAGTCATTGCTGGCCCTGACCTGGTACGAATGGGGACTGGGAAGGACTCAAAGTAGAATGGACAGCAATGAGAACATCAGGTAGTTCTCCCAGAATCACGCAATTGTTGGAGTTGGAAGGGACCTTCTGGAGATCCTCTAGTCCCACTCCCCTGCCAAAGCAGGGCTGCCCAGAGCACATCACTCAGGACTCCATCCAGGTGGGGCTTGAAGA
>JAOTQQ010000012.1:20987191-21017522 GCA_026546715.1 Gallinago undulata | reverse complement strand
ACCAGGGGAGGTTCAGATTGGATATCAGGAAAAATTTTTACACTGAAAGGGTTATTAAGCCTTGGAATGGGCTGCCCTGGGAAGTGGTTGAGGCACCATCCCTGAAGATATTCAAAAGATGAGTTGGTGCTCGGGTATATGGTTTAGTGTTGTTTTTTGGGGGGGTTTTCTTGGTCAGAGTTAGGTTGATGGTTGGACTAGATGATCTTAAGGGTCCCTTACAACCTAGGTGATTCTGTGATTCTGTGATAAAATAATTGTTGGGTTAAGCTCTGTTCTTAATTGGTAAAATATTTGGCCAATGAAGCTGATAGAAAAAGCCCTTTTGGCTTCTGCCCCACAGGTTGGGAGCCACGCTGGGTCTTCAGTGACTGTTGTCAGCTTTGGAGTTGTCCTGGGGCTGTTTCAGACCTCCACAGCGCAGGTGGCAGAAGAACCTGAGCCTCTGTTGAAGTCTAAGGAGCAGATGATCACCCTCAAGGGTCCTGATGTCCCTCATACAGAGGGGCAGACAAGGTGCCTAAACGTGTCCAACTTCCTCGCCATGTGAGGGGGAGAGTGAGTCTCGGAGGACACAGATAAATAAAATGAACGTACCAGTAAGGAATATTCAGCCTTGGTGCCAAGTCTGTTCATCTGGTGGCTCAAGCTGACAAAATTTAACAGCTGCTGAAGAGCAGAGAATCCTAAATGAACATACAGTGGTTGTTATTAAATAGGAAACGTTTATCTTAATGTGAAATTGAGTACAGCACAATAAACGATGCTGGTTTCCCTGTACTGGAACGTGGCATTTTTACATTGCTAGAGTCCTGAGTTAAATGCTTTGCTTCTCATATTGACCACTCTCCTGGAAACCACCTTTGAACACTTCCAGCGAACACAAGCAGCGTGTAGATCCGTGCATGAGAGAGAGGAGGGAATTCAGAAATTTTATAAGAAGTGTTTGCTCTGTCTGAAATGTTTTTGTTTCCTTTCTTCTTCCTTCGCAGACTCTTTTAATCTGATTTTTGTTTCTTTCACAGAAGAAAAAATGCCTTCCTTGGGAGGGAAAGCGCAGACTGTCTTGGGCCCTGTGGATCCAGACCACCTTGGCTACACGTTGACTCATGAACACTTGACCATGAACTACAGCAGCTGTTTTTGTCCGCCTTCTCCAGGCCAAGAACCTCTGTCTGATGGGCCCATCGAGATGAAGAATTTGTTTTGGATTAAGCAAAATCCCTACAGCCATAAAGAAAACCTCCTTTTGTACCAGGAAACAGATGCTGTGAAGGAGGAGCTGTTGCGTTTCAAAGCAGCGGGTGGTGGGACGATTGTGGAAAACACAACCACAGGAATTGGTCGGGATATGAATACTTTGAAGAAACTTGCTGAAGAAACTGGAGTCCATATTATTGCTGGGGCTGGATTTTATGTGGATTCCACTCATTCTTCTCAAACGCAGGCCATGACAGTGGAGCAGGTAAGTCCTAACCATTGCTTTGGAGTCTCCCTCCTATGAATTATCCCTGGGTGAGTCAAAGTAGGAGAGAGATTCCAGCAAAACAGAAGAAATCTAGAAGTTCGCAATGTGGAAAAACTTGGGAAGAGCATTAATGCTTGTGTGTTGTAGCTGGAGCAACCCTACTTGTGTATGCTGGGATCATCTGTCAGCATTTCCAATTCTTAAGCTCCATTTTCTCTCAGGGATTTGTTATAATGCAACAGTAAAAGGAAAATAAAGTATTTCACGTGTGAGCATCTGGTCCCACACCAGTTATTTTGTTCGTTTTACAATTTTTAGAGAAGGGATATGTCCTTTCTGCCTCTGTTGTCTCTTTTTCTGGCTAATGGCTTCCCAATTAAATAATTCAGAATTCTTGTTAAAAGCATAAATAATTGCAATACTTACAGGACAGCTGTAAATCATTGCTTTTGCTCAGGCTGGCTGTTATGTCTCTCTTCTCTACCATTTCTCCAGACTTTTTAGGGCAGAGTCTACACTGAATTGTTTGTACAGTGCCTAAGACAATGTGTTAATAATGACCAAGGTCCCCAGATATCCCTATAATAATAAACATTCATCTTTTATTAAGAAAATGTGATGATAGGGAGAAGTGGGAAGGGAACTCTCCAAGGCAGAAGGCTGTAATGCAGATGAACAGAGCTGAGAAAATTTGGGAAAATCTGTCACAGTTTAAAAATGGGTCAAATTCATTTTAAAAATCAATGGTAAAGATTTGAGCAAACACCAAGTGGTGCAGCACTGCCAACTGCACCAAACCCCAGCTTTACCAGTAGGTAAAAAAGTAAATACCAGTGTGAGGCCATTGAGGAGACAAGGTGGGGAGTTATTATAGATTTATTTGAAGATTGGTGTGTGGTTTTTCAGTTTTGTGGGTTGGCTTGCAAATCTTCTGTGTTCCTTTGTTCACTTTATTCTTCCTTAAAAGCACAATTTCCCTAACAAAGTCTTGGAAGGTCATCATCAGTGCCATTTTGTGCTCTGAATTCTGAATGTGTTCTTTAAGATGTATGGCCTGCTCTGGAAAAGAAAAAACTAAAGCTGTTATAACAAACTGCTTTTTTAAGGAGATTCTGGTATCTTTTTTTGCTTAGGAATGTTTTTAAAGCAAGCCAATTTTGACCCTTTAAGTTTGTCAGCAGAGCTTTTTTCTTGTAGTTGTGAAGTCACTGGAGTTCCCATCGTTTTATGTTGTGGGCTTTCCCACAAGCAGGATTTGCCTTCAACTTGTCTCTTCAGGATCTTTGCCAGAGTGTCTCCTTTCCCCAGCGGAATGACAAGGTTTCCTTATTCTCTGAGCCCTTGTTTTGCAAGAATTTACGCGGAATTGTTTTGGGAGCCAGTTCAGGATTGCAAGGCACGGGTTTCATGGTGAGCTGACTCTGGGGTTTTTTTAAGAAGAATTAGTCTCAGCCTAAATCAGTGTTCAGATTTGATGGAAGCAGCTTTCCTAGCAAAGCCGGGCAGCTCTGTGAGTGCGCTCTGTTAAATTGATTTGCTCTGTGTTGGTGTTAGTGCAGGGCTAGCGTAACCTTAGTTGACAGGAACCAGATTTTAACTGCAGTGTTCTCACTCACCCAACTGTTAATTGACTAAGTTCAGGAAGACCCCAGGAGTAGAACTAGCACAGCGTCCGTAGGCCAAATTTGACGCAACTTAACGTGAATAGAATGAATATCCAAAAAACCTCATTTCTCTGTTTTCTAGCTTACGGGTGTTATTGTGGATGAGATACTCCGTGGAGCGGATGGGACGGCCATCAAGTGTGGTGTTGTGGGAGAAATAGGTTGCTCCTGGCCTTTGACTCCGAGTGAACGCCGAGTGCTCCAGGCAACAGCCCAGGCTCAGGCACAGCTTGGGTGCCCCGTTATCATCCATCCCGGCAGGAACAGCGACGCGCCTTTCCAGATCATCCGCATTCTGCAGGAAGCTGGGGCTGATGCTTCAAAGACCGTCATGTCTCACCTTGACAGGTAAGCAGGCTGTTGTCCTCATGTCCTCCTGGAAGCATTGCCACAACCTACCGGGGTTTGGGGGAACTCCTCTGCAAATCGCTCGGTTTCTGCTGTGCACTGGGATCATGACATGAAGAATTACCTTCAAGTTTACTCATGTAAAAATATGAAACTGCTTGTATAGAGTTTGATCTGCTTCCAGCACTTCCTTTGGGATCAGCTTTTAGGTTCACACTGGTAAAGAGATTTAGGGATTTTAAACACTCTCTTTGAAGGTCTGGGGATGACATGAGGAGTAACTGCAGTCACACTTTTTAAAAATGGGGGTTCCACTAATTCGTTGTATCCCTGCAGAAATCACTGCGTTTACAAGGCATTGGAATGGAGCAGCTCTCACCAAGGCCCTGACCAAAATTTGTCAGATACTAGTGGGGACATCCTTGATTTGCCTGGATTGTGGATCAAAGCAGAAGTGAGATCTTTTCAGTTCTGCTACCTGGCAGGGGAAATACTGCTTTAAAAGAAAATAGTTGGGGTTGGCATAGTGCTTAGTATAGACCAGAGAGCTAACTTTCCGATTCCTTGAGAGAGAAAACCGAGAGCCCCTCATCAGACACGGAGATGAATTCTCTCTCTCCAGTTCAGAAACACAGCCTCCATTACAAAATCCGTCTGCGTGACCTTGTGCTGCACGTGGTGAGCTGGAAAACGGCCCCGCATTGATTAGTTTGGCCAGTGGCTGAATAACAGGGACTGTTTGTGTCATATGATTCTCAGCAGTTGGCTCATTTGCCTTCAGTATAACACAGGCAGGAGCACTGTGCTCCCAGTTTCTGACTGTTCGGGGCTCGCAGAGCTGGTGAGTCAGGCTACAGGTGCTTTGTGTTCACACACAGCTCCGTGTTTCACTGGGGGATTTCAGGAGCATAAAATCCAGTGCCACCAATTTTCATTTATATTTAATTCCATAAAAATGGTATGGGCTTTCTTTACGTATTTGCCTGAATTACATTGTATCTATAGCTATATTTTTCTCTCATTGTTAAAGAAAAACTGATTATTTAAATGTTTGTATGAAAGAGGAGTGAGCGAGCTGCAGGCGTCAGTTCTTACGTAGCCATTTTGATACGACATAAACATCCAGTTACCTATTTTGGGGGCTTTATACGCTGTTGTAAACCATTGCTGTAAATTCAGTGGTTTATTGGTGAAAAACAAGGAATAGAAGTAGGGAAACAGTCAAGACAGAGGTGCAGCTTCACTACAGCCGCTGATGCGCAATGTGACATTTCTTTATGCTCCTTCTATCATTGCTTTCACACGTTCAGGTTGGCACTTGCTGTAACATAGACTCTAAACGAATGTGAAGTTTGGCTTTGCAATGTGCTTTTAACATTTTAAGTCTCCTCCAGTGAGAAGAATCCACGTGGGAGCATCCCAGTCCCTTAAATGTGAGATAAATTTGTACATAGCTCCATATTTCATGCCTGCTGTAGACGGAGACAAAATGGTAGTTTTCAGGTGGATTTACTGTCAAATGATAAAACTAAAATGCCAGCTACCACATGTTGCAATTTAGCACCTTAGGACAAAAGGTAGCAAGTGTCCATAATGAAACCGGTGTAGATAAAGGCTGGGAAGCAAAAGCTATTGACTCTTGGCTTTGGCCATTTATTAGGGTTTAAGGTTCTAAAGTATCTTGGTGGAGATCAACCCTGATTCACCCGAGTAGCTTTTGTGAGAAGGCTCACAGCCACTGCCATGAATGCCACCTTGAGAATGGTGTGGGGAATGTTCCTGCAGTGATTTATGGATGAGGTCCAAACTCCAGGATGCTTTCCTATATTCCGTCTCCTTTTCCGTGCGTTCAGGGCTGCTCAGGGACACGGGGTGCCCAAGCACCTAATTCCAGCATGGAGATGAGCAACTCCAGCTGGGAACTGCTGCTGCTGCATCCCCGTGGCTTACAGGGGGTCCCAATGGCTGATGAAATTAAGCTCTCCTGCCCTTCGTTGGGACAGAGCACCCAAAAGCACGATCCTAACGATGGTATTAAAACAGAACCTGTTCGGCCCGTGATTTTGAAATCGATCATTGGGTGGGTTTTGCCACCGTCACGGGATTGAATGTGCTTGGCTGCCACCTCCCTGTAAACTCAGCAGGGCTGGGTCTAAAACCACCTTTTTCTCTGCACTTTGAAAACTCATTTGGTGATGAATGTTTGATCTCTGTAAACTGTAACATTTATTTTAAAATAACGTTTTTTATTAATTACAGTTGGCAAGTCTTAGACTCCTGCTGATGGCAGGCTTCTTTGAGCAAGGGTTTTCTCTCTCTCAACCCATCTGTTCCTCCTACTTGATTCTGTTATTAAGTCATAATATTGAAATTGTGACATCAGTCATTTCCATAGCAACAGTCTGTGATGTGATTGCACAGGGTAAAATTACTTTGTGACATCAATACCTGCAATAGTAAAAAACTACTAAAAAACTACTGCCCTTCGGGTTAACTGTGCCGTTCTTGGGGAAACTTGCTTTTCCCTTAGATGAAAAAAATTGTGGTTATAAAGATAAAATTGTAACATATTGTTTGAGTGTTTTTGTTTTCCTTTGGATAGCTTATACTCTTGGTAACTGTGTTTCAAAGAAAAAAAAAAATATTCTAGAGTGCTCTTATTTCAGTTGCCATTCTTTCCCAAAAGAGTGATGGGTTTTAGTAGCTTTGCTCCTTCACTTTTCAAATCTTCTGCAAAGCCCGTGTCCCAGGTCCTCACAGTGCCGTTATCTGTTTTGGTGAGAGCGTTTCTGTAAGGCATTTTGGCCAGATCCCAGTGCAAACAATGATATATTGCTGTTCTAATGACAGTCTGGAAACATCACTGTACAGAATAGAAACTAAAGACAAAGTTGTGTGTTACCAGTGTGTGATGGATGAAACAAGCCCTGGATGTAGCTGTCTCCTGGAACTCTTTTGGGAAAGTAAATCTGTCTTGTGTAAGTAATCCATTGTCTTTTTTTAAAATGTCTCCATGAATTAACCTCCTCCTTAAATGTCCTTCCTTGGTAGGTTGTCTGTTGAGAGGGTTAGTCATATCAAAAGTAAGTAACTTTCCTGTTTCCATTTAAAGATGGATTATTAATGTTTTCATTATTCCATGGAGAAAGAATTGGGTTTGTTTGGGGTTTTTTTTAATGCATGAAGTCACAGGTGAATGTGAGGTAGGCAATGCTGCGTGTCAGCTTAAGGTGCATGTGTCAAACAGGAGTCCTGTTTTTCAAAAGGGTGAATTAAATTTGAGATTACTGGGTTTGTTCCTTGCAAGTAGGAAGTCACAAAGTACCTGTCCTTGTACCATGAGGTTTTTCTTCTTCCTGTTACAACGCTGACTTTGTGTTATATGTGCTCTGCAGGACTATATTTGATACAAAGAAACTCCTGGAGTTTGCTAAACTGGGCTGCTATTTAGAGTATGACCTGTTTGGTACAGAATTTCTTCATTACCAGTTCCACCCTGATGTTGACATGCCAAGTGACAACGAAAGAATTGCAAGGTATCTGCTCCCATGCTGCTTATTTAAGCGATAGCGTTACCATTGACAAACAAATAATGTTGGTACTTGTTTTAAGGGCGTCACAGAGTAGTTCTGCTTGCTGCTCAAAATTGTCTTTTTTCATACTAAAATAACTTTTTTTTTTTTCTGCTGCTGTCACGTCTTTAGGGCAGCATGTATAATTTCTTCTTTCTGCAGAGGAAGATGTAGGATCGTAGTGTTGTAGAAAGTTACTTGAGAAAAAGATCAAGAGCTTTTTTAACTTCATTCTCTGTCCTAATTCCATGCTGATTTGGTTAAATTTTATCATTTACTGCATTTATGTAGACTGTAAAAAAAGAAAAGGCTGGAGATACTGGATTTTATACTGGATTTGGCTTTTGCTTGAAGCTTAATACTGTGTTGCGGTTTTGACCAAATTTACCAAAACCAGACTCACAGATGGCCCTTCGCCCTGCCCCAAGAGAGAGGAGAGGAAGATATAAGGAAATGTAGATGTTTAGAATGAACTAAACTGCTTTAATGAAGAATTAATATTAAAATTTTGAAAAAAGAAGAAAATAATGAAATAGGTACAATATACACAGAACCATATCAGGCTCCCAGGGTGACAGTCCCGTCACCAGCAGGCACTGGGGCAGTCCCAGACTGGACTCAGTGACGATGGGAACTGGGTTCCAGCTCTGGAGTCAGGAACACAGGGATCGGGACCAAAGGCAGATGGACAGACAGGGTTCTCTGTGGATGCTGGCCATCGAAGAAAGAGGTTGATCTATTGATCCCTCAGCTTTTCTACTGAGCATGGGGCAGGTGGGATGGAGTACCCTGTTGGTCAGCTTTGGGTCCCCCCTCCTCCCCACAGGTGGGACCCCTCTATGTTTTTCCGTTTCCAACCCTCTAATGGGGCAAATAATGAAAATTGGCTGTCCTTGGCTGTTACAGCAATAAGTATAAGCGAGGGCCTCTCTGCACCCCATTCCTTGGCAGGGAGCACAAACATTGCTCTGATCATCCTGAGAACGAGCAGTTTTTTCCTCAATATGCTGTTAATTTCAGAGAGTTAGAAGAGGCTGAGCTAAAATGTTAAATCACAGAACAGAAAATTGGTTCTGTTTTACTTCAAACCGGGGCATCTTGGAAAATCTACTGAGCATCCTGGGAGCCTGTTCCATCTCCTCACCAATGCGCTAATGGAGCAAAACTCGCCGGTTGTCGTGGGTGGGTTGGATCCTGTGCTTCCGTCCTGAAAACCAGACTTCTTTCATCCAAGCACTTTATCACCTCTCCTCTCCTTCCTCTCTTTTGCCGGATAAGATGCCCGTCTCCTCAGAACTCTCCCACGCTCCTCAGCCTCACAAGGTGAAAATGTGGCCCCGCTGGCAGGATGCCTCTTCCCGGCTTCTCGTCGCCTCACCTGCAGGCTCAGCTCTGCTGCAGAGCAGCTCCCTTGGGCTGGGCTCAACCACGGCACGGCCAAGGAGCCGCGTTCCCTGCGGCCACCGAGACAAGCGGGATGGGCTGGGGGTGCCCTGCCCGCTCCTGCCTCTCTGCCCCGAGCTGCCATCCCCCCGTGTCTGTGTGCGGAGAAGAGGCAGGTTTCTGGGGAGGGGGGTGTCATCCTGCCTGCGTCCTTTTCCCTTCCAGAATCATAAACCATCATTTCCTTCTCTCTGATGAGAAAGATTTTAGGATCCCTGATCACTAATGAAGTAACTCTAGCTTTCCTGTGTATTTCAGACATAGCTTCCCTGCCCCTCCTTGTCAGGGCAACCCCAAAACTTTTATTTTTTATTCTCGGGGTGCTGTGGTTACCTTTCCACTTACTGCCCAGCCTTTGCTCCTGCTTTCCGTGCTGGAAATCATCTCTCTCTCCTAACGGGGCTCGCGCTCAGTATTTTAAACCGTTGCGGTGAATCTGCAGTTTTCACATTTAGAAATTTCCCGTTTTCCCCTCCTCTCTGCCTCCTCCCCTCCCCGCCGCCACGGGAAGCCAGCACGGACAGGAGCAGGGGGGAGGACGTGTAGAGGGACGCACTGTCCCTCCGTTAACAAGTGCCTGGTCAACCCCGGCAGGGATTTCATTCCGTCCCTGATCCTCGCTCGGCCGCCGATGGCTCTCCTTAAACCCTCCGGCATCTGTTTCTCGCAGCAAGCCGTCTATAGGAAGAAAATAAGAAAAGTTTGTCTTCTCATTGTATGGTGCCACCGGATGGGTTTGGGGGGGGGGCTTTTTATGCCCCACAACGGGCATAGGATGGCTGTTTTATTTTCGTCAACCAGCGCCAGACAGGTGGAAGTCGAACTGACCTTTACATGTGCTGATGAAAATACTAAATGGGAAATACGTGGTCAGATCTTGTCTGTTCCAAATGTAAACTCCTGTAGCCATGCCGTACCTACCCAAGCACAGCCCAGCTCTGCGTGTGCTCCGGCATTTTTGCTGCAATCTACTGAAAATGCCAGTGAAAAACTGAATTTTTTCACAGGGACAGTTTTTCAAGTCAGAAGCAAGTACTGACTAAACTTACAGGAGTGAGGAAAAAAAAAGCAGCAACGAATATGGCATCTAAAGGTTCCATGTGCCTCCCCAACCCATGGAATTAGTCCAAATATGAAAGGAGGTGATTCTAAGAAGATGTTTGACCAGCAAAAAAACTTAGTTCCTCCAGTATCATTGCTCTCATTTTCTGGTTGGCTTGTGCTCTCTCTGTATTTCAAGCTGGAGAAGATACTGATGATGAAATGCTACAGCGTACGTAGGGTTGTGCATCTCTGTGGCACTATTTATGGTGGTTTTATGAAAGGTGCTATTTTTTTACCAGGTTCTATTTTACTTGCCTTCTTCCTGGTGCCCATATTGATTTGAGCCTGCTACATGTGCCTCCTCATAACTAATTGTAGTAAAAACTGACAGTAAGGGCCTTCAGATATAGTGTGGTTACTTACAAAACTAGTATTTGCTTTATTGCTAATCAAAGCACAGTCAGGGAGGTAAGAATTAGAATTTTGCAGCTCTGGCAAGTGATGGAATTGGGAGCCTTCACGAGGAACGAGCCCATTCCCGGTCCGGTCTGTCGGTCCCTGCCTCTTCCATGCTGCAATCTACTGCCAAATTAAACCCAAGTTTATTGGAAAACTTAGAGAGTCATGCAGTGCAGACACCCACCAAATAATTCTAAAAAAAATAATACTGATCTGAGCAAGGGATTAAGGTTCCCAGAGTGAAACATGGAACAGAAGGACTTCTTGAAGCAGACTGGTTACAGGGGAGTGACCGAGAGGAATTACTCATTTTTCCAGGCAGCCTTGTTGTCTCTTGGCTGGGTGTGTTTTCATGGAATCACGAATTGTCAGAGTTGGAAGGGACCTCTAGAGACCATCTCGTCCAGCTCCCCTGCCCAGCAGGGTTTCACTGGGCTCCTCTCCCTCCCCAGCCCCTGCTAGCCCCGAGCAATGCCAGCCTCATTTATCTCCTCCGGTAACGAACCTCTCAGGAACGTGTTTGGCTGATAACTGTCTGTCTGGAATACCATGCTGACAACTTAAAATTTTTATTAACCTGCTTCGCCAGGTAGGAATTAGCTAAAGATGTACAAGTATTTGTAAAGGAGACAGGCTTCCTGTCACACACGGAGTCTGGTCCTTAACAAATGTCACGGGACTGGCTTTGTGACAGCAGCAAGAACCGACCCCATGGATCGATTGTGCGGAGAAGGAGCTTGTTTGGGAAATTATTACTCACGTGTGTAAAACCGGCGTCCTGGCCTTGGTGATGCCCAAGTTCTTGAATTCCTCCATGGCCTTAGTGGGAGCGGGAATACAAAGTCATGTGCCAGGTGGAGAGAGTTTTCCTTGTCCACTTTGAAGTGTGTGGTTATATGTTTTCAGAGGTGGGTTGTTGATTTTTTTCATTCACTAAGTGAACTTGATTTCAATTGAATATAAGGATTATGTCTTCCAAGTACCTAAAAATAAGTGGGTTTGGTTACAATACAGCCCAGCAGCAGTGTGAAAAATGTAAATGCTGCTGGGTCCTGTGCTGTTGCAGAGAGAGAACCTTTCACCGACGGGTCTGCTTTTCCCTTCTGCAGGATTCGAATGCTGATCGATGAAGGCTACGAAGACAGAATTCTGATGGCTCATGATGTGCACACTAAGAATAGGTTGACGAAATATGGAGGTCATGGGTACTCACATATCCTTAAAAATATAGTTCCTAAAATGCTCATTAGAGGCATATCCCAAGATAAAATTGACAAAATACTCCAAGCAAATCCAAAGCGGTGGCTGACTTTTAAATAGGAATAATGAATGAATATTCCCATTTTATAGAGAAACTTGATAAAATTCAGGTTTCGGGAGAGCAGTCATTTTAAAATTGGTTCTTTTCAGAGAAACTACTTTTTTTTTTTTAATTACATGTGAACAAACCGATTATGATTTTTATTTTTAATTAGAACAACAAAATTATGTATTCTCTCTGCATTTTCTCCCTTTGAGAAGTGTATTCACAAATGGTTGACTGGGCATGAGCCCACCTGCAAAATGTTTTCAACTGACATTTTAAAATAATTGTTTCTAGAGAGTAATCTAATACTATTATTAAAAGTTAACACAAAATATTTTTGAAGGTGCATCATCTGGACTTTGAAGGAAATTACTGTTTTAAATTAAATTCCCCTTCTCCGGGGGACGATTTTAATCCTTGTAATGTTGACAATCTTCTAATTATCCTTATATTCTTTAAATAATGCTTGATTAAAGGTCTGGGACCTTTTAAAAATAGCTTCCATAGATAACAGCAGGCAAAAAAAAAATCTCTAATAATTCTAAAATGATATTGTTTCTTCCTGTTCTAATAATTTGCTTATTTTAACTGAAAGTGTAAAAAATACATGGAAAAATATCTTTTTGAATAAAGCAATTTGGTGACTGCTTAAACTGTGTGCAGTATTATTACACGTGTCTTTTTTTTAACTGCATTTATTTTTTTATCCTCAACCTTTGGAATCCCAGGGCCATCGTGAAATTTCATGCAGACCAGCTTCTTTTTGTAAGGATGCGACACCAAAAGTCAAAATATATTACATAATACAGTTTTAATGAGTTGCAATAGTTATAACAAAGGTTGTGATATAAGTCTTTACAAATCAGTATATCAAGATATGATGAAAAAATGAAGAAATGTTTGCCTTATATGTGTTTTTCACATAAAGTGTATTCTTTGCTCTTGTCTAACTTTAACCAGGGCAGGTGATTAATCCAAAAAATGGTCTTATCCAGTAGCAGGGGTAGCCCGATTTCAAAAGCTTCTTCAAATTTGACCGTGTACGTCCTGCAATATTGAGCTTTTCCAATAAATACCTTAGAAAACAGGCATTGCTGAGTTGTAACTGATCTCTAGCTTGGTACGTTACTGCGGGATACGAGGTGGAAAATCTCTAGCCACGCTGCTGCTGCGAGTGTGCTAACCAAGGACAGCAAGAGTGGAGCAGACAGACAGGGTCAGTTATACACCTCTTAGTGAAATACATTACCTACTGGGGGAAAAAAACCCACGCAAAAAAACCAAAACAGGAATAATCACTACCATGTACGGATAGAGGTTGGCACTTTGTCATAAAGTCAGAGAATTAACCACTCTGGGGAGATAATACCCAGGCAACTGGCAGCGCAACGTCCCTTGTTAAATCCTGGATGAGTTAGATCCTCTCGGTCAGCCTGGCCTCACCCGGCATCGATTTCCAATTGGGCGACTCGAAACACAGAGAGAAACAGTAAAACGTTCTGTTTAAGGAAAGCGTCGCTCATTCGGATAAGAGAATTTTTATTTTTTTTTTTAGAGAGATTTGTAAAATCTTCATCAGCCTTTTACTGAGCAGCCAGCACTGAAGAGCTTGCAGTGAGAGACACTCAGCCATTAGCGCAGATAAATCTGAGTTTGTAGCCCCAGTACATTAGACAAGGTTGCTTGTGGCAAATTACATGAAATAGAAAGGCTAGGGGCAGGCTCTACTACTCTTTAACAATTTATAGAAATGTTACCTTGATTTTGCCAAAAATGTTAAAAATAAATCGCATAACCAACTGTGCTAAGGAGCTAATTAATTCTCTTGCTAAAATTAGCTTGAGAATGAAATCTGCAAGTTGTAACCTGAGAGAAATAGACGGCCTTCCTCTCCCAAAACCAAAGCAAATAATAAGTCTGTTTTCCAAATAAAGGTGTTCAGTGGACATTACTGGTATGACTGATTTTAAAGCGGTTTTATAACTATGTAACTCATAGTACCTGTGTTTAGTTTAATTCTCCAAGCCATTAATCCTTTATATGGATTAAACTTCTTTGAGACTTTATATATATATATATCTATATATATATGAATGAGAAAAATAGGTTTTATTACATACTTTTTTTTTTTTTTTTGCATGTAAATATCTGCTTCTTTCTTTGCATATGTGTGATCATTTTTGGTAATATGCTTATCTGTGTCCATTCCATAGGCACGCCGTTCTCTGAACTGGTAACCAGTTACCACAGACAAGATCTGGGTGACGCCGCTTTCTCGCGTGTCAGATCCCCCACTCTTCCCTCCTGGGAGTAATCCCACTGACTACAGCGAGGCAAGACACCTAAGACAAATAAGGTTTTGACCCATTATATTCCTACGAAATTCTAGTTGAATATCTTCAGTATGTTAAGTCGTAACTATTTTATTAAAAATAGTACCCAAGTACAGACTAAGTGCTAAAAGACTAATGAAGACTAATTGCTTCAAAGAAAACACTCTACCTTAGTCTGATAATGTGGATGCCAGGCTTGCTAAATATTTACACAACTAACCAGCAAGAATGGGTCTGTAATATTGTCTAAATATATATTTACACGTTTACAAATTAAAAGCCAAATCCTTTTTCCACTAACATCAATGGGACTTTTGCCATTGGCTTTGGTGGAATCAGGGATTTGATCCAATAGAATAGTTTGTCACCTGTGACATTTTCCAGGGGGAAAAAAAAGAAAAAAAATAAGGTGTTGTTTCTTCTTCTATCCATTTTCTTTTAGAACACAGCTAAGGGGAAGACAAAATTTAAACAACTCCACTGGATTGATTTGATGCTAAAAGTCTAATGTAAACCTACAGAGCAGGAACATTGAGTTAAGGCTTGAAGCTGATTATTTTCTAGTTTTAAGTGGAAGGATAAGAAAAGTACAAGGCAAACAATTCCTTTGGAGAGAGAAAGTATATTTTGATTACCTCTTCCTTTTATTGTAAAATCATTCCTCACCACTATGAGTGGACTCCAAGCATCATTGTTAGCAAGTCACAAGAACCAAAGCTGAAGTATGGATAAAGCAGCAAGATCATAACACATCAAAGTATCATATACACTGAAGAAATAACTCAGCGTCCTTAGGTGGTGGGGTGTTTTTTTCTATAAAAATTCGATCTATGTGGGACTTCATTCACATGGACACTAACAATGAGGAAGTATTTGCTTTGGCGGTAGTGGATCACACATCTGCTTAACTTGTTTTGTAATTTTTTTTAACATAAGGTTTCTCTGCGTTGTACAGATGTGAATCAGGTAGCATTCGACTTTTTTCCCCCACTGCTGAGGTGTTTGGTGGTTGCTCTCTGCTGGGGTGCTTGTTTCATTGACTTTTGCCACGCAAATCCATTGCTTAGAAGAGCAAGCTTCATTTTTGGACTGGTTTGGCGGGTCTTTTGACTCATTATCAGTCAGCGTAAATAATAAATCCAGAAAATGTGCTGTATTTGTTGTTGTTTCCTCCATGTGCTTTTCCTCCATCTAATTTAATGTAGACTTCGTCTCCTGGCTCCAGATGAAGAACCACGCTGTTACTGGCGTAGTCGTAGTTCTGGTCAGCATCCTGAGCAATCGCACTAGCTCGAACCTACATAAAATACATAACGAGTCGTTAAGATAACTCAGATTATTTTTCCTGCATGGTGAAATTAAAGCATATTCTCAACGTTTTCGTTCAGCATGTGCAAGTTGCCACTTTAAATGTCTGGCACCATAGATTGTAGGGTTTTTTTTTTTCCTATGGCTTATTTTCTCCTACGGTGCAACAGTTAAAACTAAAGCAATACCCCGCTCCTTTCTCAGCCATCTTGATTAATACACAGCTGTTTGCCCTCCTGTAAATGTTTGGAGCCTTTCAAAATAACATGCATAATAAAAGCTGGAGTTGGGAGAACTGGGTCTGGTGGTGTGCCAGTCCTACGTCGCTGTAAGTTTTGTGCCCAGTGGAAGGTTTGATTGGCGTTGGCGCGGATCCAGGGTGAGGCCCTATGGATACCAGGCTGGACTTTTTCTGGAGGTGATTTATTGTCACGCCACGAATAGGATGGTGCTGCAAAAAGAATACCAAAAGGTAGGCACCCATCCGCCCCCACGCACACGCCGACACACACGAGCAGGTACAGGTCCTAGGCAGGGTTTGGAAAATACGTTATTGCCACAAACCTTTAATTTCTGCATGTTGAAAAATCACGGGTGAGTGGCTATTTTCTTTAAGAGGTTTTGGAACTGAGAAGCCAGTTGGAACTGAGGACTTTCCGTTTGCAACTTTCCCTTAAACATACGTTTTTTTTTTCCCATTTTGCCCTTGCTATTCCATTTCTGATTAAATTTGACATTACTAGCAAACTGTAATTTTAGTCTGCAATTTTAAGATCTATGTTGCTTTCCAGCAATGAATAGTCTGTGGCATTGTAAGTCTCCAAATTATTTATATATAATTTGACCCTGTTTGGTAAAAAATTTAAACCGAGTTGTTTGTGATTTATTTCAGTGTAACACATCATCTGCTTGTTGCTTGTCTTTGCTCTAGTGTAGTTACAGAGCAAGAGTGATTTAGTGGTATTGCAAACCTCAACTAAGTAATAATGCATGACTTTGCGTACTGTATGTGGGATTTTATCTGTTCTGAATTGAAAAAATAGGCTATAAGTCACAATTTTCCATGGATTCCTTTCAAAGTTTAAATGATAAATCTCCAAATTAAATTTTCATGTGATATGATTTCACATTAATATTGAAACATTAAAAAAGGAGGGGGGTTCTTGTACCTTGCAGGATTTTATGGCATTATGGGGGCTTAAAAATCACAGTAGGTGGAAATTCTTTATACATCCTGTAAGAAGAATGAGAACGGCTTTAAAGGCTTGCAGTGGTGCGACAGTCGGCAAATTTAAACTGGTACATGGCATGATGATAAACCCCAGCTATTGCAGGATTTCTTGCTCCTGGATCGCCTAGTATTGTTTACAGGGGCAATCTATTTTGCTAGTATTTAAGCAATAATTATTCTAAGCACTGGGTATTATTTCCTCTGGATTAATGACTGGCAGGGTGGAGTTGAAGGCTGTGGGTCATTAACCCTGGAAATACCCTCCAGAGAAAAGAAAGGGCTGAGGCTGTTGTTGGGGGTGCAGATGGAAAGGGCGAATGGGAATAGGTAGAGGTGAGGTAGAAAAACTCTCATAGAGAACTAGTGTCCTGCATACTGGCCAACAGCATGGTTTCAATTACTTTCCAAATTTCCATTTACATAATAATGAAATGCTACTTCATGGATTTATCTAGAACGTTGTGTTTCTGTGGATAGTACAGGAGGATTTAAATTGTACTAGTGACTATCCTAAGGGAGCCAGCATACGGGCCCTGACTACAACAGCAATGGATACTTCATTTTTAAGGTTCTACGTAGCACATAATGACTGAAGAAAAAAAAGGATTCTGGGTATTGAAAGTCTAGAAAACAAAGTTAGATTGTACCGCCCTATGTCTAGCTAAAAATGTCCTGTAAACTCCAGTGTGCTATTCTTAAGAGGTTTTACCTCCTTGTTTGCTTAGCCAGGGCAATTTATTTTTAAAGCCCGGGAGAACAGTCTCAAATGAATTCTCAGTGTCCTGCTGCAAGAAGGTAAATGTATCTCCAAATTAAATCATTAACGGACTATACATTTCAGTTGTATGACTCCTCACCTCAGCTTTGGGGAAATGACGCTCTCAGGTAGCACACAGGTGCTGGCTAAGCTGTGTGATCTCAGCACTTCCCTCCTGAACTTTTATAACCATTAAAGAAAGCAATGTGTTAACGGTGGAGACCTTCAGCTTCCTCCTCTGCATTGGTTAAGAATGATTTTTTTTTTGGTAAGTCATATACTTTGCAACGGTTTGGGTTTTTTTCGTTGTGAGAAAACACTGAATTTATAATATTTTCTTTGCCAGACTCCATTTAAAGACTCACTTCCAAAATTCCTGAGAGCTTCCTTACAAATAATACACAGTTATCTGCTGTCACACCTCACCGGTGCTCAGTGTCTCAAGTATAAATCAGAACCCAAAGGAGACACTGCTGCATGAAAACGATGCATCAATTTTACATAGTTTGTATGCAGATACCTAAATCCCTAAATGCTTCCCTTTGCATAGGTATATACAGATGTATACATAGAAACCCTGCCCTGAGCCACCAGGAGTTTAATTTTTCTTATGTCTGGTACTGGAAGTAGTTAATACTTGGGAATGGTTAAACTTCAGGCTTCATTTAATATTTATAATTGGTTACTTTTTTAAAAAAGTACTGGTATGTTTTATGTTTTTCTTTTCCGGGGTTTGGGAAAACAAACACTTTAAAACGTTATTCTGTGATTCTATGATTATGAATAGGGGTGAAAAATAGCTCAACGTTTTAATTGCAAGCCAAATGGTATTCTCCTGGCGGAGGGCATTCCCTCTGTAAGACGATCAAAGCGAATATCTATTAACGAATATTATTAGCCCCGCTTTATCTGCTGAGAGAGTATTCACGGTGAGACCTTTTCTAACCCAATTAATCGCTGCTGATGCCCTCGTTGGTCCGTTTCGGCAGCTCCCGGGGCCCAGCGGCCGGGGACAGCCGGCTGCGGGGACCGGCCGCTCAACAGGTCACCGCCTGGGCTGTCCCGGCGGCGGCTCGGGGCGGCCCAGGCTTCGGGCGGAGCGCCCGGGGGATCTCGGGCACACGAGGCGGGAGCGGCTCGGCCCCGGCCCCGGCTCCCCCTCAGCTCCCCCGGCGGCTCCTCCCGCCCTTCCCGCGCCCCTCAGGGACTCCGGCTCCGCGCGGGCGCCCGCTTCCCTCACGGCGCCCGTTCCCTCAGCGCCTCCGGCTCCGCTCCCGCGCGCCCGACCCCTCAGGGAACCCGCTTCCCGCCGGGCGCCGCTCCCCTCACAGCGCCCGCTCCCCTCAAGAAGCCCCGTTCCCTTCGGGCACCTGCTGCCCTCAGGCAGCCCCGGCTCTCCCGGGCGCCGACCCCCTCGCGGTACCTGGCTCCCCTCACAGAGCCCGGCTACGCACACCACACCACCACCCCCGCCGGCGCCCGCTGCCCTCACGTCCCCGTCTCCCCCCCCTCGGCGCCCGGCGCGGCGCCCACCTGGTTGTTCTTGCAGAGGTCGGCCCACATGCTGGTGCCGTCGCCGCCCCGCATGAGCACATGGTAGGTGAAGAAGTAGATGCCGGGGATGGAGCAGGTGAACTTGCCGGTGGTGGGGTCGTAGTGGTTGCCCAGGTTGGTGACCACGTCGTCGAACTTGAGCACCTCGTAGCCCTCGTGCTGCCGCTTGAGGCCGGCGTAGAAGGCGATCTTGGGGACGGTGCTGTAGGTGGCGGCGCTGATGGCCCCCGCCGCGTTCAGCCCCGGCGCCCCGGGGGGGCCCGGTAGGCCCTGCCGCCCCGGCTCCCCCTTCTCACCCGGCGGCCCCACCGGGCCGGGCGGCCCCGGCTCCCCCGGGGGGCCGCGGGGCCCCGCTTTGCCCGGCCGGCCGGCCTCCCCCTTGGGCCCCTGGATGAAGGTGGGCAGGGACTGCATGAGGCCGCGGTCGGGCGTGGCCGCCGTGCTGGGCGCCTTGGTGCCGCCGTAGGGGTCGCAGACCATGCGGCAGGTGCCCAGCATCTCGTAGTGCGCCGAGGTGCCGGCCGAGCTGACCAGCACCGGGATGAGGATGACCAGCAGCAGCACCATCACCACCCCCAGCGCGCCGGCCGCGATCAGCCGCCGCCTGCTGCCCACCAGCCGGCTCAGCGCAGGGCGATCCTCTTGTCTGCTTTTGGACAAAATCTTGATGGTTGGCGGGGGACCTCCTCAGAGCCGAAAAAAACGCCGAGCCCGCCCGAGCTCGGCTCCCCGGGGGCTCGGCCGCCCTCTCGGCGGCGGGGGGCTCCGGCGGGTCGCGGCGCCGGGCTGCGGCCGCTGCAGCCGCCGGGCGAGGAGCGGGGGAGGCGGAGGGGAGCCGGAGCTGCCGCCGCGCCCCGGCCGCCCGCACTTTTATCCTCCCGCTGGCGATCGACTTTTTTTTTTTTGCAGGCTCTGCCAGTCCGAGTCAACTTTCCCTGGAACTTGCCTTTCCTCTCGCGATCGCCCCGCTCGCCTCCTCGCTCGCTCTCTCGCTCTTTCTTTTTTTTTTTTTTTTTGTTTTTTTTTGTTTTGTTTCCCGGAGACGACGGTCCTCAGCGGGGACGACCCCCCCGGCCGCTCCGCAGCCGCCCTGCTGCCCGCCGCCGAGATCCCGCACCGCACCGCCGCGCCGGAGCCGGAGGGAGAGCAAGATCCTGCCCGGGTGCCACCTGCCAGGAGAGGAGGAGGCTGACGAGCGCGCTGGAGCAATTTATAGGCACCCAAAAGCGCAGGGGAAAGGGGAGCTGCTTTGGCATCTCATTCCAGCATCTGCTCTGCTCTTCCCACTCACAGAGAGTTTGGCATTACTCTGGCAGTGTGGGAAATATATATTTTTTTTCTCCCCCCCCCTCTCTTCCCTCCCCCACCCCTCCCGCAAACGGATGAACAGCGAAATCGTGAGCCTCACTCACTAGCTGCATCTTGCGATGACAGCTCTTTCTGGAGCAGACCAAAAGGAAGAGATGTGCTTAGAAGCCTCTGGGTACCCTTCAGGTCACCGATCGAGAATTAAAAGGTCAATCCACCTCCTGCTTAACTCTTCCCTGAGGCTACCCTGCCTTATTAGCCTTTTCTGGGAAATACCGCTTTAAAAGTAGGGATGCTTTCCAGTTACCCATTGTCCAAGTGGAAGTTATTTGAAAATATACCTCCCACCTCGCACAGTAATAGGGATTAGCATCACTCACAATTTCGGATCTCCCTCTCCCTCCCCGATTACCACTAAAAAGGCAGAGAAGGAAACAGGTCTTTCTGTGAATTAAAACTGACATTCTCATCACCGGGTGCAGCGTTTCCCGGTGTTAGAGCCACCCACCACTTTGCCAGCACACTGACACCGGGGAAAAGAGTTCCCTTTTCATTAGAAGCCGAAGGAAAGCGCGGGGCATATGCAAATCGACAGATGCCTGGACCTTAGAAAAAGGTCTCCCTGGCTTAACTCGGGGGCAGCAGAGCGCTTTGTTAAGTCTTGGGGTTTTATTCTTTTTTTTTTCTCCCTTCCTCCCCCCCACCCTCTCCTTTTTTTGTGTGTGTGTGTTTGTGCGAAAGGTTTCTCCTCCTCCTCCAAGGGCTGGTGGGCACCTCTGTGACTGAGTGGGAAGGTGAATGTGCAATATCAGTGGCATTTCTCCCAGGAAAATATTAAGGAACTTGTCCTGCTCGGAGATATACAAGGTACACAAAGAGCTGTTTAAATAAACAAACAGAATTGATTCCTAAATCGTACTTCTGTATTCAGGAGCAATGGACGTCAATCAAACGCGGGTGACATTTGCCTGTCAATACAGGGATGATGGCTGGGAAGAGTGTGACTTATTACAGCGAGGCAAGAATCCGAAATGAGCAACAGTGGCAAACAGGACAACAACCAAATAATAGCATCTCCAGCCATGATCAGAGGGCTGTGATCTCCTCTTGGATTTTATTAGCACGAATCCCCTCTCCCCTCGCTCGTTCTCTTTTCTTCCTTTTCTATTCCGCAACACAATAAGGTCAAACAAGCAGGCATGAGGAAACAAAGATTCATTGATTCTTCCTTTTAAGCAGAAATGTCAGCAGCTTCTTTTGCTCTTTCCTGAGAGACTCAAAGGCAGCGAGCGTGTCCACGCCGCGCAGAGATGGGCCAGCCCAGCTTCTTATCTCCCCAGAAAACTCCCGATAAAGCTTCCATTTCCCGCACTTGTAAATATCTCTCCCCCTCCCCCTTCTTTTTTTTTTTTCTTTCTTTCTTTTTTTTTTTTTTTGCTCTAATGCTCTGTCTTAAAAAAAATTTCTTTATCTGGCACTGACACGAGCTAGCCAGTTTCCTCAGCTCAGGGCTTCCCCTCAAGACCCGGGAAGGCATCTGAACATACTTGGAGATTTATGCTTGTGTCTCATCGCTCTCTGTGCTCCCAAGGAAAGGGCTTTCAGCTCTCCTCCTTGCTCTGGGCAGGAAAAGAAAAAGTCGTGCCAAGAGGGACAGGTCTGTCTCAGCCTGCAGCCGGACCGTTGAGGCATTGTATTTAGTCATCCTTAAACCCAGGTGGTTTTCCTGACATCAGGATGTGCGTAAACCCCCGTTGCAAGGGACGTGCTGGGATGTAGCCAGTGTGCCATGCCTGGGGAAAATAGAAAATCTCTTACCAAACCTCTTACCTTCAAATAGGCACAAACCTGCCGTGGGCTGTCCAGCCGTAGTGATGCCAGGTGACTTATTGTCACAAAACACCCCCTCAGTTCCTTACTCCAGCTGCGAAAAGCCTGATTTTTCAAGTGAGGTCCTACCATATGAACTACATTTACCCGCTTAATAGGCAGTTTTACCCTCATGCATATTGCCAAGAGTGCTCCTTCCCTCTGGACTCTTGCAGGCTCTTCTCCCACAGAAGACCCATGAGCCAGCTGCAAAAAACACAGCCTGAGTAAGCAGAAGAGAGAGAAGAGGGCAGGTACCAGTCCTGGGATCTTAGTGGAGCTTGTGTGTTAGCTGGGAACATAACCCAGGACCTTGAATGATAGACCAACGCTTTAGTTACCAAATTATCCTTGATTCCCAAGGAAAGAACAAATTATCCAAGGAATCTAAGAATGGGAAGCCGAAGACCTCAGAAGTTCTGCACTGGAGGGCTCAGTAGTCTGGAGTAAAGTTAAAGGAAATATAGAAACCTCCTTTTTGCCGTGGGACCTTTATTCTCCCGAACTGGTACATCAAAGCATCGATTGGCTGTGATTAAGGCTGGGTAGCATTTATCTTATAATATAATCTCTCCATGCTAACGGCTAACACTCCAGATCGACAGTCCGTTCCTAACATAACCATTATACCCTCGTGAGCTGCTGCCGGTCTTAACATACCCGATTTCTCTGTAATTTTGAAGCCCTCTCACGGGCTCGCTCCAGCCTTTAAGCCTGTTCTCTTCCCTCCCCATTCTCTGGGCCTTTACGCATTCAGACCCGCGGTTGGTGTTCGAGCTGTATCCCCTGCAGCTTCTGCCATTTGAAACAGCCTGCCCACAGCTCTTTTCCTTACCGACTAATTAGTTGACGTTCATACAGAGCCCTAAAGATGTACGGCATAACATGCGTGTGCTTTTTTTTTTTTTTTCCTGTCTGCTGTTGCCTCAGCACTAAGATGGGGAAAAATTGGAGAAAACCGAGTAAGAATGTGGTCCACTGGCACAAAATGGCTCCTTTCTGCCTGCAGTGCTACATTCAAAGGGTTAGCCCAGGAAACAGAAAAACCTGTGTGAGAAAGGGCAACCCTTCACCAGCTGCAGCGAGCAAGCGGAACACGGGAAAAGGCATATGTCGAACAAAAGGAGTGTTCGAGCGCCGTGCCAAGTTCCACACTGCTTCTGCTCACTCCTATCTGCATCTGGTTTGCTCTTGCTTGTATTTTAACTCTTTTAAAAATGATTTTTAGGGGAGCGTTTTGAATTTCAGTTAACTCGAAAATGAAGGCTTGGCTACTCTGCACCTTTCTGGTTTAGCCACGCATGGGAAGGTCAGCGTTCCGGGCTGGACACCAGTGGTACGGACAAGGAACAACACATGCTCACTCCAACAAGGAAATGGGATCAACACTACAAAATAAAATTGTATTATAAAGGGGGGGGGGGGGGGAACTATTCCTATCAGCATAGATGGCTCAAAGGCACCACGGCGCTAACACCTTTGCTGCTGTCTTTAACCATCCCTGGTATCCTATTTCCATTGTCTTCACCCAGTTTGCTAAAATCTCAGGGCTGGCACGTGTCAGGGAATAGGTCCTGGGAAGGTACTGTCTCCTACCGCTGTTTGGTGGAAGCTCTTACAAGCATCACTAATAGGTTCTTCTAGAAACTCGTTGTGGTCAGCATGACTGAAGACCATCTCTGTTTATAGTGATGCAAGTTTCCCACTGCATTCTTTCATAAGATTAAGGTTTTTGTGCTCATGGAAGGAAAATCAGCTTCAGCGTACAAAGGCACAAAATTGTTTTGCTGAATTTTTGGAAGTTTTCAACTCTTTTGGAATGTGTAAAGTCCTTTTGTAGGATCTTGTTTGCCGTTCAGGGATTTAAGCCATTTGTGCGTGTGTGTGAAATTGGAAATATAGATTAAGTTTTATCACAATCAATAATGTCCTCTGAAGATCAGCCTCTGAACCTGAACGAAAAGAGGAACTAGATTGAGGGTTGGAACTAGATGATCTTTAAGGTCCCTTCCAACCCAAACCATTCTGTGATTCTGTGAAATGATAGAAAAAAATAAATGTGTTCAGTCTTGAAAGGGTTACAACCACTTTTCAAATCCTAATGAGGGGGGAATTCAGGGAGGGCTGTCACTAAAGTGACAAGGCTCAACAAGGAGAATTTGCAAATAAATTCCACATATCTCTTCCTTTTTAGTCTTTCATCTGAAAAGATCAGTCAAACATGACTAGTTACTGGGGGGGGGTGGAATTAAAACAGAAAGATCTGTACCCAAGTCATGTATATCATGTTTTGCTGGTGAATTACTGTAGATATAAAATCACATCCGTGTATGTAAAAAATAAGTCTTAAACACGTAGGGAGCTAAAGATTACACATTCAACTGACCAAGTTTAAGGATATGAAATAGTCATATATGACCCTTAAAAATTGCCAACATAAATAGCAGTAATTAACCATAAAAATACTTATGATTGCAAGTGCCCTTGTTTATTCCAAAGATTAAACCACTAGTTGCAAGCGTAAAAGATTGCTTTTTCTGGTTTCTCCTCTCCTTTCCTATGTGTTCGCTGTCCTCTTTGTCTTCTCCTTCTTCCCTTTCCACCACCTCAGGTGCCAAGCACGGAGCTGTCCTGGTGCATGGGAAAGGGTACGCTCAATCTGGGGAGTATTTTTTGCTAGTGAGGCTGGTACTTCTCCAGCCCCAACCGGTGCCTGACCAGTTGATTGCTCTTGCACTGGTGGTGATATAGAACTGCAAGAGCTGTACCTAGGGTCATCTTCATCTCTGGGTGAAGCTGCACCAGCTGAGACACTTTTGCTGATCTGTTACTCCTTCTAAGCGGCAGGTCCATGCTTTCCTTTGCAGGAGAAGCTGTGATTTGGACAGTTTCTAGTGAAACCACCAAGAGGCACGGTGCTGTGGGGGTGCAACTGAGTGATGCTTGCACAAATCATGGCGTCATAGAATGGTTTGGGTTGGAAGGGACCTTAAAGATCTTCGAGTTCCAAGCCCCTGCCATGAGCAGGGACACTTCCCACTAAACCAGCTTGCTCAAAGCCCCATCCAGCCCAGCCTGACCTTGAACGCTTTCAGGGAAGGGGTGCCCAGAACTTCTCAGGACAACCTGTTCCAGTGTCTCACCACCATCACAGTAAAAAATGCCATCAGTAAATGCCTCCTCCATAAACAGCCTCTATTTGCAAACAAGTGCACTGCATTTCAGGAACTGAGTTTCAGACAGCGAGTTGTTTCACACAGCATTTCCACCAGCTTTCTTAACAGGAGCCTGGACATCCAGTGCCCCCCCAGATAGTGGTAGTGCCTGCTTGCAGCAGGGTCCAGGTCAGGGTCTTGGTCAGATGTACTTGCTGGAAACCCCGGTTTTCCCTAAACACCCCATCTCTCCCTTCCTGTAGGATGGGCATGGTAACTCATCTCCCTTCCTGTAGGATGGGCATTGTAACTCATCTCCTTTCCTGTAGGATGGGCATGGTAACTCATCTCCCTCTTTTGATGTAGAAGTCTTGGCTTCTGCTCCACCTGTGTAACCACATTAGTGGTTGCAATGTTTTTTGTGTCGGCTTTCTGCCTGACTCCACCCCTTGACTCCCTTCTGATCAAAATCCATAGCAGATAACCTGTCATAAGCAGGCACACAGAATAACTCATAATGTTCATTAATAACCCCCAAAATATAGAAATAAACTTAAGTGCTCTCAAATCAAGGACTATTGCTAATAGTGAAGGCTACAGTGTCGGCATTCTTATGAAGATGTAAGCAGTGAATACAAAGGGGTGGAAGATAAATGCCTCTAACGTGGGAGTAAGATTAAACAACCACTTTGTCCCTGCTTAAAACTATACCAATAAGCAAAGGTATAAATCATGTTCCACTTCTATTAAAAATTATGTCAGTTGTTGGAGTCAATCAGCAGGTTTGCCTGTGAGTATGATTTTGGTTACCTTCGGAATGGTTATCGGACAGTCAGTGCTATTGAAGAGAGAACTTAGGGGGGAAAAGCAAGAGCAGAAACAAGCTTTTCTAAACTGTCATCTGCGATTTACCCTAACTTCTCCCAAGCTGAAAGACTCCCTTGCCATGGTTCTACCAGCAATCTTCTAGTGTTTCATACTAGAGTCCTTTATATTCATCAGGAGGTTGATGGATGGGCAATAAGAATGGATAGCTGGGAGTGGAAAACTCAAAATTAAAATCCCCAGAGTGGCAAGATGCCCAAGAGATTTATTTTTTCTTCTGTCATCCCCTCAGCTGATTTTCTTTTTGAACCTGATTATTGATTTCTGGAGTAGTTAATGGTGTAATTTACTTTGCAAATTGCAATTATTTCTGATCACTCATTTTTCTTCTCATATGTTTCATTAGTTAAAGCAGGAGACTGTTTGATCCAAACAATCTTCTTTACAAATGGCCTACGGTGGTACCTGGCGTGATCCTGCAAGATGCTGAGCCTTTGGTTGTTATGGTAGGCAACTGTGCTCAGGATTTGGGGAAATTTAGCTTCGCTATGCTAAAAAAAAAGCATGTTGCAATTTTGATAAGTAGGTCTGATCCACCGCGAATGAAGAGTAGCTCCACTGAAGTAAGTTGGAAGTTGAGATGTTTAGAAATGGAGGCGAGATCAGAATTGGCTCTGCTATTTGCATGGCATTCAGAGAGCTGCAACGCGCAGGGAGACACAGTGGGTGCTCCTCTCCCCAGAAGTGGGTGATCACACCTGCACAGTGAGGAAGGGACCAGGACGTTTCCCTGCAGCACTGTAGAGGTACCATTGGGTCTCTTTCCCAGCACAATTTATTGCTGATGCTGTTATTAAAAGGTTACCCGGTACGGGTTGTAACTTTTGGGTTGATATTTGGGAATTTAACTGAGGTTTGTACGTGTAGCAATAACGAGAAAAACAGGATGCAGATTGGAGAGAAAAATCAAAGTGGTTACAGCCTACTGAGATATGCATGTGTTCTTATGCAATACATACATCCTCAGCTTGGACCATTGCTGTTCTTTCTACACAGCACTAAAACTCTGGTAGGGACAGTGACTGCCCGGATCCAAACAGCATCAGGTGAGAAGAGAAAAGTAACTGGACAGAGAGGGTCTACTGCCCGGGGACTGACATCTCCTACTGTCCCGGTACATAAAATCTGAGGTGAAATTTCCCTTTCAGGTAGTGAGACATTATACGTTTGCTTACAATATGCAGAGACACACGTGCCCACGTATGCACAGAAATGTAAAACAGAAATACGAACGGTTTTCTGGAATCGGAAGAGAACATTCAAACCCGCGGTTATCACGAGTCAGCAATCTGCTATTTCCTATTTTATTGTTTACCTGTTATCCAGAAGAGCAGGATAACAGACACAATATTCCAGGGAAGCACTGAGCTGATTGGAAGGGTGTCAGGCGCTGCTCGCACCCCACACACGGGCAGCTCCGCCGGCCGGAGAGGAGCCCTGCGCCGGTGTCACTGCGCGGTGAGGCTCGCTCTGCTTACCTTGGGGCTCCACTGCTGCCTGGGGGAACGGAATTTAGCCTGGCCTCCTCTCTTGGATTAACTTCTAAACACTGATGTCGGGCTTTAAATATCTAAAAGAGGCCAAAATCTTTTACCGACTTTAATGCCGAGATGGGAAGAACTTGCACTGAGCATCCTGATAAATGCCACTGCTCCTGGCAGCGCTGGGAGGGATCAGGGAAGGATGTCTGAGGAGAAGGCAGTGACTCTGGGCAGAGTAAGACCCTCGGACCGGGAGACCGCTGGGAGTGTGGCTTGCCAAGGCACCGGCGTTCCCGGAGAGCAGCCTTTCTAGCCGTGGTGTCGCAGCGACAATGTGTTGAGATGAACACAGGTGTTATTTGGAGTTAAAATAGTTTCCTTCACCTGCCCATTCTGAATCAGGCACAAGGCAAGGCGGCGAGTGTGTCTGCAGGAGGGATATTTGGAATTCAGCGCAGGGAGCAGCGCTGCAGCAAAGGAGAATGGCGGCCACTTCAAGGCAGCTGGGACCAAATTCTTCCTCCAGACAACTTGCCTGGTAACTGTTCATCCAACATTTGTCTCCCAGCAGGTAAGGATATTAACAGCTTTAAACACAAACTAATTTGCTGCCAAATTTGTTCGGCAGGGTCCTTTACTCAGGAAGCGTGGCAAGCAGAAGGCAGCATGCTCCTGGGCTGCCAAGCATGGATGTGGGATCCAGCCATCGGACAGCCCGAGCCTAAAGGCTTTGAGTCAGAGCTCTCTCTTTATGTACTTAATCATCTCCTTAGGGATTTATTTTTTTTTTTTTACACTGGGCAGGTATTTATTTGGCATTTAACATATCTCTTTTAATAGGTTTCCTAATTATATCATTACAGCACTTCCTCACTCCTATTACACCTTTCTTCATTTTAAATGCTAATAAGTAGCTAGTCTGAACCCAGTGAGTAGGTATCTCAGTGAGAGCATCTCATCTGGGCTTCCCTTCCTCTTACCATGCCCAATGGACAGGTGAAAATCCATTTTCTTAAATAAATTCTATTTTCTATTGAAAATAAACTGACTCACCGCCGTGACTTCAGTAGGTCACATTGGCATCTTCTCCTTCACCTGCCCAACTTTCTCCTTCGGCACCGGTGAGAGGCACAACGGATAAACTGAGCTGCTCTTGCTATTCCCTTTGCAGGGTGTCTGTAGAGACAGACCTCAGTGCAGGGGCTGCTGCTGCCAGAGACTGCGAGGGGAGGCCAAGTGGGAAACCATCCCCAGCACCACCGTCACCCGGAGGACTCCCTGGCCTCCCCTCTGGCCCATCACGCCTGCTGTGTTCCTCTTCACATGCGTGTTGGGGCCAGGTTTTCAGGGACTCTCTCTGCTGGAACACTTGGCACATCCATGACCCCAAAGACACTACCCTGGGGTCAGCTCTTTATTCCCTACATGTTTGTTCTCCTGGTGTTGGTTTCTCTCTGGTTACATGTTTGGTGTTGGGACCTATTCTCTTTAACATCTTTAACATCCCTCTGGACAAGGGAATCGATTGCACCCCCAGTAAGTTCACAAAAGACACCAAGTTGGGTGGGAGTGTCGACCTGCTGGAGGGCAGGAAGGTTTTGCAGAAGGATCTGGACAGGCTGGATGGATGGGCCGAGGCCAATGGGATGAGGGAAATGGCCCCAAGTTGCACCAGGGGAGGTTCAGGCTGGACACCAGGAAAAATGTTTACACAGAAAGGGTTATTAAGCCTTGGAACGGGCTGGCCTGGGAAGGGGTTGAGGCACCATCCCTGGAGGTGTTCAAAACACAGGTTGACGTGGTGCTGGGGGACATGGGTAAGTGATGGGTTTTTTTCAGAGTTAGGTTGATGGTTGGACTAGATGATCTTGAAGTTCCCTTCCAACTTAGATGATTCTATGATTCTGTGATTCTAATTTCCACTCGTTTAAGGTCAGGCAGGCTGGAGAACAGTGAAAAATACAGACAAAAGCTGATTTTTGGCACCCTGCAGACAGGTCTGCTGGCTGTCACCCTGCAGACAGGCTCTCTCACCCAGATGCCGGGCAGGGGTGGTCCCAGTGCCAGCAGGGAGCGATGGGGAGAGAAGAAAAAAAGCATCTGTCTTCCAGAGGAGGCTTGCCAGCAGGAGATGGTTGTTTTCAGGTGAGGGAGATGCTGCGGATGAGGTGCTTGATTCTGCAAAATGGCCCGTGTTTGCCCGGCTCCATATGAGATCTGTGGGAAGAGGAATGGAGAGCAAAAGTCTGTGGCTGATCTTGCTGAATGGGACAGATGGCAACCCTTGCCAAAAATAGCTTTGCTAGAAGTAGAACACATGGTAAATTGCATTAATTTTAATAATTGCTTTTTATGCTTTTATAAAAACTGGCAAAGACCTAAAGGATCCTCTACCCAAGTTAATTAGCCTAGCTCTCCTTGACTGCTCCCCGCTAAAGAGAAAGCTGTTTTGAAGCTTTTAAGGCTCACAAAATTGAGAAGGATGAGGCTGCCCACTTGTGCCGAGGGAGTGGAGCACTCAGCTCTCCGTGTGACCCGCAGGGAAACAGGGCTCCTGCGCAGCTGTGACACGGCCAGCAGCCCCGGGCCGCGCGGGAGATGCTGAGTTTGGGCTGTGAGGGGATGCTGGCTGCAGGCTGGCACCATCACACCTCTGTCTGGCCAAAGGATCTTGCAGAGTCACACTCTGAGGCACATCCAAAGTCTTCAGCAAGAGCATTTTTCCAAAAGGAAAGGTCTGTATTAAGAATTTCTTTTTTTTTTCAACAGATACACAATTTCCTACGAACAGGCAGCTCTTTTGCCCACTGCAAAAGGGAATTTTTCCTGCCACAGTGCCAGGTGCTACTGTCCCCTATGTGAAGGGATAATGGGAAGAGCATGGCTGTAGCTGGTGAACCACATTGTGCGTTCATTCTGAAATGAGTCCACCTCCGTCCTCCTTCAACCCCCCCTTTAGGACTTTGTCAGCATTAATAATGTCTCCCCTCAGCCTTCTCTTCTCCAGGCTAAAGAGTCCCAGCCCTCTCAGCCTTGTAAGGGAGATGCTCCAGTCCTTCAATCATCTTTGTTGCCCTACACTGGACTCTTTCCAGCAGTTCCCTGTCCCTCTTGAACTGGGGAGCCCAGAACTGGACGCAGGATTC
>JAOTQQ010000012.1:20968059-20979350 GCA_026546715.1 Gallinago undulata | reverse complement strand
GTAGAGGGCAATGAGGTCTCCCCTCAGCCTCCTCTTCTCCAAACTCAACCTGCCCAGTTCCCTCAGCCTCTCCTCATAGGACTTGTTCTTCAGACCCCTCACCAGCTTGGTGGCTCTCCTCTGGACACGCTCCAGCCCCTCAATGTCCTTAAGTGAGGGGCACCCCATTTAAACAGTTATTGAAATCATGGGGGTATCTTGTCCCGTGCCCATGTTCGACCATCCAGAAGCTGGCATCGCTCCAGCCTGGAGGGATCAGCTCATCCCCTGGCTAGCACCCTTCTGGCCACGGCCACCCTCCCCACGCTGGTGGCTGCTGCCCTGGTGCCAGGCCGTTGGAAACATTATCCTGAATAACCAGGATGTCAGGAAAATTGTGAAGCTACACCCAGCCCGGGGTGGGCTCCGTCTGGGCACGCGGGGCTGCTCGTGGCACAGGAGCAGGGCAGAGGGGCTCTGGCCAGCAGCAAGGGAGCGCTCCTTGGATCTAAAAATACGGATAAAATTTTGCTCCCGAGGTATGTTGTAAAAATGTCAATTTTTAAGGGTGGTTTTTTTCACAACAGGGAAATGGGAAATTCAGCCCCTGCTCCGGGGGTGCCGGGGGGCGGCACTGGAGGTGAGCTGGGAGGGGAGGCTGTGCCAAAGGCAGCGGTGCTGGAGGGAAACCAGCCCCAAGGACCCATAAAGCCCAGGCAAATTACTGCTCCTTAGATGAGAGGAAACAGAGTACCCGGGAGGGGAAGAAAAAAATAAAATCTAACTTTTGGGAGGCGATTGTCGTTTCATCCCAGAACATCTGCCAGCCCCGGTGTCAGCGCGAGGCCACAAACACATGGCACGGATCCGGGAGCATAAAAGATGTGTCATTGCAAGAAGGAGTGGGAGGGAAATAAAGCGAGTTGACAGCTCACATCCTGTGCCATAATCCTCGAAATTGTTAATATTTACAAAATTAACAACCAATATAACTGATGACAATCTCACTCCTCCCGGTTGTCATGAGGATATTAACAGTTACCACCCGCTCCAAACTGGAAATAATCCCCATCTCCGGAGCTCCTGCTGCTCAGCATGAGCAGGGCTGGCACGGTCTCGCCCTCCCCGTTTCCATACCAGCCAGGGCAGAGCACCCAAACCTGGCTGGAAAAGCCTCCTGACTTCACCCTGTCCCTCAGGAAAGGAGCAGGGGGGGGTCTGGCAGAGCAGGAGGAATGTTCCTCCCTCTCCTCTGGGAGCCCAGCGCTCAGCCCCAGGCAGTGCAGTGTGGTGGGGAGAGCCCAGAGGAGGAGGATGGGGGGGAGACAGGGTGTTGGAGGGAGGAGGCGAGGGCTGCACCGGCTTGGATGGTGCCTCCAACCGAGCTGCTGGTCCAGGAAAAACGCCCGTGGTGCTGGTGTGATCTGCCAGCTGCAAGGCTGGCACCTAATTGATGAACAGATGCTACAGCGTCATTTCCTTAATAGGCAAGACCTGGCTAAAACCAAAAGGAAGATGCTTGTGTACCAGTGACTCCTTGGGAACCTTATTTCCAGAATCAGAATTGTAAAAAAAGTGAAACTTTATAATCAAAAAATGTTCCCCACCTCCATTTTAAACGAGAAAGAGAGTAACAGTGGTGCCTGAGTTCTCAGAGCTGAGATGATTTTTTTTTTTTGGTGGGTTTTTTTAAACTCTTACCTGTCCATTATGAAGACTGCAGCAATCCAGGGCTATCAGACACTCCAAGTCCAAGAACACTGTGGATGGTGCCTGCTCGTGGGATTTCTGGCTTCGTTCTCCCTATCTTTAGCAAGGAGCATTCATTCCACTCTTTGCACAGGCACAGCATATTGGTCTTAAGGTAATTTTGAAAAGTTTTCTTCGTCAGGGTGCATTGTATGCAAAAAGATGGCCAAACTCTTTCCAGTTCACTGTATGTAAAATCAAAACAGAGCATTGTTGGTTCCAAGGAGCTCCCAGGCACTGGAAAGCTCTGAAAGGCAAATTTCCTTCTCTCGGGAATCACTTTCTCCCCTTGAAGCAGCTTGTTGTTGGCTGTATGAGAAGTTGGTCCAAAGAAGCAACTGGAACGAGTGACTGGGAACGGATGGATCGGAACGAGTGACTGGGAATGGATGGATGTCAAAGAAGTCAAAAAGTCCTTTTCAAGCCATTTTGAGATCAGGGACCTGACTGTCAAGCAGGCCAGTGAAACAACATTGCCCAGAGGAGCACAGAGCTATCGTTAGGGAGCAACGTGCTCCAGCTGGCACAGTGCAATTGCTCACCTCGGGGCAGCACCCAAGGGCTCACTGGAAGAGGCCTCAGTTTGGTGGATCCTCCGGAGAAATAACCATGGGGACCATCAAAGGGACCATCGTGAGCTGTGACACTCATTAATTGCTTCATTGCAGTAGGACACAGCAGTTCCTCTCCCTGAAGTGCAGTGGGGAAAGAAATGTGACCCAGTAAAATGAAACAAGTTGTTTTTAAATATTAAAAAAGCTATGGCTCTAGAGAACAGATACATAACCTCATCAAGCTCATATTAAAACTGTTGCGTAGTGTGCTCTAAGAAGCTGGTACCTTTTCAAAAACACTAAAACATTAGCATGTTTCATCCCAGATGGTTTGCTTTTCTTCCCCGTATCTTTTATTCTGCCCTGAGCCTCTGAAAAGCACTCCTTTCCCCCCCATTTTGTTTTCTGTTTGTAAAGCTTTGTACATTGCAGTTTTCTGTCATCTTCTCAGATCATTATCTTATTTTTTTCATTTTTCTTTTCAAGAAACTTCTTTTCTTCCTCGTCTGCCGTCATCTTCAGTAGAATACTTCTCCCTTTAGGATTTCTTTTATCCTTCTCATCTTTACGCCTTTCACTTATTCTTCCCCAGACCCCTCATTCTTGCTTTTGATTGTCAAAACTGTATTTCTTCCTCCTTCATGGGGGAAAAAGTGGGAAGGTTGGGTGGGTTTTTTTTTTTTTTTTGCTATGGACACCCAAGAATGCTCCAATCAATACTTCAAAATGCTGCAGAGGAGAGCTGGCGTGAGGCTTTCAATGCTTTCAAAATTTGCAACAGCAGTTAATGAAAGTCTGACTAATGCCTGAAAACCAACAGCTTATTTTAAAGTGGTGCTGCTGTAGCTTCCCAGCAATCACGTTATCAGGCATCCCCCAAGAAGCTTTGATTTTTTTACACTAGAGATGCCACTCCATGCTTTGAAACCCTGGTAGACCCGTATCAACTTCTCCCTTTCTAAATCCCGAGAGGCAGAGCAGCTGATGGGCGCAATCTCCGACACCCTGGGCTTCTGTTCATAGAATCATAGAATCATCCAGGTTGGAAAAGACCCTTGGGATCATCGAGTCCAACCATCAACCCCACTCTACAAAGTTCTCCCCAAAACCTTATCTCCCAACCCCACATCTAAAACACTCTTAGATGCATTCAAGGATGGTGACTCCACCACCTCCCCGGGCAGTCTGTTCCAGTCTCTGACCACTATTTCTGGAAAGAATTGTTTCCTACCATCCAGTCTAAACCTCCCCAGTTGCAGCTTGAAGCCATTCCCTCTTGTTCAAATGAAAGGGGAGCCAAATTCCTGTCCCGCTCACAGAAAACCCTGCCCAGGTACACCCAGGGAGATTTCAGAAGAGCAGTGAGCCCAGGTTAGTTGGAAGTGAGCATACGTAACACAGCTTCAAGCCTGAAAGTAGGGGTCTAGCCGTGGCTGAAGGCATCTCTCAGGAGAGCGGTGGCTCAACCCTCTGGCTCTGGCCACCCTAAAGGGTTGGGTACCACTCGGTGCCCGGGAAGATGCTGGGGGAAGGGTTTAGAGCCTCTTCACTGCTTCCCGATAAATGAGACCTTGCTATTTATTTTGCTCTCAAAGGAATCTGCAGCAGCAGCCTGGGAATCTTCTGATATTTCACTGACATTTCTTCAGGGCCGTTTGTAGCATGATTATTACTGCCATTAGGTGCCCTCGCGTGTTAATGCCTACCCTAGATTTAATTGTGTGCATTCCAGCTGGGGGAAATGGGGGGTGGCAGATTTTGCTGTGAATTCTTCTCGTGCACCCAACCTAGCACCTCCATGGGCCCGTTTCAGTTGGACCCATTCCCCTAGACAGATCACTTACGAGATCTGGAAAATTCTCTGTAGAGCTTGAGATAGAATTGACTGTTGCTGACGAGTCTACCATTGTTACTGTTTTCCATCTGCCTAACAAGACCGCCTCATTCTTCTGCGGTACCAAAGACCACTTAAAATATGTTTTAAGATCGGTGCCAACTTCCTAGCCCTGCTTGCCAATTCAAAAAATCTGTTGCAAAATATCTGTCAATACATTTATTCCCAGACTAAGGCAACCATGTATTACCTAAAGGCTGGGGTAATCCCAAACGTTATCGAGAGGCTGGTAGTGATAACAGCCTTCAGGTACAAAATGGCCTTCGTAGAGTGTAGAATTTCTAGTGTGGGGTATTTAAAACCTTTTATTCTCTTATTGAACCCAGCAGGCCAGTTTCAGCAGTCTGATGTGTTTCCTGGCTTGCAGCTGAAATTTGGCGATGAGTTGCTCAGGTAGGAAATTCATGAGAGTGGAAATCAGGACATGAGCATTCCAGGTACGGTGCGAATATCTGCTCTTGCTCCTCCAGTTTCCTGGTTAGTTTTTGCTCTGCTAAGACTAAAAATGACTGGAAATCATTGTCTGTAGATGTTGGGTTTTTCTTCTCCACTGGTAAGACCTGAAGCTATTTCAGATGTTAAACAATTTGTTGTTTAATCACTTCACAACTGCGGCTCCTGAGCTTGGTTGTGGTGCCGGCTTTGTACAGATAAATATAGAACCTGTGGTATTTTCAAAAGCCATTTGGAACAGCTCTTCATTATAAGCACTTTCACAGCAGAGATTAAATACTTTATTTGGGTTTTCTGCCTAAAAAAAAAAATCACTTTAAAAATTGGCAGAAATACCATTTTCTTCAAATGAGAAAGTTCTCTTTCCTCAAATTGAGGCTGGCAATTGGCAGCTCTTTATAAAGACAATTTTTTTTCCCTTCCTCTCTCCCTTCCCCAACTCCTTGATTTCAAAATAACCTTCAAGGCAAAAAAGCAGGACACAGAAGTGTAAAAAAGAAATAGAAACTGATTAAAATTTTTCACTCCCTGAACAGAATGCTTTACATTTTAACTAACTTGTATGAGATACAAAGCTATTGCATTCCAAGACAAGGAATTAACAACATTGCAGGAAACTGGACACAGGTTCCTGAAGGAATTCGCTACTTGGAAGTCCTAGTGAAGAAACTGAAGCACAATACAAATAAAGACCTTTATTAAAATCACTTGGAATATTATACGAAATTTAGTATTGTGTAATATAGGTGCAAAACCCCTAACATTAACAGGATGGGATACATGTGAAGAGAGGACATTAATATAAATAGAAAAGCTAAAATGTGTTCAGCAGTGATATATTAAATGGCTACATAAACGTGACCATAATTAGGAGAATATGTAATTTTGTATTCCTTAAGCAGTATACATAGTAAATCGCTATTACCTCTAGTGTCTGCTTTCTTATGAGTAACAGGAGATGTGTAGGAACATTATAGGCACATGCAAAAGCAATGTAAAAGATATAAAAACAGAGGCAGAAGCCAGGGACTTATTTGTTCTTGGCTGCCAGGGGCTTACGGCTGATCTTCTTCGACTTGTCATTGTTCTTCTTTGGAGGCTCAGGGTTCGCCTGCATGTGTCTGCCATAAAGGCTGGAAGGAAAGGAGACAAGGAATATTTGTGATACGACCATTAAACGTAGGCTTCTAACTCTGCAGCTTGTTAAACTTACTAGACATAAGAAAAGGAAGGTCATTATGTTTATTTTGTCTCAAAACACTGAATTTGCTATTAGGTGGCACGTTGCAGCCCGTAGTGGTAGTTTTTTTGTGACTTATCAGAAGAGTAACATCGGGAAGAGGATGCCTTTGGAGCAGCGAAGGAGCAATGAGTTTCGCCTTCAGGAACCCGCAACCTTTACTCCGCCGTTACGGGATTAAGGCTGCGAGGATGTGTATTCAAGTTGACAATGACAAAAATTGGGTTGAACTGCAGAGATAGAGTGCCCACTTAGAACAAAGTGAGCATCAGCCCTAACCAGAAAACCCAAGAGCTTGCTAATGTGACAGAGAGCAATGGTGTCGCTGCCGCCTCTGCTGCTCGCACATGATTGATAGTGCTGGGACAGCTACCAACACATCAATGCCACATTAGTAAGTGCCACTGATTAAATGTTGACAAAGTATCCCGCAATTAAGACGGCTAGCATTCACAGCAAAGCTAAATAGACTACATGGCTGAGAGGATCTTGCTGAATATCACATAGTAATTAATAGATAATTTATGAGTAATCCTGATTGAACTAAATTAAAAACCTACCCAAAATAAACACGGCTCAAACTTAACTTCTCTTATTGACTTATAAAGTGCTTTTTGAAGACGTACTTTGCGGGGGTGTCTGCGTCTAGAAGGGAACAGAGACGAGCTTTGTTTCTGCTCGTTCAGCTGCACAAACACTGGCAAGGATGACAGAAATACGGCGATCCCTCCGAAAGGCATCCACCTGCTGATACTTCAGCCCAATGCTGGGAAGAATCCACCCGAACCAGGTGCTGGCCTCTTGCCAGCCGAGCTGGACACCAATTCCTACCACCCGATAGGAATTCTGCTCCTGAAGGTATCAGCACCCGTTCCCAGGAGAGCCTCCCTTGCATTGCGGCACCTGCCTGGGTCACTGCGACTCCACATCTGGGTGGACTTTGCCAAGGAAGAGGACAGACCTAGGGGCTTTGGGGCCAAGCCTTCCTAGAACCACCTTTCGATGCGTTAACATCTGGGTGGGTAGCTGTCAGCGCTGTCGCCACTGAACAGAACTCTTTTGCTTTGCAGGCTGAAACTAATGTCAGCGAAGGACTGCCTCTCCTTCTTCTACGGGACCTGGTGGGTGTGCAGTCAACTGTATGCAGGAGACACTGAACGAGGACCCAAACAGACATACTCTTGCATTACCATGCTATAAGCTTATAAGGGGCTGTTTATGTCAGACACAGGGAGATTTTAGCTAAGACGTATGGAAGTTGGGAGGTTAAAAGCTACCATCTGCTCTGAGCGTTATTTTGCTGCCTCTGGAGGACACTTCAGCCCCGGGGTTCCTGGGCTGCAGAATGGGAACAGAGCTCCTTTCGGGTGGGATGGAGAGGCAGTGCTTACTTTCAGCTCCTCAGCAGCTGCAGTTCTACACCACGCTGCTGAGCAGCCTGCTGTCAAGGTGCGCTGTACCCAAAACAGCCTTCCTCAAGGAAACCACAACTGCAAACCATGACATTACTTCACCTGACGGAAATTTCAGGTGTGCCATCACCTACTGGTGACGAGGGATCGGACGTCAGAAACCCAGAGAGCCCTGACCCTCCGTGATCACTGTGTGCTGACTATTAGCTACCATACACATATTTTTCTTTTCGTGGGATATAACCCCAACAGCACAAGGGTATATTTTATCCAAGCACACCGTTATGCATGCTAATCAAATAACCCTCCTAAATAGCCTGTTTTGGAAGGCATTAAGTGAGTTGAAGGAGGGAGGACACAGAAGGAGATGTGTTGGGATCACCGTGGAAGAGCGCAGAAGTGTCATTCGAGGAGGCTGTCTCATCAGAAACCAATCTGGGGTAGAAAAAAGCCAGGGGATGAGCAGCACCCTGTTCTCAATGACATGCAGGGTAGCATTTGAAGCAATGTCAGCAGTAATTTTATAACTCTGAGAAGTTAACAGCAGAGAAGTGGAAATGCACACTCAAATCTGAAAACACCAACGGTTAGTTAAATACTAAATTAATATTCAAGTTATTTTTTGGCTCTAGAGAAATAAGGCCACGTTGGACCGGAATGAAAGGTTTTTCTTACATAATGAGAAAGTCCCCATTTGGGACTTCAAGCCCTGAATTAACAGAGAATCTACCAATCTGCTGTATCTGAGCACAAAAATCTCTGCAGATGGGACCTGAAGTCCCCTGTCACCGTCCCGTGCCTTCTGTCTCCTGCTGTCCCACAGCTCCTTTTCCCTGTTAGTGTCAACCCAGTGAGGACTGTAACAGCTTTAGTGGTTTTCAGGTGTCACATACTGGTTTTTTGCTCGGGTTGGTTTAGGCTCCACTTTTTTGCTTTGGAAACTTTCCATGAATTTCCCTCTCAGACGACAGTCGGCATTCCTCGTGTCTCTTAGTTCCTCAGTGCAAACGTTCAAGTTTGTAGACTCCTAGAACTTAGATTACTGAACTTTTTTCTGAAGCAAAAGGGTGGGGTGGGAATTCTACTGACTACACTGATGCTTTTGAAGTGCAGAAACTGAATATTGACAATTTTCAAGGCACTTTGGAGTGCTGGTAAAGTCCACTTGGGCAACACCTTTTGAATGTGAAATGGGGTCCAGCAGCCACTGCGTGTGTTAAGCAGTAAAAAACCCAATTGACCTCTAAGTGGTTTTAGTAGCATTTTTTTCTTTGATATTTGCTCCTCATGGTACTCAGTACTACTGGTGCTCTAGCATTTCTCTCCACCTCATGCAAATACTATGTAGTAGTAGACGCGCGTGAGCTGCAGACAGCTGTAGAATTTGACATTATTTTTACTTATTCTCACGTCCAACCCCCTCCCCTGCATGTGCACTGAAACTTCATCCAGGAAAGTAATTACCGAGTTTGAAATAAGCAAAGCAAATATATCTACTTAGGTTGCTCTGGCAAAATTTCAAGGAAGTTCCAGCCGCCCGTTTCTATCTCAACCAAAGCGAAGTGCTCTGCAGGCTGCTAGGCAAAGAGCAAGGATCCGATGGATTTAGATTCTAAAAGCCTTTGCAGACAGGGACTCTCCCTTGTGTTTGCACACATCAAATACGAGGAGACATATGGTGTCACAACAACATTTAAATACAATAATGACTGCGATAATGCCTCTGGGACAGAATTTGCCTTCTGTTACACTAGGGAAAAGAGAATTCACGATTTTCAATGAACTTCTGGTATAACAACAGGCACCACTTCTATACATCTGAAGGGAAAAAGAAAAAAAACCAGGAAAAAGACAAAAGGAAAAACTAATGGAGCTGATCCGCACAGAGATCCAACTACCAGAACTGCAGGGGAACTGATAACCCTTTGGCTGTCACAGACGTGGAGTTTACATATACAGTCCTTAATGATTTTGATACCTACTGGAAGGACACAGCTCCAGAAACCAGAGTTTGCACGTCACCGTCTCTCAGCCAAGCTGGGGGAACTACCCGTGCACACACTCGTGCTTTGGCACCACCGTGAAGTCAAACGTGTCGGGCAGAGACACTCGCACACCGCGCTCGCAGAAGAAGTCAGCTGAAGACACGCACCCAGACAGCAACACAGCTCGGCTGATGGACACGAAGGGACTAGGGGATGGTACCCTGCACAGCTGCTTGTACGGCCAGACCCTCCCCAAAGGCACATGGTCTCCACAGACAGACAGAGGACTATGGAGGCAGACTGAGGCTACTCTTTCAAGGCAGATTTGTGAGATAACTGCTGATAGAACCTCCACGGCAGCACCTTCACACTTGATAGCTTGGAATGTCGCCTGTTCGCGGGGCTAGAATAGCACCGAGCACAACATTACACACAGCCCCCAGACCAAAACCTCAGCTGAAGGATAAAATCTGGATAAATATTTGAGATGTTTGCAGTTTGCAGCAGCAGTCAGAGGCTAGTCATTTTAACCACAGTTCACAAACTGCTGAACCTTTGTAGACCTTGCAGCTACAGTATTGCATGCAGCCTTCTCATTACGTTGAAGTGGAAGGGGAGATTAAATGCAAGACTGAAAATGTAGAAAGCCCTCAGATATAGATTTCCGGTTGCTTTCTTTCCCTGTATATATTTTTCAAAGCAAGTACGTCTCACGAGCATAAATGTTTCTTTGTATGCAAATATAAACAAAATCTCCCTGCATTTCCTATCTGCCTCACTGCAAGTAACAAATGGGGGCATTACGGCTGCTGCAGCAAAACTAACAGTATCAAGTGAGAAAGATGCTCATTAAACTTCATCATTCTGTCTACTTTAATGATGCTTTTACTTAATAAAAATTCCCTAAGCAGTTGCAAGGATATTAGGCAAGGTCTTTGGTTATGTATCAGGGGTCTAAGCTGTCACTGGCAAGTATGCCGTTCAGGAGGGGCATTCCCAAGAGGAAAGAGTGGATACAGCTTTCTTGTAATAAATTCGGAGAGAATCAATAACCACAGCCTGCCACATTACTTAAGCATTTAGGAAAGTAGGTGATCCCTCTAAATTAAAATACAAATTGTTAAATGTTGCAATTTATAGCATAAGATCAAGCAGGAAGCCTTGTAACTTGGAAGCATACGCTCTTGCTACCAAAATCTCCAAATTCAAAAAAGAAACATAGTTAACATTCATAAAGTTCAAAAGAGCCACTTTGAAAAACCACCTTCAGCACAATTGCCTCCAATTTTTCTCTCTTGTACAACAAAACACTTACTAACTGAAGGCTACAAGCTCCCAGAGATGAAAAGAGTGAACTTGTGTAAGCTACCGAACTAGTGTAAAGTGTTTAATGTACACATCGATTTTCTCGAGTTAAGCATTTTGAAAGAGGATTTCAAGAATGAGCCATAAGAAATACATCGCTCTCACTTTATGCCTGTACTGACCTAGAGGGTGAGGATGCAGTATGGAAAGGACACGCACGGGGAAATATGAACCTGGAGAGATGCTACCTCCAGGGATGCACTGGAATCGAAGTGACAAAGGTGAAACGTCCCAGTGCTGTTCGCTTTGAGCTCAGGCTCAGGAGGTATTTAATGCTCAGATGCAGCTTCAAAGGTGGGTATTTACAGTGATCTCTAAAGGACGGTCCCCAGCGCCAGCTGCTGGAATGGGAGAAGGGAAATCCTGAATCAGTGGTGATATCACCAGAGACCCAAAGCTCAAAGAAGTGCTTACAAGAAGAATGGACCTGTTGGAATGGGTCCAGCAGAGGGCCATGAAGATGATCAGGATGCTGAAGCACCTCTCCTATGAAAACAGACTGAGAGAGCTGGGGTTGTTCAGCCTGGAGAAGAGAAGGCTCCGGAGAGACCTTATAGCAGCCTTCCAGTATCTGAAGGGGCTACAGGAGAGCTGGGGAGGGACTCTGTGTCAGGGAGTGCAGTGACAGCACAAGGGGCAACGGTTTTAAATTGGAAGAGG
>JAOTQQ010000012.1:20951783-20966237 GCA_026546715.1 Gallinago undulata | reverse complement strand
TGCCCCATCCCTGGAGGGGTTCAAGGCCAGGCTGGATGGGGCTTTGAGCAACCTGGTCTGGTGAGAGGTGTCCCTGCTCCCTTCTCCTGGATCCCTCAACCCCAGTCTCTCCCCTTTACATTTGCCGTGCCATATACTTGAAGAAGAGAAAGATTCAACCTCTACACGCCATGTTTCCCACCCTCTTTACCTAAAGGTTACTGTCAGAGATGGGCCCTGACCAGATGGACCTCCACAGAACAGCACCATCAGTCCTGCCACGACAACTCAGCAGCCCAGGCACAGCAGTTGTTAAAGGGAATACAGTCCAGTTGGACGGAGAAAGAGACACCCTGGGGTAAACGTGTCTGTGTGGGGAGGTTTGAGCCCAGGTAACTGTGATTTACAAACACCTGCTCTCCTATAGGTCTGGCAATTCCTGGATAATTTTAATTCTGCCAGACACATCCACTCTTGAACTGGTTAATTTAATCCCTGCTGCTTTGAACTCACCATCTTGCATGTTAAGGAGAACTAATTATTTTCTTTTTCTTTTTTTTTTTTCAGAAATAAATTCCAAGTAGGTGTTAGGCATTGCTTTAATTAATCTACAGTAATAAAAGAAAGTCTTCTTCTTATATGCACTGAGGCTAGCAGCCTTTTGAAGCGAGTACTTTAAATGAGAGGCTTGTGAGGGGAGCACAGCTGGAAGCTCATAGAAACCTAGCAAAATAAGAAGTCTTTTTTAAAGGAAAACATACAGGTCAAGATTTGCAAAACTGGCTGATGACTTTGCATACCCAACTTGAAAGAAGAAGAAGTGTGACTTTTGGCAGAGAGGATGTTGAAAGCAAATGGAACACCAGCATCTGGTTCCTGAAAGTCAGCCCCATCTAACACCCAGCGAGGTCAGCGCTGAAACTCTCAGCAGTGATACAAAACCAGAGTCACACAAGGGGGATCTCCATGGAAGTGTCATGAAGATGGAAAGGAGAGCATGTGCTTGTGCTTATTTCCTTAAAAACAGAGACAAATATGAATTAAGATTTCATCTAGACAATCTATTATGTTGATAAATCAACCCCCTGCTAGCCCAGTATAATGAGTCGGCAGCCTGAGAGGACCAGGGAGAGATCGATTTGTTTCCGCACCTGGACAGAGTCCTATCAGACTATCCCAATTATGAAGAATTTCTCACTGGGACTTGCACCTTCAAGCACACCCAGGAGGGCTGATCTCCCTCCTTATGCTCCATTTCAAATGGATCCATAAGTGGTTCAGCCTACACGTGCAGACGAGTCCCTGGATCCACCTCAGGCATGGAGAAACTTCATAGGTCAGAACCTGAAGTCCTCACAGCTGAGAATTCCTACAGATTACAGTGGAATATTTTTCCCCTTATTTTCTTTTCACAGAACACAGGTGTTCTCCCATTCATGTATAACTAGAGAAAACAATTTAGTGCCAGATATAGGCATCAACTGCAAACCCTGGTGGATGAGGTGGCCACTAGAACATGCTCTACCTAACGAATCAAAAGGTGTGAAGAGCCACAGAATATGCACAAGCACGCTCAGCTTCTTTGGCAGAAGCCAACACGGCTGCCTGCAGAGAAAAGCACACCAGCAAGAAGGAAAAAGAGTATTCGAGTGAGAAAGAAGTGTATTCTGTTTACTGAAGTAATCTCTATCATCACAACCCTCGTCTTTGTCTGTAATTCCATGAGCATCAATTTTTTGCTCCATTTCACCAAACCTTGGTGTTGGGATTTATGCCCTGCTCTCGCACTAACCCCAGACAGGCAGCAAACTTGGGGCAGAAAATACACTGCCACCCAGCACCGACACCTTCCTGGAGTCAGTTGACCACAGTCATCTTCATTCTGATGCTATTTGAATGCTGTTGTCCACACGGAGTCCTTTGGGCTTAAGTAAACCAGTGCTCATTTTCCTTTTTGAATGCTACGCTAAGGGGCTGCCTGCTCAGATAAATCCCCTTACATAATCTTTATTATTGATCTACTACATACATTTTGCTGTGCACCTAATTAACATTAAAAAAAAAGGAAAACAGAGGGTAAAAATAGCTAAGTGCAAGCCAAGGAACTTTCTTTAAAGTTATTCTAAGTCTGGCAAGTATGTATTTCTTTTCCAGTAACTAGACAAAGTGTACCAATAAAATGCATAGAAAGGACTCTGGGGAAATACTGATATGCAGACTCTTTTTTCTCCTTTTTTTTTTTTTTTTTAAAGCAAAACTGAAGTGTCTGAGTTAATCTGAGCCTGCTCTGCTGCACACTGGGGATGACCGATTTCACTGGCGGCAGCAGGGAGAACATGGAGGGGACTGCAGTTGTCCCCAGGGGGGGTTTATATAGCTGCCCTGCTCTGCTGGGCTGGCTCCCATCCCTCTCCTGGGGTCTCTACCCTCCTCATCCCTGCTGGCTGCAGGGCTGGCTGCCAAACAGCTCCTCAAAATAGACACAAAGACCAAAGAGTGATGAGGGACATGGTGACGCAGTGGGTAACACCCCTGAATCACCACTCCTGAGACCCTCCAAGGTGAAGGACTATGCTGCAGTCCACCTGCATGACCCAAGACTCTTTCTGGAAGTCCATGCAACTTCTAGGGACCGCTGTGTAAAGGGAGCATGGGACTTGCTATGGGATGTTTAGGGGATTGAGCAGAAGTATTGAAGGATTACACAGGACTTAGGAGATGTTTAGGGGAAAGATCAAGAGAGCAGAACGGAGGGATCAAGGTAGATGGCTGAGAACAAGTGCAAGAAAATGGAGAGAGGATCAGGTGGGGAATAAATGAGGCCAAATAGTGTGCAAGAAGGAGGCTGGTCAGCACACTTCTTTGGTTAAACTCTGTGCCAAACTACCTCCCCTTTGTCCTACCTAAATCCTGTTTCTAACTCTTTTCTGTGCGAGTGTGCTCTCTGTTCTGACACGAGAACACGTATGATCCACCAGCAAACTTCAAGCCAGAGTAGTTGGTCACTAGGATGGACCGAGTCCTGGGTATCGGAGAGGCCCAGGGTCTGGGATTAGCTCCCAGAGATGCTGAGGGGCAGCAGGCTGGTAAAACTGGGGCTGGGGGGCTGATACTTGAAATATCAAGATTTGGGAGCCAGGTGCTAGATGGTTTCCTGACATAAGGTGTTCCTTGAGCACTGATCTCTAGAAAGGCAGTCTGGCTGTTGTTTGTCCTCTCCGTGCTTATGTGGCCTTCTGTCCTTCCAACTGACCTGTTTATGGCTGGCCATGAGTACATACATGCCCTGAATTTGTGGTTAGCCTTCCTACTGGCAGGACAAGGAAAGAAGCAGCTGCTCGCTGCCATCGGTGGAGGAATCCCCTGGCTCCTCCAGCCCACTGGGTCTAGCTGCTCAAAAGCACTACCAGGAAAAAGATGAAGAAATGAGGAAACTCACTTCACCTTTTTGACACAAAGGATCGCATCTGAAGTGCTACACACCACAGACAATCCAATTTCACCCACTCACCCGAGCTGGCTTTGGTTGACTCATGTTGGATACACTTTGCAGAAATGCTGTTCCAAGGGAACCTTCCTGGATTGAATTTTTGAACATGCATAACAGGTCAAAGCAAATATTGAATTTTGCCATTTTCCTCACTAAATCTCTTTGCAGTTCCCAAATACAGCCCTTTCAACTACCCCCTGGCCAACACTGGCACAAACGTTCCAATGATATCAATATTCCAGACACCCTGGTGAATTCTGCTCATACAGGTCCACAGACATGCAAAGGATAAAGGAGGTTCAAAGCCAACTTTATCACCATTCATGTTAAAATACTGGAATTTTGAAATTCAGAGACCAAGTACTTCATTATGGAAGCATAAAATATCAATAATATGGTTTTCCAGTTATATACATCTGCTGCAGAAGAACAAGGATGATCACACAGGTACCACGTAATAAAATGATACAGACCGTTCACCCCATTTTCCAGCCAGTTTTGAACAAAGCATCAGGCCATTAACATTTGCCAAACAATTACTGGGGTTTAAGCAAATCTTTGGCATTTTTCCATGGCTTTTACTGTGCCAACAAAGCTGTTCCAGACTCTTTTCAGGAGGGACCTATGTTATGTGGCAGCCAATAATCTTTATGGTAACACTGCAATGAAAATGCCGCTTACTGTAATGAGGAGACGCTATAAGTTAAGCCCCCAGCTACCTTTCTATTATTTTTCATGACAGTCTTTCTGGGTTTGTTATGCTTCAAGAGTACTGAGGGAATTACACCAAACTAGGCTCACTAGTCAGCTCTTCATTATTCAGGCGACACTGAAACTGAGCGATCAGCAAACTGAACCAGCTCCTGAGGTAACACAAGACACTAACATTTATTTGAATATTTACTATTTCTTTTTTAGCTTGGCCTCTTTCTTAAAGCTCTGTTCTGTAAAACAAACTTGCCTACGGTTGGAAGTGATTTTGAAACAACGGGAAAAGCGCAGAATAATTTTTCATGCCATTGACACCTTGAGCGAAGGGTTGGGCTTCCCTTCATCTACCAGAAGCAGACTGCGATATGCTCATCCTTTCCCGACAGCAGGGTTTTTCCTAGATTTGTGTTTCATAGCGCTGGATGAGCTGGGTGAGACAAGAAGTCTCAATTGCCGTATGAATCCTTGCCCCTGCTCCGTTGCTGATTTTTACATTGGCTTCCTTCCCTCTTGCAAATCCAGAAGCTGGCCACCCCTTTGTAAACCCGCAGTCACACCGACATCGGGAAGTTCTGGTACCATCCGATCCGCACGACTTGCCAAGTTGCTTTCTGTGTCTTTCAAGGCCCAGAGCGTGAAGAACACAGAGGCTTTTGAAAGGCTTTCTTCTCCCCTGATGTCCGTCAAGATGAAATGGCAGCGGTAGTGTCAACCTGATTTTGATTTCAACAAAATCAATACAAGTTTTGCTTCTGATTTCGGTGGGTGCAAGGTTTGGCCTTTACTGTCATGCAATCTATTCCTGGCAACTGAAAATCCCCTAGTGCATCTCGGGGTACCCCATGAGATGATAGCCTCATCACAATCTTCTCGAAAACCACCTACATTTCTTATTCTGGTTCTCTCCCGAACAGAGTGACTTGGGGAGTGCAAAGACCTCTAGTTACTTAAGAATTACAATAAAGGTCTCATAACAATTTGCGTTGTAATTAGCGTTATCAACTGAGGCATATCATGGAAACTGTGCACAAACAGATATGGCTTTACCATGTCAATCAAACAGCATGTTCTTTGTTATTTAAATCATCTACACATGGTTGTTACTAACCATGCAAGCAAACAGGCAAATTGCACTTGGACTACAGCTCACGAGCCACAAACTATGCAGCAAGATATGAAAATCATCTAGGCTGGCTCTGAACACTGGAGTGAAAATGATGTCTTCTCATCAAGTGCTACTAATAGCTAGGGCCAATGAGTCACTCTGTAAACTTCTTAATGCACGCATTAACCAAAATAGTTTCTCTTGCAAGGAAGGTGGGATTATGCATACCGATATGATCTGTTCTTGCTGAACATCTTTTTGCTGGAGGTAGGCAGCACTCATCCTAAATTGTTGGTGCTTACGTACGCTCATGAGTTAGAGTAACAAATATGGAACTTTTACTTGAAAGGACAAGAATTAGTTTACTTGATCATCAGACATTTGCTAAAGGCACCCACAGGAGCCTTCAAGAGTGATGCAAAATAAACCAGTGGTTGCACCTCCTTCTGGGCAGGAGGGAAAGGACCATGGAGTTGAAACCACTTGCACTGAATCAATCTAAACGCCACGGTAGCAACGAAGGCAGAAAGAGTGCAGCAACGGGGAGACAAACCCCAGGCTGCAAACTTGGAGGCTACACTGTGAGACATCTACCCTGCGTCTTATTCAGAGCATGCTGTAAATCACATTGCAGGGAGGGCAAATGTGGTCCCTGGACTACTGTCCTTACTTGCCCCTTCCTCAACACGTAGGCTACTAACGGGTTTGCCACCACCCAGCCTGTGCACATAGCAAACAGTACCTCCTTACTGGTATTCCCCAAGCTCGAGGTGGGGAGTGGATTTATGAGAGATGCCAGAGCTGGAGTAGGAAAAGCAAAGTGGCAAAAGATTTGTCAACAGCTCTCTGTCACCAAGAAAGCACTTCATTAGCCTGTCAATTGCACAGTGTCGAGGAGATACATTTATTGACAACCCACTGCCAATTGATCCAACATCTATATAAAAAGCTCTTCTTATGCAACGAGCTGTCTCGCATGAGCATGAGATCTATAGAGAACTAATAGCTGTACCAAGCCCAAAATTGCTCTAATTCCTAAGCAAAATGAAACCAGAAGTGGTAAAATCCCAGCAACATCTCAGCAGCTAAACCATATTCACTGCTTACAGCAAAGTATTTTAAAATGACATTCATTTTTGATACATTTCATAGGTGGGGTATGAAGTCCTTATACAAAACACTGGTTTTTCTCTTCTATGGCCACTTGTGCTTAAGGGATTACTTCTGAAATACAAGAAGTTTGCATTTTCTACTCCCTTAATCTAGCATGGAAGTACCCAGTGAGATTCAACCCCGTGTGTCAACCAGCTGCTCCGTGCAGCCTCTCGTTGGGTTAGGATAATGGCTAATTGATCCTGCAGTGGCTTTAACAGCTGGCAGTCAGTCCCCAGCTCCAGCAGCACTCCTGCTCCTCACCCTTGCTTGCTTTGCTTTGCTCTACCTGCTTCATCACTTCGTGGTGAGGCAGCGTCCAAGAGAGCAGGAGTAACCTACTCTGGCATCTCCATCTGGCACTACTTATCAGACTTGTGCTGCTCTGGTGGGTTTGTTTCAGATCCCTGTTGGCAGATCAAAGGCAACAACAATAACCACAAATCAATCCTTCTTTAAGGCCTAAAACATCTCGTTCACACAGGATGCCTCATTTCTTTACCACCCCAGAGCCCTTATAAATACCAACTTTGCCTCGCCACAACAGTTGTATGCAGATACTCGGGCCCTGGAGAATTTGGTGCTGTGTTTTCAGCTGCTTTCTCCTATTTCCTGACAAACAAACCGAGCAGCAGCACTGGAGAGGGACTCACCTAGGTTAAACACTTGAATTCCAGACAGTCGGAAAGCTGCTTGGTGCCAAAGTGAGGGCGTACAGAGAAGATGGCTTGCCTTCCTCAGCCTCACCTCAGGTGATCATCCCCAGAGCCATTATGCAGCACGTGAAGGACGCCCAGGTCATCAGACCGAGACAGCACGGGTTCAGAAGAGGCAGGTCCTGGTTGACCCGATCTTCTTCTATGACAAAGTGACTCACTTGGTGGATGAAGGAAAGGCTGTGGATGTTGTCTACCTAGACTTTAGCAAGGCCTTTGATACAGTCTCCCACAGTATCCTCCTGGAGAAACTGGATGCTCATGGCATAGATGGGAACACTCTCCACTGGGTTAAAAACTGTCTGGAGGGCCGGGCCCAGAGAGTGGTGGGGAATGGAGACAAATCCAGTTGGCGGCCGGTCACGAGTGGTGTCCCCCAGGGCTCAGTACTGGGGCCGGTTCTCTTCAACATCTTTATCAATGATCTGGACGAGGGGATCGAATGCACCCTCAGCAAATTTGCAAACGACACCAAGTTGGGTGGGAGTGTTGATCTGCTGGAGGGCAGAGAGGCTTTGCAGAGGGATCTGGACAGGCTGGATGGATGGGCTGAGACCAACGACATGAGGGTCAACGAGGCCAAGTGCTGGGTCCTATAAACAACACCAACCCAACACTAATCCTGGTGATGTTTTAGGTATGGTGTGTGGTTTCTGTGGTTTTTATGGGGTTTTTTTTTGTTTGGTTGGTTGGTTGGGTTTTTTTATTTGTTTGTGTTTGGTTTTTTTTTTTCCTTTCTCATTGGTTGGACTAGATGATCTTAAAAGGTCCCTTCCAACCTAGGTGATTCTGTGTTTCTGTGATGCATTTTCCAGCACCCATCAGCCAGACAGTGTTGTATATTCACCGAAGCACCCAGTTACCATTAGGTCACTGCTCAGTGTTCTAAGCCAACCAACACACGTTTTCAGAAAACATCTGTTCTATTCTGTATCTGAACAGATATAGAATGGACGCAGCCCCAGTTGAACAACTGTACTGTGGACTGATTTCTATGGGTGTTTCCACACACCTTATCCACTTGATTAGCACATGCTCTAGAAAACAGAATTCAGAAGGAAAGGGGATTCATGAGGTTCGAGATCCACACGGCTACTCCAATATAGGGGGAACACCTGGTCCCTTTATCAAGGACTGTGCTTGCTTTCTTGAGATTGCACTTGAATTCTTGATGCTCACTTGTTAGGTCTCAGCTAAAGGCAGTGGTAGTTAAAATACGACTCGAAAGCTCAGTATCAGCTCTCTGCCTGGCTATGTTTTACTGTCAAAATGAGATTTTTACTGCAAGAGAAGTAGCTTTTGTTTGCTCCTGCTCTGCAACACCTTACTGTGACAAAGCTGTATTTACCATGGCAGTTGCCTAGGACTCAACTCACCCAGAGATATTGTGACAAGAAAAAAAATTGGTAACTCGGATTTTACAGAACAGCCATTATACTATAAAAGCGATATCTGCACGGGCAATGATGACATCAACTCTTCCTCTTATCTTTCCTTAAGTCTCTCAGTCTTTAACTTGCAGTTTGAACTATGTCTCTGAAGAGACTGCAACATCAGCTAGAATAGCAACAATTCAAGATTCCTACATTCTTACTAAAATGAAACCCAGACACAGTGAAAATAACAGCTGCTTAAAGGTCTTCTGAAATTCTTAAGAAAAAAAGGATTTTGCCAATTAATGGCAAACAGCCCTAAATCCTCTGGTACCAATATTGCATACTAGTAAATTTGCAAAGGCCAGAAAGACCTAATATTACCTGGTTACCACATCAGGGCCCAATGAATATTTTGTTCTAAAATTATTCTGAATACAACTGTAAATCACTTTGATCCTGATTTCTTCAGTATTCAGTGAAGATACAGTTCCATTTGGCTGTTTATCACTGATAATTTTTCTACTATACACATAAAACTAGAACATTATCTCAACATATGGAAAATGTGGATAGTACATATTGCTCATAGCTGCACATAATTTTAAGAAGAACTGTAACTGCACTATTTCTAGATAATTTTTAAACTATGACAAAGATGCATGCTATTGAAGAAAAATGGCAAGCCTATAAAAAGCTGTGTGTGTTTGAGTCAAGTATAAAGAGTATAATTTTTTTGTATTGTATGATACTTTCACACGCTAGTGTTAAGTGGGAAGTCAGAAAGATTAACCAAAGATGAAGAAAAAAGACCCCCCTCTTCCTCCCCTCTCCTGCTACTGAGCTTAGAAAAATATCCTAAAAAGAAAAAAAACAAATTACGCTGGTAGTTTCCAAGACAGTTTAATAAACCTTGGGGAAGGCCTTAATGTTGAATTTACCTTCCCAGTAGTACCTAAAGCACAGCTACTAAAGCAATACAATAAACTTTATGAACTTGTCTTTACTGCTGCGTAATTTATCTTCGAGAAATGATGCTACGGTGAACAACTGCTCCCTATGAATCTCTTTGGGGCTTCAGTGGACTGCTGCTTTTATCACAGCGAGTAAAGTCCATCGAGACTGAACTCTGAACTGAAATATGTCACATTTTTTCATTAATGAAAAATATTTAATTCAAAAGTTAAACACCGCTATAACTCAAGTGTTTCCTTATCCACCATGTTAACTTCCCAACTAAAGTGTTTTTGAGATACTTTACACTGAAAATCAAAAAGAAACAAATCTCAGAATCATTCATATTTCTTTCTATTCAAGAAATAGAAGAAATCCCTTTTTTATTAGTTTCCTGCCTAACAAATATATACCTTCACACAAACAAACTAACAAATAAAACCACCTCTCAAGCCCCAACAAAACCACACAGCAAATTCAAAATAAACTTAACCAAAACCCAGCGACGTCACTTCTTCACCTGGGCTGGCACCCATGGTGTAGGCTGCTCAGCTCACTTTCCAGCATTGGAGTTACACTGCTCTAGAAAAATATTTATTTTCAGGATGGGTGCCTTCTGTCAGGCCAGTAAGCTAATGTGACTGTGCAGTCACGTCATCAGATTTAATGAGATGGAAGCATGGGAAACCCTAGCCAGAGGAGAAAGGCAAAGGAAAGAAAATAAAGCAACCCATTTTTGTAATTAAAAAAAACCCCACAAAATAGACAGCATGAATCCGAAGGTGTAACTACACGGAGGGAGGTGTGTACACGTTATGGAGAAAACCTCGCTGTCACTCAAAGCCTACAAAGCCCGTGCAAAGCTGACGTAAGGAATGGCAAGGGACCAGCACAGTGGAAGGGAATTCCACAGAAGAGGGGTCAGCCAGGATCTCCTGCCAAGGAGGTGTTTAGATCAGTCTGAACAACAGCTTTGTAAGAAAACTGGCAGATACTCAGCGTAGCCTGGAATAAACACCTGCGAGGAGGGATGGATGACCCGTGAATACAGCAGGGTAATTTTCCTGCTGTTATGGTTGTTGGCCAAGCGGCATTTCCTTGTTTGTCTATTACAAGATAATTTCAAGATGCCAGATTATTTGATGAATTCCAACATTTCAGGGAACGTTCTAGGCAACGGGCAATGTCTTATTGATTATGGTGAAAACAAGAAAATGGAAAGTACATACACACACAGCATTTGTGACCTCTTGCAGTTTGTTAACAGATTGCAGCTGTTTTAGCCATCCACACCTGTAGGGTAATGGCCTGGAGATCAAAGAGCCAGTGGATGGTACCATCTTTGCCAATGATTCCCCCCTTTCCTCTGCATCCTTGCAGCACCTGCTTCCTGTGGAGTTTGGAAGTGCTAATACCCAGAACAAATTGCCCCAGGGAGAAGAAGAAAGAGCAAGCTAGGGAAAGGATGGAAGAGAGGAAGGAAGAATTACAAGGACGTGAGAGGGATGAAGAGACATGCAAAGCTTCATGGATGGAAAAGCAGCATGGGAAAAAGAGGACACCATCGGTATATTGCAAGAAACACATAGGCAACTCTCACTTTGGTGAAGAAAGGGAGCATGGAGTGAAGGAAGGAACAGGGGAGCGTTCAGACCATGTGAATTCAAGGAGCCCTTATGGTATAGAACAGAAGAACATGGAAGGTCCTTGACTGATGCACAGAGCATATCCCCTAAATGCTGTGCAAATCCTCCTTAGTCTGTTTTTCACCACCATTATTTCAAGACCAAGCACATGCAGCATGAGCACAGACTGCAGCAGACCCTTCCCCATTTAAACATACAGGGTGCTTTTCATTTCTTCACATCCATCTTTTGGTCACGTTATCTCTGTTAATGAAAAAATAAATGTTGCAAAAGGGAAGTATTAACATAGCCAATGTCATGGACATTAATTTTAAAAATGCTATTTACTTTGTATCAGAGCAGTCATATATCATGATCTTGAGCAGTTATTAGCCTTGTCCAGATTCTGATTCCATGCTACAGAGACAATCTCTGCCCTGACTCTCCTTCCTGCCCATGATTGAATAACTTGACATCTTTAGTACTGCACCCACTTGATGAGCTTCATGTATTTAGTAAAAGACAATAATTCTTATTAAAGCAAAAATGAGTTCTTTAGTGAAAATCCTGGGTAGTGGCTTACTGTGAAGTATAGACACAATACAGCTCACACTGTCTGACTGAAGAGAGAAGTCACCTGGCTCTAAATACAACAGTTGGCCTCATGCTTTGTGAGAAACTCACAGCTCCATGGAGAGCATGGGTGGACATCCCCAGTCTCAAGGGATCAGCGCCAGGTCCAGTGAGCTGCCTACAAGTGTCACTCAGCATCTGGCTCTGGAGATCCATGTTATGTCCTAACTACACAGGTGCAAGACCCTCGGGGAGAATCTCATGCAGGTTCTTGTCATCTTCCAAATCTGACACAAACCAACCACAGGAGTCAACTCCACATTGTTCCCAAATCAAGAGAAAAAACTACAGAGAGCACAAAACTATTGCTGAGCGTGAGGAAGAGGTCAGCCCATGGTAACTCTTTGTAGTTTCTTTGATTTGGCAAGAGAGCTAGGCCTCTCAAGACACAGAGGATTTGGAAATTCTCTCCCTAGCAGCCACTGTTAGAATTAAACCCCATATTTTTACAAAAATCACAGAATCTTCACAGTTGGAAAGGACTTCTGAGATCACCACGTCCAACCACACACACACAAAAGACCTCCAGTCTCGGGCACTAGATCATGCCCTGAAGTGCCACGTCTACACGGTCCTTAAATCCCTCCAGGGATGGTGACTCCACCACCTCCCTGGGCAGGACCTTCCAGGGCCTCACCACCCTCTCAGGAAAGTCATTCTTCCCGAGATCTCATCTAACCCTCCCCTGCCCCAACTTCAGACCATTCCCTCTGGTCTGAATATTTTCAGGACCAGGAAAGGCAGTGGAAGCAATCGCCCCGCCAGGAAACGTGCCAATAGATAACTTGGGAATAATAATAAGTGAACACAAGGTGGGGTTATTTCCAGAGCCGTGACTTTGGTGACTCACTAGTAGCCGCTGGGTGACCTTGGTGCTCTCCTGCACCCCTACCCCCCTGCCGCCCGCCAGACCCCACATGCTGAGTCAGCACTACTGAAGCCCCAGCAGATATTCTCTTCAAACTCCTCTGTTCCTCCCCCCGTTTCTCGGTCACTATGGCAACGCCCATCACCCTGCACACAGCACCAGCCGACCGCGCTCATTCATCTGAGCTGTTTCAAGAATTGCATCTTTTCCCCGTGCACCTTTCCAAAAAAATGAGTTTTAGCCCCTGAGATGTCCCCGCATCTTTGACACGTTTCCACTGCCCTGTGGTGCAAACCCGCAGCTGCCCCAAAGGCGGCCCCACTCCGGACCAGGTAAAAGAGCCAAAATCAAAACCAAACACAGAGCACATCGTGTGAGCATCTCTAAGCAGGCTGGGGGCAGACTGAGGACAGACTGAGGACCTTCTCTTAAAAATCCTGGCTCTTGTGAGCAGCTTTCCCTTTTACAAACTGTCCCTACTACGTGAAGGCATGGAAGATCAGTTGTAGATAGCCAAAATAAAAACAAGTGAGGAAAGGACAAAATAGCAGGGCTTTTCTCTGATTGAGATTTTTTTTCCCAGGATATATCTTCCTTAATTGCTATTCTGTTTAATTGGGCTGTGACTACATGTTATTATTCTTCATATCACACCCATTCTGTGTTTGTGTGAATCCTGGCCTGTAAGAAACAACAAGATTTCATTTAAATTGATTCTATTCTTACTGATTTTTTGACACTATATTCTTGAAATATTATTTCAGTGCTGGCAACTTTAGATCAGACATTCTCATAGCCTTTCTGGATACTTTTTACATTTATTTGGAAATTATTTTTAGTAAGGAAGGGAATATGCTTGTGGTGTATTTTTTATTTCTGCCAGAACAATGAAGAACAGGCCAGGGGTTCACAGCTTCAAGATAAAATAATCAGCACATAAAATAAGAACAGTTTGAAGGAAGAAAGACACTTTTTTGAAGGAGTCTTCCATAATTTTTGAAAAAAATAGCTTAATAGAACTGCTGTTTACATATATGGGGATAAAAACTACGCATGCTGCAATAGGAGATCCCTTCTCAATACATACTTCTCTCAACACGTGGAGAAACCAGCATTTTCTTTCAGAAGGAAAACGTCATTTTTGTTGAGGCAGTATATAATTTTCCACACACAAATCTGTTCATCCAAGCCCAACCTACATGTCTCTGTACCTTATGCTCAAATTTTCTCTCACTGCATTCAATACATTAAGTGCTGCCTAACTCCCACCTCCTGAATTCAGCAAAAAATCATTTTTTTCCTTTAAAAAAACCCACCCTTTGAAATAGAATGTATTCTTATTGTTATAGTCTACAAGTTAGAGTCTGAAAACAGCCATTACTTAACAACCTACCCATTACTCTGTAAAGTGTTAACATTGTGTGAACCACTGTTGTAAGGAAATTGCCCAAAGAAAAGGGAAGGGCACGCTCTCTGATCCACTCTCCTCTGAGAACAAAAACGTGCTGGGGGTTAACCGCCCAAAAAGCCTTGTTCTTCTGTCCTCCCAGGCTGGCTAACCTTTTGCTAGCCAGCAAATGAAAGCGTAGGCCACAGCATGGCCAAGGGTTTACCATCCCCTGCAGACACTCATGCATCTAGGTCAGTGTCTACATCCTCTGCCTCTTCCCACCACCCTATGGACAGGGAGATGCTCGAGATGTCTCTTCTGGACACTGCTGGAGCATGTCCAGAGGAGGGCCACCAAGCTGGTCTGGAGAACAAGTCACATGAGGAGAGGCTGAGGGAACTGGGCAGGTTGAGTTTGGAGAAGAGGAGGCTGAGGGGAGACCTCATTGCCCTCTACAG
>JAOTQQ010000012.1:20929377-20945765 GCA_026546715.1 Gallinago undulata | reverse complement strand
TCAGTAACTTTGTTTAGTGATGGGTTTTTTTTATTTTTTTTTTTTTTTTTTAATCAGAGTTAGGTTGATGGTTGGACTAGATGATCTTAAGGGTCCCTTCCAACCTAGACGATTCTATGATTCTATGACTTATTACCTAATACCAAACTTTAGGGCGCAAATGCTGGTTTCACCTGAAATACAGCAGTTTAGTTGTAAAAGGCGGCGGCTTCACAATAATTCATCAGGACCGTACGTTGCCATTCAGTGCACACAATCTCCTCACAATAATTCACCCTCCTGAACTGTTTTAAAAGAAAGCAAGAGCCAGACTGCTGGATGGCAAGAGCAGGCAATGTCAGGAGGACACGCACAAAGCCAGTGTCAACTCCTCGCTGGGGTCCCATTGCCAGGGACAGCCACCCAGTTCAGGTGAGAACTGAGCAAACTGCAACCACTGGATTTCCAATCCTGCCTGAAAACTATTATTTAATCCCTAATATATTGCCGTCTCCATCTGAATACCCAAAATAGTATGAAATTAGGGCTCAGTACTTATTCATGAGATCAAATTTAAGCAATTCTTCTTTTTGGGATTACAGGCTTGATTCTCCTCTCATTTGCTCAGACACAGAAAAGGAGTAATTCTGGGGAGGTCAATGTCAGAGCAAGAAGGGGACAAGTGTGGAAAGGGAAGAAGCGAGTCCCAGCCAAGGTAGCACAGACAGCAGCAAGCAGGGAAGCAGCAGAGCGATGAGTTTCAGCTGCATGAGACTGCTGAGCCTTATGTCGTACCTTTATTGTTTTTCTTACTCATTAAAGCCAGCTTGAACACATTTTGGCATGCCGCGGATCAGACTTTTCTCAGAAGAACAGACAAAAGCAATACTTGACGTGTGCTCTGCTCACACACCACGGGACTCATCCTCGCTGGGTGTCAGCTGGGACAGCACGATGGAGCTCTAACCTCAGTGGACAGACACTGAATTTACAGTATTTATGTTTTTATGTTTTACCCTTTTCTGACGTTCCAGGGTAAAAGATCTAGCCTTTGACATTAACTGCCAAGACTATACTGAAGAATTCGACGGGTGGACTGGCCATAGCGATACACCAACAATGATGATTTGGAAATGTCACCCACGGAATCAAGTCCTACTGGTAACACATACAGCATGCACCAGCAGGCTAGCTTAAAATCCACTGAAATGCCTGCAAAGAGGTTTAAATTTAATTAACAGGATACAAGATTCAGATGTACAGACATGAATAAAAATAGACAAAACGGCTGAAAGTCTGAAGCTCCCTCCCTTGCACTGCAGAAAAGAACTGGGGGGGGGAAGGAGGGGGGAGAAGCCACGGATATTTTTCAGTTATTAGTACTAGAAACATTTGTTTTCTGTTCTGACAGTGACAACTTCTTTGACAGACAAGAATACTCTTTAACTCCATAAGGTACCAACTTAAACTGCCTCTTAGGAAGGCTCAAACACAGAAGAGTAAGTATTACAGAGTTCGGGGAGTGCCAAACCTGAAAAACCCAGTCAAAATCTTGACAAGGAACACCACAGCCTCACACCACCCTGGCGGCCAGCCGGGAGGACAAAGGAACCACTACATTTGCAAGAAATTGTATCCAGAAGGACAAAGCCAGGATGATAACGCAAAGAAACCTGTCAAGCCAGCCAGACATCTCCCAATCCGAAGAGGGAGAGAGCAGACAGGACAGGGCCAGCAGCACAGCGTCAGCAGCTGAACGGTGGGACCAACCACCGCTGGGCATCTGCTGGTGAAACAACATGTAGGTAGCGGCTCTTCCCCACACCTGCTCTCACTCTTCTCTGGGAATGGCTAATTTTTAACTTAATGGCATCTGAAGAAATCCCACTGGAACCGAAGAAACTAGTTCTGCAGAGTTTAAAACCCATTCAGACTCTAAGGGAAGGAAAGCATGAGGATGGCTGAATATTGCAATGAAAAGTGAATGGAGAACTCAGTTCTACCAGTCTCTATTCAGGAAGAATTAGCAACTTTGTCTTGTAAGTTACTATGGTCAAATGAGTTCTGACCTCAGAGGACATGGCTGACCTTGAGTATTAGATCTATCACTTATACCTGATGATACAGCTAGGCAACTATTTTTTTTTAAATTAGCCATGCCTCTCCAGAATACAAGAACTCAACAAACCGTAAGCTGGGATACAGACAGCCACGCTGGGCAGAGGATTTGTCGGTGGAAAGATCCCTTTGAGACCAGATCTACATAGTATGAAGAAGTATATTCTGATGCCCCAACACATCTACGAGATGTAAGTGGCCCATGAGCACTGACGAATGTGAGAACTGCATCTGCTTACTGAGTGGTTGGGCTTTAAAACATCCCTCTTCTGCCTCCACAGCCAGCCCCCTCCCCCAGACACTCCAGTAACTCCACTGAAGGACGTCTGACAGCATCACAGAATGATGTGGGGTTGGAAGAGACCTCTAGAGATCACCTAGTCCAACCCCCCATGAGAAGGTTTCCCCTCCTCTGGGTGCCCGCAACGTTCTCTTGGAACTGTCTCAGGGAATTTACCTGCGATGCTCTTCGTTGCTGAAGTTCTCACCTCCTCTAATTTGGCAAGTCTGTGGCATTACGTGAAGGGACTTCAGAGGTTAAAAACGCAGCTCCCAAATTATCTGGATCATGCCTTTGCTGCTTGAAAATAAGCATCTTTTCTTCCTCGAGAATTAACTTCTCTCTTTTGCTTGGCTTTCACCAGCATGTAATAACCCCCAGGAACACCTGAGGGGGAAACCAGCAACTGCCCCTCAAGAACTGCAGTGAAATTACCACTCTTCTGCAAAGGGCATTTTCTAAAAGCTGGTTATTTAGGCCGCTTCCAGCCTGCGTGAACACTCGTCTCCAGCAGGAAACACAAGGGTTTTTCTATATCGGGATCTCATCTGTTTCTCTGAAATTCTCCAATCAGTACTTAAGAATGAGGTAATTTTTTTAATCAAAAGCCTATTCTGTGAGCTGTCTGCCCGCAGGTCCATCTCATTCATCTCTCTGGCCACGGGTTTCAGTTTTCTCCTCCAAAGAGGTTAACAGATTGCTGTAATTGGATGCCCCCCAAGAAAAGTGCTTCCAGCCCCAGAGCAGCTGAAACAGAATCCAGCCCACGCCCCGAGCCATGAAAGATTTCCCCCTTATTAAATATTGCTAACGGGGTGTTTTAAGTACTTCAGGGGAAAGTATGATCTAATGAGTTAATTCACTTGTATCTCGATATGAGGAGGCCATCCCTGGCATTCAGGTTAAAACTGTCCATATCCCACTTGTAATAAGCTAAAAAAAAAAAATTACTCTGACTAGTGTATTCACCTTTAAAACATCTGTAGACTGTTATGATCCTGTAATTAACATCCTCCCCTTACTGCATTACCAGCAACAACTACTGCCATTAAAATCACCATTAAAAATCACACCTAGTTCTGCATTCTTTCTGTGATTTGCTTTGGCTTTTTCAGGAAGATTATAACAAGGTTACAAGGTATTCTACTGTAATTACAATGGGCAGAAAACAAAACAACTTTCAACTAATCATTCATAGTCAGTTAAAATGGACATGTCTGAATGACGTGCAAATCTACGTGAGGCATCATCTTTTCAAAAGCATATTTCTGTAAGCAAAAACCTCACTGAGTGTCACATACTCCATCACAATTAAGATTTCCTGAAGTTTCAATCTGAATATACCTTATGCCTTTTATTTCTCAAAAGAGTTGAAATACTCATGTAGAATTGGTGAATATTTATTGAGAGTTAGCATAACACTAAATAACCAAACAAGGGCTGTGATGGCTATGAAAAAGAAACTACGTGAAAACCCCTAACTACCAAATCAGATTAGCCTTTTCAGTATTATAAGCTAAACTGAAGCCTTCCCCATTTTAACAAAACTGAATATATAAACTCTGCACTGACAAAAACTCCATTGTTATCTGCTGATAGCACTCAGAGATAAAAACGGTCCCGGGGATGGCCCAGCACCGCACAACGGCATCCAGGGGTGTGTGGAGTTCGGGGAGCAGGTCCCGCCGTACCCTACACGCTGAATGGAAGATGATACATGTGGACAATACCAGTTAAATCCATAAATGTGGTGACTCACTGGAAGGCTAATAAGATATCATCGCTTATTGAATCAGGATGTGCAAAGATGGATACCCTAAAGAATAATGGATATGCTTCAGCTAGAGGGAGAATTTCTGCTAGGCATAAGCATATCAGAGGCAGATCTGAAGAAGATATTTACAGCCTTCAGATGAAACACAAATATTATATCAAAAGCATTTGCTATATCACTTAACCCAGACAAAGATATAAAAACACTTTTAACGTGTCATCTTTTAAAAGCAGGTCTTCCAGAAAAATCCAGTTATCCAAGATATGTTTCTTCTGTCTCCTGGTGCTAAAATTTTGAAGCAATGCATTAGTCAAAGTTGTTTCTAAGAAGTGGAGGTATTCTTTTTCCTTTTTGTTTTTAGGATTGGGACTAAGCAGCAAGGTCAAAAGGACAACAGACTCCTTCATTAAATTACACATTCATTCATATTCTTTTACATACAGACTGTCAAGAAAGTAAAAAAAGATCACCATCACACAAGTATGAATTAAAAATGTAATTACATTGAGAGTTCCCATTTTAAAGGCACCAGAATCACCTGTCACAGCCCAGCACCATTCTACATCTCCAAGGGACAACTTTGAAAGGCATTTGTCACCAAACCGATCCACCAGAGCTACCGAAACAACTCACACAGGAAAACAGGTTAAACCGGTGGCACCTACGATACAACTGGACCGAAAGGAAGAAATATTTCCTCAAAGTTTGAAGTGTGTAAGACATGGGGACAGAAGATGGCAAAAAAAAAAAGCTTTCTTAAAAATATTAGAGCAATCAGCTAGGGCTGTTATATGAAGCACAGGGGAGAGCCCTCCGGGAGCAGAAGCACCAGTGAAGCATTTTTCCCACATTAAGCCCTACTCCCAGTGACATTTCGGGGTGGTGTTATTTACATGTGCAGAAATTCTTGCCATGCGCTGAACTAAGGGTGTTTACTCAGGCTTAATGACAAATTTTATTTCTTCAAGAACATACCCTCCTTAAACGCACTGTTTTCAAATCTAACTACAGATCTAATATATTTACTGCAAAGTTTACTGTGATTTCCCAAAGCCTTGCTTTATGATTGCTCCTCTTCTCATACAATGTTTTTTAGTGGGTTCTAAAATAGCCCGGTGGCTTCCAGTATAAAGACTAAACGTTTCTCCCAAAGCATCAAAAAATATAACTAATAGATAAAAGCACTTTATCTGATTTTTAAAAATACTGTTGTTGTAGTTACGAATCCGGGAGACATAAATAGTAACTGGGGCCACTAGGTGTTGTTAAAAGAAAACTATTTCATATCATTATATGGTTGCTTTGAAGCTGCTGTAACTCTGTCAAAATGGAAGTGAGAGATTTTATGGGTAGAAGAAAAAATATTTCTGAAGTTCTAGGTGTTTCAAAACTTGCCTAAAAACCCACACATGCCTACAGAACATACGTGAAAATGAGATGGGCAAAGGCTCCCCGCGTTATCTAAGGTGCAGATGACAATTCCAGCAACCATGTGGATTGATGAACAAGTCACCACCGCTACGGTGGGCTGTGGGCAGGTGACACTCACTGGAGGGATGAAGCACCTCTGTCCCAGGACACGAGGGTGATTTTTGGCATGACCCAGGTTGCAGCTGGTATGCTGGAAGGTGCTGCAACCATGCATCTCACCCTTGCTCCGAAGGGAGGGCAGGGAAGCACACTTCTGGCAGCTGAGGTCTTAAAAATAGCTTCCAGCCCAAAAAGCTGAACAGCCCCTGAATTGATTGTAGCTTTTTGGGAGATGCAGAGGATACAGAATGACTCTACGTAGACCACGGGCCAAGCAACCTTGCACAAGCAGCGTGTCAGACCACATGTATCCATCCCAAATCAGCAGAAACCAAACAGTTACCAGAAGACTCTGCATCTCAGAGGAAAACAGAGCTCTCTCTCTTACCACCAGTATCTATCCTCTGCAGAGGAACCAGCTCTTCCGAGATGACAACTTGGTGGAGATCAAGTGCCAGAGATGCTACTTCTCTAGGACATCTCTCAGCATGCTGCAACCACTGGCTCCTCTTCCACTCGAGGTACGTGGCCCTCTTTGCAATATACTCTTACAAAAACTATGTCAGACAGACAGCTGACATAACGTGAAGACGCATGGGCAATAGGAAGAAAACCCCATACAAAGGGGTACGCTCAGCCCCAAGTCTCGATGCGTTTCCTCCTTGATATGTTACTCCCTCCTCATGTCACCCACAAGCAACTTTTGTGTAACCTTCTTCTAAATCACACCTTCTCTGTACCACTGAATGATATCAGCTTTTCTGCCAACAGAGCTTTACGGGGATCTACCTCAAATAACCATTATGTGTTTACCCAGGACACGAGTACTCTGGCTGCATGTGAGGAATCTCCAGGAGGCTCCTTCCCAAAGGCAAGAACTGTGCCTGGAGGGTGATGGTGGAGCCAGAGGCAGTGCCTGGGGCTGGTGTTACAGACCACTGCTCCTAGGCACACAGCAGATCCAGAGGCTGCTTCCAAACCACCCTGCAGATACGTTATCCCACCCTTATCCAGATCAACATGCCTGTTCCTGTCGGGGTCTATGCACCCCCATTTCTTTTCCACGAGCGTATCGGTGAAGGGGATGAGTGGTCTTGCCTGGAGACATCAGCAGAATGGGGCTGGGACACGCAGCTGGAGAGGGAATTTGGGTGCTCAGCTACAACAGCCAGCACTTTCTCTGGCACGTGTTCATCTGCTGCCGTGGGAATGAAGCAGCAGAGGAGATCCTTCACAAGCTAAGCGGTCAACTAGTTGCACACTAAGCCTTCAACCTTAATACACGTATTTCCTAACGACCCTAGAAACAAGCAGAACAGGATGTCACATGAAACATTTCTTTGTGTTCTTTTGTTGTACCCTTTTAGCAGCATCGTGCACTATGGATTTATGGACTGCAGGACTGGACGAGCGTTTTCTGACCCAGCACATCCATTCATTCCTGTGTCAGATCCTCCTCTCTTCCAGCAATCAGTTTCAGAGAATTCCTGACCTGAGGTCACGCCTAGTGTGCCTTTTTTAACAGGACTTTCTTCCACCAATTTGTAGAACTGCTCCTGGAACAAGTTTGGGCTATCCATCTCTACAACTAATAAAACCAAACCACCTTCCTCTTTCCTTCTGTTTGTTTTACATCTGTCCCAGATTATTTCTCATAATTCTTGGATTATGGGAAGCACTGAGTAAATTTCCTTATCCATCTGTATCATGCCATTTATTATTTTATGTCCTGGTTGATCATTTCCTTTCTAGGACAGAGAGTTCAAGTCTATTTCTGCACATTTGTGTTTCTTCTCTAATACTTCTCCACTGAATACACAGTTTTCCAATATTAGTTACCTCAATTTAAATGCCTTCCTTTCCTAACTAGGTAATGCCACTTAAAGTCTATAAGCTCTGAATCTCCAACCCTTCAACTATTTCTGCTATAAAGCTGATCAAAAATTGCAAATTTTGTTTTGTCATCCAATGGACTCATTTTTCTTTGTTCTTTTCTATATGATTCCAGGCTGAAGAGATCTTGTTCTAGTTTTACAGATGTGCACTACACAAATCACTTTTAGATACAGGTATGCATAATTTTAACCTAAGAAATATTTTGACAGTTATGGAATAGGAGAAATTGGGCTTCAATTGGCACAATGATTTCTAAGACAAAACCATTATTTTTATTGTGACTGCTCACCTAGAATACAATTTCTGCCCAAAGAAATCCAACAGAGAAAAGAGAGAATTAAGAATTCTTTTTTTTTCTTTTTCTTTTTCTAAATTAAACAAATCCTTATGTGTCACGATCTCCCTGCTGGGCCCTTTCAGGTCGTGCTGCCCTTTCACTCAGGAACAGACTCAAACCTCTGCTGTGAAATAAACAAACAAAAAGTATTTCCCAGAGGAATAATTTTATTCCTCTTTAGATAAGGCTTCCCCTGCCTTTACATAGGGATACTGCTCCTGAAAGACACTGACAGCAGACTGAGGGCTCTGTCACACAAAAATTACATCTGCAGAGGACATGAATTCAATCTTGTAACACTTCTTTCTGACAGGATAAAATTTTTGTGGAGCCATTCCTAAAATGTAAAGTGTTGTTCTATTTCTAACCTGTTTCATCTTTTTTGGCAAAATGAGAATCACAAAGGAGGATTGTGACCTAGCTGGTTTATCAGAGAGGAAATGATAGCTGCTGGCTTTCTGACTGCCAGAAAAAAAAAGAAGACAATTAAAACATCATCCATCCCCAACTGAATAGAAAGATTACAGGAGACAGGTATTTGCCAGAATATCTGCTAAGACGCAAAGTATAACTCTACCTTGTTAGAAGTTTTACAAATAAAACGAGAGGAAAGTGAGTCTGAAAGGGAAATAGCATTAGGTGGAAGGAAGTGTTTTAGGCTGGAGAGAACACACTTTGGATTGCAGAATTGAACAAGTCCCATTGCAAGGAAAAGACTGACATTAAGGGACAAACAGAAATCCTGCCAGGGCTGTCCCAGAATATTCCTGTTCTGTACCTAGAGATTCACCACAATACAAAACATCCGTACTATTGTATTATAGTTTGTACTATTACTCTGAACATGTTTCACTAACAAGTAAAAACACTACAGAAAAGGTGACAAATAATCAGCCTTAGAAAGAGAAGTACTACTGAGCAATAAAGCAAGCCTGAAATAAAAATAATTAAAAAAACAAACCCAAGATAATTATGCAGAGAACATCACCCTCAGCCACACTGGAAAATAAGAGCTACAAAATACGCACAGTTTTCCTACAGACAGCATATGTAAACTTTTTATTTTTTACATATACTCATTTGACCAAGCACATCTCCAGGTTAAATAAAATAATGCCATTTGAAACAGTTTACATCTGAAATGTCTTTTTTTTTTTTTACTTTAAAACTCCCTGATGTGAGAGTCAAGTGATAAAACACATCTGTTATGAGTAAAGCTACACTTCAGAGCATTTCCATAACTTCTCTTTGTGGCCAGCAAGGCACCTAACACCAAAGTCTGACAAACAAGACCTATTTGGCCATTTCTTACTGTTTAAGGGATTTAATAGCAGTTTGTGTAGACAACTAGATTACACACAGGTACTTCGTGATTTATCTTGGCGGTGATGCATATAGAGTTTACTGTTAGCCACAGCAAATGCAAGTTTTTTTTTGAAAGGAAAACTACAATTGCTTATTCTTGAAGCCTGTATTTTACACCTTTTTGAGCATAAGCAGATAAATTTTCAGTGTCACTGTTGCTGAGATTTCCTGCTATTTTTATTTTCCACTGACAGAATATTCAAAGCTGACAAATGTTGTAGAACAGACATAGTTATTAAAAGCTTCAATTTACAGCAAATAGTGACAGTTTGCTTTTGCTGCTCATAAACCAAAATCTAAGAGGTGTAAATAGAGGAAAGGCGGCAACAAAACACTTAGATAGTTCTTTAAATAATTCTACAAGTAAAGGTGATGCAGAGTAACACACCTGCTTTCACTGCGTGCATCCAACATCATCGGGTTTATGGATCTCGAGATGGTACATTTAAATTTGGCTTATACAAAAAATAACCAACCACCCAGCTACCATGCACCTAAGTGAACAACAAACCCAAAAAGGTATAGGATAAAGTGTACGGCCTATTTCAGCGCATCTTGGGCTTGGCTGTGAAATACCACTGCTGCTCTTTGCTGAGGTGGTGCTTATGGTTGATGAAGTTCCTTCCTTACTACCCTCTCTTCCTCCACCATAAAATTTGGGTGGCAATTACTACTGAAGTTTATCAGCACTCAACAAGTTTATACTAATCTTTCAGTAAACGTATCAAATATTTTATTTCAGCACACAGGTCTCTGAATCAGATTAATTTTACTTCTTACTTTCTTCTAGTTGTTTTCTCAGCACAAAAAAAAAGGTAACATTGACTAACAAAACAGTGAAATTCTATTTATTTCTATTTATTTTGTCTTTTCACACTGAACTTTTTAAAGATGACCTACAGAAGACAATCTTTCAGGCTTCATTGCTGCTTTCAAAAGATCCCCTTTGTCCATCTTTCCTCACAGGTGAGCTTTTCCAGCCTTTGACCTCTCCTTTTCCTCTGATCTGGACTTTCTCTAATCAGTTCCCATCCCTCTCGCAGCTGGGACACATACCTTAACAGAGGGAGGGCTGAATGCACCAAGTACAGCTGGTGCGTTACTTCTCCCGTATCACATACGACACTGCCCCACTGATGGGGTGGCATCTTCTGACCATCTGTGGTTCCGGAGCTCCTTCTGGAGACACACTGCTCAGCAGTTATTCCCAATCCTGTATTCCTGCAGGCAGTCCTGTACACTTAGCTCTGCTGACCTGCAGGCTATTCTTTTCAGGACACAGCAGTGGGAGTAGTATTTATATTTCAAATGTTACTTTATTTCCCAAAATCATCTATGGTGGATTTTTTTTTTTTTTATGGTAACTCTGCCTCCTGTACTGTTATCTTCACTTCAGCTCTGCTAATCACTTTATCATGCTCTCATGTCTACAGAAAAAATACTTGTCTACTGTTCTCAAATACACAAGTTCCAAATTTTTCAGAGGAACACTTTCTTACACAAATAAACTGTATGACTAAACAGTTAGTAGGCAAGTAGTACAGTCAGTAGAAGAAAGAGAAAGAAAAACAAAGTCTCATGTAAACACTGATATATCTTGTCCCTGTTATTCATGTATCTCTTAATTTTTTTTCTTTATTCTTCGCTAGCAACCACTTTTATTGAAACCTCGGGACCAAACAGTAGAAGGGAAGGTGCTTTAACCTTTCCTGCAGTAGAGTCGACAACTTCTCCCAAACAAACAGCAGTGGAGGAAAGAGGATCTGACTTGCATTATGAGATGGGATTAAAGACAGCATCCAGGAAAACTCAGCTTCAGAGATCTACTGAAATGTCTGATTTCTCCTATAGCAACACTGCCTATTCTAGGAAAACCAGCCACTTCCTTCCTCTACGTCATCTTTACTCAGATTTGGCTCAAGAAAGATGCTGGAGACTTGAAAATGTTCTCAAGCATTCACAGTCACTCTGAAGAGTCCTCTGCCAATGCAGATACCTACACACTGATCCAGTGAAGTGCTGAAACTAATGCCCAGGGGGTGTAGGCTTGGCAGGTGTAGGCATCTAGAGGGAAATATATAGCTATTAAATGCACTATACAATACCTGTGATTCAGGTGCCCCGTGCAACAAGCACAGTAATGACAAAGAGGGAGTTAGAGCTCTTCATTGGGGTAAAACCCCAATGAAATAAAACATAGGTTCACTAACACAAATAAAGTCTTGGGCAAATTAAGTTTTGTTGCAAAGCCTTCCTTGAAAATTCTTCCACAAGAAATCAAACAACTTTTTGAGCAAACAGGACTTGTCTCCTGATGCTGTCTCCTTCACAACACTCTGAAGATCGGGCCATTCCCCACTGTTCAGACAGCAAAGACACTCCTCTCCAGTCTATACCAGAAGTTACCAAAAATGGTTTGCCCTTCTTCACTGCATCGTGCTCAATTGTCTGTCTCTTCCATCGGTACTGCCCAACTACAACCTGATACAAAAGGACCATCGTTTTTTCCCTGTCAATCCTATTTCCTCTGCACTATAAACGACATTAACTTTACCGTCCCATTTACCCATTTGCTACACAGCAAACTCCTGATGTTCTTCCACCAGCCCATGGATGGACAAGTCTTGCCCCATGTGCTATGGCAAGGAATTATCCCCTTTTTGTGGTTTCAGCTGGGACAGATTTAACTTCTTTGCTAGCAGCTGGTGTAGAGCTATGTTTTGGGTTTGGGAGGGGAACAGTGTGAGAGCACACTGGGGTTTTTAGTTGTTGCTGAGCACCCAAGGCCCTTTCTGTTCCTCACACCATCCCACCAGCGAGGAGGCTGGGAGTGCACAAAAAGTCAGGAGGAGACACAGCTGGGACAGCTGACCCCAACTGACCAAAGGGATACCCCATACCACAGGACATCATGCTCAGTAGATAAAGCTGGGGGAAGACGAAAGAAGGGAGGGACATTCGGAGTGATGGTGTTTGTCTTCCCAAGTAACCATTATGTGTGAGGAAGCCCTGCTTTCCTGGAGATGGCACCTGCCTGCCCGTGGGAAGCACTGAATGAATTCCTTATCTTGCTTTGCTTGCATGCATGGCTTTTGCTCTACCTATTACACTGTCTTTATCTCAACCCATGAATTTTTTCTCACTTTTTCGATTCTCTCCCACATCCAAACTGGTGGAGCGAGCGAGCGGCTGTGTGGTTCTAGCTGCTGGCTGGGGTTAAACCACGACACCCTTCATAACTCAGTGTTTTCCATGAGATCCCACTATACAGTGAAGCATCTAAACAGTTACCAAAAATAATCATAAAATTATAGAGAACTTGGGAAATGTTTATTCTCTTTGACATTGCTTTGTCTTTCAGACTCCTCAGGTTCTCAACGTCAGGAACTGTCTTGTACTTGAGTATCATCCAAGACATGTTGGTAGCATCCAAAATCTAATAATCTTAACAGCCACAAAAGCAGTAACACATTTCAGATGCTGCCCTTAGAGATTTCGTGTTCCAAAGGGCTCAGCCAATTAATGGAAAAATCAATGTTGCCAGTAATTGCTTTTAGAGTTGGTTGGTTCAACCCCTTTGAATATGATGGTTATATTTGCACCCACTGGGTAAACAACAATGATAGAAAGCTCATTTGCATGATTTTTAGAACACACCAACACACACTGAAGTGATCTGCACGATTTGCAAGGCCTACAACATGATGGTTTTTTGAGTGCATATGCCAACATTGAAAAAACCTCCTCTTGCAGCTCAGTATGGGAGTGGGGTATTAGGAAAAAAAAACCTAATAAACCCGGTCTTTTTAGCGATAACACGTTTTGAACTTCTTGCACCACTTAGTCAACAAAATTAGCAATCAGTAGAAATCCTAAAGCGAGACGGATGGTTTAGTTACTGTCAGTAACATATTTCAGAGGTCTGTAACAAATAGCAGCATCAAATGAATAAATAATGTTCAAAGTCTAACAGCCGGCTTCCCTAACAGTGTGAAAATATGTAAATGTTACATTGCTTTACTCTTCAAACTGGCTCTCCTTTCATTCCTCAGAGACTCTTCTATCAGAATAACAAGCTAAAAACAAAATATGAATGACAAGTGCACATACTTAGCTTATTGAGAACATAGAGTTGAACAGTAACCATATTAATCTCGTCTCTCAAAGAGGCTGTGTGAATTCCAGGCAGAAATATTGATTTTGATCTAGTCTACTGCAGCGTAGATTGATAATCGGTGTTCAAAATCTATGTGGGAGTGCTTTCCTCCGAAACGGCAACCTTCAGCACTTAGTTCAATGAGGACACCTAGAATTTTACAATTAAAACCCATTAAAACTGTCAAAATCATCTGCTATCTCTATATATCCTTGACAAACAACTTATGAACTTCCAGCATATACATAATCACAACCTAAAAACATGAGAAAATTTAAATGCTATCAGTGACTTTACTAGTGATCTGGAATTTTTCAGTGAAGCAAGTATTCGGCACATCAAAGCAAACTCTTTTAGTGCACTGCTGTCAGGCAGACTTGCCCAGCTGTAATACCCCAGTGACATTATTACCCCTCATACCTCCCCAGTGCAGCTCAACGGTGCCACACCATCCTCACTGCCCCCATTGTGCACCTGCCCTCGCACTACGAGATCCTAAACTCATTCCCAGTAATCACCGTTCCCTTTTCCGCACACCCCCCTGCCACCTCACAAACCATCTCACCCGACCAGTGCTGCTGAAGCTGCTGTTTAGCACCTACAGGAGTAAGAGACAGGGATGACTCCGTACACAGTGGCCCATTGCAGTATCAAACAGTGGTTCTCAGCTCCCATCACTGTTCGTTTCTGCATGATGGTGCCTCATCTGAAAAGTTATGGCTGATCCAGCCACAATGGTTGTTCTTTGCCACTATCCCTATCTGTGTGTTAGCAGAACGATTTGATCTCAAGGTTAATAAATCCCATTCCCATGTTTGGTCCTCAAAGAACCAAAAATCAGTTCAAATAGAAAATATACCCAGCAGCTAGTGAACTTCCACAACTTGCTGGAAGAGGAGACTGTGCTGGCAGATAGTCTTAGGAGCTTAAAATAAGAATGAGATAAATTCACTGACAACAGATCTGTAAATAGGTGATAAAAAGAAGAGTCAGGGATGTACATCTGCAATACGATGATGCTGGATGCTGGGAGAGAACAAGGGGAAGGGACTGCAGGTAGCAGCCAGTCTTGTGTGTTCTCCCAGTATGACCAGTATCTCCTATGGCCTCTCGAGGGGAGGCTGCTGGGCTCCACGGGTCACAGGTCTAACACAGAAAGTCTTTTCTTTTGTCCTTAGGATGTCCATTGTAGAACCTGGGAGCTGAAGTAGTGAAACCACAGGAAAGGTAAGCCTCAAATGAATGATGCTGTAAAGGTTTCATTTGGAAAAAAACCCAATATATTTGTCTGAAAAGGTCAAGAATCATTATTTTATATCTAGCTATGAAAAACTCTCAAGCAACTAAATGAAAACTGAAACATTTCATTTAGAAGTTTCACTGTGAGAGGCTAGGGAAGCAGTTGCCTAAGCTCCAATTAGTGCCATAGCCTGTGATTTTCACACACTAATTCACAAAGGCCCATCTTAATTAAAGGAAAAACGCCAGGTCACTTTTGTTGGCATCATTAGGTGGAAAAAACACTAACACCACCCAACAAACCAACAGCAATAATAGGAAAAAAATAATCCAGCCAGCACAAGCAGCTGTTTACCTCTCTGTAATGCCATAAATAACAATTACATTAAATTAGACTTCAGGAACAAGGCCCAAAGTTTGACCGTGCATTACTCTTTACTGACGTGAAAAGTTTCTGAGATTGTAACTCCAATAGCATTAACATTTCCTGTCAGTGGAGTAGGTTCACAGGAAAGCAAAGGGTATAATAAAATTGATGAGAGTATCTCATTGGCTCCTGTTACAGAAGAACAGACCAAGGGTAGTTATTAGCCCAAATTGTCTGTTATATTGGTTAAAAGAAAAAAAAAAAAGGCTGAAAAACTTTCAGCTTGCCCTGGTAAAATTGATGTCGTGTTGTTCTGAGAGGGAAAAGGGCTGTCTGCTCTCTGAAGGAAGAAAAGAAAGGTTAAGCTTTCCAAATGGTTCATCTTTCATCCCCAAAACAATTGTGCTGACAGTAAGCCTTGAGCCTGCCACCGCCCTGGCACCCAAAGGTAGTAGGAAGTGTCACCACTTGCAGAGACTTAGGAAAGAAATTAATACTGCTGGTTCACTACTGTAAACACAAATCTGTCCTGGTCTCCCAGTAGCTTCCAGCCAGTCTGCCTCTTTTTGCGCCAAATACCCAGAGAGAAACTCCTTCCAATTACAAAATGCTCAGAAAGTCCATCCCCTATCTTTTATCCACACCATTTGTGCTGGCAGAACAGCTGGGTGAGGCTGTTTAGACAACCACGTGCTTCTCAAGCTGCAGCCCAACTAGAGGTGTAAGATGTTGGACTGCATCAGACAAAAGCCCTCTGCTAACTGCAGTGCAAATACATTTTCGCAGAGGGTTTGAGGCACTCCATGAGGTACTGACAAATTTCTGGCTGGGTCAGTCTGATGTTTGCTGCCACCCGGCTGGAAGGTTCTGGAATCCTGTCACCTCAGGTATTTGTCTTATCTGCTTGCCGTAGCAAAAACTTCTAGTGATCACCATCTAGGAACTGATTTCTGTTCTCACACCTGGGACTATAGACCATCACAGCACAATCCCCTTAGCTTGGGAAAAGGTACAGTGGCTAGTTTGAGAGAGCAGTTTTTATTCTGCCTAAGGCATAACAAAGTTGAATAGTGCACGTTTTCCCTGTGATCCTACTGGATTGAATGATGGTACCACATCTTCTGCGAGGAAAACCACTCTTCACAAGGTATTCTCCTCAAAAGTTACACAGATTTGCCTTGGTTAGTTTCTGAACTAACACATTGTTCTCTTTAAACACTTTTCTGTTATAAGGAGGTATATTTCAGTAAGACATGAAATCATAGAATCCTAGAATCATCTGGGCCGGAAGGAACCTCCAAAGGCCATCTAGTCCGACCCCCCCGCAGTCAGCAGGGACACCCCCAA
>JAOTQQ010000012.1:20910751-20929277 GCA_026546715.1 Gallinago undulata | reverse complement strand
AGAGCCTCCTCTTCTCCAGGCTGAACAACCCCAGCTCCCTCAGCCTGTCCTCGGAGCAGAGGGGCTCCAACCCCCTGGGCATTTTTGTGGCCCTCCTCAGGACCCGCTCCATCAGGTCCATGTCCTTCTTCTATTGAGGGCTCCAGACCTGAACACAATGGTCCCTGTGTCCATGGGGCAGCCTTTCTCTTGGGCAAGCAAAGCGGCAGAGAGGAGTGAACCCCACAAAAGGGTTCAGCCCCAGTGACCCTCTTCCTTCTCCTAACATTTGGGCACCTTGCAGGCCACAGGCCCTCCATGACCAAACCTGAAGAATTTGGCCACCCGCACTGGCCACAGTCACAATGAATATCACAACGGCCTCCTGATGCCACCAGCCACCTCACCACCTGCTGCTCAACGCCTATAAAAGCAGGGGCCTGTGCAGCTGGCCCACAGTTCGCCGAGCTTCACGGCCCTCGGATGCCAAGCATGCTTGGAAGGAAGAGGAGCTGCAGCAGCGAGGCGGGTGGCTGCCCACCTCGGCGTGGGGCACCACAGAGCTGCTCCCTGCAGCTGCAGATGGGGGAGGCACCTCCCAGCAGCAGGGACCGCAAGGAGCGGAGAAGGAGGAGGAACATCACCCCTCCTGGCACCAGCGTGACCAACCTCAGGGTCGCAAACAACGGCAGGCAGCACGTAGCTGGAGGCCCACCAGGAAACGACGTGGAGGCCAAGCGCATCTGCCTGCCAGGGAGCAGCCGGAGCAGCGTGGTGGATGGCTGCTCACCTTGGCATGGGACACCACAGAGCTGCTCCCTGCAACAGTGGAGGAGGAAGGAACCTCCCAGAAGCAGGAAACCCCACCAGTGCCGCAGGGGGAACAGTATCACCCCTCATGGCACGGGCCGGATCCTCCTGGCTTCTGCCAACAATGGTGTGACACCCAGGCATGGCCACCACCTGGCGCCCAACGCACAGGCCATGGGTGTCAACCCACCAATGCACAGCATGTGGCCAAGGGCTGCCAATACACCAGGCAGCAGTGTGGAGCCCATGGAAGTGGATCCACCACAGGACCACGAGGAACCCATGGAAGCGGATCCACCTCCAGACCAGGAAGAACCCATGGAAGTGGATCCACCCACACGGCAATGACCTGGCACCACACCAGTGCACCCTGGTTCCTTCCCTAACATCACAACACCGGCCTCCCAGAAGCGCCTGGCCAGCTTCCTACGGGTGGTCCAGCCTCTGCACCCAGCATACGCTGGGAGAAAACAAACTCTATGGCCATCCCGCAAGCTCACCTGCAACATCTCCCACCAATAAACACTTCTGTTGTTGCTTGTCAAGGGTTGCATGGGCCCTTCTATCCCATCCCATCCCATCCCATCCCATCCCATCCCATCCCATCCCATCCCATCCCATGTCAAGAGGTGCCATCTCTTCTGCATTGAGCCCCAGAGGAGAGGAGAGAAGAGGGCTTGGCTTCCATCCACCTGCTGCCTTCCACAGACGGCAAGGGATGCCCCCAAAACCTTGCAGAAGGTGGCCTGTCCCACTACAATGCAGACCCTTACTTCAGACCATCACCAGCATCAGCCCCACCATTGATCTGAGGCACACCACCACTAGCAGCTGCCCCGGGGGGGCTATTTGTCCTACTGAGCACAAGGCAGTGGACCTCCCACCACGTAGTCCCCTTCTCCTGTCCATACATCACCCAGCTGCATGCGTGGGAGGCTGTGTCACGGGCCTTGAAGTCAGAGTAAATGGCAGCACCTGCTCTGCCTTGTCCTGCTAGGACAGTCACCTCCTCAAAGCAAAGCTCACGTTGGGCCCGGCGAAACTTGTCCTTGGTGAAGCTGTGCTGGGTATTCACCGATGTCACCTTGTCCTTCACCCAAGTCCCAGGTGATAGGACAAGAGGAAATGGTCTCAAATTGCACCAGGGAGGTTCACATTGGATATCAGGAAAAATTTTTACTGGATATGGGTCCAGGTGGACAAAAGGCAGAGTTTTTTGGTTTGAATTCTCTTGCGAATGAAGATGGCCTACCATCTGTGTGTGCAAATTAGCTACTGGTTTGTGGACTAGTCACCAGATAAGGTATAACTGTGACTATCTTATAGTCACTCTAACTGCATACCAGGTTGGTTGAAAGCAGAAAGCCTTCCCATCCTGCTTTATTATTATTTTTTTTTCCAGTAGAAGAGTTCTGTTGCCCTGACAAGTCCAGGGGAACAGCTGGGAAGCACCACACACTCAGCAGGTATATAACGTATTTTTTATAACTTTGCTGGGACATCTATGGGGAAGGTTGTAAAACCACATTGCAAACATGTTTCACCATTCTATGATATCTTTTAAAGAAGTAATTTATAGTTTTAAACTAGAGACTGGAGAAGAACATAAAATTTAATTAAATGCATTCTCTAACTTTTTTCAATGTGTATCCCTTTTTCATCTAAATAAACCTTTTAAATAAAATAGCAAACAATTAGATGTAGAAAATTCGTACTTCTGCTAAACACTTTGAAAGTGTTCTTAAATGTGAACTGCAAATACATGTTTTTAAGAGATGCTGATAGGGTGTTTGGAAAATGCCCCACGGATCATTCTAAAACTTAGACAAACTTTCATTACAATGTCATGATAAAATGCTTCAGATAATGTATTGAAGCAAGACATAAGAACAGAGCAATTCATCTAGGCAGCAACCAGTTATGAATAATTTTAATAAATATGCAAAGACTACATTCTGCCACATAAAACAGCTAGTCAGTTGTAAACCCGCAATACATATTTAGTCTATAGTATGTGTATATCTAGAATTAAATAATTATTATCCCCATGAATATAATTTGGATTCTGCAATATCTGCATTGTGCATCAACTCTTCCCAAGATTCATTTTGATCACCTCTGTATTTTATGTATTAATATTATTTTTACCAATTTATTTTTTACAGCATTCATATTTTTATTTTGTGGCAACAGAATTCCACACTGCAATGCCCATTGTTTCCTAAATCTATTCATCTTCCTAGAAAAGAATAAAATGGAACTGAGTTAATGGATGCATCTACTGAACAATACATAATGTCAGGACTAAACTAATCATAAACAGGAATATGGGAGAATATTTATGGATAGATGTGTGCATAGAGACACATACACCACCAACTTAAACTTACAACTTGTTAGAAGTCCACCTAACTAGCAAGATTTGATGGACCCATGTGCAAAACTGTTTCTGAATCGCCTCTCCCAGTTATACCGAAAGTATCACACCAGAGACCACCTTAGATGGGTGAGGTCAGGGAGAATAAGTATCCATATACACTAAACAGAATTCATCCTCACTAGCTCCTAAAATAAATGCAGGGTACAGGAGACCCTTTGCATCAGTGGTAGCTTCTATGGAAGGGGATGTGAAGAGCAGGACCCCATTTGAAGTCCGTGTGCTGGAGAAAGGGTTGATCTTTATGCTTTTGTTCTATCTGTGGCACTCGAGAAACTTTTAGTCAAGTTATGAAAAATCAAGGCATGGGATTTTACACTGGGAATGAAGGGAACAGAATTCCCAGGGAACGGAGCAAACAGAGACTGTGTGCTCTGACACCAGTTTACTATTGCCTGGCTGAATTCTTACCAGCCACATGAACTGCAGATTCTCCGCAGCAAAATGGATATACGCTTTTGTTTACATGCATTCAGTACCCTGGGATGACCTTTAGGAGTTTATGGCCCCTAAGCTAAAGCTACCTTGTGTTGAGATGCTCAAGAAGTCACTGTATAAGAGTCACTAAAGCTGTATATTAAATCTGGAACAGACGCAGGACTAGGATTCTAACTTACACCTTGTCAGCTTCCTGATATCCCTCGAATTCACAGAAAGACTTGGATCTCAAACTCCCACCTCACTATTCATCCAACGGATGCTTCCAAACTTACTCTAGGAGTACTCTGAAATATACATGTATTTCCAGCACGCCTTCTGAGCCACTGTCCCAATCACAGCCTTTAATCCACAGTATGTAACAGCTCTATTAACTTTTATATGTTCCACCACAAAGCTGTCCTAAACCTGGACCAATCCATACTCCAGTCTGCCTCAAAATCAACACCAGAGAAGCCCTTTGTATTCTGAATGCAAATGCTACCGAGCAACACCCATATAAAAGGTACACAAATGGTTATTTATTTTGACATGTTAATGACAAATATACTGGTTTTACCATAGAACTTTCATGTCTGAAAAATAAAAAGATTAAAATCTTCTCTTGAAGTAAGATTATTCAGGTGAACTGCAGGTAGGCTGGTAAAAAGAGTTAAAGAAAATGTGCAGCTACAGTCAGATGTTAACATTGATTACTAGATGTTATCATTAATTTTAAAACCACCACACCTTTACAGCAGTATCTATAAGAGAAATAAGAAAACTATATCTAGTTCTCTTACACTTTAGACACACCACTAAGTGAGCAACCCACAGCAAACATTTTCAGCCATAACTCACTTGAATTGGAATCAGACCAGGGAGATAAACTTTTAAGAGCTACAAGACAACTGTGGTTTTTTAAGCCATTCATCCCATAGACAGTCCTATTTTCAGTCATATTTAGGAGTACAGACACAGAAAAAGACAATGCTGACATTAAATATGTTCCTCCTGTAAAGGCACACATCGGGTGGGAGAGGGAATGCCCAGGTTTCTTCTGTGTGTCATTCACAGTTCTGCATTGCTTGGCAGCCATCCAGAAACATCCTTTCTGGTTATTAACACTGAATAAATTCCATCTCCCTTCAATTACTTTTTTACTACGCAAAACATAAGAAAGCTAGCTGCAAGAACTCCACTAATAAGACTTGAGTATTTTCAGCATCACCAGATGCACATGAAATACACAGGCTGTCAGGGCTACTCCCTCCCCACATTTTCAGCACGTAGACAAATCAAATCCAGACTTTACCCATAAGTTCTTAAAAGCATTTGTGTTCTTTTCAGAGGAGGTTATTTTCATTTGGTGCACAAAGTAAAAAATTGTCCTGGTTTGGGATAGAACAAAATCAATTTTCTTTTCAGTAATTTTACTTTTCAGTTAACTCTCTTCTAACTGACTGAACTGTTTGAAATTAAGTGTATGTTTTTCAGACAGTGTCTACTTCTTAGCAGTGATATGGCCTGATGTTTATAGTTAATGCCAAGGAATGGTGATGCAGAGAGGCTCCTGCTTATACTTATTGCTAGAACAACCAAGGTCAGCTGACTTTGTTATTTGCCCCATTGGGGGGTCAGAAGAACGCAGAAAAGTGTAGGAAAAGCAGAAAAGGTCACACCTGTGGGGAGGAGCGGACAGGAGAGGTGATCCAAACCTGACCCACAGGGCATTCCATCCTATCTGCATCCTGCTCAATATAAAGCTGAGGGATCAAAGGCATCAAACTGCTGCTTCTTCAACGGCTGGCGTCTGAGGAGGACTGTCTGCTCGTCTGCCTTTGATTGCAATCTGTGTGCTCCTGATTCCAGAGCCGCAATCCAGTTCCCATCCACTGTTGAGTCCACTCCCAGTGCTTGCTGGTGACATAATCATCCTGGGAGCTCGATATTGGGTTTGTGTATATTTGTATATATTTCATAATTTTCTTGTTAATGCCATTATCTTTTCTTTTTACTGTTAATATTTCATTACAGCTGTTCTATGTTTTTTCCAACCTGTAAGTCTCTCTCCCTTATTCTCTCTCTCCCCCTTTCTGGAAAGGGAGAGGCCTTAACAAAGAGCATCCGTCATTCATTTAGAGGCCAGCCCAGCCTAAACTTTGACAAAAATGGACATAAACACCCAGTTTTTCTCCTCCTAGTGCCTTTGGATGTGCAGCCAAGGGGCTGATGTAACCAGACCATGCAACGTTATCTTACCTCAGCTGGGGCCACCTCTTCCATGGCTGGGCATATGCCCTCCTGGCCAGCACTGGCAATCAGGCACTGAAGTGGAGGTAATTCAGACTAAAACTGCTAAAATAAGAGATGAGTTCCCAGGCCTATCCCCTCCCCAAATCACTGTGCTACATGGTCACACGAAAGCCATTGCTGGCCTGGGCACACAGGTGGGAACACAGCCAGGGAAGGAGACACAGGGCTTCAGCAGCTTACTGCCTGTGGAGCGGTGGCCAAGGACCCAGCCTCCATCTCCAGGCCTCCAGAGCATGACTCACTTTTTTGGAGAACTGTCTTGGCCCTGAGGTGCCTCCTTGACTATATGGACAACCTAAGGTGACTCTTCCATCCCTCTCACAACTGCTTGACATGCCTAGTGAGATGAAGCCAGGCTCCAAAAAACCAATGCACTCACTCCCCAAACACCTGCCCTCCTCTGAGGACAGGGCTACCAGCTTGCACATGGATTTTCCTGCTGACACATTCACACCAGGGAGCCAACAGCAGTTATCAGGGGAAGGTGAAGCCACCAGCCACACTCCCAATGCTGTCACCAAGTACATTCTACCACACGCCTGTGGCTACATGCCCTTGCAGTCAAACGGGCCAGCCCATTGCTTGTGCACAGACTGGAGAGGACACTCAAACAATGCACATGTGAAAGCCAAGAGCGTTAGGGGAAGATCCATTTTGCTTTAATGAAAAGGTAGACTTGGGAAGCATCCAGCTCCGGCTTTACTCTGTTACAATGACAGCCACCAGAACCCCGTCAGGAAAATTCTTCTTAAAATCCCAAACAAGAAACATGTAATCTTTTCAGAAAGTAGAAAGATTACTGTATCAAATAAGACACTAGAGGTTTAACTGGAATGAACATTAGAGCTCCTTATATAACTGGATCGGAGACTGAAGCATACTGGGGGTATGCTGGTACTACTCGCAGCGCACTTCCATCCCACTCTGTTCCCGAAGCGCACGCCATCTATTGCAATTAACCATAGAAGCTTCAGATTTTAATTAAAATTTATATTACATTTTACACAGAAGTTGGATGCTTTGCCAGAATGGAGCTAATGTGAAATATACATACATATATACAAAAAAAAAAAATTGAAGGAATAAAAGTCTGGCACAAAAGCAAGCAATTGTATCATGGTGATGACTATTTTAATGAAAGTGCAAACAAAACCTCTGACTCTAGCAGTAAATGCAATACACAAGTGTCAAAAACATGTTGTCTTGAATGATCATTTACATGCCACTTTGTTCACCCTATTAAGATGCTAGTTGTTTCTTTGATTTATCTGATAATAAATTTTTGATGACTAGTGAGTCTCATAAAAATTGCTCTGGTGCTGACTACATTGATTAATAAGCCCAAAGAATCGAAACTGTCAGAAATTCATGTGCAAAAGTAAATTACTGCCAAACATACATTAGATATTCCATAAAATATAGAATAAAAAAGGTTGATTTGGTAATTTTATCTTGCATCAATTTGCTTGATATAATTTATATTCAGGATCACCACTGTCAGTCCTTGCATACCTTTCCTTTTTTTAAAGTCAACATTAGAGTAAATCTAAGTTTGGTACAGCCAAGAAATGAGCAGGAGACAGAATATCAAATGCAATAATCAAAACTAACATTCAGAAATTAGCTTGGAAATTATATCCAGTTGAAAGGTGACAAAAACTGTCATCCTAAAGTTGCAGCTTTTGTAAGTAAAAACTCACTTGTACTTTAGGAGTCAAAACTGGCATACATAAACCCATGCCTAAATCCCATTCTTCCTTATTGGCGTCTCCTCACTGGGGTCTTAGCATGTAGTGGGTTCTTAAACAGTCCTTGCTTAAATAGGACTTAAATCTGACTATCCCAGCTTTAACATTTCCTGTTTGGATGGAGGAAAGCGTCAAAATGCAGGATGGAGAAATCCTGTGTCATACACAGGAGAAGCTCCTGATTTTCAGGTTATACTTTTCAAGAAAGAGTTAATTTTAGTAAGGGGAATTTAAGATGAAATCCGATCATAACCATTTTCAACACCATGCCTTAGGTAGAAGGGTGGTAAAAGTGCATATAAACCAGATGGCAGTCATACCCGTTAAAACAAACTCATGGCTTTTAAAAAAAGTTTATCAGAGCTAGCACTACAAGTGGCCCCAGAAAATTACACCAGAATCATTCTCATCTCAGCCTTCCACTGGATAAACAGTTGAAAAAGGCAATCACAATATTAGGGACACTACTCTATCTGATAGTCCTCACCAGGAGGCTAAAAATTGCTAAAGATCACAGAAAACGCTCAAATAATGCAAGACTGAAACAAGAAACTGAAGTTCAATAAAAGCCAGCATGCAATAAACCAGATACGACTGTACAGAGAATAGAAACTGCAGACAGTTCTGCTTGATTATAAAAGCGCCACTTTTAAATTTATTTCTCAAATAAAACCAGCAAATATGTGCAGTAACTCTTCTTGCTTGGTTATAAAGAACCAATCTGAAGAAGAAAACAGGAAAGCAAGTCAACTGAATTTTGGGGATTGCAAAGGGTTAACAGGCCACTTAGTGCTAGTTACACAAGTTTACCAGAAAACCCTTATTGCTACCAACATGTTTTCCACATTAGTTCTCAATTAGTATTGTTTTATCTGCTGTTTCCTATTGATTCTTCTCCCTGTTTCAGTCTTGAGGATTTTCTTTAAAATGCTCTATTCTTTTTGCTACCTGCTGTACAGTCCAAATTCTGTTCTCTCCAATGTCCTCACCAAAATAAAAAAAAAAGGATTAGGTAAGGCACCTTCAGAGAACATCAGTCAAGTTTCTTAATTGCATGCATTCTGTACACGCTGCCTTTAGTTAGCAACAACAGTGCCCAGAAACGTTGAGAAAAACCCTCAAATCCATTGGAGATGAGGAGTTGGACCCACCATGCCCACAGCAGCTACTACTGGATACAAGACCTTAAAATTATGGCAGTCCTGGTAAAGTCTACAATCAGGCAACAGATCATCACTTTTGTACACTAGGCATAATGCATTAGAAGCCATTAAGGCTCATATGGAGATATTGCTCCAGAACATTTTCCCAGAAAGTATCCAGATGCAACCAGAAGACAGTAAGAGAAAATGAATCTGCTACTTTCCCTGGCAGCTTGCCCTAATAAGCATCCTTTTACAAGGTTGTACTTTGCTTTCTTTTTTTAATCTGCCTTTCACTCTCAAATAATTTTTGGCTGTCTGTACCTAAACACATTTTTAACATGCCTTTAAAACTACTGACACCATAACCGAGTTCAGTATCAGCCTCAGCTAACGTTGAAAGAATTAACTTCCTATTCCTGAACTCACTAACTCAAGGCTTCTTTTAGGTCTTTTGGATATAGCATCGAACTGCGAAATGACAGTGGGCTTCAGTTACATTATGTCTCTTAAAACATTTTTCAGAGCCAAGTGGTTTCTGGAAAACAGTATTCACTCCTTTTTACCTCCTCCTGTAACCACAACCACAATGCACAGTATGTCCTACATGCCTTATTTACAGATAAGCAATTCTTCTGTAGCTGCTTTAATATACACCATGCACAGGCACAGTTCATTAACTGATCAAGGACAGCCCGTATTTTCACTGTTCTTTCATCAGCTTCCAGGTCACTTACGATTTTTAGACATAAACGACTGTATATTTGCTTCCAAATACCTGAAAACACTGAACATTCCAGGTCAGATCTCTGGAGCTCACCAGAAATGTCCTTATTGGTAATTATCTCCCAAGGCCTACCAGACCATTGTTAATTCCTTTTAGTGTTTTATTGAAATTGTACAGTGCTCATTTTCTAATGAGAATATTGAGCAGCTGTACAAGCTAAATGTTTCACAAAATTCTGTGTAAAGAGTTGCCTTGACCAACCAAATTTATAATCTCTCTTTAGGAAATAGTTCTCAATCACATTCAGGCCTTAATTGTAAGAATTATTTTCATACTACAGTCATATTCTTTAAATCATCTGTAGTAGAACCCCATGTCTCTTCTTCACTATTAAACCCCAAATTGACGTCACAGTAAATAAACTATGTCATAACAAGCCAGTTTGTTCTAGTCACCTTCCTTGACGTTGGAAGGATACTAGCACTTCTACTACCTTTTGGCATTTCCCTGACACCACAATTGAATTAAGACTGAACTTTGGCAAGTCTCCTACACCTTTTGAGTGCATGTCCATGGCCCTGGAGGTTTAAAACCATTTCTCACAATGAAATGCTGGTCAGGCTTCTACCTAGGGGACGGAGAAATAATTCAGCCTCCTAAAATACCATCTTGCTTGTGCTGAACACAGAACAGAAGCAGAACAGAACACGACTGTCCTTCCTTCACCGTTACTAACAATCTGACAATCGTAGTTCAGACAAAAGAGTCAATTTCTAGAGTTACTATAATCAGATACCCATAACCAGTCTCTCCAATAACTAAGACCCTAACAAGACAGATCCTGCTTTGCATCATCCCTCTTCCCCACTGCACATACTTTACTGAATCCCACCTACCACTTCTCCTGCTCAGGGTGCCACTTACCCGCAGCTGCACATCTCACACTTTGCCTGCTCAGACCCAACCTACTCTCTAGGGCCAGGTCCTCAATTCTGTTTCTTACCAGTTTCTTGACACATCCCTACCTGTTTCTCATTTTGAATTTTACTATAATTACTACTGATGTTTAACTTGGCTACTGATCTTGCTTTGCCTTACAGATGCAACTTTGTTTTGTTTCCTTACTCAAATCCTGTATCCGTCTCTGTTTCCTTGCCTTTGGCTTCATCAAGTCCTCAGCTTCTGCGCTTTCCTCACCTCTTTATTCCAGTTCTGCTTCTAATGCAGCCGTGGACGTCTGCCCCAGTGACTTAAGCCCTGGGTTATCATCCTTGACATGGTAAATGGATTACTACATAATATTCTAAACTTTGTACGAAAGTTCACATCAAAGGGAATGGTAATATCAGTAGTTAGACCAGTATTTATATGTGCAGCATCTGTATCTGTCAGATACATCAGTGATAGCTTTGTTTTTATTACATATCCATCTTAGAAATATATATAAACACAAATATAAAGAGATACTGTTTTTCTTGTTTATCTTTCAACATGGTTCCAGTTTGCTCTTCTTTAGGGAAGAGTTACAGAATTGCATGTAAATTTTGTCTAAAGATGTCAGGACTCTGAGTCATCTATTGTCTCTGTTGGAAATAATGTACTAATATATTTATCAATTTTTAAAATACAGCCAATAAATACAACATTTGGTTGGAATACGAATCAGTATTTTCATATAAATATACAGTACCATGCCTTTGATATAACAGAACCAAACATAAGTGACATTTTTATATTTCCCCACATCACGTTGATAAAAGACTTTTATTGGTTAATTAAAAATTTTTAGTGGTACGTGATCAAAATGTGTGAACCAGGATTGTTAACACTTGTTTATTTCTTAGCTATGATGGATCTCATTTCCTGCCATCCTTTGAGGGAAGTTTAATTTGCCATGAGTTCATCTTCACAGTAGATGCGGCATCTCAGAGCATCTCACCTAAGGTAGATCATTGAGGTCATCTCTTTTCCACTATCTTTACTCAGTCTTTGAAACCACCCTGAAATACACCAGGTCACAGCTACCACTGGCTCAGGTGATGCATCCTTGTCAGGGGTCAAATGGTAGAGATGCCAGGGCAAAAAGTCACTGAAATATAGAAATGAACTCCAGCAATGGACTCTTGGACACATGACACTATCTTATTTCTTGTACAGGGCCCAGGAGAACCACACTGTGCAAGCGAGAAGGGAAAAGAAGTACATATTAAAAGTTCATCCTATGAGCACATGGACAAGACCAATCCCTCTAGGAACAACAAGAATACCTGTTATAGAAGTATAAGTATTTGTAGAATAGAACCAGGAGAAAACTAATGCATGAAGCCTTCTAGTCCAGAAAATACTGAAGAATACTAGTGACAAAAGAAAAGAGAAAAAAAAAAAAAGGAAAATAGCATTTATTATGGCTTATTTTTCTTAGCAAGGCAGGGTAGAATCACAGTATGCAAGTTCTTTAAATCTTCATTGACCTCTGCGTGTCATACAAACAGCTGAGGCATCTAACCATACCCCTTTGAATCAAGTCTACATCAGATGTTTAAAGCAATTGGTCTGTGTTCACCCCTATGGTCTTTCCCCCCCCCCCCCCCCCCAAACCCCAGAACACACACATTCTACTCTCACCATTAGAAATGACTACTGAGATCACACTGTGCTCAATTTGGGTTTTTTTGGTATTATTACAAGATTAGATAATGACTGGATAATACAAGAAGTTATTTAATTTTACTTAGAGACTGCCAAAGAGAAGCATTCTCTCTATGTATCTCTTCAATCTAAGTGAAGAAAGGAATATTATGAAGATTTTTATAACCCCAAATGGATTTTTCCTACTATATTTCCTAATATATAATAGCAAGTAATTACTAGGTTACTAAAAAAATTCATTCATTTAAAACTATAGCACAAAAGCACCACACATTTATTTAAATAAGGTATTAAACACAGGAATATGCAAAATAATCTTTTGCATTATTTATATTGACAGACAACAGAGCTTCATCTCCCTTAGCCTAATGCCAACTGCATCGTGCAGTTCTCTTAATACATTGGGGGCAGACACACATCTGAATTTTTCACTCCGAAATCAGGAGCCCTGAACACAGGAGCACAAAGGTCTGCCTGCATCACAGACATGCCATCCTCTGCCACAAGCAATCACGTCATATACTCCTGCTTAAATTGATCAGTGCTCACTTTGAAACAAAGAAGATTTTGGCCTTCATTTGTTCTGTCAGAAGGCTATTTCTATCAGAAAGTTATTACCTTTCTCCCTTAATAATAAGGGACCTCTCTTCAAATACACACCTGACCAGATTATTTAGATTTGCTCTTACGTCCACTAATTTTTTTATGCTTTAAATGAAGTCCCTTCCTCCCCCTCTCCATCCCAATGACACCGAAGATCTGTTACAAGTCTTTCCTTTGCTGAATAAACCGAATACCCTTTAAATCACCTCTTGGCTCTTCATTCCTTTTATCATCCTATTATCCTTCCTCATTTTGCCTGTTCCTGCCTGAATTCATCTTTCATGATCATGACGAACAGAACTGCACAGTATTTCCTTTTCTGTACTGGAAAATTCCCACTCCCTTAACTCAGGTCTGGAGACTCTGCCTCTCCTCCTCTTCCCCTTGCTGCAGCGTATCACACTGTAACTAATACACCCAAGCCATAATCGGGTGCCTCCATCTCAACTACTGGCAATTCCCACTTTCCCAGCGTGCTTCCCAACCACCAACACATGGATTTTTCATTTGTTTGACTTTTTCTCCACTCCAGGACATATGGCTTTGCTGATCACCTTTACATTGTGGACAGCACCAATCACACAAATGAAATAACAGTGGAACAACTGTGGAATAAGACCAGGAATTATTTCAAGATACTATTTTTCTTCGAGTGCATTACTCTGAGTATCTTGCCAGTCTCCTCTAGTTGTAAAAAAGAAATACTGAAATACTATTCATTAATCTAACTCCAAAGAAGAATCTCTTGCTTCATGAGCTGTGTCTGCTGCCCTGGAAGCAGTTGTAACATAATAGTGGGGGTCCAGTACAACAATTCATTCTCAAAAAGAAAGCTGAGGAGATTGTCTCTAAGTAGAGAACTGAATAAAGAGTGGAGTTTTTCAGACTGTCACTGCCAATAAAATGAGGTTTTCAGTTACAATGCTTAGCACAGAGCAGGACAGGGAAAACCTATGTTCCAATGCTGCCAAGTGATATATGCCCAGCAGAGCACCTATCAAACCATTTCCTCTGCTAAGAGTTAATGTATCAGTCTTTAGAATGCTTTGCTCTTCTACCACCTTTCCTGATGGAAAGTGCAACTTTCTTTCACAAAACGCCTTGTCGAAGCTCTTGACTCCAAATTGACTGTCTCATGGGGAAAACCTGCTTTCTAGAAACTTAATAAATGGTAACTGTTCTATCATAATTCTGCCTCACTGGAATAAGGAGGTTAAGCAGGGAGACAGCAATCACTAAATAAAGTGTTAGAAGGTGATGCGTGGGTTCAATGGCAGCTTAAAAATGCTGGAAGTCTGAATGCTATTCTAAGCACTCAGGACCTAGCAAATTATTTTATTTTTGCTGAGATTATACTATCAGGTGATGATGACTGCAATAGACTCTACCGTGATAAAAGCAAAATCACTACCCTTTCCCTTTCTGTTACGAGAACAAACAGGCAAAGAGCAAGTGACAAATGAAGATTGATCAAGAGGCACGTGATTAATGCCAGAAATATACCCAAAGAGCAGCTTTCTGGATTAACTTTGCTGTAAATGTCAGCAAGCAAACCCACCCACTGGTACCAATTGCATGTCTCAGCTTTACCTCATCTTAATCAAATCACTAATTGTCTTGCACTGATCCAGATGAGCATCACAGGATTTCTGTTCTTCACAGGAGCTTAATTCGGTGTTTCTTTCAAACATTTGTGTCTGTCCACACTTGTCTAAGGACATTGTAGCCACTAAATCATACAATCCGTCCTCTCTTTGTCAGTACCCCAGACAGAGAAGATCCTCTGAGAATATGCTTACAACATAAAGGTCACTTTGAAAGTTGACTAAAGGCATGAATAAAAAATAAAACATTTAGTTAAGCCCTTTGAGGAGATGAGGTTGCCATTACCCTTTACTGTTTGAGCAAGTTCTTCAGCTGCTTTTCAACACTATCATGACACCACATGGGGAGTTTAATGGCACTTTCTGATTATATATAGAATCAAAGCCAAAAATTCAGCTTACTAACTTAACTTTCAGAAAGTTGGTATGACAGTCAGAGATAAAGAATCATTATATACTTGGCAAATTGACCTATTTCCAAATGATGCTGTCACAGGATGATACGTGCAGTGGGCGTATTTTAGGCAACAAAAGCCAGCAAAGTGCCAAGAGCTGCTGAATTTCACGTTAAGAATTAAGAGCCCCTCCACACACATTTTTTGCCAGAATATATGGCCCATCTTTTTGTCAGCGCAAGTCTTCCTTGAAAAATGAGGGTTGAAACAAATCACCTGGCATCATTTCTCACGAAAGGTGAGGAAATTAAAAGAAATGAAAGAAGCCACAAAGTTAGAAGAGCTGATCTGAGGGTCCTGCTGGCTAACACGCTTCTGAAGTGAAGTGCAATTCCCATTTTATACTTGCTGCTTCAGTACCACGTAAAACAGGAGCATGAAAATGTAAAAGTATGTGAGACAAATGACATTTTATCTTTAGACATAATCATCCCTCATGGGTGTCATCCCTACTTGCCAATTAATCACTAGAGCATGAATATCTTAAGACAAGGCTAAAAATGGAGTGTAATTTTTCACTAAATAGGCTTGAAACAGCCAGTACATTCCACAAAGGAAAGAAGAGGTTTGTGAAGCAGCTACCAAATAGATCACAAGTTCAACCTCACAGAATCTAAATGGAAATCTCCAGTTGTAGCAGGCAGTTATGGCTCGTGCCAGCCATCTGTAGAAACCTCAAGGTTTAGTAACGCGACTGCGCGCGTTGCCAAGACTTAGCCAGTTACCACTTTCTAATACAATGTTCTAGTCATTGCAAACACAAAATAAAATGTATTAGTGTAAACCACTTAATGAAACATAACTTGCTAGGCCCCTGAAGCTTGGCACTTGTGATTGTATGAGCATACCCTCTCTGTCATAGCTAGTATGGACAATGTTAGACTTGTAAACAACGTAAAATCAATATTTCCAATCAGCCAGCAAAAGCAATGAGCATAGGGAGACAATTCCCATCTCTAGAGCTCAAAATCCATCTGCCGTATAGATGCATAGTTCCTGGAAGTACCTGAAAAGTAAACTTACTGATCTGAATGTCAGCTGCTAATGTACGTGAGCTGTTCTCTCTTCTCCGTGTTGCAAGTGAGGATATCTAAACACCATTCTAGCCAATCATCCATGTAACAGATAATTTTAAAATTTTTCTTTTGGCTGAACTATAAAAAAAAAAAACCAACTGAACCCCAAGAGCTCAATTTTGCTTATTTAGATATCTACAGAGAAATTTACTCCATTCACATCTCAACCTTGTGATTTGCTGAATGAGGAAAAAAGACACAGTAACTGAACACAGGCTCTGAAAGAAAAATGAAATTGAAGAAGGTGTACAGTTGTTAGCAGGAAAAGATCAAAATTTCATCAAAAAAGGGGTTTTCATTTCTTTTGTGTTCATAGCTTATTTGCTTTTGTGCACAATAAAGCTATCAGACCAGTTACCTAGATTATGCCATTGATTATGAGTTTTAACACCTAAAATCAAATGCAAACAGAAAAAAGTCTGTAGCAGGTGGCATCCAAGTAATTCTCAGATCACGTATTTAAAGGAATCTGGAAATAAACAGGACAATCTTTTTTTCAGCAGGAAAATACACAAACTCGCTTTATAGCATGTGAAATAAGTTCAATCAAGAATCAAGAGAAGTTGCTACTGGGATTCTAACAAAATTATGCAGATATTTTTAATTTATGGTTTAAATATAAAATGGTTAGATGCTAAAAATAAAAAATCCCAACATCCAATTATTAACATCTGCATGTATTTGGTTTCCATCACTAATCTTTGACATTTTAACTGAAAAAGCTTCTAAGACCAAAACAGAATTCATGAATGAGCCAGGGAAAGACTCTGATTTCATTTTTTTCCCCTATTAATGGGTAGTCCATTTTTGCTTACACTGTCAACTACACAGGCTTCAAATATTTACTATGGACAAAATCAAAATCAGCCCATTAGCCAATAAGACACTGTTACACCTCAGCAAAGAACAGGACAGCAAACATAATATGGCTAATTTAAAACAAAGCAATAGTTGAGGCAAGTGATCAATTAAACTTTGCTGTCCTCATAATGTCCAGAACTGTCCCTGTGAGAACTCCATGAGGGTCTCTAATCTAGATTGCTCAGCATACAGAAATATAAAATTGGCAAAAAAAAAAATAATTTACAAACATTGTCAAGAAGCCTAGATGCAGCTACCCAATGGACTGTGGGGAAGGGATGGTCTAAGGAGATAGAGAGCCGTTTCCCTACACCATGTCTGTAGTACAGAATACTACTAGAAGGGTGTTGCAGCCTACTTAAATCTATGAATAAATCTATCTTGAGAACACATATTATAGCATAAATATCAGGACACCTCCGAGACACACAATTTTCGTAACCGCTCTTCCATCTGTGATCCATTTAAATTCTGTAAATGAAGACCAAAAGCTGCTGCTGGATCATTTAGTTTCATATAGAAATTTATATCTCAGTTACTTAATTGGAATCCCAAAACCTTCATTTGTGAATACTCTCGTTTGGTAACTGAGTTTAGACAGCTACCATATTAAAAAAATGGTAGAAATGCTTCTAAATTACTAAAATATATTTTTTAAATAAAGAGGAAATGCAAAAGCTGATTTTCCAACCTAGAGGTTGTACTGTGTGTCGTACTACCTACTGGTTCTAGGAAGAAGCATCATGGTTGTTGTCAGACATGTAATAATTAATTCCCATCTCAAGTTTTACTGTGAACTGGTAACATGGAAATGTCTACCGAAAATAAATATTTCAATTCAGTGGATGATTAAAGACATTATTCCCTTAACAAATACTTCGCATTTATACACAGAATTTTGAATTAAAATGGAAAAGTCCCAGCATGAAGTTTATTCTTTTCTCCTTATACTGCTGAAGAAAGCACTAGTATCTGTATTTGAATTACCGGGGTTGTAGACCTTTATAAACCAGTCCAGATCAAAACACATTTAGATTCTGGACATCTTTTTCAAAGCATAACAACCTGCATCCGAAAACATTAATTCTATTTTAATCTATAAAACCTTACTGTACATACTTAAAAATTGTACTTCTCAAAGGCCTGTAATGTTTGCTCTTCTACATCTCTCTGCATGGAATATGAAAGAAAGGTGTAGCTGATAACACTTCGACAAATGCACTGCAGGGAAAAAACCCAACACAGCTAGAGTATATAAGTGACATGTAATACTCACTATTTATATGTTTCTGAACGAATGTATTCAAAAACATGAGATACTCCCAGCTGGAACTGGTCAGCAATAGGGGTAACCCAAGGATTGTTCTCTGCTTTGAAGACTTGCTTTTGACCAGTCAAATCCAAATTACCTGAAAGGCATTAAGCAAAACAACATATGAAAAAAATCTGAAATACGACAAATTTGAAAGAAGTATCTTGCTGTGAATATAAAACTCTTCATTCATTTCAGAGAGTAGAACCATAATAAAAGCAAATATTTGTGTCTTAGCAGAGAGGAACAGGAGGACATAGTAGTTCATGGAATTGTCAGAGTTGGAAGGGACGTCTAGAGACCATCCAGTCCCACTCCCCTGCCAAAGCAGGGCTGCCCAGAGCACATCACTCAGGACTCCATCCAGGCAGGGCTTGAAGATCTCCAGAG
>JAOTQQ010000012.1:20881447-20908710 GCA_026546715.1 Gallinago undulata | reverse complement strand
GGAGAGAGCGAGAAGGTCTCCCCTCAGTCTCCTCTTCCCCAGACTGAACAACCCCAGCTCCCTCAGCCTCTCCTCATGAGACTTGTTCTCCAGATCCCTCACCAGCTCCGTTGCCCTTCTCTGGACCTGTTCCAGCCCCTCAATTTCTTTGTTTTGTGGTAGGGGGCTGAAAACTGGACACAGTACTTAAGGTAGGGTCTCACCAGTGCCCAGTACAGGGGGACTATCACCTCTCAGGTCCTACTCCCCATGCTGTTCCTGATACAGGCCAGGATGCTGGTGGCCCTAGTCAGCTGCCACCTCGCAGCCTTTTCACTGTAGGATTTAATCAAGTGTTGTAGTGCAAAACCAAACATCCCGGCTGTCCTCATGGCAAGCGTCACGCCGAGACTGGGTGCTCCTCTGCAGAGGAGTACAGGAAGGCGGCCGCACAGAGAGGAGGAAGGATGGGGCACCTGGCACTTTAAACTCCCAGTTGGATACCAAAATTCCCATCTGAAGGACAGAAGTGGGCAGAAAACCAAACAGGCTAAGAAATCACACAGAGCCTGCTCCAGCTCATCAGCACTAGGGGGGAAATGGAGCCTAATACTGCTGTCACAATGCGAGTCACTTGAGAACAAAGAAGCCATATAATAAAAACCGAGAGAGGATGGAAACGGTCACTCCTGCAATCACCACACGTTACTTGGGACCACATCCTGCTGCCCCTTCTGTGCTTGCAGCTACAACATTCCTGAATCGAGGGCTTACCTAATTCTGCTCTGGCTGCAGGACATGCTGGAGTCCCAAGCACGAGGCCAAAGTCTCAGGAACATCTCAGGAACAGTACAAACGCACGGGAGCCCTGCATGAACCCTTCTGCCCAGCGCACCAAGACAAACCCAGCAGTGTGGAAGAGATCACAAAACCTGGCTCTGGTACCAGGCTCAGTGTGCAGGAGCAATGTGTGACTGGACGCCTCACAGAAGACCCCTATCCCCCCACACCCTCAACAGCCTCCTTGCCTACTTGGTTTTCTTATGCCAGTGCTGTGCTAAGAAACGCTGTTATTCCATCCCTGCAGCACCAGAGCCATGGGCCAGGGAAAAAGCCATAGCAGATGCGCCTTCATGCATATTGTCTAACAGCAGCATCAGCAGAACACTATCCCCAGGCCTTCAGGAAATTTATATACTCTTCTGCTACACAGATCACATCAAATCCCTCAGATATTTTTAGAAAGCAAAATACAAAATTGCCTCTAGTAAAAATCCAGTAGTGAAGATTCAATTACAAAATATGTTAGGGTTGGAGAATGCTAGTTTGTTCTTTCCGTGCACATCAGCCTATTAAAAAATTTTTGTTTATTGTCTCTCTAAAATGTGGCATAACTAGTAGAGTAAAACTGTATTTCTTCTTAACAGACTTAAAGTTCTTGTTATTTTGCCATACTGGAAGAGATCAACTCCACTGAAACGTATTACAGTCCCAAACCTCTGGGAAGCGAAAAGGAAAAGGCTATTCTTAAAACTAGTCAGCATAGCTCCTTTCCTAGAGCACAGAAATGTTTTCCAAATTATTTTTGCGTGCTTCTAAAATTATTCTTATAAATAAAAAAATCAAAATTATATACCCCAGAACCCAGGTCTAACATGCTTAAAGAACCTTCTAATTTCTAAGCCTGTAGGATACTTTTTTTAAGCTATCTTGAACAGACATAGATTTCCAAGTAGGAAAAATGCAAAGTGGGCACGTGCTGCTACGAGTGAGCAAACACTGAAAAGAGAACAGAGGCTGGAAAAGAGCAGAGATAAAGGTCTAACAGCTGACTGCTGTGGATGACCTGCTCAGAATGACCAAAAGCCTTCTAAAAGGAGCCAGCTGTGTGGTCTTAGAAATATCTGATATTGGCATTTATTTTTTTCTCTGTCTCAGCACTCATTGTATCTAAAGATGATCCTGAACCATGAAGTTGGATGGATCGCTGTGACTGAACTCCTGTGTTCAACCCACCTTAAAAACAGACTGTTCCTATGCTCAACCGTGCAGACCTGGAGAATGTCTGCTCCCAAATATCTTGTTAGCTGCCACCTGCAAACTATAGTAAGTAGATCTACACCAAAACAAACCCTCGAAAATTCAAGGAAAAAGCGTTGTAAGCATATTTTTAATTTTAATGTATTTTAACTTATGCCATCTATTGACTAAAAATACCATTTTTCACTGCTTAAATTCAGAGCTTCCACAGCCATGGGTGGACAAAAAGGACAGCCCGTGTGACAGTGGGGACAGCCCACCCTCAGTGAGGGTAAAGAAAGGAAGATACAGCTTCCTTGCACCTCCCTCAATAAATCTATCCCTCGTTTGATCTAAAGCACGATACTTAATGCTTCTTGTTATTTTCCTTCAGTGCTGCTGAAACAAAAAATGGTTTGTCTGAACATTCGTGTTTTGCTCAACTGCCTGCAAAGGTCAGAAAAGAGCTCATAAAAATCAAATAAAATGCTGCCTCCCAGAGTCGTGATTGCAGAAACTGTCAGAGCCAGCGATAATGCTAGCTATCACTTTGACCAAGGGTGTCTCCAGACTTCCCAGGCTCCTTCTGGTAGATCTAGACTGCAACTATAAGCCCCTCATGCTCTTGTGATGTATGATACACAGAGTGTACAATATTTACCCAATGTATGTATATTTAAGGTATAGTAAGTTATGACGCGTGTACATGGGCATTACTTCAATACAAACAAAAGCAAACAGAACAAACACAAACCTGCCTTGTCCTTTCCACTTGAACGCCCCTTGGCAACACCTTAAATTCTTTGAAAAATTAAAAGGTGAAATAAAGTAATTAAACAACTCTGACATTTGAGGAGTGAACATTGGCATTCAGCATAAGAAACATGAACCTAGCCGTAAAATGCCAGAGCAACGCTTCTTTGTAATGGTTTAAATTCATCCCTAGTGGAGCTTCATTAAAATCAATGGAAATAATTTTTAGCTTGTTTTCATGGTTTAACCCCAGCCAGCAACTAAGCACCACTCTATCCCAGCCAAAATCAGCACACCTGGATATTGTTGAGTTGCCCATCTGCGTCCCATTGATCCCCTGACTCACCTTCCAGCCCACCCTCTGCCACACAGACTTCAGGGAGAGTCCTCAGGCTGTAACACATCCCTTTGAGCGATTCCTCTTAAGACTGCAATTTAAATGTTCTTTCCCTTTACAACACAGAGGTCTTACTCTCTCACTGTCATACGTAAGGACAGTAGGAATGAAATTAGTTTTATTTCTTTATTTAGAAGTAAATACCCTTGGATCGTGTTTTATTAAAGGCTAAGTAAGGGCTCTATCTACTACATTAAATTTAAACTTAGGTTATATGTAAAAATATGTCTGTCCTGGCTTGTTTTAGATTTGCTTTACACTACAGGGCTTATAGTTTTTATTACTTTTGTGGCATGTGCTTTGTCTCCATAGAGAAAGGAATTTGTTTAAGCATAGGGGTGGAAGAAATATCATGACTACTATGTCATAAAAATGACACCAAAGCAATTAATTGCAAATGATGTCTTAAAATCTGTTAAGAAATGAAATTATATACTGATTTCTATACCACAAAGCGCTATCAAAAGCAAGTGATTTTTACACCAACCTTAAGCACATGTAAGCTGTGCATTGCCAAGTCATATCATTCCTATAAACAAGTAAGATCATCTCTGCTTTGAAGACCTCTCTCACTTTTGAAGGATTAGTAACAGAAGAAAGTAGATTTTAAGAGTAGTCATAAAGGAGCAGTAAGACAACGGACAGCAGAGACTTCTTGTATGTAAGTGAGGTGTGACTCAATCTTTTTGGAATCAACAGAAATATTCAGTATGATAAACAAATCTATAGCTCCATAGCGTATGTTGGAAATACACATTTGCTCATTGATGAGTTTCTATGCACTAAAAGAAAACAACTAGTAAATCTAAACCTACACTGAAGTGCCTCCAAAAGATCAATCCTAGAAACACTTTTGCTCTCTGGCCCCTACATTCTTGCACTGGAGAAGACCTAACAGTTCTCTCCTGGAGTCACCAGCACTTCAGAGAACTCCGAAACAGCATTTGTGGTGGTTTTACATTTACAGAGGAAAAGGTTCAAGTCTCAAATAACAAGAAGTCGGATTCAGCACATACAAATAAACCAAACATACTCCAGAGCATCCATCAGACAGAAACAGGCTGGAAGTCTTTCTCCGGCTGCTTTCCTGACCAGGCAGACGGCAATGTCTGCAGCCTCACCGGTGAGCGTTGGACAGCAAGCCCCAGGGTACGAGAAGGCTGAACGAGCAATCTGAAAGCCAGACACCAAAGCCTAAGCCCGTCCTCAGTTTCAAAATTATTTTCAAGGAGTTTTCTGATTATTTACAGGAGTACAGATACGGTAACATCACACATTACTCCAACAGCTTCTTAGATGTAAACAAGAATTTCCAACAATGAGTTCAGAGATTAGAACCCAAGTTGAACGTTCATTTGAATGCATCTAACAGCACATCTCTGTGTCCGTTCAGTAACTGAGTTTAACAAAGTAATTTCAAACAGAAAAACATCTGGTCTGAAAAACATGAGGAGATGGAGACTCTGCCCGTGGTGTCTCGTTCAAATGGTTCATCACTGTCAGAATGCATTCTTTATTTCAGCGCTGAAGTCCGCAAACACCGCTGCTGCTCCTGCCCATCTGCGAGGCAGGAAGATGACCTGTGCTTTGTCCTCATGGAGATAGCGAGCATCGGCAGCTGGGTCTCCTCTCACTCTTCAAGAGGTTAAATAAAGACTCTGATTACTGTTTGACCCCAGAATAGATACTCCATTTGTTTCAACTCTCTGCAAAAGGACCACAGCTGAAATATATAAAGTAAAAGCAGACCAACTCGAGCTTTTTACCCTCGACTTAAAGGTGAAGTGGTAACAGGGCAAACTGGTGTTGCTTCAGTTACCACTATTACCATTCTATGGGAAGAGGATTTTACACTCAAGCACTGCCACAACTCAACTTCTCATAGAAGGGACTTTAAAACAAAGTGAATTTAGTCCCGGGAAATTTATACGAAATTCCAGCATCATGGAAAGGGTCAGCCAGAATCATTATACTGAAGGCGTAATGGGGAGTCTGGCACAAGGGGACTTTCACTCCAGAATGTGTCAGGACTGAAGATTAAGCCTGGGAAAGACAACAGAACAGATGAAATGCTGAACTACTCTTTTTCTCCCCTAATACCACATTTCAGGTATTGAGTACAGGCAGAATATAGACCTAACCTGACGGGGAAAACTTACATTTCCATTTTCAGGTGACAGGAGGCACAGTTAACTCTCCGGGACAAAGGGAGAGCCCTGGCAATTTCTACCACCACTCCACACAACAATCCTGACCGTAGCAGGACAAGTAGTAGAAAGAGTAATAATATTAACATTCACAGATGAAAGCCACAAACCAAGAGCTTTCTCAATGCAATACACAAAGCACTCCCAGCCAAACAACACTCTCCTGATGGGCTTGTACTTCTCATGACAAATCACGCTGTTCCAACAGCCAAACCCCACCACACGCAGCCTTCAGGTACCAAGGCAACCGCCTGGCTGATGCCATCATGTGGGTAGCTAAGGGGAATGGCAGAAAAAAATCCCAGGAATTACTTCAAAATGTTTCCTATGTTCTTTCTAAAATTATTTCAGATTACTTACAACTCTATTAAATTCATTTCCCCCACATTCCTATTGTAAGAGAGAGATCATGTACTGGAAGACCTACAGGTATTGCTAAGTTTCACCCGTTTCTTTCTTTGAAAGGTGGCACGTTGTGTTGGAAATACCATTTCCTTCACTGCTTCATGTAAGAAACATCCAGCCCTGACTGGGCTCTCGGGGGGCAAACAGTCAGTCACCACTAAGTGTTGTTCCCAGTGAAGAAACCTAAGAAATACACAACGCGGCAGACAGCTCTTGGAACAAAGGGAATTAACGTGATGTCAAAGAAGTTTAACATCAAAGACGTTTTAATGGCACAGGAAGTATTACAGGCTTAGAGGATCAGCATCCCAATTTATTTTGAAATATATTGCACATTTTTTCCAACCTCAGAAACTCCCCTGGGATTCTCAATTACATGGGAATTCAACAGAGCGTTCTCTCTTTGAAGGGTCCCTATTAGGCCAAAATCTAGTTAATTTAAAAATATGAGTTCAAAAAGGATTCATTGTATTGCTTTTGTCTCGCACCTTTGAAGCTTCGACTCAAACAGAGGTTGCCAAGTACTCAGAAGAGCCAAACCACTTTTAAGTACTATGAAATGCGTAAAATTAACCAAATTTAACAACAATTATAACATTTGCTCAGATTGGCTCTAATTACGGTACTCTTGCCTACCACAGCTCTGGCAGAGCAGATTAAATATTTGCCGACAGAAACATCATTATTATGCTGATGGTACTTATAATCAGAGTACAGTCAACATCAGGAAATCCTACGCACACACTGTAGTCATCCGAGGAGTGACAGTAGGACTTGCATATTTTAAAAACTAATCTGAATCTTGGGAAGTTTGGCAAGAATTACAGGAGTGGAAGGAAACGAGTGCCTGTGGTGTAAATCTAAAAGATGCGTTATAGAAAACATCTTTCTGTCTATAGTGAAACTGCAGGGTTGGCATCTCTTCACGTGCTCTGGGGAATCAGCCTGCTTTCTCACTACGGAAAAAGTGGTGGGGTTTGGCGTTGGGGTTTTTTTCGCTTTTTTTAAACTTAAAACAAGCTTAAAATGCGAACACAATTAGACTATTCACAAATTTTCAGAGATGCCTTTCTTAACATAAACAATCTGTCTGTGACCTATCTTGTTATGCACATTGTTTTATTATTCCTTATTATCATTACTAACTATTATTATTACTATTATTCCTAGTAACTGCTACATCAGTAGTCCTAGAAAACAAGCTATTTTGTTTATTCACTGGGAAGTTTAATAAAGCTCCTTACTTTCTTATACTTGCTTTAGTTCCACAAGTAGAAACAGGTAATTATTATTTTTTTTTTAATTGCAAGATATCAATTAGTTGTTCCAGTGCTCAGCTGGTGTCCAGAGAGCCCCGGGGAGCTCAGGCTTCCAATGTGCACCACAGACCTGGATGTGCAGGTGTCAGGGGCACGGGGTTGTGACACAGGTAGAGCTCAGCGATGGTTTATACCGATAGAAAAAAAGGTTTTTTTCTAAATATACTTGACGTAAACGTCAAAAATCTTTTGCAAAATAAGTGATTCCTACGTTTGACATGCCCATTACAATTACCTAAGTAAACCGCTATTTCAATTAATATTAACTTGAACAAATAACCACACCATCTACTTTGTGTAATACAATATTAATTCACGAATTTCAAAAGCCTAAATTTGAAAATGTCTTCCTGTGATTAAGACTTCTGGCGGGATTCCTTGAACTTACTATTTAAAGCCAATCCTTTATCCACGGAAGATAATTTAGCTGTTCAAAACTAAACAGTGACGAAAGTTATTTAGCCATTTCGAGATACAAATTTAATTTACAAAATGTTTCACCCTTCTTAAAAAGCAACATGGATACTTACCCTATAACAGTTTTTTTTTCTTTTTCTAAAGGGCTTGAATTTTCCACTTTTCAAGTATGTACCTAATGTCACAGTTTTGATAGTGTCTCCCTTTCCCCGAGGAAATTAGTTGATAAACGAACAGCATCCAATAGTGTACAATTCAAAGCCATAGATGCCAACATTCAGTTTTGGAGGAAAAGGATGGTAATTAACTACGCATCCTTAGAAACCACTGCTCTTCCCACGTGTATAAACACGAGCAAAGTCCGTGTTCATGTGTGCACACCTGTGTGTTGGCAGCAGGGTAATGAACACCATCAACATTTGAATCTGGTTTTAAAAATCTGCCATTTGTTTTCACATCATAAACATAAATCCACAGATAAGCTAGTGACACTCTCTGGGTGGCTGTTTGCGTTTGGCTACAACGTTGTGAATATTCTGTACCTTATACTACTCTTATACTCCCAAATTTGCTAGGGAAGTCTTTTCAATGGCACATAGGGCTCCACCCAGATGACCATATAATGAACTTAAAACACCTTCATTGATCTTACTAATTACATCTGCCGCGTTACGTGGTTCTTGTTTCTGCTCGGCTTTTCTTTCCAAACACTGTTCCAATTGTTAAATGGTCAGAACACACAAAGTGACAGATTTAGTGCTTCCTTGGCAATTTATATAACTGACTGCAACTCTGCTGTTGCAGTGAATCATGATTTATTTGTCTTGCAACGCAGCACATAACCTTTTAAATGCTGAGGAAAAAAAATGCCAGCGCCTCTTTAAAGTTTATATATGACTGCCCACCACCATTCCTCACCGACGAGGTTTTCAGAGAGAAATGATAAAAACAAGCTGCAAATTCCACCCCCCTCCTCCCGGCCATTCCCTCCGTCCATCACCCCCAGGTACTGTACTTACAGAAAAGCTCCCTCCCCCAGAGCACCGCCGCACTCCTGGGCAAGGATATTTCTCTTAAATTACTGACAGGGATTCTCTGCTAAACGTAGAGGAGGGTAACGTTGATCTCGCCCAGCCCTCTTACTGGTGTGTGCCACACTCAATCCCAGCAGGTGAAATTAAGAGCAGACTGAACCGTTTTATTATCAATATCTCTCCTTTCCAAAACTGTGACCCCAATGCCTGTCTGTGGCCTTTTGTCACACCCCACTCTCTTATTTCTATTACCTTTAAAAATCAGTTTAATTTACTCCTCCCCTTCTCCTCATTCAACTACATTCTTTTATTCTACCCATCTCCCTGGTACACGAACATCTAATGATCCATTGCTGTCCACCAGCCGAGCTAAGCCGAGAGCATTCAGCACTTTTAATTATGAAAGTGATAACGAAGGAGGAAAGATTGTTTGCTTTCAATGGAACAGCAGTACCTCCAATTAATGCAAATAGGACCTGCTCATCGAAAAGCTACTTATCCAACATGCACAGCACAAAGTATTTGGATAGATCTCCGTACGCTATAATTCAATTTTAAAAATTTAGGAGGGGGGAGTCAGGCAGCAGAAAAAAATTGGTTTTCCCTCCGATGGTGACTATGGAATTAGCAGTCCACTCATTGGGTTGTAACATTGGCACGTTACACCTTTCCTTGGCAGGCTTAAAAGCGCCCACAAAGGCACCTGCTACTCAAAATTGCCCTAGTTTGCAGGGGGAAAAGAGGGCTGCGGGGATGGAGTGACTTTTTCTCATCATCCAGCAGACTGATGCTTGCCTGGGACCTGCTCCCACCCCATCTCCCACAGGTCCTCCCCAGCCCAGCCTGCTGCTCCGGTTCCTAAAATCCCTTCCCTAAACGTTTGCCTAGGTGTTTAGCAAGCAACAACACTGCTTTGCACAGCAAATAAGCTTAAAAGTTGTGCAAGTTATAAATCTAGATTTCAGTGTAATCTTCCCCAGAAATATACCCCACAAGCTAGGCTGTTTTAATTATTTATATATATCTGTAAAAAATTATAGTGCTACACGTGACAGACTGCAATAGAAGTGACACCAACTGATCATGAATGAGAATCTTGGTAAGAACATTAAATGAAACACTGGTAAATTAACACATGAACAGAAAAGTATAATTTATAGAATAGCATTTGTGTAATAAAGAACGGAGGTGACTTAAGCTGTGTCAATGCACCTCATCCTTATCAGGTGCGGCAAAACCGCAAACCCTTTCTCTACCAGATTGTGATACTGTTCTATAAAGCAAACAAATGTTAACTAAAAGGAAAAATGCTTCCCTTGGCCATCCTGAGTTTAGCAGGTCAGTGCAAAATAAACAAAGAATTTTGTTTCAAACACTTCCTCTCTGTTTGGACAATGATGGTAAAACCATTTAAAGAGAATTTGCTGTTATGTTTGTAAGGCAGCAGCATGTTTAGAACATGTAATTAGCCACAGAAGGTGGTTAGACTCAGTGCAGCATTTAACTTTCCACTTTCTGGAAAAAAACAAGGCTGTAACTTAGGAAGCTACATAAAAGTGCATTTACAGATATTAAATGCTTCTAAAATGTTATTGCTGTTGAAAGAGACTTTATAAATAAGTATTACTTTAACAAAAAGTATACCTGTGTCAAGGAATAAGCACCTAAAATGAATCAAATGAGAGCAACTTTCATCTACCAGTGGTAGATAGGAAAAAAAAAAAAAAGAAATACTCAGCACGGTATAGTCCACTGGATTGATAACGGCAGAAAAGCCACGGTGGGTAAACAAGTAAGAGTTGAAAACAAACACCTTTCCCCACCAAACAGAAAAAAGCAGACACTTTGCTGTATGAAACAAAAAGCACGTGTCGCAGACTGTCACATTATGCACACAGCTGCCAGGGGGCTGAAGCAAGTTCTTATGCCAACAAATAATTTTGCTTTATCAAGCTAACTTCAGTCACCATCCTTCCGAGTTCTGGGGACGATTATTTGGAAGGTACTAGTAGAAACAAAAAAGCTTCCCTATGTAACGGTCCACAGTAACAGCAAACAAGAAATAAAGCCCATGTAACACGTGTTTTTCCAGCAGGTAATTGATACAGCCACATTATTCCAAACAAAAATATTTTATGGCAATCTTTGAAGAGATCTGAAACCAAATTCTGGCTTGGGGGAAACAGGCACAACCTCTGTTGAATTTAATGCCTCTCATAAAATGGAATACTGCAATACAAATTCAGCAAAATCAATACTTAAGTTTCAGATATAAACTCTACCTTACAGGTTCGAAGAAGCCACTTGTAATCATAATTAAATGGCCAATAACACAAATTGAAAGTATATCAACCAACTCCACTACTTTAAGTGAAAGAGCTGACAACTCACTAAGAAGGTAGGCTATTAAAAGAGAAAAAACACAGAAGTTCCTCTAATTTAGCTATATTTTACTCTAGTTCATCAAGCTTCCATTTTCACAGGAACTGTCACAAAGCAGCCAGTTACACTACTGTCATTTTTGCTTAAAATAATTTTGGCTGATCCAGACAGCGTTCCCAAAACCCAGCCAGAGACAAAAATAGCTTCGCAGACCCAATATTTATGATACGTTACATAAAGCAAGATGCTATATACAAATTGGCAGTCAGGTGTACTAACTAATACACAAGGAAAATGTAACATGAAAAAAAGCTAATAAAACCAAACAAACATCCTCTTCTGGGCTCCTGCATATCCAGTAGGAAAGAAACAAGTGAGTGTTACTCGGGAGAAAGTATATGTTAGCAGCAATGATGACTTAAGAATGATCATTTCCTAGAGTTTAACAAGTGGTTTCATTTCAGAGGGAACACAGTGCATCATTATCATCATCACTGCTCAAATAAATTGCCATCTGTAATCTTACCTAGTTCTGGGGGCAGCACAGTAAGACGATTTCCCTGGATGTGAAGTTCCTTAAGCTGAGTGAGCTCACCGATTTCTTTAGGCAGGGATATCAGGTCATTGTCTCTAAGACTCAGCTAAGAGTGAACAGAAAGTAGTCAGAACAATTTTTGGTGACCATAAAGCAGCCTAAAACCAGAACTCTACTCCCTCTGCCCCCACCTTTCTCCTAAACACTCAGTTCTTCCAGTTTATTTACAAATGTCTGCTAGTAAACAAGAAACTCTTCAGGTATAGTGGTCTATTCCTGCAAACATACCCTACTACTCCTCAGATTGACTAGATTCTATTCCTACAAGCATTGCAAAAGTGAATTGATTTACCAAGAATTTAGATAAATTACTTACTATCTGCAACTTTGTGAGCTTCCCGATATCTGGCGGCAGGATTTCAAAATCGTTGTCACTTAGATAGAGTGCACGCAGGGTGGCTGCAAATTAAATAGCAATATATAAACAGGGTGGCATATAACCCAACCAGTTGAGGTCTAATCAATAAACGAGAGTCAGGTTTGATTAATAACCCCAACGTGGTGAAAAGCCTTTGACACACCCAAGGCTCACAATAGTAACAAGCAGGTCAAACTCAGATTTACTGGCTTATTGTATTTTTGGTGAGTTCAGGAAAACATCTATATTCAAAAGGACTAGCACAATTAACAATTTCTACAATAGCAGGTTCTGGCATATAGTCTCAATGCCCAGCTGTCAGAATACAGTCATTAGTTTTTATTACCCCTGATTCTTATTTATTACATCAATTTGCATCTTAAACATTAAAAAAAACGCAATCATATGAGGTTTTTTGGACAAATACACATCTGTGTTAAGCTCTCTAGAAAGCACAGCGTAATGCTGGGGAAGAGATCTTAAAAGAGATTAATCCAGAAGATGCAACTTACATAATTTATAATTTCCATGCTCAGTCTCTATGAAATTCACAGAAAAAGAGATGACCCAGCACAACCACGTAGCTTGCTATTATTGAATGAGCATACACGACAGTTTGAAAAAAAGAAAAAAAAAATAAAATGGAGACTCACAAAGAACTGTTGGGTGCAGGGGGATGGAAGGTGGTCAGTCAGCAAACCCTCTCCTCCTCACCAGGGAGGAGATCCCATTTGTCTTATGCAGTTTACTCCTTCTCCTCTTTTCATTTCATTATATGTGACCCTCTTTAATAATGCTGACTTAAAACTTTCCCTCTGCCAGGTTACAATTACGAAATCCCTCAGACTGTGGCACTCCTTCCTCTCCCATCACTTCTGCTAAACGCACCGATCCCGAAGCCTCCTCAGCCCAGTACACTGAAAAGACCAGTAAGGGAGCAGAATCACTGGAATTCAGAAAGAATTCAAGTTGCTTAGGCAACCATAACGCAGCCCTTTTGCACATACGCATTACCATACCTTTAACTCTCCGAGAGTGTATTTTTAAGACGTGCAATGGTCAGCTTAGCTTTGCCATTCCTGGGCTAAGCTTTGTAACCTTACCATCATTTTATAACACACTGGACGTTTCGACATCCACGTGCTGTTAAAAGTATTTCAGTAACGAACCCCCAGGAACACAACTGTTTCCAGAGTCAACACGCAACACTTGTCTTGCAAAACAGCTTCCTTTCCCCTGAGGCTTGCAAGCTTCCATGAAATTTTTACTGAGTATATGGGACCCAAGGAAATATTACGCAAAATAAAATTAACATCCCATTACTAACCAAGTTTTCTCATGTCCACTGCTGCCAGGTGACTGTATACGAGTGATAAATATCGCTGAGCTATGTAGAAATAGTCAAGAGATTTTCAAAGGAAAGCATAAATATCAGAAAAAATTCTGTTGGAGTTTGGTCTCCGTGAAATAAATTTCAGCTGCGGAAAGCAAAGCACCGTATCATGAAGATTTGTAGAGTTTTAAGAAAAGTTTCTTACTCAGATAGAAGAAGTTGCCTGGTAGAGAATTTTCATTTAAGTTGTTGTAAGTCAAGTCAAGAACCTCCAGAGCTGGTAAAGAGCCAAAGCCCCTTGGCAAGGTGTTTAACCTGTTCATGCTGTAGGTGAAGAAGAAAAAACAGGACATGACATCAGTATTCATTTCATCTGGTAGCAATAATACAGGCATCAAGAGTTTCATTTCTTAAAAAAAAAAAAAAGTAATCTAAACCAAATTATGCTTTTGTTTTGAAAACGGCTTGATGCTACGAGATACTAAGCAAGACTTTGGTGATGCAGACCTTTTTTTATCTCTCACTCCCATAAATATGCACAAAAGGGATCTGTCAGATACGTCAATCAACAGCCACACCTGAAAGATGAAGCCCGAGGGAGAGATGTGCCACAGCACCACGCTCAGCTTCAACAGTGTGCCACAGACACAGAAGGCTGCTCCTTGGTAGATCACCTATCTTCTGGCTAAACTACAAATTACCCTTTTGCACATCACCTTGACCATCTGCCGTTCCACACAGTTCTTCACCATGGCACCAAATACGAAGAGGAACACCTCAACTACATGGTATTTATGTTCATTGATAATTGCTGCTCCAGCCCCTTCTTTAAAAGAGGAAATTTGTGTCCCTAGATAACTATTGATGCACACGGAGCACCAAGTAAATAAAACGCCAGTCCTCTGATTGATGAGGCTTGGTCTAAATACAGCTCGTTCAGCCTGTCTTGGAGATTTTAGGAAAGCAGTTCCCACTGGCAACAGCCAGAAGAACACAGGGAAAGCTAACGGGCGGAAAAGGTTCCTCTGATAACCTGGAACAGACAAGGAACAGAGAACAGTACCTTTTCTCTGACCTCAATGGACTTGAAGAAGGTGATCCAACTAATCACTAGAGCTGCTGCAGTGACAAAGAAAGGCAAGGAGCTGGAGACAATCCTCACAGTACCTTACTGTTTGTCTAGAGCTCTGGCTTGATTATAGGAACAGCAAATAACTACCAGCTTCTTCTTTATACTGCCCCTATTGCACATACACCAAACACAACAGCTGGGGGTGTGTGTCTTGCTTCAGTTGCCACCCCCCTTTGACAGTGGAACAGAGAATACGGGCACCTTCAGGAAAAGCACGTGCAGGTAGCTATTCTGAAGAATGAGATTTTATTCTCACATGGTGATTGGAAACAATCATGACCTTTCACACGTTATTTCTAAACATATCCTGAATTTTACTCTCCTTCTGATGCAAAAGTGATAAATAGCAATAGCCACAACTGAAGCCAATAGGAGGCTCAATGTGAAGTATGAAGTGTGATGTAACACTAAAAGGTATGAAAACTCAACTATTGATAGTTATGTACTCAAAAATAAAGACTTTTGGCTCTAATTTCCCCCATGCGATGCTTGTCAAACACTGTGCTATACTATGTGATAAATACTTTGAAATATATCTGTAGGACTGCTAATAAACCCATCTTCTAAAAGTTTTTTAGACAGTGAATTAAACACAAGAGCAGCTGCGCTTCCAGACTAAGCATGATGACTTCACACCCATGTGGGCAAGGGCAGGAGAAGAACATACACTCCTTCTACAGACTCTCAGACAGAACCTTCACCTATCCTCTCCCACTTTTGCATAAGGCAGCCCCACCAGAACAAGAACCTGTAGAGATCAGCTCTCTATCACTAACCTCTAGATGAAATCTTCTTCCTCCTTATCTCCTGCAAGGAGCCCCACCAGGGACCTGCACTTAGAACTACTGTAGTAGCAGCTATTAAAGTACAAATCTCCACTATTGCTACAGGAGACCTGGCACTGTTTTAAACACTGTTCTTCATATCAAATAGGCCTAAAGAAAGCAGCTCCCTTTTCAGTAGTATAAAGAATAGGTGGCCCTGAGAGCCCTCCCTTCTGTAAGCAAAGGAGCAGGGAGAGGAGTGCTCTCCCTCCTGTCCACAGGCAGGACAGTATCTAGTCTTTGGTGTGGAAAAACAACCTGTTGGAAGTCCCTGCCCAGCACTGTTCAGCGCTGCAGAAGTTCAAACACTGAGCTTGTGCTGCAGAAACCAAGCCGCACTCATCTTCCAAACTTTTATTTATTTATTTATTCAGCTTTCAGTGCTGCGGCACACCTTCCCTCTTTCCAGCCCACCACCTGACCCTTCTGCATCAAAATCCTCCCCAGAATAATCTATGCTCTTACTCAAACTTCCCCTCTTCCCTGGAGGGCAGCTGTGATGCCCTGTGTGTAGGCACACACTGCAGATACCGGGGTTTCTGGGCTGCCCCCCCGGCTTCCTCTGCACTGACTCCGGGACCGGCTGCAGTAGAACCCATTTTGCTGAGCTGAGGCTGGGCTGTGAATCCTGTGCCTGGAAGATCAGGGGTAAAGAGGAGATTAAGAAGGAAAAGCATTTAGCCTACAAGATCTTGGGCCACAGACATATGAAGATGGCAACTGTGGTTCCAGGCTTAAGCGTCTGCTGGTCTGAAATCCAAGGACTTTTGCGTTGCATTTTGTCCCATCAATGAAGACCAATGTTTGAACTCCACTAACGCTTGTTACAGCTTCAATCCATGGAAAGACCCAGACTTCTTCCTCCCTCCATACACTGCAACACTTCTATACGCCATTCCAAAAATAGGGATTCAACCCCTGTGATACGCAGAATCCCGATCACGAATTAACATTTCCTCTGAAAAGCAATTCCATGTTCAAAGAGATCCTAAAGCGTGCTGGAGATCTGAAGTGACCAAATAAAGACCAGAGAAGACAGATCGTAATGAAAACATTTATTGGCATTCCAGCAGTTTGAGACGCAATTCAATTATCAGCACTTTACAAGAGCATCTAAAGCAGAATACACATATCTTAGCCAAAATCACTTGGTATTTAAAAGAGTAAAAAAACCCTTCAGTTTAAGGTCTTCAGAATAAATACAAACATTCTTTCCGTGAGAAGCCTATAAAGCTAAAGCTTACCCCTAACCAGTGTTTTTTTAATTAATTACACCTTACTATGTCCAGTTAGTTTTAAGAAGGTTCTGTGCTTCACATTTATTTTCTTAATAATTCCAGAAAGCCTTCTGGAAGTGTAGATATTATAAAGTATCACCAACTCTACTGGAATATAGTACCTGAACACTTAACAGGAACAACTCCAGCTCAAATTCAGTCAATACTAACTCTTTGAAATAAATATGATATTTAAAGATTTGCTGCTTCTTTTACAGATTTAATAGAAATTGAGACATCTTTGATTCCAAATTTAGGACTTTGGAATTCAAGTTCTAGATTACCATGGAAAAATTAGCTTTTTTTTTTTTTTTTTAAACAAAGCAGAACATAATATAGAGCCTGTCTCTTACACAGCAACCACAAAATTAAGAAACAGTTGCTAAGGAAGTAAAATTCAATAATTGTTAAGTTTGACTTCAGCATTAGATGAATGTGAGTTGCTGTTTGACCTTAAACGGTTGGCAGGGTAGGTGTTTGATCACTTTTAAGTACCTAATTATCCAGGACTCTAGCTAAAGACTCTGAAGCCATAACTGCTGAGATATCATCACAAACGCTTTTAAAAAGCAACTTTAATAGCAAAAAATAAGAAATTCCAGGTTCAGTTTTGACAACCTTTGACGGTACCCCTATTACAGCAAATTTTTGCATTAAGATACGCACCCGAGATTCAGGTGTTTGAGCTTCTGAAGGCTGCTGATCTGTGTAGGCAGCTCCTCAATCTGGTTGTTGAAAAAGTTGAGCACTTCTATGTTTCTCAGGTCTGCGATGTTTGCTGGCACAGCTGTGGGAGAAGGTTTCACAGTGAGAGACCGCGATTCACGCGAGCTGCCCAGGCTATAGATACTCTTACTAGCACCTGCCTTTCGCTCTGCAGAAACAGCATCTAATAGCTACTGCAATAAAAGCAAAGTTTATATCAAAAAAAAAAGCAGCCTCCTATCTGCAATCTGTTCTCATTGCTGAGAGCAGTCACTTTGCACTCTTCAGAAAATTATTACCAGTATTGTACGGTATTTTGACTAACAAAGACCACTGCAGAGAGAGACAAGGACAACAAATGCTCTTATAGACTAATAAAGAGAAGCAGGTCATCCTCTGGAGCTCATGTAGCACACACGGGTCTCAGAAGAGCAGAGCCTTAGAGATTGGGATCATTTCGTTATTTGAATTGAAAAAAAATGAATGATACAAGTAGTTACAGCAAGACAACAGTTTTATTAAAGGTCTTTAAGAGCAAACATCAAATTCATTCTGCTTAGTGCTTAAGTAATCTAGTATCCAAATTTTTCCCATTTAAGGTACAGCAAAACTTACAACAAATTAAATTCAGCCTTAAAAGATGAACTTCAGCAAAGCCCATTTTCAGTTACCTCCAATGAGTGAAAACTGATCAATACACATACATGGCTACATTGGATTACCAACAAATCAACATCTGCTCATTATCTAGAAACACACACACAAAAAAGGCAGAAGCACAATATGAATACGTCTGTACAAGTGAAATTAAAAAGCTATTTAGATTTGCCTTTTCCCCCTTAAACTTAGTGAGATTTAAGCAGACAGCTGAGGTTTACATAAAAGGAGGTTGGCAAATCTCCTGCACCAAAGCTTGCACCTGCGTTCAATGTTCACCTTGGTTCAGTCTCAACTGTGCATCAGAAACCCATAGAGTGCACACCTAAATAATTTGAAGTTTTTATGAGGCCATGATTTTCTTTTATTTGTTGGCATGAGGCAATCTTAGTCTTAAAACGGAGTCAATAATGTTTACAAAGCAGAACATTATAGTATGTCACAATTACTAGATTATAAGTCTAATTACATTGCGAGCAATACCGGGATCCCTAACAAACACTCTAATTACACTACATAAATATTACTGTTGAGGGTCATATTCATTGCAGGAGATTTTTAGCAGCCTTTGTTGTTTTTTTTAAGTCATTAAGGCAAATCTGAACATTTAAAAGCCCTCCCTCTGCAGTATTTTCCAACTCGTCCATGCATATCTGTCACTCAATGACAGCATGAATTACGTGCCTTCGGAAAGTAAAGGATAATGTACTACTACTGTTGTTTTAAATTATTCCCTAACAGAAGTTAAGCGAAGATTTTAATTGACATAATTCAGCTGTTTCCAGCCTCACTATTTCACCAGAACGGTAATTACCAGTATTAAAATGTTTTCCTTTCAGGAATTAGACTTTATAATTTGACTTTGATGCGATGCGGTGGACTGGCAAACCATGTTTCTGCTCTTCTCAAGCAGACACTGTGTTTATGCAAGACTTAGGAATCAGAAGGACTAGCAAATACAGGTTTTATTTAGTCAAAGCCTCAACTATACAGTGACCAAAAACATTTCTCCTGAAGTTACACTGTTGAAGCAGTTAATAAAAATTTGGTATGAAGGTTTTTGATGATATAAGAAATTTTTGAATTTGAACTGTTTACACCATTTTTGATGGTGTAAGAAATTACACCATCGCAGAAAAAAAAACCCAACAAAAACCAAAAGCCAACAAAAAAAAACCCAAACTACTGCAACTTAACACCACAAGTTATGCTAAATGATGCCTAGGCATCAACTCTGTAATTCAATTATTCAGGTTGAACACCAACACCAGACAATAAAGAAAAGATGATGGTAACCAAGACACTGAAATTTTTCAAGGTCAACTAAAAAATTACATCTTCCACCAAGGATGACTCTATCACTACAAAGAGAGGAAGCCATGAAACTTTTCTGATCTTGCTGTGAGGCCAGAAGCCATCAGACTACAGAGACAATTTGTCAGCACAACCCTCTTTTGAGGAAAACTAGTGACTCCTGGCATGTGTTTCAGTTGAATCAGCGTTAGTTAACAGGCACCTTACACTTAATTGGTCCCGGTCACGGTGGATTTAGTTACCTAACAACCTCTTGCATCATGGAGTAACAGCAAAGCTATTCTGCACCTGTCAACAGACCACAAGGTGGGGACAAGTACTCTCCAAGGAGCCTGATGGAGTCCAAACAGTAAGTGACATCAAAGCAAAAAGCTGGGCCCACTTACTGAGCTACCTTGAACTAGCAACACTGATTTAGTGGACACGTCCTTTCAAATTCCTGTCCAAACCAACTTGTTGGCCCTCTTAAGACTAAATGAATTCTTAAGTTTGTTATCTCGCTTATAACTGAAGCTAGGAGACCGTGGAGAGAAAAAGAAACATCTCAAAGAAGAAGGTGAACACTTATCTTAATAAAAAAAATAAAGCTACCCACAGAACAATCCAAAAAACCCCATGAAACTACCTAGGAAAAAATGACAGCTAGACTTCAAGACAGGAAGAAAATGGTTTTCAGATATTTATTAATAAAAATTACACTTGCACCGAAGATCACAGCATCAAAAAGAACCCTAGTTTCAATGGCCTACACCACAGTTGAAGAGGTTCACATCCTACCTGCTCATCTCTCTTGCAAACACGGGGCAAAATTCCAACTTCCACTGGCTGGTTTTATCAGAGCTTTTAAATTTGATTTTCTTTTGTAAGGGCAAAGGTGTGAGTAAGTGTCCCTAGTGACGAGCAGGAGCTATGTCCTTGCACGCTGTCAACTAAGCTTCTGATACATCTGTATAATTCCTACATACTGTATTTTATGTTGTGAATCACACTTAGGATACTTTATATTTCATTATCTTATTCAAAGTTCTAAAAGCTGCATGGGTAAGCAGGCTGAGATGAGGAAAAGGCTAAAAATTTCCAAAGGATTTGGATAAAATACTTTGTATATCACCCTGTTAAATCAAAATGCAAAGCCCTAATCCACAATTGCATTTTTTCATTTGGATGGAGGGGGTGCAGGTATTTCTTGAGGAGGAAAAACAGAAGAGTAGGCTTGTGGTAGGGGAGAGAGGACTTTTTCTTGTAACAGCTTATCTTCTGGTTCAACAATTCAGATGAATGAATACTCTCTTGGATTCAAAGAAAAACAGAAGACCAAAATTAACTCCTGTGCTGGTCCGGTAGCTAAACTGCACAGGTTCAGTACTTTCAGGGCTAAAGATCAGCAGTGGTCAAGCAAGGTTGACCAGGCATATAGTGTCCTCTGTTCTGAGCTTTACATGACTAAGTGCATCCCAACAACCATCCCACTGTTATGTTGCACAATTCTTCCCAGATAGAGAGCAGACTGCCAAATATCAAGAAATTCATGTTCTGGCAATACTAAATTCTACTCGAGTCACCTTCTCATGACGAGCTGTGAGAGTGAACTGTCAGCATCCTGGTTCCATTCACCCACATATTTACAGTACGATCCACAGTGTCTTAACAACTCTTCTAAGACCATCTGCTGCCCAGTGTCATTAACAACTAAACTCCTCCTCAGCAAATGGTAGTAAAATTTGGCAGCCCAGTGCCTTTGCATTCCTCTGTGAAGCTTCAGTCACATCAAGAAGCCCCATTCATATTAAGTCCCACTTCACAAGACCAGGAGCAGCTTCCTTCCCTTTGTTCAATACTGGAAATTGTACACAGTGATTCACTGTGACAGCTATAGACTTTTGGGCCCCTCGCTACAGAAAGGACATTAAAGTGCTGCAGCATGTCCAGAGGAGAGCACCAAGCTGGTGAGGGGTCTGGAGAACAAGTCACATGAGGAGAGGCTGAGGGAACTGGGCATATTGAGTTTGGAGAAGAGGAGGCTGAGGGGAGACCTCATTGCCCTCTACAGCTCCCTGAGAGGAGGGAATAATGACAGGAGCAGAGGGAATGGTCTGAAGTTGGAGCAGGGGAGGGTTAGATTAGATCTCAGGAAGAATGACTTTCCTGAGAGGGTGGTCAGGCCCTGGAAGAGCCTGCCCAGGGAGGTGGTGGAGTCACCATCCCTGGAGGGATTTGAGAAACGTGTAAACGTGGCACTTCAGGGCATGATCTAGTGCCCAAGATTATTGGTTTATGGGGAGGTGTGATGTGGTGGGGTATTGGTTTCTCTTTTTTTTTGTTGTGGTTGGACTATCTCAGAGGTCCCTTCCAACCGTGATGATTCTATGACTTCATCTTGATTTCAAGAGCTTGGTTGAGATTCAAAGAGAGAGTCTACAAGCTGCACAGCAAGCAATAAGAAGACTTTGTTAATGATCCTGGAAATAAAGATTGGCAACTTGTTATACTTGAAAGCATTTACAAAAAAATACGCTCTTTTTTGCCCTGAAATTAGTGGCAACTCTTTAGGTACTAAAATATATTCTCATCAGAGCCGCCTTTCATTCCACGCAAATTATTACATTTTATTCCTACATAAGCAACAGCTGTTCTAAAGTTCTGATATGATTTAAAAAACATAAGAGAGATTCAGAGCTACTATTCAATGCCTATACAATTCCACACCCAAGTATTCTGGATCTGAACCTTAGCTCTCTCTCCATATCAAGAGCCAGAAGCCAACACCAGCATCTATTTTCACTAGAGGTCTGAAGTTGCCCTCTGTTGAAGAACAGATACTGGGTTAGATGGACTTTTAGCCAGCTATCATGCACAGCAACACACTAAAAGGACTGAAATCAGTTAAAGCAGGGGTTACATCTGATAACGCTTAACTCTAAGCTTTCTCTTAAAGCAGGAAGCCAAGCTCTTCTCATACCACTCCCTATGACTGACATTCAGATCCAGCTCCGTTTGTATACCCAACCTCTGAGAAAGGAGGGAGAACACAGAAAGTGTCAGAGGAGAAAAGGAAGGGAGTTTTTCCCCCTCCAGTTCCACTCTGCAGTCATTCATCCAGGTTTCAATACTCTTGTGGTGGCAGGGCCCTTCGTACAGCTGAAAACACAAAGACTTCAGAAAGTCTCTATTTCTGACAAGCGATCTCCAGGATTCCTCTTAAAGCTTCCATGAGATGCTGGAAAACAACACAACTTCAAAAGTAAACAAACTCAGGTATTCACAAGAGTAAGTCTCCATTTGCTTTTCATCTAAAAGAGGAAAAATTTAATCTGATTTTTTTGTCTTTAGCAGGGACCAACATTAAATCAAACATTGTTGAAGACTCTCTTTTGTTAAGAGACCCATATCAAAACAATTTAAAACTGAAACATAAGGCATTTTAGACCAGGAAGCTCAGATGAAAAACATGACAAGAGACAAGTTTATTAAACTACTCAATTGGCTAAGTGAAATGATTTAGTAAAAATCATAGTCCCCATGACAGGAACACATGCTATGTAAACCAAGTCAAACATTTTAGTTCATTTTTACTTTAATACTGGATGTTCAAAATAAACATTGTCCCACTGCTGCTTGGAGTATCTGTAATACCTGCCTATTCATAAAACTGTGTGTGAGTAAACTTACAATCTCCTCCATAAATACCATTCAGAAGCTTCAGAAAACCTCCAACTGAATTCAATGGATTTTGAATTAGTAAGTGAAAAAAGAATTTAAATTATTTAGGATATGATTAGTTTCTTTAGCATTCGTATCTTTAGAAACTTTAAGCTGCAGAATTTGGTTTTTTCAGTGTTTCTTTTGTTAATAATTTTGCAATACCTAGGAACATGACGTTCAGTAGTACTCCAAACCTTCACAGGTTCTAAGGGAATATTTATTCAGAAGAGCTATTAAAACAGCACTACCTGTCAGAGAAGAGATTTATAAGCCTATGCCAGTTTCTCATTGAACTGTTCCACTTAAAAGCTGGTCAAGAGTCATAGAGTAAAGAAAACCCAACGCAGACCTTTGAGAGTGCTATCAGTTGATTGTAGGTCCCAGGTAAGGTTTTCTAGCCAAGAGCAAGAACCTATTTCTTAATCTGAAAGTAAAACCTGTGAGCTATGCAATCTGGTAAACCTAGTTCTGCAGACTGTTGCTAATCCAGTTAGCATCAACAAGAACTTTTCATGAGTAAGGATCCCTCGGAGTAAAGGTCATAAAGACGTGAAACATTACTCACATTTCATGAGGGAGGAAGAATTTAGAAATACTAAATATATAATGCATCCTGTGCATCCAATATAACTGTACTCATATAGCTGGAGTCATGTTTAGATTAATTTGACAAGGGTTCTGTTACACTGAGACAGAAGCAATCAGCTTCACTGAAATGAAAGAGGAATTAGCAGAGGGAGAACACAACAGTTTTCATTTTAAATATTCATGGGCATGCTGATATCATAGTTGGCAGTTAACTGAAGAGAATCCTGAGCCCAACTGAAGCACACAGTACTTAATTTACACATTATGTAGTTCATGTTTCCCCTTTTGACCCTCCACCCTCCTCCAAAGGTGGATACTAACCTTCCTCACGCTGAAAACACTAAAAACCAAACTTGTCTCCTTGATCTTCAGCTCTTTCCAGAAATCAGCAGAATTCTTTTTTGCAATCATCCACAGAAGCACTGCAGTTATGAAAGCGTTCTTATGAAGATGTTTAAATTATGCTATAGCTCACTGATGTGCTACCACACTAACAAAGCAATTTATCAATAAATCATTTTAATTTAGAAGCCAGAGTCTAAGGAGAAGTGCTGTGAGCACAAGAAAGGCTGAGAAGAGACTAGGAATCAAATGACATCTAGTGAAGACAAAGGACAGATCTGTTCTTCTCAAGATGAAAGTGTAAGATTTACTTCAGGGTTTGTACAGAAATACTAGAAACCAGGGGCTAAGGTTAGGAATAGACTACTAGTGAGTCTTCTTCAGGTGTTGAACTTGTTCAAGCATAGTCTCCTCAGGGTTTCACACTACTGCACAGTAGTCAGCTTTAGTTAAATTGAACCAGGTGAAGTTCAGCATGTTCACCATCCCCTCCCTCAATATTCTCTTTACTTCAGTCTATTTAACATGCTTTCAACAGTTTAATAAGAGGGACTAACCAAAGATGCCCTGAACACTGGGTCTTGACCAGATACTACAGGTCACCCCTCACAGGTCAAGGTCACTTCAGCCTTTTACTCAGGAATTCCCTGATATTGCTCAGGAAGATGTTCCTCTTAGAGAAGAGAAACCACATTACCACAAGCTACCCATCCTCAGAGAAAGATCAGGAAATTATTTCACCCTAAGGGTTATTTTGCTCTACAGTATTTTTGACGCAGGCCAACCCAGGGAAAGAGTGAGGGGCCTGATGGGCAAGTGGGAACCTACACACCCAATCACTAGATCAAAAAGAATACATAGAAAATAGAGTACGAAAATCAAGTATACAAAACTAAGTCCAGTTTCCATACAATATAGACCAAATCTGCCCTCTCACCTCTGTCCTTCGATATTAGCAACAAAAGACTTTCACTCGGCTTGTCAGACGGTAAATTCTTTAAGATGGTAGAAAATTAAGCCCTTCGATGAGGTGAGTTCACTTGTACAACATTCACTAGCATTAAAAATGCCAACTTCTAAGCAGTCTGTATCTGGCAAGAGGATTTTCAACAATTTTCCATTACAACCTGTACATACATATGGAGAAAGATCATTTATATGCGGCTTCCACAAAAAAACATTACAGTTATTTTAAGCCACTGGTAGATAAGCAGAGAGACAAGAAATTTGTACTAAAACACGGCAGAAAACATTGAGACTCACAAAAAATGAGTTAATATGCTTGCAGACGCCTTTTAGTAAGAGAAGAATAACAGCTTCTGAAGGACTATGTTAAAGATAAGTGATTTGTGTCTAGTGCTGTATTTAGTATGTATGCTTACTTATGATGCAAAACTGATTTTGTTGCCATACAGCACAAACTTTGACAATTTAATTTATGCATAAATTGGGGTGGTTTCAGCATGCAGTCTTTATACCATTACAGTACCAAACTTTCATAAATCATTCTGCTTCATTCTCCCAAAGCTTCTTAAACCCCAAGTTTATACTATTGAAAGCTAAAATGGTGTACCATCTGTACTTTCTCCGAACCAAAGCTTTGGGATTTTTTTTTTTTTCAGAGAGAAAAAAAAGCTAACAAGGTATTTAATCTAAACATTTGTGGAGAACTCAGATGTCACAAATTTAGTAAGGCGTATATACAGGGATTTCCTTTTCCCTCCTTCTCACATCCCTCTGTGCACTGCATTCATAAAGATACTTCCCTTTGGATATCCTTACACCAGAAATGGGAAGTAAAAAAATTTAAAAAAAAAAATAACAGAAATGAAAGGCTTACAGTTCATTTGAAGCACCACTGCCAAGCACAGCTGAGAGCAGAAGTCGGGCAGAAGCCTTGTTCTTTAGACACAACCCTAGTTGCACCATGCAGACAACTTACTCACCCCAATTTGGGGTGTATCATGGCAGTACTACAGTGTGGAATGACTTACAGAAGGAAGCAGAAGCAGCAGCAAAGTAGAGGAGAACACAAGAAGTAACAAAGACTAAAGAGTATAGGAGCATCTAGTTCTCTCTAGAAGCCAGCAAGTTAGCTATATAAATAATCTGAATACCAGGCAAAATGCAAGGTGTCAGACAATACCAGTGGGAAACACCATAACGCATTCCAGCAGTCTGGAGAGGACAACGCAGCCAGACTGGGAAGGAATACAGAAGACACAGATGCAGTGTTGGGACCTGCCTCTGGACTACCTCCAACACACAGAATCACAGAATCTTAGTGGTTGGAAGGGACCTTTGAGATCATAGAGTCCAACCACATTAAAAAAAAAACAACAAACAAACACAACAACAAAACAAAAACAAACCACAAACACAACAAACAACAACAACAACAAAAAACCCCACACAAAAACAAACAAACAAAAACACATCCTGGGATACACTGCAGCCAGAAAGGTGTCTTAGAAAGGAGACACCGTAATATAAAAATGACACCAAGGGATTTTAGCAGCATGTTAAATAAGGTCAAAGACACAGTTAAGAGGGTTAACAGCGATGAAGGATGAGGTCCTGTGCTGGTCATGGGCAGAGCATGACAACTGAGAGCATGGAGCACAGAAAAGCTGTGTGAGCACACACAAAGAGGAGGAGAAAAGTTTTGAATTGTTCTTCTGGAAGAAGGCAAAATGCACAAGGATGATAACGGGTGACCACATGGCTGTTAAAGGAACATGGTCAATGAGACATAGCTATTCTCACAGGACCAGAAAGTGAACACAAAAAATAAAATTCAGGTCTGGAAATGGGAACCAGCAGCAAAAAAATAACGGATCATCTCACAAAAAGGAAAGGACTAAAGGTCAGTCTAAGATTACAATTAAAAATCAAGGAAAAAGCAGTGGAAAGAGCAGAGGACAGTACAGGACAGCAGCTCAGAGGAAAGGGAAAGGAGGACTGACAATGCAACATCAGGTTGCAATACAGGGGAGGTTCGAGGAAAAAAATGAAAGTTGTTCCTGATCTCTCATCATTTAATAATATTGGACAAGGAATCACAACACAAGAGGAAAAGGATAGAAAAAAAAAATCATTAAGAGTCTTACTATGAATAGCAGATAACTTTTGAGAACATGTAAAAGCAGCACAAGAGCATGGTGAAGCTGGTGAGCACAGGATCACCTGAGGTTAAGGAGACTGAAGAGAATGGCAAGAACTAAACTGCTCTCCACCACAACCCACCAGGCAGGCTGAACTGCTCCCAGGATCATAAGCTTCTTCCCAGGAAAGAAACTGCTAAAACTATTAAAACAGTGACATCTAATGGACAAATCCTATAACTCCGGTGTTTCCGCTGACAGCAGAAACACTCACGGACTCCAGGTGCAACCAGATAATGACAAAACAGCTAGAGTCTCTGAAAAGATTCTCCAAACAATTATGACATCAATTTGTCACCTCAGGCAGGTAAATCAAATCCCTGTTAGAGTAGTTACAAGTCACCAAAACCTTACAGCACA
>JAOTQQ010000012.1:20862213-20880291 GCA_026546715.1 Gallinago undulata | reverse complement strand
CGTTCCCCCTTGTCCTGTCACTGCACTCCCTGACACAGAGTCCCTCCCCAGCTCTCCTGTAGCCCCTTCAGATATTGGGAAGCTGCTCTAAGGTCTCCCTGGAGCCTTCTCTTCTCCAGGCTGAACAACCCCAGGTCTCTCAGCCTGTCCTCACAGCAGAAGTGCTCCATCCCTCTGACCATCTTCGTGGCCCTCCTCTGGACCCATTCCAACAGGTGTCTTCTGTGACAGTCCAGTTGAAAGCAGAGGGAGAAAATTAGTATTTGTCTTTTTTTCTTAACTTAATGTAGACATATGGGCCTGTGTCTCAGTATACTGGGAGGTTTTTATTTCATCATTTAGTCATTTAAAGCCTTCTATCCGGCATAGGGCTAAGAAGCAAAATTTAAGACAGCAATGCCTATGCTATTAGCCTGCATAGGTGTCTGTTGAACCCATTGGTTAACATCAAAATAAATGGAATAGAAGTCCTGACAAACGTTCCTCAAATTTGTGGGAATGAGTGGCCAAATGATAGAGATCTGCCCTTCAGTGTGTTGGATTAATTTGGAGAGATGTGGCTAAGTTGTCACTTACACAGCAACTGGTTCAAGACTGCAGAATCGCAGCTAGTTAGCTTCTCCAAGAGCTTTGCTTCTGATTTTGAAGCACAAATGTTCTTATCAAGCAGCAAAAGATAGACTCCACTTATTTTAGAAGTTACCAAGAACAGAAGCAGCCAGTTCAAGACTCCTCCGGTAGCACAGCATCAGACAGCTGGAAGAAATCCAGCCTAATATTCTCCAGGAAAAATCAACACGGATTTGAGTACGTTTGATAATGAATGATTTTGACACGTAAATGCACAAGCGCCAGTCATATGAATGACAGGCTAAAAATATTAACAAAACACCATATCATAAAAATATTCTAAGCAGTATGATGGATTTAATAGTGAAGTCTTCACACTTGTTAATGAAACTTTACTTACTTTTAATACAGGTTGCTGGCAAAAATTATGAACTATGGTTACATAAAAATATGCATATCCAGTTTTTACATATATTTATTCTTCCAGATAGACATATTTACTCTAAACAGCAAGGAAAAAAAAGCAAGCAGAACACTCATTTAAATGGCAGAAAACCAGTAGAAGATGCTAATATGACCTTAGTGCGGCATGTCAAGTGTCACTGCCACCAGCTTCCTAGTCATTTTAAGAACAATCTGCTAAGACAATTAATTACACAGCTTAAAAGATTAGGTCAACAGTGTCAAATCCAAGAATATGAACTTGAAATTTAGCCTTTTAAAAGTGTGTGCTGTCTATTTAAATGTCTACATCAGTTTGTGAAAGAATAGTAAGTTTCAAAATTGATGAGTTACTTATCAGAAGCAGTGGTTTTACCTTCCCAGAAAAGAAACCGAAACATTGCAATTAGAAAACCTGACAGAAGCCCTTGGCTGAGAGAACAGAGATCACCAGGCTGCAAATATATAAGGGCTACTTTAGAAGGAAACAGTAATTAAAAATTGACATTTAATATAACCCATTTTAGAACAGCGGCAATCCTTAATCTGGTATTTTGAGAACTCAAACCATTTCAAACAGATGGTGTACTTTGGATTTTTCTCAAATAGTTTAAGTCAACCTGAATAGATCCTTCTTGGACACCTCTTATTACCACTGCTTTAGCTGTGGACCCGACTGGAGGAGGAAAGACTCATAGCTAGGATACTGGTTAGGTACCTAGCTTTTAATTCTGGTGCTCATGCTGAAACATGCCACCTTCCCCAGGCTCCGTCCTCAGGCAGCCAAGTTACTGTGATTTAAGTGTCCTTGCAGGAGTTCCAGCCTGTCTTCTCCTCCTCAGAGCATGGTAGATATCTGCTACCTGCCCAGCCAGTTGTACGTTCAGCTGAACTCGCCCTTTAGCCTTCACATGGAAGAGAGGATTAAATCCTTGAAAATGTGTTAGTTTTCAAGAGTTGTAAGATTTTTACAAAACCCAGAGAAAGAATAGTCAAGTCTTCCACGAGTAATGCTTACAAGGCGTTTCATCCTTGTGCCAGGTAAGCAGCCCTTCAGACAGAAGACACCTGAGGAGATAATTGGCACCTGAGAGAAGTTCTGCCAACTTTGGATGAGTTGTCTACCACAAGCATTACACGGAAGTGTGAAGAATGAACTGCTACCTCAAGGTTCCTGCAACCCTCCAAAAGCTGCAGAGAAAGCTGGAGTGGCTGGATACAATTAACTGCCCGGCTTTTAAGCAGCTGAAGTTCAGAGCCAGGCATCTCCTTGCAGTGACCTGAGGGAACACAAAAGCCACCAGTGGCCCCACAGCACAGCTCCATCAGTGGCTGATGGCAGATGCCAGAAGGCAATATGCTCAAAGGGAGTTTACCATACTGCTTTCCCAAATGATTCTCTCCCCTTCTAGCTATTCATAACTTCATGACCTTCTAAACCAGGTCAGGGTAGAGCTGTGCGTTTAATAGCGATGCTCACTATTTTCCCTGTCTGAATTTGCCCATGAATTTACTCATTCATCATCACTTACGTGTTAGATGACTGGACATTGCCGCTCATATTTATAAATAAATTGAGATTTCTTTGAAAACTACAATAGGGACAAAAACAAATAGCAAGATTCCAGTCTAGAGGACACTATAAAACCAGATGCAGGGCCTAGAATAACCAATTCATACTTCTCACAGCCACTCACATAGTACCCATAATTTTATCTATTTACTACTACTACAAGAAACCTATTTACAACTACTACAACAAATCCTTTAAGCTATGCATTACTACCCAATAAACTGCATCCAGAGTAGGAGTGTTTAAGTACTAAAATCTAAGAATATTTTCATTTTTCCTTGTGCTTAATCCTCTGCAAACGCTCATAGCCCTAAGTGAGATTTTCCTATCAATACATATGTTTTAAATAACACATACTCTCTTATAGCTTGCACAGCAAGTAGTTTAGAGTTCGATAGGTTGGGTTTCATTGGTTTGTTTGTTGAGGTTTTTCTTCCATTTGCATTTGCTTGGGTTTTTTTAAACCCATCTTAGTTTGTAAAGCTTTTCTTGGGTACAGCCTGGCACATGCCAAAGCACCTACCCAGTTATCTCCTCAACACTCGCCCCCTTTGGTGGTTCCATTCTCCTCCCCGTTTCATGCACTCCTTAAAAATTCAGTTCCTAAAAGGGAAGGACTGGCTGAGACAGAAAACCACTGGCACATCCAGAGAGCAGAAAAGGACGAGTACAACATCAACAAAAATGTTTCCTTTTCTTTGGAAGATGCACAGTAAAAGGGCTCAGATGAAACTCACTGCTTGTATTTCACGAACCAAGAAGCAGGAATCTTTCCACAGGACGCTGACAGGTAAGCCCGAAGCAAAGTCAGTCTGATATCTGCAGCCACTAAGATAAGTCTCACACGTATGTTGCTGTTGTAAAAAGCTATTTGCCAACACCTCACTTATCCAAAGGCAGTAACTCAGTGGTATGTGCAGCACAAGCAAGAGACAAACCACACGCGAAGTAGACTGCTTCACTTTCATGCCTGAAGTTCACACTCAGTTGGCCTTGCTCACGTGTATTTGGTTACAGATAACTGGTGCTGTTTCACATCTTTGTTGGCAACAGGGACAGTGGGACAGAGTGCACCCTCAGCAAGTTTGCTGATGACACCAACCTGTGTGGTGCAGCTGATGTGCCGGAGAAAAGGGATGCCATCCAGGGGGACCTGGACAGGCCTGAGAAGTGGGCCCGTGCAAACCTCATGAAGCTCAACCAGGCAGGGTTCTGTACCTGGGTCACAACAATCCCAAGCTTAAAGGAGCAGCCCTGAGGATGAGGATGTGGGGGTGTTGATGGATGAGAAGCTCGATGTGAGCCAGCAATGTGTGCTGGCAGCCCAGAAAGCCAACCACATCCCAGACTGCATCAAGAGAAGTGTGGCCAGAATGTCGAGAGAGATGATTCTGCCCTCTACTCTGATCTTGTAAGAGCTTTGGAGTCCTCAGCACAAGACGGACAGGGACCTGTTGGAACAGGTTCGGGGGGGGCCATGAACATCATAGGAGAGGTGGCTCCAGCCCTCTGATGATGACAGGCTGAGAGGGTTGTTCAGCCTGGAGAAGAGAAGGCTCCAAAGAGACCTTGATGTGGCCTTCCAGTACCTGAAGGGCACCTACAGGAGAGCTGGGGAGGGACACTTTGAGGGAGTTGAGTGACAGGATGAGGGATAATAGTTTTAAATTGAAAGAGGGGAGATTTAGATTAGATACTAGAAAGAGATTGCTTACTGTAAGGGTGGTGAGACACTGGAAGAGGTTGCCCAGCAAAGCTGTGGCTGCTCCATCCCTCGAGGGGTTCAAGACCAGGCTGGATGGGGCTTTGAGCAACCTGGTCTGGTGGGAGGTGTCCCTGCCCAGGGCAGGGGGGTTGGAACAAGAAGATGTTTAAGGTTCCTTCTGGCCCAAACCATTCTACGATAATGCAGTTGAGTTCAATTTATTTCCAGTCAAATCAATTATCCATCTACTAAAATGTAAACTGTATTATTCCTGACACAGTTAAAAACGTTCAAAAGTCTTCACCTAAATATAAGTACTTCAGAGCCATGGTAGGGAATGTATTTTTCACTGAACTGATAACAAGACTAAGAATTACAGGTCTTCCAGCACGCGATTGATCTGTATTGAAGTTGGAAAGTCATGTTGAACATGGCTACTAAGTCACATCCTCAACCTCTGTTTTTAATAAAGTGATTCACCAAGAAACACTTAACAGTGACATTGCACTCTGTAAGAAGAAGAAAAAAACAAGTATCAAACTAGCAGTGTCAGCTTTCCAACTGCCTGTAATGAAGTCAGTCAATAGGAGTATACTTACTTGTAAGCTTGTTGTGACTCAGGACCAGCTGTGTGATATGAGACAGTGTAACTGCAAATGAAGAGAGAAAGAAGTTAGTTTATGGACAGGACAACTAAAAGCGTGGATCTATTTTAGCTAAAGAAGAGGCAAGTTATTCTCTCCGCTCCAGTAACTCCAGATCCATGTGCAATGTCACAATGAACAAGACAAGTCCAAGACTTCAGGATGTACCCAATCACTCCTCTGCCCCTTTACTTCTCATTTCTGTTACTGCATCAAACACAACTTGAGCAGCAAGTACTGGTGCCTCCCAGCACAGGTCTGGTTCTGGAAACACAAACACCTTTCTCCATCCTTTAAATCCTTCCCGAAGGAAAACTGATAGGTACTCCAGTATTTATCCCAACAGAACACATGTCATGCAAACAATTACATTTCCACAGGTTCCCAACTCATTATTATGCCAGATTTAACTCCTAAGTACCAACAGCTGCATTTACAACCTCGCATCCATGAAGCACAGCACCAGACTAGCAGTGTTCTCGCGTCAAATCGCCAGGTGACAACATGCAATGTTTGCTCAAAGTAACTAAATGATCTAATTGATCAAAGCCCCTCAGATTCCACCTTATTGAACAAATGAGTGTGGGGTACAGGGCAGCTACAGAGACCAGCACTCCCCCTACACTTCTCCATCGTTTACATTTCTTCTTGCCTATTTCCACCCTCCACATCACCATCACTTTCCCTAGAATCTCCATAGCACACAACTGACAGCAGTATCTGATCAGAAAAATACGCTAAATATTCTCAGAGAAGAAACTCACACCTTGAAGGAGTCCTTTCCCCTCCTTGTAAAGCATCTTTCCCCTCCTTGTAAAAAGTTTGCTGTATTTTTTTTATAACTAGAAAAATTGAGAGATTTTTCTCCCCTACATCTTTTCCTTACTTCCAGTGTAGCCTCTTTAAAAGAGCTCTAGAAATTATCTCACTGCCTCTTCTAAGCAGCTGGGAACGTTTTCCTGCCTGAGGGACAACTGCAGAGCTACGTCTCTCATCCCTCAGGGCTTTCCTCACTCAACAAACATCACTAACTGTAGCCCAGATAGAGCCCAGAGGGGTCCTTCTGCCTTCGGGAATGAAGATATCCTGGTGAGCACGTGTGAGAAATGGGCACGCTAATCAACACTTACTAAATTGCAAGCTGGAGGAAACAGCTTGGAGAGCTTTTACTTACTGATACAGCAACCAGCTTCAAAGCTGGTGTTTTAACACAGGCACGTGCAACCTGACTAAAGCAGTCACCTAAAGGCAGAAGGAAAAAGTCACAGTTCCCAGTGCAATTGCAGGTTGTGGAAGAAGGAAAGGCAGGGAGGAGAAAGGAAGAAACACTGCATCCAGCCTAAATTTCTCCTAAAACATGAGTGCTCCAAGTACTGCCTGCACCGCCACACAAAGCAGAACGGGCAGGGAGATGCGCCTGCAGTGCTGCCTCCAGCTCCGGAGGAGGGCAGGATGAGGGGTAATGGTTTTAAATTGAAAGAGGGGAGATTTAGATTAGATAGCAGAAGGAAATTCTTTGCTGTGAGGGTGGTGAGACACTGGAAGAGGTTGCCCAGAGAAGCTGTGGCTGCCCCATCCCTGGAGGGGTTCAAGGCCAGGCTGGATGGGGCTTGGAGCAACCTGGGTCAATTGGCAGGACTCACTGAGGATCACTCAACGAGTCAGACAATTCACCCCAAGTGCCAGTCCCCCGAGGTTCATGTGGCACCGCAATTCCCACAGGCGAGTTACTAGAACCTCTCTATGATGCCACCTAGCTAGAGGAGCTCCTCGATACTAAGAAGCAGCTCCTTGAGGACCACAGACCCCGGGTCCTTGCTAACACTCAGCAACTAGCACACAGGCAGTAAGTGATTTTGATTTCAAGAATTCACCAAATATCCACACAGAAGTTTGAGGGTCAGTATACTACCGTTTGCCAGAACAATTTATTTGCATAGTAATTACAAATTCTCATCACGGTACCAGTCTCACTATTGCTTCAAAATGGGGTGAATCAAGGGAAGAATATATAAGCTTTTCCCTTTTAGCCCTAGTATCAAGCCTTTTCATATACTGCTGTCATGCACTGCAGGTTAGCTTTACATAAAATATTTATATAACCAGACTTAACTTTTTTAAAAGGAAAAAAAAATCAAACAGAAAAAACACCACCACAAAACAGGAAGACTTCAGAGACCTTGCTGAACCAAGATAAGACATTGTCTGTCCCACTGGAGGAAGTTAATGCAGGATTAGTATTACAGTATCGAACAAAACAGCTTACTTCATCTTCTGTGCTTTGGTTATGTTAGGAGCTCACAGTTATATTAACACTAACTTTCTGATAAAAAATTCTAGGCATGTTAATTCCTACCACAGAAGCACGTGCTTTATGTAAAACGTGCTTACAGATGGAATGATAATGAGAACAAATTAACACTTACAGAGTAAATAGGACTTCATCCAGTATTCTTTCCCTGACAACAAGAAACTTGAGGCATCTGCTGCCCTGTAATTTGGGCAAATTAATTCCTTAATTCATAGCTTCCCCAGATCGATCACTTAAAGAAAATAAATCAGAGATTAGAGACTGGTTCCTTCTTCAAGAACAATTCCATAATTGTGGATGGTTGCCTAAAGTCCTACCAACAAATGCTCTAGCCATTGGACTACAGAAAAGCCACATCGTGTTCTACTTGCTGAACCCAACTGTTCACCCTACAAAGTGCCTATTGATGCTCTCCACCACTACCTATCCGTATTGTCTGCTTTGTAAACAAATATGATCTATTTGTGTCACAACATGGAATTAAAAAAACCCAACACATTAGAACACTTCCATCAGGCAATGCATTTTAAAATTATTCATGTATTCATGATATAACATTTGTTTTATCCCATACCAGAATAATAAGGAAAGCCTTTAAAGTTTAAAACTGTTGCACATGATCTTTGCATTAGCATGATGAGCACAGAACACCTAGACTAAGGGACATCTTTAGTCTCAAATGATTTTTTTTTTTTGCTACAGATAAAAAGAATTTTCTCATATTACATTTCCCAAAGTCCCAAAAATTCAGGTGCTCTTAAGGCCTGTAGCACTATTCTAGTTTGTACATTAAGCCATTAGTAGAAAACATGGAAGTGCCTAGATTCAAAGAATACTCCTAAAATAGAACTCAGCTTCCAATGATATTAAAGAACTCCTGAGCAAGCAGCAGCTCGGGGACTACTGAACTTTTCTTTGTTCAGTACAAACAGTTTACATACAAGCTGGTAACTCCACTCTCCCTTTACTAAACACAAAAGAGGGAAGAGACATAGCGGTTGCCAAGCTTCTAGGTCTAGGAAGGCACCAGGTCAGACTCATTTAGCTTCCCTGCCAGTCCTAAGCACTGGAAAAACCCAAAACACCCAATTTGTACTAGAAAAGATCACCAATTAGGAGTCAGATGACAAGGTGAGAAAACAGGCATGTTTAACATTTTCTCAAACCAAGACCTAAATTTCAGAGGTAATACCTATTCATTAGTTTTTTTAAAGGCATATTTGAATCAAGTCATTCATTCTCCTAAGGAAATTGGCAAATAATTTGATGACAAAAAAAATCCCAAACCAATCCCAACTTACTCTGTACTCTGGCAGAGAAGCCATTGTAACTGAAAAAGCAAGAACGTCGCAATTAACTAAACAGAAACCAGTCACTTCTTATCATTTTCCTCTACCCTAACTTCCACCTCAAATAGAAGAAACCCCCCAATTGCCATGCTAAATCCAGTCACATGATGTACACTAAGAATATCTGCACCCAGACTTCTCTGATGCAGTGTCACCCAGGTACCAGAAGTCTACACTTCATCTAGGGAGCTCCCTGCCAAACAAGCTTCAGATGCTTAATGAGGAACTTGATATCAAGAACCACCTGTGGACCAGTGTCCCACAGCATGGTCCCTGACCCTGCCTGCACAACCCAAAATAGTATTTGTACAATAAATGTTTTAATGATATGCTTCAACATTACCTTTTTTTCCCTGCCTGAAAGATCAAAGCTGGTTAATTAATTATGTGCCTTAGTGTTGTTAACAGGCACCAAGTCCTTTGACAAAATACTGCCCCACACTCTTAATGTATTGGTTTATCTGAAAGGGATTAGCATAGTTCTGAAAATGGGCCTACGGTTAATGGGAACTAAATACTACCTTGTCTCAAACAACTAGAAATACAGCAAAGCTTTCTCTTCAATGTGAGTTGATATACACAGGCTCGACAACGTAATCTTCCTGAAATCCCACACACAACTCAGAAGGAGGAAAAGAATCAGTAAAGGATGAAGACTTCGGTACAGAACTAGTTCAGCAAAACACTGACGTGAGTGAAGATACTCTGGTCCACTCCCAGCTCTGCAGACAATGGTGAGTTGGTAGTGAACCATGCATTTCCTTCAACTCATTTCCATCACGTAAAGAAGAGCTACGTACATTTGCTCCTGTTTGCTATCAAGTTTAACAAACATAGTAAAGAGCTAACCCAGGATACGGTTAGAGTTTCAAGTATGGCAGTTGTTCTAGACTTTGCTTTTTCTCATAACAACACATATTAAGGGAAACCAGCCTGTGGCACACTACAGCCAGCCAAAACTTCAACTTCCTATGTATTAGCTGTACCATAACATAGAATCATAGAACAGCTGAGGTTGGAAGGGAGCTTAAAGTTCATGGAGCTTCAACCCCCTGCCCTGGGCAGGGACACCTCCCACCACACCAGGTTGCTCAAAGCCCCATCCAGCCTGGCCTTGAACCCCTCCAGGGATGGGGCAGCCACAGCTTCTCTGGGCAATCTCTTCCAGTGTCTCACCACCCTCATAGTGAAAAATTTCTTCCTGATATCTAATTTAAATCTCCCCTCTTTCAGTTTAAAACTGTTAGCCCTCATCCTGTCACTACGTGCCCTTGTAAAAGACCATTTCCAACTTTCCTGTAGGTGCCTTTCAGGTACTGGAAGGCCACAACAAGGTCTCCTTGGAGCCTTCTCTTTGCCAGGCTGAACAACCCCAACTCTCTCAGCCTGTCCTCACAGGAGAGGTGCTCCTGCCCTCTGATCGTTTTCATGGCCCTTCTCTGGAGGAGGTACATCATAGGCACTTTTAGCCAAAGCAAAAGCAAGCCAAAGTCACCTGCCTTACTCTTCATTTGTAAGTTTCCCAGAAACGTGACACTTTGTTGTTACCGGTACCTTGCATTTGCTGTGAGTGCAACATACAAGTAACAAACACGGTCACAATTCTGGAAGCACGTGCAACACCCAAAGTATGATCCTGCTGTTATCTGTTAAACAGCATTACCTCTCTCTCCTCCAGAGACCAGCTGTGCCCAGCTCCAGGCTTGGTGCCTCCCTATGCCTTTCAAAAACCAGGGGAGATGCTACTTGCCCGGTGGTTTTGCTTCAAAAGCCCGGAGAGGCTGGGCCGGACAGGAGGCAGAGCCTCCCCATCACTCCAGTGCCAGAAGGGCAGCAGCCACAGACCGGGAGGGCTGAGGGCGGCAGACGGTGCCCAGGCAGAGGCGATGGGGGCGAGAGGGGCGGCAGCCCCAGCCCCCCCCGCCGGTCTCCCCGGTGCAGCGGAGCGGGGGCTCTCCCGGAGGCGCCCACGGCTCGTTAGGGTGCTGCCGGGAGCCGCGCTGCTCCCTCCTACCGACGGATCCCCCCGCGGAGCCCCCGACGCCCAAAGCTCCGGGGCACCCCCGGCACAGCAGAGGCCCGGGCCGGGGCAGCAGCCCGTGCGGGGCGGCCCGGCTCCCCCCGCACCCAGGGCCGGCGGCGGCCCCGGGACAAATAAGGAAGTTTGGGCGCAGACACCGCCCGTACTCACAGAGGCCGGGCACGTCCAGCATGCTGGAGATACCGCGGTCGCACATGTCTACCTCGGGCTGGTTCTTCTCCCTGCTCTCCTCCACGATCTTCTTCAGAGACTTGGACATGGCCTGAGCGGGGAGAAACAGACTCGTGAGGCGGGTGAGAAGGAGCAGACCCGGCCGGGGGCAGACCCCTCCCTGAAAGGGCAGGGGGCCCAGCCCATCCCCACCGGAGCTCTGACCGGGACGCCGACCGCCCTCCCGCCTCCGGTCGAGGGCCAGGTCCCGCTGCTGCCCCCGGGGCGACTCACCGTGCGGTGCCGCGGCGGGACGGTCCGTAACCTGAGGGAGGCTGCACGCGCGCACGCCCCAACGCCTCCCCCGCCCTGGGGCACCAGCAACTACCGCCCGCCCCTCGCCTGCCGCCGCCCGTCCCGCCTTTCCGCCCACCGCTGGGCAGCGTCGGACCAATCAGCGCTCCCCCCCTGCTGCAGGCCCATCGGCCATTGGCTGGAGGCGCCGGAGGAAGGCTCTCTGGCCAATAAGGGTGCTTCATAGGTGATAGCGGGTGAAGCCGCGGGCCAGCGGCGGTGCGTTGGGGCGGGTGCGGCTCTGGCGCATGCGCAGCGACGGGGGCTGGACGCCGCCATGTCCGGGCCGTGCCCACAGGGCACGGTTCCGGTCAGTGGGCTGGGTCCCGGGGTCTGGCCGGGCAAGCTGCCGGCGAGCGCGGCCGTAGGCAGCCGCTAGACGTAGCCTCTGCTCGGTAGAGGAGTGCAGCCATGGGAGAGGGGGTTGAGGCGCCCTGCCGGGCACCGGGGAGGGCCTGGGCGCGGCCTGGAGGGGTCCGCCGCCGTTGTGGGCTCGATAAAATGATGTGTCTTGCCCGGAGCTGGGAAGTTGTGAGGGGAAAGTTTCCCTCTTCGGCGCTGCCGCCCGGGCGGGCGCTGGTGGGCGCTGGTACCTGCGGGTGGGTGCGAGCGGCGTGTGAGAAACGCCGGTACCGTTTTAGAATTTAAAGAGGACAAAGTCATCGGAGCAAAGATTATAAATTTATAATTACTAAACAGCGCTGAATCGGGTGCACCAAAAATGTGTATGTAGGCACCTGGGCTACGAAACCATTATCCTGTACGTACACACTTGGGCTACGAAATCATTACCCTAAAGGCGCCTTTAATGAATTGATCACGGTACTCGCTATTCCACGGTCTCTGCTGCCACCTACTGCCCAGTGTTAGTGGTTACAAGCACTCTGGTGGTCCTCTACTTCTTCAGGTGGTCGTATCCTCCTCTTCATCACCTGTCCCTCCCTCGTTCTCCACGTTCTGCCAGGGAGTGCAGGTGCACAGGGAGTGTAAGCCAGAAGATAAGGAGGTTTGCTAACAAGGACTCTTTTGCTAATATGAACCCTCTCTTGCTCCGCGGTGCCCGCCTTCCCGGCTTGCGTGCCTCTGCCAGGGTACTGCTAAAGAGATTCCCAGATCCATGAGGTATCAGGATTGAATTTGTTCTTCGCCTTTCATCCATGGTTTTGTGTTTTTTTCTGTGTCCTTCCTGTATCAGCTCACACAGTGTGTGAGGAGCGGGGTCCAGGGTACTCAGGAATATAATTGCCCAGGGATTTCTTTGTTCGGGGTCCTTTTCTTTGGAGGCACCCAGCTGTCCTTGCTGCTGTACCTTTCAGTTAAATTATTTTATAAAATTTGACACCTGAGACTCTGCCACAAGAAAACGGTGGTAGAGCCTGAAGGAGGAGGAAGTGTGTCCAAGAGTAAGCGTGTGTGTGAGACACCATGAATGGTGTGTGAGTGCTTGAGCAGCAGCTTCTGCTTAAACAGAGCTTTTCCTTTTTAGGAATGTAGGGATTTAATTCTGGGTTGCAGAATTTTAGCATGTTTACCCCTAAATGGCATTCACTACCTTGAGTCCTCTCCTGAAGTTACAAGCAGTTTCTTACAAAACACAGCTGGAAGAACTTCCTTTTACCTGGATTGCTCAGCAGAACACAGGGTCCCTTGGATGTGCAGTTCCTTTTTGTCTGTGGGAACGTGAATCCGAATCCCTTTCCTGTCTAAGAAAACACCCTGATTATCACCAGTCAGTTATCCTAAAGAGCTCGGTGCCAGCATGTCTACTGTTTCATGGAGAACCATCGCAGGCTTCATTTAGTAGCAAAGGCTTGGCCAGATTCACTGCCTATAAAACACGGTCCCAACTTGCTTATTCCAAGGAAATACATGTGACTGTGACAAGACACTCACAAAATGGTGTCTTGATGGGTCATGAGGAGCTCACTTGGCTTCTTACTGCCCCGTTCACTCAGTGATTAAAACAGTAGCATATTACATTGCACACAGCCTGGATGTCATGTTCTACCCCTATCATACAAGTATTTAATTACTCCCAGCTTAATGAACATATTGCTATTACTCCCTTTTGTCAGGACTGCAGGTTTTTTACCATCCTCCTAAATTGATTATCCTCTTGTGTAAACAGTTCATCACTCACTCACACCTTCCACGAGATCTACTTTGGCTCCTGCTTTAGCAAACCTTTCATCTCTAATCAATACCCTGCCCAGGTCTGCACTGGATTTGGCAAAGAGGAGCTGCTGTCGAGCAGCTGCCTTTTAAAGCTTCTCAGCTCCTCGTGAAGAACTAGACACGTGCCCCATTGTCCAAGGCTCAGGTCACTCCCCCATCTCGAAAACTTCATTTTCAGGTTGTTCCATGAGCAGTCATCCTCACAAAGAGTAATTTCGTGCAGAGGGCCCATGCCACTACAGAAACCCCATCTCCCCTCTCTTGTCCCCTGCCACCTCTTCTGAGTACATCCAGTTCTTCCGTAACCCCTTTGACCCCAAATATCCTCAGATCTCTCTACACCGGCCGCTGGAGCCCTCCCCACCGGGGTGGCAGCTGAGCTCACACACCAGGCTTTGCCAATTTAGGTCTTGCTGTACAATTTGGCTACTGATTTTTTTGCTTATGAAACAACTAGAAAATATCTTTGCTGTCAGATTTGTTCTGAATCTGTCACTTTGCTGAAATGTTTGCAGAGCGAATGTGCGAGTTCTTTGGAGGGGCTGGCCATGTCCCTTCTGTCCTCAGGACAGCGGGCTGAAGGAGGTGAGTAGGAGGTAGGTGTATGGCCAGGACTGTATGGCAGGGCTGGGGCTGCTCTCTGGTGGGAAGAAGAGGCAGAAGTGACCCCCTGCACCGGTTGTCCCCAGCCCACTCCAGCTGGATGTGCCTCCCAGCAGTCGGGAGCAGCAAAGGGACGAGCCACTCTGACGCTGCTGCCCTTGCTCTGGCTGTCCTAAGTGGTTCTTGTAACCAAGGAAATGAGGTTTTACATTATTATTCTATTTTTATCCTTTTTGTTCCCCTCTGAGAAAAGCTTCCAGAGCAGTCATCATCAATGCTGGGTTAGTGTATCATCAAAAGAATCCAACAGCAACACGCACCCGCAGACCCAGGGGTGCACTGCTGCAAATGTCCGTTTCCATTGCAGTCCTTACGTGTGATATCTGGCACACGGTATTTATTTTACTGATCTTTGCCTTATCAAAGCAAACTGCTGGAATTTGACCTCTATCATCAGCGAATAAACATCTGTTTATTTATTAGTCCTGTGTTGTTGCTGCTGTTGGCATTATGGGCAGGAGTCAATGCTGTGAATTTCTGTTACATTTTCATCAGAATAATTCTGCGGTTTTAGTTTGGCAGCTGACAAAACTAACTCCACTAAATATGTTAATTCTGGCGCCTAGGACACTTATCTCGAGTTACCGTGGGAAACCGAGACTCCTCCTCTTGGCTTTATGAGCCGAGTAAAAACCATTTTTGTCAAAATTGGTTTGTAAATTTAACTAAAATTAGCTAGTGTTTTAAATTGACCAATACCATAATTTCTAGCACTTTAGCTGTGCATCTTCTCTCTGCTTGACTTGAAGTAACTATAGTGCCAACAATCTCATTGTAGTATTGCTTCTCATTTATTGTTTATAAATAATAGCCCTGCCACATGGGAAGGGCAATTAAAATATACTGTTATGGACCTTTTAGTGCTTATTCTCCAAATCCTAGTCTTGAGAGTGCTTACCATTCGTATAGAACCGTCTCATAAAATATATCCTTATATAAAAATGAATATGTATAGTAAGATGCAGAAGATTTACATGTCATTTAAAAACATGCAGGCTCGAGGAAGGGAAAACATGCACGTTCATGATCTGGGCTTTGTCAGCGCTGGGGGAGGTTGGTCGTAGACAGGCAGGGGTTAAACACGGACACACACATTCCAGCCACGCCATTGTAAGCCAGACAGCACCGCACAGTCAGAAAAGCAAGAATATCCACAGCAATATTGCGAGATGAAGCCACGAATCTTATCAAGCCTGTATTTTATCTTTTGAAGCGTACACTGCAAAAAACACATAAAAGTTTCATGGAAAAATCCCTTTAAAATTACCTGTTTAGTTGTTCCTGTTTGCTTTTCCTGTACGTTCATTTTCAAGCAAGTGTTTTAAACGGCTCCTTACCTTCCAAGACAGAAACATGGCTTAGCAGCAGCCCTCTCCTCTGAGGACCTTCACTTTAATACTTCTGCAGTCGTATTTCTGTTGTGGTTCCTCATATAAAATGTTAGAGGACAGCAGTGGGTTTTTTTTTGTTCCTGTTTTTTTAAAGAACGGGTTTGATAATTTACTCTAATTTTAGACTTTGACTATTTTTGGCAAGAGTCAGTTGGGCTAGATCAATTGAACCTTGTACCAGCAGCTTCATTCAACACTCTTCATAAGCACAAATTCTCTGCTGCACTTTCATGCTTCTTCTAAAGAACCTCTTGCATTTTACTGATTTTTATATAAAGTTATGCACAGGTATGGAGTGCTTCTAACATTTAAAGATGTGTCAAGTTATTGTTATATTTTAAAAAACCCACCAAACTTACAAATTTGTCTTTCTCCCATTTATAGTGCTTTTTAGTCTCTTCTTCTGCAAAGTTCAGTAATTCCATAAAATTTGTTTGACATTGTGACAGAAAGTCATGCCAAGAGCAAGTATGTATGTATCGTACCAAAAAATGTCCAAACCCCTTTAATCTGCTTTGAAGTGAAACGTTCTTTTTCTCTTAGTGAAATCGATCTTCTTGAAGTAGGGATTTCAGCAAACTGATCAGTTTAACTGCAGTGCCCGTCTAGAGATTGAGGCCAAGGGTTGTGTCACCAGAATGGCCTCGTGCCCAGGTCACCAGATCACACCTACATACTGTTCACTAAGTCAACAGTAGACCAGCCTCAGCGCGGCGAGCAGGGTGACGAGGGTGTCCTGGGGGAACTCAACTTTGTGGCCATAAGACACGTGACGCATGGCCGATACCAGTCTCAAAAAGCCACTAATGAACGTCATTCATTAAAACCATGTACAGGTTTCTGTTGTTTGCCATTTTATGCTTTGTCCTACTCCTGAGAAGGCCAAGGTTTAACCTGAGGATGCGTTGTCCATCAGGGCGTGATCCACTTTTAACAAGAGAGATGAAACATCCCGCAGTGGCAGGGGGACATCCCCTTCCCTTTCACCTCTGGCTTCCAGATGAGCTCTGCTTCAGGCTGGTAAAGGGCAGAAAATGACAATGTTCTTGCTAAGCCAATTCTTGCCCAAACTCTGATGCTTCCGTGACCAGCCACCTAGAGGCAAGAGACAGCAGCCAGCTCTTGAAGGGATGTCCCGCCCTGCACCAGCTGCACCAAGTCCATGGTGATTCACAGGAAGGTCAAAACCACAAGGGATCTCCACAAAACCCCATGATGCAGCCTTCCACAAGGAAGAAATAAACTCCTCCTGATCTCTGCAGGCAAACAGCTGAAGCCATGCTTGGCTGCACTTGTGGTGTCTTCCACACTGCTATCTTTAGAGCTAATTTGGTAGCTTTATCTCCAGGCAGTTCAGATGTTTGCTTTCTTTACTGCTCGCTATCCCCTTTATGGGGTGTTTAATAAACTTTATAGACAAAGACTGCATCATCAGTTTGGTTGAAACTCAACAAAAGTTTTCTGGACCACTAATCTGAAAATATTTACATTGACTGTGTGGTCTTTTGTGTCTTCGCTTGTTAGAGGAACTGTCTGTTCTGCCAGCAGCTCGGTAGGACATAGATGTCTCCTAGTTTGATCCAGCTACGGGTATTTCTCGTTTTTCACGCTGTACTTCAGCATGTTAGCAGGAGTATCACCTGTACATAACCTAGGTTTTTCTTGCTCCTCAGAGATTTCTAAAATGCTGGCTTACATCTAATTCTCTTGGCCAGTGGGAGGCCACAAGTTTCTCTCTAACTTATAACCAGATGATTTGGAGCTCTAGTTCATAGCTTGCCATCTACCTTTTTGCCTTTTTTTGTCTGATTTGTGTTGTCTACATTTTATTTTAACCAGGCTGGCTTCTTAAACACTATAAAGTCTTGTACGTTTGTGGAATGATAGTTTCTTCAGTGTTCACTGGGAAATCTTCAAAGAGCTCCTAGATTTTGTTAGAACTGCCATTAACACTTTAATGTCATTTCATAATTAATTATTGCAACAATTACATTAAAGAACTCCTTTCACTGTGAGTGACTCTTTGTAATAGTTATGAAGTGAGAGCTCTGGTGAGGCCTGTGCCCCTTTGCTGTGGTGGGAATTCCTCTTGCCTGTCCATCACAGGTGACATTCAGGAAATGAGTTGGTCATTTGTTCTGGGTTGTGACAATAAATGTTTCATGGTGGAAATCAGTGTCCTCTGATTTCCTGTCAACAACATTTTTAATGTATGATGTGTGTTAGCCTGGGGAAGGGAAAAACTATTTCAAGTCAAAGGTCAACTGATATTTTTTTTTTCTGCCTTATTCTGAAGTTATATCTGTTTTATATCATAAGGGAGATGCTTCAGGCCCCTCATCATCTTTGTAACCCTCTGCTGTCCCCTTCTCCAGCAGTTCACTGTCTTTCTGGAACTGGGGAGCCCAGAACTGGACCCAGGGCTCCAGATGGAGCACTTCATGTTGACCATTTTGTGTTTAATTTTCATCCTGGCTAATTCACTTTTTACAGCATTATATGTATGTCCCGGTTTGAAGTAAAACCGAAACAATTTTCTGTTCTGTAATTTTACATTTTAGCTGGGCCTCCTCTAACTCTGAAATTAACAGCATATTGAGAAGAAAACTGCTCGTTCTCAGGATGAACAGACTGATGTTTGTGCTCCCTGCCAAGGAATGGGGTGCAGAGAGGCCCTCGCTTATACTTATTGCTGTAACAGCCAAGGACAG
>JAOTQQ010000012.1:20848007-20862113 GCA_026546715.1 Gallinago undulata | reverse complement strand
GAGGACCCTGTCTGTCCATCTGCCTTTGGTCCCCATCCGTGTGTTCCTGACTCCAGAGCTGGAACCCAGTTCCCATCATCGCTGAGTCCAGTCTGGGACTGCCCCAGTGCCTGCTGGTGACGGGACTGTCATCCTGGGAGCCTGATACGGTTCTGTATATATTGTACCTATTTCATTATTATTTTCTTTTTAAAAATTTTAATATTAATTCTTCATTAAAGCAGTTTAGTTCACTCTAAACTTCTATATCTCCTTATCTCTTCCTCTTGTCTCTTTTTGGGAGGGGGGAGGGCCATCTGTCAGTCCGGTTGCGGTGATTTTGGCTGAAACCATGACAATGTTAAAATTTGAAATTACATAGAAGAATATAAAAAAAATGTTTCAAAAACTAGCAAAAACTCATTTTCCCAGTTGGGTAAATAATAGTTTATTTTCAGTCCAACGGGAGATCACATTTTTTAGACAGAACTCTAAATTCATAACAGCTTCACTGACAGTAATTTTTAAAAGGCCTTACTTCAACTCGATTACCCGTAACCGGATTTTGAACTTACTTTATGATCTGAAGTCTCTTCAATAGAGCAGAGAATGGCAAAGTACTTCTCATAACCAGTGTTCTAGCTCATCCAGCTTAACTGGAATCCTGATGGTAAAGTCACATATTCAGTATGAAATTTTATATAGACTTGATGAGACGTAGCAGTAAATGGAGCGATGTTTGTATTCTGAAAAGAAAGACAAGAAAAATGAAAAGCTTTATAGAACACCAAGATCCTTTGTAAAAGCCAGTCAGAGAGTTAAAGCTGTGGCACAGATTGGATCCTAGGCTGGAAGTGACCTCAGGTCTGGCTAAATACTGCTGTTTACTCTCTTAGGGTATTACAAATATTTAAATCTCAAATACAACTAAATACAGAGAAAAATAGCTTGATGTCTCCCACTAGATGTCACTGTCAGGTCTGCATCGGAAGGCTTTGAAGGTGCCACACACCCCCTGTGCCTTCACTTCCACTCACCTATGTGGAATTCATGTCAGAATTGGAGAAACAGGCTTGAATATGAAGCAGTAAAGGTTCATTTTACCCGCTGAGGAGGTCACAGGCAGTGGGCAATACGTACCGTCCCACAGTATGGCCCGGCGGGGGGACAGCTGGCATCTGGCCCATCGTAGAGGATCAGATAGTTCCTGCTGCAGTCCCCTGGGTCATCGATGCTGATGAAATCAAAGTTCACTGTGACAATTCTTCCCCTGGGCACGGTAATGGCCCACTCGCAATCAGTGGTGTTGGGGTACGTTGCCGGGTAGCCAGGACTAGCAAACGAGCCAGAGCTGCCGTATAATGTTCCTCCACATCCTGGAAACAGACACTGTTAATTAGCTTTGAAGGTTTCTTGGTTTCACCAGATACTACATCACCTAGTACATCAGTACAGTATTAGTAGTAGCACTGAGAAACAGAGAGATGCTGGGAGCTGGAACAATGGATGTGAGTATGAGCATTATTCCAATAAGAGACAAAATTGAGGCTCTAGCTTCAGCAGCCTAAGAAGAATATGCCATGGGCATTAGACCATCACTGGGTATTAAAAATCAAAAGTCTTAAATGTCTGCCTTGGTCAGTTCAGTTCCCAGCTACTCAACTAGAGACAAATTCTCTTGGGCTCTTCTTTGGAATGAAAAGTAGTGAATCCTCATCTGATAAAAAATACAGAGAACGACTCCAAGAAAATAGTCATATTAAGTAACCAAAAGGCTATTTATACCAAAATTCAGTCTCCAGCAGTGGGCAGAAGCAGATGCCCTGGGAGAAATGCAAGTTTGGAGATTAAGAGTAAGCATAATGACCCGGGTGACTCTCACAGTCTCCAAGAATTTTCAGCTCACAGCTCCCAGACATGGCACCTGTGTATTTAATAGTCTTTATCAGATGTCTGCCATGAACTTGTTCAGGTAGCCCTCAAATCCATGTAAATTTCTAGCATCCCATGGGAAGGAGCTCCCATAGCAGCTTAACTGCATACTGTGTGAAGAGTTGTTTTGTTTGGCTGAACCTACCACCTTTATCTTGAAGCCTCTAGTTCTTTTGTGGGAAAAGTCAACAGTTGATCACTATTTACCCTCCAGTATCACTCAGTTTGATAGACCTCAGTAGTTTCTTTGCCAGGTTAAAAAGTCTCAGTGCACCTCATACAGAGGTCATTTTTATGTTGAGCCCTTTCGCCTGAAATTTTTCCAGTTATACTGGATACTTTATAAGAGGAGGAAACCAGAACTGCACACATCATTCCATTTGTGTGTGAGCTATGGATTTATACAGTGGCTTTGTTCTCTCTTCCTTTCCCAACATTTCCTAGCGTTGTGCTGACCTACTTGACTACTAGTGAGCAGTGACCTCTTGTTTTCATGGAACTATTTTACCCCCAAGATCTTTTTGCTGAGTGCTAAAAAGTCAACCCACAGCCCATATTTTTGTAAGCAAAGTTAGGATTGTCTTTTTTTTTTTTTTTTTTTCTTCCCCCATGTTCTTCATCAACACTTTCCTTCTTGATCTGCCTTTCCATCACCAAGCCACTCAACACTGGAAGGTTATTCCGAAGTGCTTTTCAGCTGGCCATGAGCTTTCCTATCTCTGATAGCTTAGTCTCGTAAACAAACTATTACCCAGCTATTCACTGGGTAATTCATCAGCCATTTATGAATGTATCTCTTATATAATCACACCCCACCATTATAGTTAGGTTACTTTCTTGGGGCAAATTTCAGTCCTTTTCAGGCTTAGCAGTGCCTAGATCCTACAGTGTGTCATAACCGGACTATGAATGGAGTGGGCTCCACTCCACCACCACCACCACCATTCTGTGGATCCCTCTCAGTGAAAGAGGTAGATCTTCATCTTAAGTGGACTACATCCTCTGAGGTTGCTAAAGTCAACTTTAGGGACAGGGAATTGCTTTCCACCACGTAAAATGGATCTTGCCCCACTGGTCTCCAGGAACAATTACCTCTCTCCAGTGACTGAACAGGGTGGACTATGGGTGCCTGGGGAGGTCTTAAGTGTTGATGAGGCAGGGCCCAAACTGAGCAGGTTGAAACCCACATTGTATTTTCCCCCTGTGTACAATTGCTGAGTGACATTACCTTGTAATTACAGCCTTACCACTTGATGATGAGGTCCAAGTAATTTCATATCCATCACGAACCCCTGAAAAATCAGTCTTGAAACGAAGGTAGACAACATGATTTTGGGGGAAGATGGGATTGGGCACGGTGTTTCCACAGAACCTGCCAAGTAGTGGGGATTGTGCATCACTCCCATTTCTGATCTTCAAGAGACACAAAAAATATATGGTCAATATTAACTCCCTATGCCAGGTATACACTAGTACAATTATGCAGTGATAGAAGCACAGCACAAATTATATAGTGACTTGCATGCTTACCATAATTGTAATTTTAATACTGTTATTTTCCTATATATGTTCTTGTAGAGAAGGAAAAAGAGACCATTAACCAACCTGTCTGAGTTTTGCAAGTAATTGCACAGAACAAGTATCATCAGAAACAAGTGACTAAATTTTATGGTATGGTACATCTCCTTTTAAATGAAAAAATGCTTTTTTAGAAAAAATTGTTTTTATGAAAAAATAGGAAGCAGATGGAATTTACTGCTGGAATCAAAGCACTCAGACTTACGGTTTGTTCATGCACAGATTTTAATATTGGTTAAAACTGTCCTGGCTTGCTCTGTTAACTGGGTAACATCAGCAAGAGCTAGGTAACGATGAGTTAGCTCATAATGAAACTATTTATTTATTGGTTTTGGACTTACTATAATGTGTATTGTTTAACTTCTTACCATAGCATTTGAGTACCTTTCACCATCGAACTGTAGCAATAAATTAGTCCCTAATATCAGTTCAGCTCAGACTTTATTCCAGCTTATTGATATTTTATTGGTATCTTCAGGATTAAGCAGATTTTGACATATGACAAAATATCTATACTTGCTTGATACCTCTAGGAAATCGCGTGAACACTGGATGCTGTCCTCCAAACTGAAAGCATGGAAAAAGAGAGAAATGGTGTGATTCAGGGGAGCTCGTAGAATGACAGAACAGTCCATATTATTGGGGTGACGACCAGGCCAGCCGGGGCTCTTCAGGTAACCAAATGCCTGGTTGTACTCTCTGCTGCAACCTTGAGACAGAAAACCACAAACTTGTAAGCATTTCAGATCTCTGTATTGCTTTTTGTTGCATGGAATCAACAAAGAGGTAGATTTTTTTTTCAGACATTTCTCCAAGCTTACCTGTGGCTTGATAGGTAAATCTGACTCCATTATTAATCACATATTCATCTGATTTGAATGTCACGATGGCAGTGCGATCGTAAGAATAAAATTCAGGGACTGGAAAAGTTTCGGTGCCACAGAATCTATGAACTGATCCTTGGCTGTGCTGGAATTCAATACGTGTCACAAGTTACTTCTACTTAATGACATCACTTGGTTTTCTGGTTACTGAACTTGAGGTAAATATATCTCTCAGCACTTTCTATGCCAGTTATACAACTGCATTTTAAAGCTCTCATGGAAAGCACTTCATGATGTCTCAACATTTTATGTTAGATTATTATGAGAAACAAATGAAATGTAACAGCTATTTTCATGCCAAAATAAGAAACAGTGAAAGGAGGATTAGAATAATATAATACAAGGGACATGAACAGGTTGGGATTTTTCTGGGGCTTTCTATAAACACTCTTTTTGGCATGAGTATTTATTTTTATTATGATTCTTGGTTGGGAGGAAGTAGAATTAGTTAATTAAAACTTGCTGTTGGGCAGTATTTTCTGGGTGTTTAGTTTGGCAGCTCTGTTACTTGGTGCAACTGGGAAAAATTGTGTAACACTTACTAGGTCTAATTCAATGTGTGTGTGTCTGTGGACCAGGTAACACCACCTAAGTGGGGGACAGCTAGTGATGCTTTGGATGTCCCCCTCCCACAGAATCATCAACTAATCCATTACCAAAGGGTCGATTTCCTCTCTCTTCACAAAGAGTGAAGGGAGCTGACTATGAAAGGGGAATGCTGTCAACCAACTATCTTACCGTTGGTGAGTCCTGGAGCTGCAGGTAGTTCTGGGAGCAGTCCTGGCCAGCATGGAGGTGGAACGTCTCTACCACCACCCTGACCTGCTGCTGTGGAGGAGCATCAATGACCCAAGTACAGAGCGTAGATGGTGGATATTCATTTGGGAAGTTAGGAGATGTTGCCGTCAGGGATGTAGAAGTTGCATTATATATTCCTCCACACAGACCTGTGTAAAATGGTAATAAATGCATCACAGAGTCAAAACTTTCACTATGAGGGGAAAATATTTATTGAGCAAAACTATATACTCAATATACTTTTGTACTTACCTTTGACTCTCTAGAAGAAAAAAAAAAAGCAAGTGAAACAGATGCTAATGCTGTAATGTTGTAAAACCCAAATAAATGTTTGTTCCCTATAACAGGAGAGTATTTATTCCCAGCGTATGACAGGGTGCTCCTGTTTTCTGCACTCCAGGCTGACAGCCACCCTGCAGCCAGCCAAGCCCGCTGCAAACTGCACTGGGGACCAGCAGTGCTCCTTTATCTTGCTTAGAGATGCTCTAGAGCTATACTAAGGACTGTCTTTGCACCTTCTTGGGCCCTATATCTAGAAGAAACTCTGGATATGCGTGTGTATATATGTATACTTACGATCCACTGTGGTGTAGGTAGCATTGAAACCCTCTCTTTCCACAGAATTGTCGGTGATAAATTTCACAGTCAAGGAGTTACTGGTAGAAAGAAAAGGAGCTGGCACTGTTGATCCACAGAATGTGCCAACTAAATTGGCATTTTCATTATTTCCATCATAAAGCTGAAAGAAGAAAAGTATATAAGCCACTAGTAGTTTAGGCACAAAAACCAAATAGATAGAAATAAAGTTCTCTGAGCCCTCCTGACGTTACAGTCTCTTATACTCGAAAGCACAGTAGATGCTATTGCCCTTTAATAGGATGTTCTTGATGACTGTAATTATTCACTGCCATATTAACTAATTCTGTTGGACAGTGTAAATCTAATTATTGGGACATTTCGGTCCCATCTCAGCAAATCTATCAAAAATTTATTCTATCTTAATTGTTTTCATTTTTATATGTAATCTCAACGTGCTTTTTAATGAGAAAGGTTGATTTTATACATGAAAATGTAGAATTTGTTCCTAGCTTCATTGAGAATCTCTAATGCTCAACAGGATTGAGAACATGCCTTGGTGGATCTTGTTTAGCAGCATCCTACTATCCTACAATTTTTATGCTCATCTCCAAGAAAATAGGTGAGCATTTAGTATCAAGACTTATTTATTCAAAATGTTATAAATTATTTTCAAGCAATTTTGTACGATCACGTGTTTACTTTCAAAGTGCTTGGGTTTTCTTTTGTTTCTGTTCTGTGAAATAAATACTCATTCAGATAGGCAGTCTTAAGAACAGAAGCTTTTCCCCATAACAATGTTAAAACTCCTACTGTTTTTTTTTTTTAACTTTTCAAAAAGGCTGGATGTGATCTGGAGTAGTAATCTAACCCACCAAAAAAAAATGTTGAAATGATATTAAACAATTTAATTTCTCCATAAGGCTATTTTCTGTTAATTAAGTTTTAGCCTCACGGAGAGGCTAATGGATCGCATCTAACCATTATTTTCTTGTTAAAACACACAGCTGTCTTACTTGGACATAATCGTATCGGCAAGCCTGAGCAGACTGTGCTTCCAGCAGGAAGGCAGTGAAGGTGAGGTTCACCACTTTGTTCACGGGTGCAGTTATGATCCATACACACTCCAGATTTTTGTCATATCTTCTGGTCACATTGGAGACCGGAGAGCCAAAGCTAGAAGTTGAATTTGTCAAGTAACCACCACAGCCGTTCTGAGGTCCTGGGGAAGAAGCAGAAGCTTTTTAAGAGCAATTCCTGGCTTTTATTTAATCTTCAGATCTTTAATGTCAAGCCGGAGGTTTTTCTGTGCTATGGAATTTTACTGCCCTGTCTCGCAAGGACTATCTGAAAAATTAAAAGGCTTTCCACACAAACAGCATTAGGTGGCTACGAACCACAAGTAGATCTGGTAGAGTGAATTGAGAAAGGCTCGTGCCTTCTGCTGAATATAAAATCGGAATCCACTTTGAAAATGTGACAGCAGATTTTTTAAAATGGATTATAAGACGACAGAGGACAGAAATTAATTAATAGAATAATTAATAATTAATTAATAGAAGATCTTTTGAAGCAATTCTTACCTGCTAGCAAGAGGGCTTGGACAGCAGGGGGCACTGGGCTGTTGGCTTTGAAAATCGAGTTCAACATTTAGTTGCTGGTTTTTGGCAACGCCAACTCTTTCTGGGGGATACTGAATTTGGGGGCGAGACGCTGGCACCCAGACTGACGTTCAGGAGTCCAGCTGAAAGGGACTGACTTCTGGAAGTGTTCTGCATGCTGGCAACTTACAGCCCCTCTGGAAAGCAAGCTGCTGGTGGTTTGGATCCCACGTACAGAGCTAAGTCCCTTCCTGCAGCAACTCGCTATGAAAATTGGAACCCTGTCATGTCTTCAGCCACATTGAAAAAAAAATTACTTTTGGAGAAAAACGGTTATTAGACAATTAGAAGCCTTTTATTGTGTCTAATTACAGACAAGCAAAAAATACAGGCTTTCTGAAGGGATTTTTTTTAACATTTTTTTTTTTTTTTAAATAAATGTTGGACTGCACTAGTAAATCTGATCAATTTATTTACTTTACGCTTCCTTCCCTGGTCTCTGGGGTCTCCTGGCCACTTATTTAGTTCAGGAATCCACATAAAACATCTTTCATGCTCTTGCTTTTGAGTCTGAGGGAGTTTTTGTAAACTGCACAGAGCAAAGTGGGATCTGGAAGCAGCCTGCTGTCTCCTACAGGGAACGCTTTTAGGGGAATCGGGTACCAAAAGAAGCTACAGCTGGGGCTGAACAACACGAGTGGAGTTTCAGAATTTCATCTGCACGTGGGAACTGTGCCCGTCTGGGAGGGACATAGCACTGATATATTTCCAGTGGTATAAAACTGCCCCCTGCTTGAGCCACAGTCTTGCAAAAGATCACTCTGGTGAGAACCCAGCACCTGAGAACCAGGCTGGAGCCAGTAACCCAGGGCTGGAGACAGCCCCGTCTCGCAAGCCTGGAATGGTTAAACCCAAGGGACTGAGGCTAAATGTCCTCCTGCTCCACCAACCCCAGCCAGAAAAACCCCACCCTAAAATGAAGTTTGCTTAAAACCAAAACCCTGAGATTTAAGTTTTTGCTATAGCTAAAAACCACCAGAAGAAACTTGTTACAAAGTGAAAAAAGACAGGAATTAATAGACTCTAGTCCAGTTTTGTGGGCTGCTAATGAAGTCAGAGACTTGGAAAAGCGTTAGCGTTCATTCCATTGCCACTGCAGAAGCGGAGAACAGCAGGGGAAATGCGAGTGATAAATCATGTTCTTACAAATAGTCTAGGAAGGAGGAAAATGTCAGAGAGGAGGGTTCCCGGGCCCTAAGAGGGCAGTTCCACTATCTTTTTCTCTGGGCTCACCCTTATGTGTGATTCATTCAGTCCCCTGAAACAACTCGTTGGAGCTGCCCAGCATTTTGGATGCCATCTACTAAACATATCATTAAGCATCTGAGCATCAGACCCAGATCATAGTCTGACCACCCAGCCCTGCAGTATGGAGTCTGTAGTGATATATGGGTCAACTTCACCCTCTTCTGCAAGGTCAGAGCTGCAGCGATGCCCATCAGACCATTGCAACAGGAATCAGGGAATTGCCACAGGAAAACTCTCATTGCTCTGGGATTGTCCTCTTTTTGGATATCAAAGATCCGGACCTTTGGAATGGTGCACTTCACTGCCAGCTGTGCAGCTATAAAAACAGCTCAGATGACAATACAGATGTGGGTAACCTTTGTGTGTACAGCACATAAAATGGACCCGACAGAGAGAGAAGCGGGCCAAATCCTCATTATCAGAAAATTAATTCTAGCTAGTAGAGCCAGTAATAGCATCTACGGGGAGAAAAATAATGAAAAGTATGATTTAGAGTTATTAAAGATGAGGTTTCATCATTAGCTTTCACAATGCTCAGCCTGCTCAGCCAGGGTTGAGTCAAGTGCTTAGAGGACACTACGTTATTTATAACGGCTCGACTGGAAGCCAAGCACGGATCAAGTAGTCCTGCAAATGAAGAGCAGCCCTTGTTGAAAAACCTACCTCGGTGTTTTTCAGTACTAATCAATGTTACATCTGGTTTCAGCCACTAAAATTTACAGAATAATGAAGCTGTGTAGGTCTAGGGAACACCCTCAAGTCAATGAAGAACCAACTGCTTAATAGGAGGGAACTCGTGAGACAGATGCTATTGTGCTGAATTTTAGCCAGGACACAACTCATCGTTCCAAAAATCAGCACCATTTCTGAATAGATCACCTGCTAGTGATCACTGATGGAGTGATATTTATTGTTGGCTAACACAGCCAGAAAAAAATTGTAGCTAAAATGTAGACAAAATGTGGGAGTAAGAAGTCTTTTAATTTGTAGAATAGCCTCCTAGATACCAAAAGCTAAATTTGATGAACATAGTGAGAAATTTACCTTACAGAATAAGTCGTGTGGGCGCAGATGGATTGACTAAAAGGCTTACTGTTTCGTTTCAGTCTCTGGTTTCTTATTTAAAATAAAATTAATCATAAATCAGATTGCAATCTTGTCCTGCTCATAAAAAGCTTGCCAGAGAACACAAATTATCAGAACTAGGGCACACACTGTCATCACTAATTGGAAAGCATTCATGAAACTAAAAGGCTGAAGGACCCTTCAGGAGAGAAGGAACTGAAGGTTCCCTATGGCAAATAAAAGTAATTACAGCAGAGGGCAAGCATGTGTTTTTCTGTTAAGAGTTACATACTCTAGATATAGAGGATAGATAGGATAGATACTCTAGATAGGGTAGATGAATACTCTAGATATGGAATGAAGATGAAGATGAATCTTCAAAGCTGCCTGCCTTTGAAGCACAGCCAGAGGTAAGGTCCATTTATACAGGTATGGATGCTATGAAAGGAAGCCTACTGAGTAGTTAAATCTGTCAGAAACAGCTAAACCAATGACATTTCAAAACCCAACAAACTAATTTTGCCCCCGTCCCCTTCTCCCTAAAGGAGCATCACAAACCTCTACTAGAAGGCAGCAAAGTTCACAGAACTGTTCTGGTTCTGTTTCTGTAACGAAAATCCTCTCCCAGATTTCTGAATCATGTTTGGTGTCACCTGGAAGCGTCCCTGGGAAATCTAAGCTTCTCTCTGACCTGAGCTAAAAAAAATCAGAATAAGCAAAGATCAACGCTGCCAAGACTAATGCTTCTTTTCTGAGGGGCCTTATTTCCAGTGCAGAGGGGTGGCTGGACTGGCTGGGGCTGTAATAACGAGCTCGGAGCTTGTTTGGATCACGGCTTCCAACAGGAAGGCTCAGAAGGACAAAGGGCTGGAGAGAGGAGTCGTCCTGTTGTACCCTGTCTCATGGCTGATACCAAAGCTTGGTCAACTTCCCCGTGCCGAGTTGTGGAGGTTGGGTTCCCAGCTCCCACGTGTGGCAATCCCTGCACAGACACCGTGGCTTGGCGTGGCAGCAGGACCCCAGCAGCAGTGCCAGCTCCCACCACAGCGCCCGGCACGTCTCAGGAGGAGACTTCGGAAAGTGCAGGACTCAGCCTCGCCTGTGCCCAGAGAGGGGCTTTGGCTGGTTGGATGGCCTGGCAATGGTTCCAGCTGGGACATTTAGGATGGTAAAAGCCCCAGTCTCCTGATTTAGCAGGATTTCACAAATGCAGTCAGGCAAAGTTCATACTCCTAAGTTTCCAGCCATGCTCTATGCCAAGCCCACCCTAGTTCTGCAGAACTGCAATGGATGTACCATCTCCTCCACCTCCTTGGTGCTCCTCTGAGAGACCAGTGAAGCTGAGACAATCATACAAGAAGATTTTGCCCACAGTTGTGGAAGTGCCTTTAATCTGAATACCCCTTCAGCCTCAGTTTTTAACTGTTTAGTCACCTACAAAGTCATGTTTAATCACTGGGTCTGAAAATTATTTTTCACCTTTTTTTTCAGATCAGTCAGAAATGTCTTATTTAAAAGCACCTCTGCTCTATCCAGCGTGAGTATGCAAAGCACTCCTATTTATTTTGCTTTGGGAGATGGCATTAAATAACTGACATTTCTAAGGCATTTGCAAACTATCCCTTAGCTCAACAGTTATATTCTTTTCAGAGATATCGAAGACACAGATTTCAACACTGCAAGTTCTTTCTAAATTTAGTCAGCTTTCAAGCTGATGCATATTTTTATATTTGAGCTCCAAAATGCATTTAGCAACAGTCCAGGAATTGTGCCTTATGAACATATGTTCTGAGCTTGTTATGGATTTTCTTATTTTCATAGACTATAACAAGATCAAGAAAAGATAGTATTAGCCACAACTTATTCATTACTTGAATAGAATAAGCTATTTATGGTCAAGCCGTGACAATGTAATGAATCTGAAATCTGTAATATGAATGTGAAATATATCCAAATGCCCAAAGAAATTTTTGCAAGAAGATTTATGAGTTTGAAGCAAGACCCTCTGTAGCACCAGGCTCGGTATCTGGAGATACTCCCCTGGAAACCAGTCCTAATGGGCTGTGAAATCTCTGTCAGGCACTACTGCTTTTCCAAAGGCAAGAGAAAACGCAGCAGCATTCACATGCCACAGTCAAGGACACGTTCTTCTAAGATGATTTTACTGGAGGGAGAAAAATATGCAAGAAACCTGAGATTGAGCTGTGCTGAGTCCTTCCCCACCCAACAGGCTGTAAGTGCTGTTGTCAGTACAGGTGCTAACGTTATTTACAGAAATCACTGTCACCCATTACTGCTGGTGGTGTAAGAATTTAGAAACGACTCACAGAAGAACAGCTAACCCTGACCTACACAACAGAATAACCAAACCAATATTTTATACCTTATACTGCCCATTCAGAACTACCTTTTTTTTTTAGCAATTCTGAGCAATAAAAAAAAAAAAAAACAAACCCTCTGCTGCAACTGTGTGTGCTGAACACTGCTGAAAACCTGCACCCAGAACCCAAATATCGAGTGAACCAATCTTTCAGTTTGCAGGGCAGAACTGGACTTAGAACTATACTAAGAGATTTTGTTGTTGTTGTTAATAAAATAAAACAGCACAAAAATGCTGTGAAAATTCTACTGGATCAATTTTTTAAAAGTACACTTTAATCTCATTAGGGGAGAGCATAACATTCAACCCATTAGTGACAGACACTGAGTGTACTGTATTCCAAACAGGAAACAAGTAATTCAATACACAGCTAATAGAATAAGGAAAAACAGATATCTCCGGGTAATTTATCAGGTAAGTTACAGATTATTTTGTCAGAAAGAAAAGCATATGGACTATAATCTATTTCTATTATATACATACTAGATTATTTACTTAAATTACCTATTAATGCATTTTTCTGGTGTATCAGAGAAGATTCCTTTTTCTATCTATTTTTCTTGTAAGCTCACAGTTTTTCTTTCTATGTAAAATGATTAATATTCATTCAATAGAAATGCTTATTTGAATAAAAAGCATGGAGGGATCCTTGAGAGGAAAATTGGGCAAACTGAGGACAATGCAGAGGGCATCGAGGGGCTTCACATTCCAACCGCCTAATGGTTGCCAAAGCTTTTGGAGGCATTTCTGCTGCCTTAGACCCTACAACACTAGTTTTATCACTGCTGCCAAAACCTATTCTTCTGGCTTGTCTACATCCATCTGGTTTTCCTCATTTTGTGTTTAAATCATCTTCTCTTTGTGACAGCAGCTTATTGCTTCATCCTGCCCGTGCAGCGCCTAGCGCATGGAATTGCAGCCCCTGAGCTCGTAAGCCCCGAGGTGATGCAAAATGAAGTGCAAATGGGAATTTCTCCCCAACACCCACAAGAGACAGCATAAAAAAAAGGGGAGGAGAAAGAGCTGGCTACAGCTTGGAAGTCAAGCAGGATTTAGGGCTGTGGAGGCGAACCAGGCAGTCTTCCTGCCCCCTTCCCTGCTGCCCCAACGCTGGCTCGGTTGTGTGAAGAAGAAAGCTCAGGAGGGGCTTTCTGACTCAAGCCACTTATCTAACCACGTGTGACTCCTTGTAAAATCATGTGGCTCTCTTAGACAGCAGACCTGCATTTCAGAAAACCACTAGATTATTCTCCAATCGTTTAGAATGTGATATAGTTTTCATTGCTGAGGTGAAGGAGAAATGGTGTGCTGTTAATAAAGCCACAGCTACATCTCCTGACAGGTATTGGCCACACTTAAAAACAAGAAAAAATCCCAAGCCCTTATATGTTTTCTCAGTCTCGGAGCAATCACAAATTGGGGTGCGAGGGTCACCCCGCTGCCAAACGGGAATAGGCAGCAGCTCCATTTATCACTAAAGCACAAAGCACTGCCTGTCACAGCAGGGGTGGCAGAGGGATGTGCAGGCTCTGTCCCTTCCAGCCAGGGTCAGCTCCCCTTAGAGCTGCAGAGATAATCGGGGGATCCTTGGCTGAGCCTCAAGCTCAATACCTGCAGACCTCACTCTTTGGGGAGACATCTTGGCTCTCCTTCCTTCACAGAGACATCTAATGTAACTAAATGCCTTAAGCTGGTATTGATTTATCTCTTCTCATCCTTTTATTGATTGCCTAAAGGAGCACACACTTGCTGTGGAAAGGAGGTATAATTCTCATTTTACAGGCTGAGAACAAAGGCAGATAAAAGGTCAGTGGTAGCGAACGCAAGAGTCACAGAATCACAGAACACTATGGGGATGGAAAGGACCTCTCAAATCATCTAGTCCAACCCCCTGACAAAGCAGGTCCACCCAGAGCAGGTTGCACAGAAACGTGTCCAGGTGGGGTCTGAATGTCTCCAGAGAAGGAGACTCCACCACCTCCCTGGGCAGCCTCTGCCAGGGCTC
>JAOTQQ010000012.1:20826371-20841012 GCA_026546715.1 Gallinago undulata | reverse complement strand
CGGCCCAGCGATAACATCTGCCAGCTCTCTCAGCACTCGCGGGTGCATGCCATCAGGGCCCATAGACTTATGAATGTTGTCCAGAGCACATCACTCAGGATACATAGTATTTGTTATAAAATAAAAATATATCTAGATCCCAAGTTTTATTTACATTAATACCTGGCACTGCAAGAGAGTCATCAAATGGAGACATATAGCTGTGTCCATTTTAAGGTCCTCATCTAGTTCCCATGTTATATATGTATAAGGAAGTTTTAGTACAACTGAGAATCAGACCATTCTCCCATACGTGATAAAATATTTTAAACGAACTCAGTTAAATAAACTGGTGATGTTTCTCCTAAAACATTGTGGAAAACAAAACAAAACCAAACAAAAAAAAACCTGCCAAAATGGGTTGCATTTCTTTTCTACAGCAAAGTGTTTCAGTTCCTGACTTGGTCCCATGTAGTGTCTTGAAATGAGAATTGTGAGATCCCACGTCAGCCAGTGACAACACACACCAACCAACCCCGTATCCTGGTCCTGAGAGCTCTTTTGGGCAAGTGCAACATGAACCATCTACATCCATCTAAGGTATTCCCAAAATGAGGTACAACGTTTCTTATACTGAACCATTATCCAGCCAGAATATTTCCACCACCTAAAATAAAGCATAGGACATTGACTACTCACCAATTGTCCTGTATCTTGCCTTGAATCCAAAGCCTGTAATGTGAGAGTCGGTGTAGAAGTTGAGCAGCATAGGTCCAAAGACACTGACTGGGGCAGGGAGCTCGCTACCACAGAGCGTGATGAGGGGCTGTGGGGTAACTCTCGTCCCGCTGAAGATGTTTAGTCCATCATAAAGGCAAATTCTGCTCAAGAGTGCTGGGGCTGCATGGACATACAGCACAGAAGTGTTAGCAGCATATTTTCCATGTGATTTACTGAGCTGCAAGTACATAGACCTCACACAGGCTAAAAATTAAATTTTATATTGCTTTCGATTCCAGGATCTCGGGGTCTCACTCGCTTGCTGAGGAAGCAAATGTCAATTGTTAACATGCAGAAAAAATGAGGTAGAAAAAAATCAAAGAGACCTTGTATATAAGACATCAGACTGGTCTCAAATCAACACATCCTATAATCTTGCAAAAGCTCCAGGCCCCTTGAGTTTGTGGGAGTTCATAGTTGGGTGAACACCATCTATGAGGAGGTGAGAGGACCTAACAAAAGCATGGATGTCCTCTGTGGATCAAAGCAATACACCTTTTGTTACAGGCAACCTAAAACCAGATTCTTGAGCTTGATTCAGAATACAAAAAAACGTAACTTTAATCTTGCAGTTTTCCAGTGAAATGCTGTAACTGTGGCAGTCAGTAGAGATGTGAAGATGACGGAGCAATAGGAAATCCTTTATTTGGTATGATGCCTGCACCAAAACCTTGACTGAATTTGGGCTCCTAGCTATCTGATCACCAGTAACAATGTCCTCTTTCCATCTCTCAGTCTATAGCCACAGATTCTGTTTCATTTTGTATTGAGGCAGAACCTGTATTTTTGTTTAAAGTTTGTAAAACTTAAAAAAAATGAGGCTTTGGTTCACAACTGTAGTTTCTGGTATAAATGCTAAGACAAGTAGCAATTACCAATGTAGGAGAAGTAGTATGCAGATATATACTCCTGTCCAATAGATTAACCAAATCCATAGCACAAGATACTATTTTGAAAGCAAGGAATTACAAGTCTTTCACAGATATAGATATATATATCCATCCTCTTTCATAATAATCTATTGCAAAACTTGCCTATTTTCTGAATTGCCTAGTAACAAGTGAGAAAGCAGATAGAGAAGACTCTAAAATGAAGCTCCGACCCTGTTCCAGATTGCAAAATTACAGTTGCGTGTTAAAAAATAAAAAAGTTATTAAAACACTTTTTACAGGTTAACATGGTATCAACACAATGTGGTTGTTTTGTATGGAGAGATTATAAATACTAAAGAATTCTAAAAGCAGATACATCCATTTTCCCAAATTTTCCATGATTTGGAACTCAGACTTTACTGCATGTTATATTTATACCTGAATTACAACCATTCAATGTTTATATGGATGTTTATCTGAATAAAGCTTCTGAAAAAACAATGGATGTGATTAATTAACTCTTAGATAGGAAGTCTAATAAGATAGATAAGGGTTTTTTACTAATTCTAATATGTTAGATTTGTGTAGATCTTTGATCCAGAGCTATTGTCTCTGGCTTCCTGCAATAGTCAATGGGTAAAGGGAGAGAGGGAGGCCTAGGGAAGGCAATTCATTCAACCTCTAAAACACATTTGGTTTTGAGTTTAAAGCACTTCCTCACGTCACTGTAGTAGGAGGCAAATCTAGATTATAATCTAAATTAGATGTCTGTTTTCAGGGGCTCAAAGTCAGATAAAAATTTATCTGGGAAGCAGCCAATTTAGATTAAATTCTGATCACAAAGTCAACAAATGCAGCTTCCTCCAGTTCTCTCTTGCTCTGTTACTTGCTATATTTAGTGCTTAATACATATTTAATACTTAGTACCTGCATGTCACGTTCATTTGGTTCCAGATGCTGACATTGTATCTCTGCTGTGGGTTAACTGCCTCATTTGGATTCGTTCTTTATAATCAGAACAGGCATCTCATTGTAATTGAAAACAGCTACTCTACAGCAGAGATCTTTGACTAACCCGTGAAGGCATTCCATTTTGTACCAATGTGTTACTGCACTATAGCCAATTACCTTCTGCCTTCTAATTTTCTGGAAAAGATATCTCAACCAGTTAGTCAATGAGATACGTATGCCTTACAGGCATTATGTTAGATACTTCATTTCATTACTAAACAACCATGAAAAAAAAACCCAATTAGATTTCTTTTGAAAGGTCAATAGGTAGTAAATGATAGTAATTGAATATGTAGGTAAAGTTTAAAAAACCAATCCAGAACATATGTCCTACTGTGGTTAATATTTTAAAGGCCACACTCAGCAACAATCTAAGCAGGTGCAATGCTTCCTTGCATATGGAATAGATGGAAATGTTTTTAACAGATGCTGTCAAACATTGTCCTGCCTTTGCAAAAGAACTAAGGGCGTTCATGCTGGAAATCCTTTGGCACGTGTACTAAACATATTCAGTGGGGCTGCTGGATAAGTTTTCACTTCTGCAGGGTAGTTTGTGAGATGGCGGTTTCAGTTTTCTTTCCAATTCCTTTGGAAAGAAAGGAATTCCTTTCCTTTCCAATTCCAATTTCTCTTTGCTACAGGGTTATATTTTAAGATTTTGTGAAAAATATTAATAATCAACTACTGGGAAGTGTCATACTTCCTCTTTTTATAACCAGATGTCCTTTAGCTCATACCTACAGTTCTTTTCATTCATATGACCACGGACTTTTAGTTTGTGGAGCCAAAGGAAGCCTATAACAATAAAGAAGCAAATCACCCTGCAAGAAGTAGAATATTTTTAGTATTTATTTAGGTCTACATTTATTATTATGTCTGTATCACTTACCTCTTTGATTTAACCTTCTTGATAATAAAAGCTTGAATCCATTTATGAATTAATTGAATCCACAGACAGAATACATATCAGTAATGTACTCATTGAGGTGTCAAAATTGGCATAATTTGATTGAGCCTAATGTTTAGTGTGCCTGCTGAATAATAATGTCTTCTACATTAAGAAATTATGCAATTTCTGTGGTTTATACTTCATTTTTTAAAAATTTGTTAAAGTATCAGCTTGTATTGAAGGATGATAAAAGTGTTTCAGAAAAAATCATAGTCAAGATCTAAATCAAGTTTGGACAGAATACTTCTGAATTCAAAACAGTGTGAAAACTTCAGAAGGAAATAAAAGAAGCCTATTTTCTGTTTGGTTTTTTTTTTTTTGTGTGGTCTGAATTAAAATTCAAATTACGCACCCCAGCTTAGTAGCAAATTACTCAAAAATTTCTTGGTCTAGGTGACTTCAAGGGAACCCAATGAAGATGGCATTCCACTTGGCCATGCTACTCATTTGGACATACTGATTCCCTCTGTGTTATCATGACACCTCCACCCACAAGAATTTGATCCTATCACAACTGGGAAAGTTTTACCATTCACACCTATAAAACCAGGTTATTTCTTGGCTAAATGATGCCAAGTTTGAAAATTTCAAGAGGGACTTCGGTTCATGGGTATATATGGGTTATATACGTTTATAGGTTTTTTCAGTTACTGTAGTTTTCACCTAGTTTCACATTTATATGTTCGTACATCCTTGTGAAATACCCAAGTGTATATATATTAATTTTATCAGTTAAGGGAACACAAGCACTGAAAAGCAAAACAGCTGGACTAAGATCAAAGAAGCTTGTGAGACTCAATGGCAAAAGAAAAAAAAAAAGAAAAAGGCAGGAACAAAGAGCCAAATTGGCCATAGTCACTCTTACATTCCAACCACCGGGCAAATGCCCAACTTCACTGTTACAAGATATTCAACAGGTAAGATCTGTCTTCACTCTTGCAGAAGCCTTCAGTGATGCAAAACTGAACCCTCGAAATTATCTCTGAAAATGTTTGTCTGTAAATGATTTTCAGAATGGACCAGCAAATTAAAATATCGATCACTTTCCATGACAGAAGACTTTTATGTTTTCAAGTAAGAAATTACACCTCATGGTACATACTGGAATTATGAAGAACCAGTTACCTTCCAAGTGGAAAGTCTCAAACTCTAGGATTACCAGTGACTGTGGTCCTTGATCTATGATATAACTGCAGTTCAAGTTGTTGTCATACTGACTCGGGTAGTTAGGAGAGATGATACGACCTGCGGGGCTGGTGAAATTTACTCCACATCCTGCAAACACAAATAAATAAGACACAGTTATAATCCAGGTGACAACACAATTCCGGTTTTGCAGTTGGAAAACCAATAATGTACACAAGGACCTTATCTCTCCTTAAGAGGCTGGTTAAAAAAATAGGAGAGTAGTATATATCATGATGGCAAAAGTAGGTCTTACACTCACACAGAAAAGTGGTTTTGGGCAAGACAGGGCCTTCCCACCTACAGTCCCACACAATATCTTGGAATGTCTTCACTAGGAGCAGGCCCCAGCCCCTCAGCACACTGACCAGAAGGACACAGCACTGCTCTTCTTACGGGTTTGCATTTTCCAAAATCCCTTAGTACGTAGCAATGTAGCTGAATTGGAAGGGGGGTTGTGGGGGCACAGCAGCAACTTAGCCCCATTTGGAAATGGCCATGTCAGCCCAAGTGGCACCGTTCTTGCTTCGTGCCCGACATCCAGGGGGATGCAGTCTGCCTCAGGGCCATTTCTGGGGTGCTTTGCTGTGCTGTTTTAATCTGAATCCAGTGAAGGGAAAGTGGTTCCCTTTCATTTTGCAGCATCCCACAAAAACCCCAAACAACCGACGCAATTGGGCACTATCTCCTACACTTCTGGTGGGTTTGATCATCACAAAGCAGACATGCCATGGTTAAGGAAATAGGAGAAGCCCATCCAGGAGGTGCCACTTGAGCTACATGAAATGCAAATAAAACAAAGCAAAGGCCAGAGCAGGTGATGAGAAGTCATTTCTTCTCCTGAGAGCAGTTTATGTGGAGGGCATGGGCTACACCATATAGAGGAGAAATTGCTGCAGTTTCAGTATGTGCCTTGAGAAGAAGAACAGAGATAAAATTTCTAAAGGAGGAGCAGTTCGTTCTTCCTTTTTAAGAAAATTATACCTTTGGTTTCCAAGCAGTTTAACTACAGAAAAACAAATTCATAAAATTTAAAGCCTATTCATTTCTTTTCGGCACACTGAAAAGGCAGAGGTGGCCAAGAATAACTACAGAATTATAGCTGCATGAAGGATCTTTGGCAAGTCCAACTCTGGAGCACACAGGAGCTCCATTGCCTTCAGCAAGGTAACTCTTGGTTTCAAAAGCCAGGCAGAGATGCTTTTTTTTTTTTTTTTCCAATGCCTTTTTGGACTGAGGTCCGAATTGCTACACACAGATCAAACTAATTCAATATGGACTAATAGAGCAACCATCTGTCTTTAATATTACTTACTGCTTATAAAAGATGCAGAGAAACCTGGCCCAGGAGCATCCTGAGACTGAAATACTGTAGTTATCACATTGTTTGGAGCGACAACAGGATCAGGAGCTGAACTTCCACATCCTGTGGTTAACAAAGCTGCTTCTTCTTCATCATTTCCTCTCCACACCTGACAAACCCAGATTGGAAATTGTTTAGTGTTTTCAAAACCCATGTAGCTTGTGGGAACCCACCAGGAATTGCATGTGCAATTGTTCTTTCTGTGGACTTGGGGTAGGATTCATCTCACACTGAATTTTAGACATCTAAAATGGGGTTAATCACTCTCCATTCACTCTCCAATTAGTGGAGACAAAAAGACTCCTCCAAGGAGTGAATGATAGCGAATAACTTAGATTGCCAAGGACCTTGGAAGGGCATCTGGAGGTCACTTGCTCAAATCCCTGCTGATAGCAGAGCCAATGTAGATTAGGTCCAGGGAACCAGAGAAAAACATTTTATGCACACCATTAGCTACCTCCATTTTGTCTCTGCTAACTTATGTCCATACACCCTATGAATCTATGTATTGCTATCGGTGTATGCAATGAATCATTAAATGCAATCCTTCTATTATTCATAAGTCAATAAAGTACAAAGCTGTCATGGCAGTGTAATGTAGAGGCATCAAACTGGAAGACCTAGATCCTTAATATCTAGTCTTGCTAATCAACACTTATTCCCATTTTTGTTATATTGCATTAACTTGTTCAGTGACAAGTATCAAATCATGTAGAGAGCCAACAAAAGAATATAATTCACAAATAAATGTAATAAAGAAAAATAAACATTGTTTTAATATTACTGCAACTGTACCGATAGCCAACTGAAGCTCAATCAAACCATGCATTCCAGAAACACACGCGGGTTTAGGTAGGTGTTTAAGTGAAACCCTCTTCAGGTCATTACTTAAACATGTACTTGAGGCTCACAGTTTAAGCACTGAATTTCAGCACACATTTAAATGAAACATAGGCATAAGTATTTGACGTTCCTGAATGCTTAAATAATTTCCTGAATCAGGATGTTTATTGCCAAGGATTTAAAACCTCTGCTTTAAGGAAAAAAGAACTCCAACAGTTATTTACTCTAATAATAAATTAATTTTTTTGTCAATGTGTTTAAAAATATATATTTACTTATACCAAAAATATATTAAAAATAAATAATATTTGATCTTTAAAACAATGGGTTTCAATGAAGTCTAGTGGAACTAGAACAGCCACGTGAACTTGTGATTGCTCTAAGCAACAACCCTAGATGGGGTTAGCCAAGGGTTAGTCTGTAAGTGTAGGCACATGAATCACCTCATTCAGCTTCCAGGTGTTTGAGGCCGTGGATGCTCAAAGGATTAACATAAACTGCCTATGGCCTGGCCAAGGTTTTGCAAAGTCACTATTGGTTTTGGATTCCTCTTTTTTGGCTGCTCTGCTTGGAATGAATGGAAGAAACTTACACCTGTTTCACACTTTTTCACACGCAGGCACCTTGATACATCTCAAATTGGAGGTGGAGATCACTAAAAATTTCAGATTTTCCTCTATGGAGAAAATCTCCAGTTGACATAGTTCTGGCCATGTCATTCTGGACTGTTTAAAAATCTGAATTCCACATTAGCAAAATGTAACATATCACATCAATTAATCAGTGGAGCAGGCTGTGAAAAGACAAATCTCACAGTATTTTTTTCCGCAGCCTTAAAAAATGAGTGCAAGTATGGTTTGTAAGTTAGTAAGTATAGATCAGCTTTACAGCTGCGCCAATCTTCCTACATGTTGTCAAATTATTTTTGCCCTTTATTTCAAGTGGGAGTTGTACTGCTCTGGAGAAAACGAGCACAAAACCACTGAACATATGCCAAATGCCTGAGAAAAAAAAAAAGGCACTGAAAAATTCAAAGCATGTCCTCTCCATTCTATTGCTTTGAAAACAAGTGGCTCTTGACAACCTATGAAAGTTAAGAATGCTATCTTTGTTTTTTGAGATCAAAAAAAAAGAAGGATTAGTGTAACTTGGTCAGTTTATACACTTAGAAAGAATTTTTATAGAATTACAGTGCCACATTCCTGTTTTTTTACTCACTGGAGTAATTGTAAAGGTCTTTTCATTATGCTGCATTTTATCATTATTTCCTGGTTCTGAAGTCCTATTTTTCATTTTTGGGGCAGCACAGTGTGTGATGGGACCCTGCTGGAGGTGGAACCTCAAGAACTAATAAAAACCAAAAATATATAGAAGCCAGTTCTCAAGGCATAAAGAAAACTGATTGTATTGGTACAAGGACTTCAGTTAACATCTCCTGAATTCTCTGCCTTGACAATTCTAACGATGACAATTGCAAAACAGGTTTCTGGAGTCATGACTTCTTAAAGCACTGCTCTGCTGATCTAATGCCAACAATTAATTTACCTTTACATAACTGCTCTGGCAGCTTCCATCGCTATCTGGAATCTGGAAGTTACTGTGGAAGTTCATCTCCAAGTGTTCACTTTCGTGCGTAATGATGGTCCACGTGCATCTGGTGTTCACAGGGAAGTTTTGAGGCCAATGAGGAGACTTGATCATACCGTTATTTGAATGAATGATTCCCCCACACCCTGGAAAGAATAGCAACAGGTGGGAGAAGTGTTCGAATATTTCCTGTTGGTGTCAGCTCTGAATGGCTGCTTCCTTCTGGGGCTGCAAGCACGAGAGAGCAAAGCCCTGACACCCATTCAAACTTCATTTACCCCTCTTTTGATTAATTTTCCTTCTCCCACCTCTGTAGCAGGGAGGTAGTTACATTCTAGAGAAGGTCTCTCTTTGTACTTCACTTTCTCTTCTTCCCAAGCTCCTTCTCCTTACCAGTTCATACCCTTTTGCTCTGGTCCATCTACCTACTACTGATTATGTGAGTATTATAAGTGAGTATTGCTTAGAGACAGAGTAAGGGTCAGAAATACACTAATGAGGAACTTCTCCAAGAGACTATGAAGGCTCATTCCCACACCCCACAGCATGCACATCGTGACTGTCAGCCATTCAGGAAAGCACCCTAGGGAAAAAAAAAATAACCTCAATCTACTGCTACCCCCTTTGTTCCTCACTTGGCAATGTGCAAATATTGCAGTTCCACATGTGAATCTACTGCAGCCGCATCCGTCTACCCAGGGCAAAACGGTGACTTGTCCTCCAGCCCAGACAGCCCCGTGGATCTCATTGGGACTGTGGAGGGGGCTGAAAAACATGCCTTCAAAAATTGTTAACAGATTCATTTATAAGGAGGAATAGCTGCTCATGGCTCTGTGGCAGCTCATGTCCTCATGCATAATAAATTTACTTAATGTGAAACATGCAAATACCATCCCAAGAATAATTTACTAGGGCTAATCATACAGTGCTAACAAGCCATTATTATTTCAGAGACAATGCAGTAAAAGGATGAATAAAGAGTGAAGTAAAAAGGTTTATAACATCCTACCTTTTTCCTCTTGATTAAAAATATATATTAGCTCTTTTTCATTCCTCTATGTTAGAAATGGCAATTGTGTTTAGAAGGATATGAGTTTTGCTCACACATTACAGAATGTAAACCCAGAGATCCTCAGAGGACAAATGAGAAGAATGCTGAGGTAAGGAAACCAAATATATAAAAAGAAATGTGTTTCACAGAGAGAATACTGCCTATGCACATTGCATGTGCACGCTAATGTCTACCACGTCATCGAGGGGTGGCCTTCCTTGCACATGAAATCCCAGTGACAACAGGGAGCTCTGTCACAAACCTGCTTAAGTGACAGTGTATATTCACACAAGCACAGACTATCGAGGTGTTTAAGAAGGCACTCCATCAGCTGACTGTATGAACACCGGTAGATCATTAACTGATGCAGGAGGTGACACTAGAGAACGTTGCCAGCTCTGTACTGGGGTAAGAAGGCACCATGAATTCTGCGCTGCCAGCAGCCAACACATCTACACTTGCCTTTAGCCACCTCCTGGAGGACAGTGTGCCAATGGTGGCACATATTTTTAAAATAACAAAGAAAACAGATATGATAATTTCAAGAGGGAAAGTAGGTTTTTTTTAAATGTACCAATTCAATCCTGCATGTGTACCACCTTCAAAAGTGCACCAACACCTACTTAAGTGGAAGAGTTTTAGGCTCTTGACACGTGCTCTTTGAGATCTCTCTGCCTCTGATTTGAAACTGATCTCTTTCTAGTTTTAAGTGTTTAAACCAAACCAAACTGTGAAACAATTATTATTCAAGAAATTAAATGTCTCATAGTCACTGACAATAGATACCACTGCTGGGAGGATCATGGGCATGGTACCAATTTAAAGACATCGAGAAACTACCAGTGGGAAGCTTAAAAAGTACAAAATGACTCCAAATTTGATTTCATTGTGTGAGATCAGACAACACTGGTTTAATACTTGACTATTTTAGTGCTGGTTTCTCTCAGGAATGACGAAGATGTTATGTATTTCTTCTGTTCTTTAACGCAAACTTAGTTAAAGAGGAGGAATCCTAATTCATTTTGTGGTTGAAAAGTGCTATATAGGCATGATGTACTGCTATGATAGACCTGACAAACTTTTTTCTCTTACCTAGAGATTCTGCTGTCCATGTTGCATAAAAGCCACCTCCTTGAATTGAGTGATCAGAGTTAAAGATGATGACTAGCTTGCTGGAGCCAGACCGAATAGTCCCAGGGGATGTGGTTCCACAATACCTTCCTATGACAGGAGACCCAGGAGAGCCACCGTTCAGGACAGTAACAGAGTCCCACTTACAAAGTGAATGATTTTCAACATGGAAGGCTGTAAAAGTGAGCTGCAACACACAAAAAAAAAGTGACATTCAGGGCCAGATCCCATAGTCAACCTAGCCCAATGATATCTGGGTATGCGCAGAAATCCAACTCTCACTTCACCCTGATGTTTTCCTGCACCTATTGCTTGGAGTCTTGCCACTAAAAGTAACAACAGCTACTTAGCATGAAGACTGAAATGGAAGAGGAATGCATAGGTTCAAGACTGGCCTTACTGAGACTTAGCCGTATGTTTCAAGCTAAGTATGTGCTTCAAAACCTTCTTAAATATGAGCAGGCGTTGAACCACTTTCCTGCTCTCAAGGTCATGAAATCTGAAGTTGCACATTCAAACATAAGTAGCTATGTAAGCAGAGAGCCTTGGATTTTTTTTCTTCCTATTATTTTTCAGAATCAGAATATTTAACAGTTGCTAAAAATAATGCTAGTTTCCATTGAATCGGAAAGAACAGCTGCATGGTTGGTTCCTGTGGGCCAGGAGACAGACTGGACTGGTCAGGCAGTTTCTGACCCTGTCTCCCTCCCACACTGATACTGTTTGTCCTTGGAGTGATGAGCACATGGGTGGCATTTCATGGAATCATGGAATTGTCAGAGTTGGAAGGGACCTCTAGAGACCATGTGTCCAACTCCCCTGCCAAAGCAGGGCTGCCCAGAGCACATCACTCAGGACTCCATCCAGGCAGGGCTTGAAGATCTCCAGAGAAGGGGACTCCACACCCTCCCTGGGCAGCTTCTTCCAGGGCTCCGCCACCCTCACCAGAAAAAACTTCTCCTCAGATTTCAGTAGAACATCCCATGTTTCAGCTTGTGCCCATTGCCCCTTGTTCTGTCAGTGGAAACCACTGAGAAGAGTCCGGCTCCAACATCCTTTAACCCACCCTTTAGATACTTATAAACATAAATAAGGTCTCCGCTCAGCCTTCTCTTCTCCAGGCTAAAGAGGCCCAGCTCCTTGAGCCTTTCCTCGTAAGGGAGATGCTCCAATCCCTCCATCAGCTTTGTTGTCCTACGCTGGAATCTCTCCAGTAGTTCCCTGTCCCTCTTGAACTGGGGAGCCCAGAACTGGATGCAGGATTCCAGTTGTGGCCTCACCAGTGAGGAGCAGAGGGGGAGAATGACCTCCCTCGACCTCCTGGCCACACTCTTCTCTGTGCAGCGCAGGATCCCATTGGCCCTCTTGGCCACAAGGGCACATTGCTGGTGCATGGAAAGTGTGCTATCTACCAGGACTCCCAGATCCTTCTCCTCAGTAGTGCTTCCCAGAAGATCCACCCCTAACCAGTATTGGTGCCTGGGGTTCTTCCTTCCGAGGTGCAGGACCCTACATTTGTCCTTGTTGAACCTCATTAGGTTCTTCTCTGTCCAGTTCTCCAGCCTGTTCAGGTCAATTTCCAGTTCAAAGATTTAGATGGCTGGTCCAGTAGCCTGCTGGATTTGTTGATGTTGAAATATTGATGGGCACTAATGACTGCCTGGCCCTCTTCCAATAAGTTTTTTTTTCACCAGTTCCAGGTCTGGGATCTTTGTGGAAAAGTTTAGCAAATGAACAGTACTTCTTCCTGTAATTTTTGTGTGCATTCATTTCCAAAAGAACTTTTGCCTGAGGCAAAGACCAAATACAAATTTAGCTCAAAGGGTTTAATTTTGGATCTTTACCAGCAACTGAAACTGGCAGCTTATACTGGAAAAGGTTAGTCTGCCTTCAGTGAGGGGCCTGCTATTCACTCCTTTTAAAACAGAAATCTACTTCCATTCTCATTAAGATTAGCTCTGCTTTAAACAAATTTTTGGATTAATCAGAAAATGTTGTGCTCTACTAAAAGCTACCAAAAGTCATGTATTCTCTTAAGTACGTACCTAGGCAGCGGTCAAAGTATAATGCCGAAGAACAATTAGAACTATGCATTTGCATTTCTATAAAATACCCTTGTAGTTGTAAATAAGGAAAACACGGTAGGGAAATTAGTGAAAGACATTATATATGAAAATCTGTAATGTGTTTCTACAAGGTTTCTTTTCAGATATTTTTCTGAGCTGGACCACAAATGTCACTGATTGGACCCATTCTCCAAAGGATCAGTCAAATACTTCAGTGAGTGACGTTTAGCAGTGCTTGGTTGTACAAGAGCTTAAATTGGTCTCGCAGCAGTTGGGCTCAAGAAATTAGCACCTCAGGCAGCCCATTAATAGTTTTTGGGAAATAAGAGTAGCATCTCATTGATGTAATTTGTACCAGCAATCATATTGTCTTCCAGACTAACCATTAAGACATGAAAGTAACTTTCTAGTGGCTTTTAACTTTTCTGCAGAGATGAAAAAACGTGAGCCTCATGTTTATTCTCATGATAGTGAGAATATCCACGGACATCTAATAGGATGAGTTATTTTAGTTTCCCAAACATAGAAAGTTATTGTTTAAAGGAGAAGTCAGCATTGTGGTTTGAGGTCAAGTTAGACTGGGATCCTTCTGCTTTTCAAAAAGCACAAAAATCTCGTTTGGTTGTGTTATTTTCATTTCCCCCTCTTTCTTAGGTAAGACCGATGGGGAGATACTTCATTCCTCCACATTTCTGATTTTTCCAAATTGTTTCAAACCCACTCCTCACAACTCAGAGGGTGCTTCTCACACTGCCAGCCACACACACATGATGATGACATTGTGTTACTCACGGTGATGGTTTCACCTTCAGGGGCTTCCAACAACCAGGAGCAATGATTCAGGTTGCTGTAAGGCTCTGGGTAGTTAGGACTTGAGATAACGCCGCTTTCCCCTGACTGTATACCACCACAGGCTGAAGAAAGAAAGCAATATTTCAATACAAGTTAGGAACTAAACACTACAAACAAGTAAGTGGAAGATTATTCAGCTTGTAATAGGACTAAAATATATTTAAGTTGGATCGATGTAGGTACGGATGAACAATGTATCTGGGAACATCCAAGTTTTAAAATCTTTCTCACTGAATAGTGAGTAAACAGACGCAATGAACTTGAAACTTTGCATTTCTTCTGATACTTAATATAGCTCTGCAAAACCTTTGCCAGCTGACATTTAGAGCTGCCTCTTCCACCTTATCTTCCATTTATTTATCTCAGACTCCTAAGCAAACCAGCAAACGGGTGCCATCCTTGGACCAACACAATCAAGTAAAAAACTTGCTCATGCATCTAGACAAGCACCAAGGCTGAATTCAGCTGTGACAGGACGAACAGTTGTGCTGGCATGCAAAGGGTGAAACTTGCACTGACACGGCTTTAAAGCCGATTTCAAAATGAGTGCAAAGGTTCAAGCAGCAGAATCCATTTCAGCGACGCTAGCACTCTGGAGGCCTAGCTGAAATAAGTCAAACTTGGCTAGGGTTACCTGTTACATCCCTATTCCCAAGAGCCAGCAGCTGCTCTCAGTGTTGCACCACATTGCAAAAACTCAAATGTGGTTCAGGGAATGGGAACAGTGAGACAGAAAATAAATCTGAAAGTTCAATTGCTAGCATGTGTTTGCTTCAGATGGATATAAATAGTGGCAGGCAGTGTAACTTTTGAGGACTTCTGAGAATTCATCCCATAGTGTGTATTCTCAGTATCACCAAATGAATGGCAACCCCCCTCTGTTCTGCCCTGGGGTGGCCCCATCTGGAGCACTGGGAACAGTTCTGGGCTCCCCAGTTCAAGAAGGACAGGGAACTGCTGGAGAGGGGACAG
>JAOTQQ010000012.1:20805035-20826271 GCA_026546715.1 Gallinago undulata | reverse complement strand
AACTTCTTTCCTGAGAGGGTGGCAGAGCCCTGGGAGAGGCTGCCCAGGGAGGTGGTGGAGTCTCCTTCTCTGGAGACGTTCAAACTGGCCTGGACACATTCCTGGGCAACCTGCTTTGATCTCCAGGGGTCCCTTCCAACCCCATATCATTCTGTGATTCTGTAACATTCTCCACAAGTGTCTCAGTCAGCAAGGGCAACAGTCTCTCAAGCCACTTACCTTCAAACGTGTAATGGGCCAAGAATCCTTTATCTTCTGTATTTCCATCGCTTACGAAGTGTACCCAGATCTGGGGGGCAGCTATGACCAGTGGCACAGATGGTGCAGCCTGACCACAAAGTTTGGCTATTAGCTCTCCATCAGCATCCCCTGAGTAAAGAAGGAAAAAAAATACACTTTTTGAATGCTGAAAGAGCTACAGTAACATAAAGGAATACATAGGGCAAACATGCATTTAATTCTGTTTTGACCAGAAAACAGAGAAAAGTACATCTCACACCAAATATCTGATTGTTTGTTATGGGTATAGAGAGAGTCCTGCAGTTCATTGGTGGGATCTAAATCTTGACAACATGGAAGTTCTCTCCAAAACTGTGTTAATGGTCCTTTAAATAGTTCTCCTGCTCTCCCCATCCTGCCACCCTGTACATTTTCCATTTGTGTGACCCATCACACCTGAAAACACAGAGTGCCCCAAAACTGCAGATGTTTTGGGGCAGAAGAGTGGGAAGAGATGGCCCAAGGACCTGATCACGTGGAAGCCCATTGAGCCTATGTGTTTATGACATCCTTAATAAAGTCAACAGGGATTTTGAGTTTTCTACCATATAGGGATGTGCTCCATCCATTAACATAAAGCTGCTGTTTTAACAGCGGGCATCTCTTTACCAGAGAGCTCAACATACTCTTGTCTGTGTGGCAAAAAAATGCCAGCATTTGCTCAAATCTTTGAAACCTAATAGGAAAGCACAAAACAGGCCGTGACACTTCTGTGACACTGAATGTTTGTTCATGTTGGTGTAAGCCCTTATCCGTCCCTTTGGCAGAAGTGACAGTTTCTCTTTATTACTGGTGTACTCTCAGGAGAAGGAAACAAAGCGTAATAGTGTTCCTCACGACATCCAGGCAATGCCATTCCTAAGTTTGTTTCTCCAGTGCCAGCAATGCCTGCTCTGGCTGTACACCGGACAAACTGGTGCTATGAAACCAAGAGCTCTTGTTCATACGACCGCAAATAAGGATATAAGAGATTCCTGCTCTCAATCCCCCCACACCTTTCTGAAATGAGTCCCTGGTAAATTAGAACCCGCTCTCTCAGGGACTGACAGATACAGCTTTTCAGTGAAGACGACAGCTGGAGCTTTCATACTACACTTGGCATTAGCTGAGTGACTTTCACATGACATTTCCAGTTTCTTGTTCTTATGGATAGCTAAAGATGCTCAAATATGCAGAGATATTACTGGTGCATTAATCCTGTGATTGTTTTCCTTTTACTCTATCTTTTGTGATGCAGTGTCACAGGAAATATGGATTTGGATTTGAAGAACGATCTTTTAGAGTACGAAAGGGGGCCATGAAGTGGGTATGCAGCCCAGAGGCTATGAATAATTAAAGCATTCTTTATTCCACTCCTGTTGTCCCTGGAGATATTTCAGGAGCAGAGAGAGAATGGGACGTGGATCAAATAAAATGTTCTGATGACTCCAGCTTCTCCTGATTGTCATCTTTCAAGGGAGATGAAGTGAAATTTGTATTGTCCCTTGTAAAGAGACAGTTGAGTTTGTGTTGCAGTCACCAAAACAATTTAACACCTCAAGACACCTATCCAGTTTTCCACTTTCTCCCCTGAAAGAAAGGACAACCTAATCCATGCATCCATTGCTCTGGCAGTGAAATCTCCCAGACACTCTTGGTCTGGGAGGCAATATGGAAGGCATGCATGTGGACACTCTCTCAAATGTACAGATCTTACAACAATCACTCTCTGCAAATCCATATGAACAAGGTTTGGCAAAAACACAGTTGTACAACTGGAACCTTGATAGGCTTAATCCACTCTCCTGCTGACCATACAAACCTATTCGAAATTCTAGGTAGTCATACTGGCAGTCCTGGTGATGTTCCAAGTGGAAATCCTCAAAAGAGATGTATATGGATGAATTATAGTGGGAGGGGTTTTCAATGCTCCATTCACAATTCAGGTTGCTTGTGTAATTTTTGACACCATCATAACCAGGAGAAGAGAAATTCCCACCTGCATATCCCATCAGGGTTCCACCACAAACTGCAGAAACAAAATATAATTAATTTAAAAATAGTAATAAATCTTGTATGAAGAGAAATCTTGACCATGTTTATTCATAGAATTATAGAATCGCCTAGGTTGGAAGGGACCTTAAAGATCATCTAGTCCAACCATCAATGTAACTCTGACAAAAAATAAATTATAAATGGGAAATAAAAATTACTAAACCATATTCCTGAGGACCATGTCTACCCATCTTTTGAACGCCTCCAGGGATGGTGTCTCAACCGCTTCCCTGGGCAGCCCATTCCAAGGCCTGATAACCCTTTTGGTGAAGAAATGTTTCCCAATATCCAGGGGAGGTTTAGATTGGTGCAACTTGAGGCCATTTCCCCTTGTCCTATCGTCTGTGACCTGGGAGATGAGACCAACCCCCCCTGGCTACACCCCCCCTTGAGGTAGTTATAGAGCACAGTAAGGTCTCCCCTCAGCCTCCTCCTCCAGACGGAAAGATATTCTGATATGCACATGTCAGCAAGTATATGTACTGCTTATATTAAAACCTTTTCTATCTTCCATCTTCTTTCTTTTTTATAATTTACTGCTGTGTACAACAGAATTCTTGCCCAGTGTCCTGGAATTTTTAAAACCACATGTATAAAGCAAAGAAACAACAATTATTCATGTTATCAAATAAAATATTTCAGCAGCACTAACAATACAACAAGCATTATTTAACATCTTGGTAAAATCCCACTGCAGCTCCAGTTCAGTATTGCTCAGCACTACCCATTACCTAATTCTAGACTTGAGAGAACATTTTTCTGGAATGTACTCTCAAGAGCAGTGCGCCCATGCAACAGGACGATGCTTGGGTGGAGGGGAGGAGACAGCTGGAAAACCAAAAGGCTCAAGACTGTAGCAGTAAGGCTCTGCCAGCTGCCTCGTCTCTGGAGGCTGAGCTTGCAAAAGTAGGTTAGCTGCACTCTTTCACAAGCTGCGATAAAATAGTTACCCCCTGAGTAATAAGGAGCCACTTGAATTATTCAAGTTGTCTATGGCACGCTGCTTCTCGCATTTTTCATGGAATAAGGGCACTTCAGACCATCTCTTACTCAAGAATAAGTACAAAACTATAAATCAGTAGTGAGAATAAGGACTGTGATCCATAATAGCGGTTGTTCTTTCCATTTAAACTTTAACATAACAAGCACACGAAGTCTGTAACTCACAGAGATTCCCTGTTTTTTCAAGTCCTTTCAACTAAAGATATGTATCTACACCCATCCAGAGATGTAAGACAGAAAAAAAAAAGCTACCAGAGATTCTTTTTCTGCTTTGGTCATACTTTTTGACATGTGCCAGTCCTTTAGCTATGACATGACTCACCAAAGACCATTCACTTAATTCAAAACCACACACTACCTGCATCTTCAGTAGATGTGTATGAGACGCTGAAACCTCTAGTTGCACGGGACGTATCTGTCACCAAAATGACTTTCATGGTATTTCCAGAGGATTTCACTTCAGTGCCTGGATTTACCTCACCACACAGCTTGGCCAGCCGAGGAGAGTTCTCTCTGTGGCCATTGTAAACCTATTGGGTCAAAATAAACCCTTAGGAGATCAAAATACAGACTTATGAGCATCTCCTGTATGATCTAACAGTGCTTCACACCTTTAATTCAAGGTTCCCTGATGTCCCTCATGTCAGCTTAGTTCCTAAATCTACTCAAAACCTTGGAACGAATTACCATTGCCAGATGTGGATGAGGCTCTGAAGTAAAACATCAAAAATACCTTGCTTAATTTGGTGAAACACAAACATATTCCCTTTCTCTCTCTTTAAAAAAACCACCAAAACAAAACAAAACCCAAAAAACCCAAACCCCCAAACCCCCAAACAAATAAACAGATTTGTTGGGAAAAATACACTATTTTAGCTCAATATTTACATCTTCCGTCACCTGATAATGCCGGCTACTGTTCATATTCACTCTATTTCAAATGATTTTCTTAGTATTCTTGTTAAGGCCAACACCAGCTTTATCAAAATCTTCTTCAATATATTAAGTGCTGGCAGGCATTTTTGATTAATTCAAACGTTTCACTTTTCTGTGATCCAGATGGATTTTGATCAGTTTCTTTAAAACAGCCTTTGGCCTAGGAGTTGATTCCTTCTTTCTACTACTACCTCAGCAGGGCAAGCAAGAGAGAAACGATATTTTGCACCGAGATTCGGAAAATGTCCGCGTGCTGAACGCACAAAAGTTGGCAGGACAGAGCTTTCTTTAAGAGATCAATAAATTCATTAATCATGAATCAATAAAAACTGGCTCCCCGTGGCCAGTCTAAAGCATCTGTGAAGAAAAATAAGGGGAACATGATCTACAAACCACAAGGGAGAGGTCCTTCACCTCCTCACACTTGTGCATGGACTATCTTCTCACCATACTGAAGCTAATTCCTGTGCTTGCACTGCTAATCTCAACAAATAGAGGAATACTATTTTTGAGGCATGTGTACACTGGACCAGGTCCAGTTCTGTTGGTTTTCTTTTTTTTTTTTTTTCACTAAATAACCAAAAATCTAAAATAAACATGATAAAATAACCAAAATCTATCTTTTTGGATGTGTGTGTGTGTGAGTGTGTGTATGTGCGTGTGACAAAGAGAATTTCCTGGGTTTTCCCTATTTTTTTACAGAATATACAAGGTCCACACAGCAGTAGGCATTTGTTGCAATCTCTGGCTTCTCTTTTTTTTTTTTTTTGAGTTGACTACAATAAGTAACAATCTCCAAAGTCAAAAGAGACCTGGAACTGACTGATGGGCTTTATGTACACTAGGAAGAGACACTGAATCCTTTCAAAAACTGCAAAGCTTTTCTCTGTAATTGATAAAGAGCCAATTCCAATGATTTCTTCAAGTCCTCCCCTCTGCCTAGACCATTATTCCAAAATTTTTCATACTTTAAAACAAGCAGATGAGTTTAGACACCCTACAGAGCTAACTTTCTCTCATTTATCCGCTTTCCCCAGATTAAATTATGATGTGTCTTAAACCCAGATGTAGACCTCTAAATAACATTTCACAGCTCTATTACATCCATCAATGCTCCATAAAGGGATTAGGAAGTGCATTTTCCATCTTCACGCCCAATACTCACGGCCACGTAATCTGAGGAGCAACTCCAGTGTTCTTCTGTTTTCATATCATTAAAGGTCAGGGTCACACGTCGACCTTCGTCCACTGTGATCCTCCACTCACACACTCGATTGTGGGGGTACGGGTTGGGATAGTTGGGTGAAGTGAATGTTCCAACAGGGGCAGTAAAATCCCCACCGCATTCTGATATACCCAAATATTAGGACACTTCTTAGAGTAAAGCATTGCTTATAGAGTTATAGCAAAAAAACCCCAAAACCCCACTTGAATAATGCATGAAAAAGCTAACCTGAGAGCTTGATTTGATATGCCCGCCCTGTCCGTGTTTCTCTAAACAGCTAAGTGCCTGCCAGTCAGCCATAAACATAGTTGAATATTGACAACAGCAGCTCCTTTTAGTCTAATTATTAAAATTCCCTTCTCTGAAGGCCTCATACCAGACTCCAGAAGCCTGAGTGACCCTCAGGCTTTGATGCCAAGAGATACAAGCTGTGGTGGGACCGAGACATTTCTGCTTTTGAGATGGCTGGGCAGAACTGCACAGAATGAGCAGGGGCTTGTAGAGCGGCTAATGATGGGGGATGTTTTTCCTCTCCTGGTTAACAGCGGTAGAGAAAAAGCTTTCAAGAATTTTAAGCAACACTTTTTCAGTACAGCTGTTTTGTGGTTCTCCTCTCTTTGTTATGAATATCAAATTGTGCTCTGAGAAAAGAACATGGGTCTTGGGTATAGAGTGCATTTTTCTTCTGAGATTGATGGCACCAGTTTACACTTGGTTTCCCTTTAAAACAGAGACATATGTTTAATGGAGTTTAATGGAGTGTTAGTCCCTTCCCTCACCCTCACAGAATAGTCTAATCTGTGCATCCACCTGCATTTAATTTTTGCTAACACAGGTTCTCTGGTCACAGAACAGCGTCCTGGGAGTGGAATAACATTCTTTGGGAGTTTGTTTCTGCCTGTCCTATTGTATTGCAGAAGCAAATATGAAGAATAAAGAATTTTTCAGCTTTTGAATGAGCTGGAAAGAGTTAAGAAGGTTTAGCAGGAAATTTTTCATGACCACTACTGGAGAGAATTTCTCAAAAAGTAGCCATATTTTGGCAGGACAAGCATTGCATGGGCAATAAAGAACACGAATGAGAAGTGGGAAGCAGGGACAGTTCTGTGTCCTTAGTCCTGATCAGAGCAGCTCTTTGAAGTCATCGTCTCAGGACAAGAGTCAACGGGCACAAATTGAAATGCAGGAAATTCCAGCTAAACATATGAAAACTTCTTTTATTGTGAGGGTTTTTGAACACTGGAATAGGTTGTCCAGAGAGTTTCTGGAGACTTTGTCCCTGAAAAAATGCAAAACTCGAGTGCGCTACAGTTCTAGGCAACTTCCTCTACCTGACCAAGCTTGAGCAGGAGGGTTGGACTATGTCATCTCCAGAGGTCCCTTACATCCTCAATAGCTCTGCAGTTCTCCGATTCTACTTAAAACCTACTGGTTAAAAACTACTGGATTTAGGGGGATTTAAGAATACCACTCACCTCAGAGGGACAGAATAACACAGAGGAAAACCACAGCATGCCTTTACCTTCCTCCTCCTCAAGAGGGGTTTGGGGAAGGTATGTTAGAACATCCCTGGACTGACAGCTGGATAAGAAAAGGTGTGGAAGAGTGCTTCATCATGTGAGACCTACTACTGATGGCAAAATCCATTATAGTGGGGGTCTGCTTGCCTTTCAAGGTTTCAGCTTGGCTAAGTAGTGATCAGAGAGCTCTATTCATACTTCCCCCAGAGTTTAAATTTAAGAGCAAACTAGCACCACTCCAAGAATAAGCAATCTCCAATTTATGCTGTATGAGTAAGGTTATGGTCTGTGGTATATGTTGCTGCCCTAAAAGTAACTTGCAACCTGACAAATCCAACCTTCAGTACTGGAATCAAAGCGCAGTCTGAATCCTCGGGCATTGACTGATCCATCAGTGACAAATCTGACATAAGCAAAACTGTCAGAGGTGTCCACAGCACTGGGGAGAGTGTTACCACAGTACCTGCCCAACACAGTTCCTGCAAAACACAAGTACAGAGAGACAATTTTATATCAGTATATTGTTCATATTTATATTGAAGGATCACTTTGCAATTTAACTGGACAGGCAGGAGTAAAGTAGTAAAATCAAGTTTTTACTGGGAAATAGAAGGGTTTTGTTTGCCTTTGCAAGCAAGACAGACAGAAGTAAATACTGTCTGTTGGAAAGGGTCACTTTGTACCCAAAGGGAAATGTTTTCAGGGACCTCTGCTGAGGTTCGTAGCAGTACTAGGGAAGGGAAGGCAAACGCTAAAATAATTCTCAGACCAGAAGCATTGTATTCTCGGATCTCCACAAAGTCGTTTGTGCACTCGGAGGAGTTTTGAATATCTAGGCCTTCAAGTCTGATGGTGAGGTAGTGGCCCCTGAGGCCCTGCAGAAACCATTCACACAGCAGGTTGTCTTGATAATGAAGCTCAGGATACCCCGTGCTTTCAATGATGCCACTTTGTCCTATCACTGTCCCACCACAGGGAGCTGCAAAAGGAAGAACATTGCTTGGTTGACTGAAGGACCACAGACAGTCTGATTCCTCCTAAATCAGACCTAAAGCTGAGGCACAATTTACTTGCTCTCTAACTGTGGTAATGGAACAGAATTTGTCTTCCAGTTAAAAATCTTCCACATTCTTCTAATTCAACCGGTCCTAGTCTGGTTTCGAACCCCCACCCCCTTCCATTGCAAGCATCCTTTCCTCTCTGTCATATCTCCTATTAATTTGAATAAACTCACGGTCTATATTTTATCTCTACCCATGTTCATATTTACCAAAAAATCTTGGAAAGCTGTATCAGATAATTACAAAGAAATTTAGGTTATTTAAATGTGGATATAAATATTTTATGGCTGACAGAAGTTGACTGTTGGTTTGGGGCCAACAGCTATGGTTCATACTCCTCTTTCCTGGAGTCCCTTCCTGTTCCAACACCACTCCTCCACCACTCCATGATGCCTTGGTAAGGGATCACTGCACAATATGGGAAAAAGCTATTTATTTGCAATAGTCCCTCTCTCTGAAAACTCATTTCTCTGTGGTACTTGCAAAAGTAAGTTCATAATACTAAGGCTTACAGCAAATAATATTCCTAGGTGGAATTTATTGGGTTTTACAGTATATTCTGCATGTCTGATAGTTAAAAATCATAAGATTCACGTGTGGTTGTGTCCACACTCTCTGCTCTTCGGAGTGATTGTTCCAGGATGATTGGCATACAGCTTAAGTACTGTAAATCTGTTATCCATAAATGTAAATGGTGACTTCATGTACTAACAATATTCTCTTGCAAGTTGATTCATTTTTCACATTCAGAAATATAATAGCACACTATATTGGTCTAAGTGTCTGAGATCTAACACGATCAGCAAAATTCTGTGTAAAGCAATATAGTTCACTACTTTGCCTTTGAGAAACTAACATAGACTTTCCTATATGAGTGACATTAACATAATAGCTGCTATGTTTTTAAGATTATTAATATTATCAAAACCAAAAAAGTTGCATTTTCTGAATCTAATTAAAGACTATTTAATTTTAAAACTTTGCTAGTGCTTTCTAATCCTGTTTTTGCAGCTGGAGAGCAAATAATTTTAACGTATTTATTTTCCCAGCTGACAAATAATGGTTCTTGCTCTTTGTTCATTTTTCTGTCCATTGTTGTATGACTCTGCTTGCCTAGCAGCATCGATACTATAGATTGATTTACATTTATAGAGAGAAGCTCCTGATTTGTTCTCCTGCCAACTCTCAGCTGACCCTTGCATTCCCCTGCAGGATCCTGTTCAGGAAAGTGACTGTAATTTTGCATGCTGAAAATCAAATCATGTTACATGACTTTATCTGCATCAACCTGCATTTTTTCCACTGCCCCTTTGATAATTGTCTTTGACAAGAGGTTATCCAGTCTTTGTTTCCACTGCTGCAGATCTATGCACTTTTCTCTTCCTATTTCCATAATTTTCACCTCTTGCTAGGTTCAGAACTCTCTGATATTAACCCACATGATCCTGATGCCTTAGTCCTCAAGAGGCACATATCTGCCAGTCACCCTCATAGGCGTGATTTAAGCCCTATTACAAAAAACCTGGCACTCGAGACCAAAATATTCCATAAAATCAAAGAAATTGATAAAGGCAAGCATTACCAATGGAGTATTTGGCGTTGAATCCCACGTGCGTGGCACTGCTGTCAGACCTGAACCTCAGGTACATGACAGCTCCTGAGGATCTCTGCAAGCCTGGCATCGATCCTCCACACAGCCTGGCAATGATGGGGGCAGTGGAGTCAGCACCGTTGCGTAGCTCTAGGTAACTGGAAGTGCAGCTAGAAGAGGAGAAGAGGAGAGAATTATTTACTCTTCAGTGAATAGCAGTAGTTGCTTGAAACCATTTCAGTATGTACACGAAGCCATGAAGCTGCAGTGAACTTGATGATCTCAAAGGTCCCTTCCAACCATGAAGATTCTGTGATTCTGTGAATTAGATAAGTTTCCATGCAGTGTGACCAGTACAGGATCAAGAAGTTCATAATCAATGATAGTCCTGTAATATTTGAATCAAAATAACTGCTGGAAACATTGAGAAAGATTCATGTCTATGATCAGACTAGAACTGAGAGAAGCAAGTCCTGGAGAGGTGTCCAAACAGCACTGGTAAGGTAGTTGTGATATACTTTTGGCAGCATCCAGATTCAGCAGATGTTCCTTATTAACTCTCATGGATGACTGTTGAGTTAAGGAACAGATGTAAGACAGATGAAGGCAATAAAAATTCAAATCAGGGGGCTTACTTAGGTGGGCATAGGACGACCCAAAATATTTTAAATAGCAGCTTTGCCTTCAGAATGGTGCAGTGTCCTGGGAAGCCAGGAAGAAAGGACACCTTTCTTCTGTTCTGCACCGTTTTTTCTGGACATGGTGTCACAGGTGAGGTCACTGCAAACCACCAGACAGGCAATGGAGGAGGGAATCAAATTGTTGAGGTGATAATCCATTGGATTTAAAAGCACCCAAGAGTCAAAATGACTGAAAACTTGAATATGAAAGGACTGGAGGGCACAGATTATACAGAAGGCACCTTCGTACCATGGATGCTTCCCCTCTGTTATATTCATTTCTATCGTGCACCGAAAATTCCCAGGAATGTATCCCAGTGTCTGATAGCTCCAGTAATCTCTCTCAAATATTTCCTAAACACTTTTGATTGAAAATCTGGAAGTGAGCTCTAGGAAGAATTAGAGAAAGTAATCGGGAAAGAAGGATCAGAATGCAGTCTCTGAAGAAACACAGGCAAAATAATATGGATGTATACTTTGGTGAAGGTTCAATGTAAAATTGGTCTTCAAATTGCAGCTCTACTGCATGTCCATTAGGAGCAGTTATGGTCCAGACGCAGTCAGCATGCGGGGGATAATTGTTGGGATAGTTGGGGGAAGATGTATATCCACTGGGGTTGAAATCATTGATATAAATATTTCCTCCACAAGCTGGGAAAGAAAAGGTCACCAATAAAAACCAACATGTTAAGGAAATGGGTGAGGCACCAAAAATAGGAATTATCACTATATTCCAACACAGTTTCCTTTCGGTGTCATATGGTTAAATAAAAAACAAGTTCATTTTACTGCTTACTGTGGGAAAACATTTTAATGCAGCAGAATCCTATGCTCCAGCTTTACCCAGCTGTCCTCGTTTTCACATGTTCAGGGCTCTGAATTAAACTGCTAGTAGTTCTTCCTTGGATTGCTTCAAAACCAAGCAGGAAACGTATTTCTTGCCTTGTTCCTACCCCAATTCCCAAGAGCTAGAAAGCCTACAAGTCAGACACATGAATGCTTCTGTGAATCATTCTCCACTTCTGCTTTCCAAAATTGAAGTGTGTGTTTGAGGCAATAATGAATGTGTGAGGAATGTCAGTCAGAGCAAACATTAGGATTTGTTCAGGTCCTTTACCTTACAAAAATATCTTTATTTTGAACAGAACTTTTCTGTCAAATACCCTCACTATGCTCTAGCAACACTGGTTGAACACAGGGTTTTAGCCAAGTTTTATAAACTGAAGGGGTAGAAATACTGTCACACAATTCCACCTTCACTCTTCATGAATCCTCTACAGTAATGCTAAGAATGATTTTTTGCGGCAGCAGGGAAAGTAGGCAGAAAACAAGCACTTAAAAATTCGAGGAGACTGACATGTTGCTTTAGCTGTGTTCAGCTACACTGTTTAGCCAGGAGGTCTCCTGGTGCTCCAAGTGCCATATGTCACAAATACAGTGGAATAACTGCAAATGCCAAGTCTTCAATTTACCCCTGGGACCCGAGTCTCCATTTTTTTCATTCTTTCAAAAAAAGTCAGCTCTTGCAGGGCATGTTATTTTCTCAGCTGAGAATTAAACTTGTGATAAATATTACCACATTAGCCTAAATCATTCCTGACATCACTTAGCACTTGTGCTGGGTACTGTATGTTCAAAATAGTGTTCTTGTTTCCAGGTTTTTTTTTTTCCTTCCCAGTATGAATTTTGAACATCTCTTCCTGACTATAGCTGCTACTTCCCTGCTGAAGAGTTCCCCATAAATTGGTTTTTTTTTTAAGTTTAATATCTCCAGGTTCTGTGACCTGGAGCTGGCTCTCTTTCAAAAGCAGAGATTTGAGATTAGCATCAGATGTCACGGACTAAAGAAAGATATGGGACTATTTTGCAGACATCTGGTTTTACCAGGATTGGGACTTCAAACAAGAACCTCCGTTAAGAGGGCAAACTCCAACTTATATCTATTGAGTTGCAGAATTTAAGTTTATTTCCTAGACTTACCTAGACTCTTAGCCTCGTATTTCAATTTGAATCCTTGACCCTCATTCCTGCTGTCAGAAACGAAGTGGACAAACAGCTGATTGTCTGTGGTGTACATGGTAGAGATGGGGCTGCTTCCACAAAACCGTCCATTCCCTCTTCCAGACACCAAAGGTGGGGCAGCATTGTCTAACCCATTCTTCAGCTAGAAGAAGAGAAATTACTGATGTCACTGAAGCAAACAGCCCTGGAATATAAACTGAGCACACACCGTCTTAATGCTTCCTGTCATGGGGGAAAACAATAATCCAGTGATATAATAGTGATAAATAAGACAGAAGAGAGAAATAATATCTCTGGTATTTCTCTTTGGTATTTCTACCCCCTGACAACCTGGGTTGCCTTACTGACACTGAAATCTGTAAGATTCAGTGGCTTTAATAGCTTTGAGGATTTGGTGACCTAGCCAATAACCTCACCTCTACGTAATCTCCAAGGCTGCAAGAAGTATCCTCACTCTTAACCTGGAAAGGCTGTTCAAAATGGACAGCAATGATGAATCCAGAGGTTACCCCTACGTGCCAGGAACAATTCAGATTAGGAGTGTAGTCTTGAGGGTAGTTAGGGGATGTTATCACACCTGTGTCTGTGTGCAAATAGCCTCCACAACCTGAGAAAACAGAGTTGAAACAAAGAAAAAAAATATTAGCGTGAATTATTCACATATTCATTGAGATAAAAATCCTGTCTCCTAAAAGGAAGATGTGACAGTTAAAAGCAAATGTTGAAGCAAGTCCATGAAGAGCTGAGGGGCATCGAGTGACGTACACAAGGCATGATCTCCCAAATTCAAACTAGCAGATTGCAAGATGACACACATTAAAACATCTTGACAGGGAGGTTCAGTCCTCAGATTTACCAGAGGAGCGAGCGGGCAGCTTTTGTTACACTCTGAGACATACACTCTGAGTGAGAACATTGCTTGTAGCCACGGACCAACCTGCTGTCACCTACTCAAGCTGCCAGCCAGAAGAACTTCCCCTGGCTGCACACTGTTCTCATAACCCCTTCCTTGGTGCCTCAGCCCATCGAGGACTCTGTTACCCTCCCTGGGTACGTGTGGGAGGAGTGCCACTGGAAACTGCTGACATCCCTGCTGCAACGTACACAGCTTGCTGCAGCTGCCTCTCTCTGGTTTGATTCTGTGCTTTGAGTCAGTTGTTTCTCTCTCTGAGCTGCCCATTCTTTCACCCTTCGGCTCAGCTGTTATAAACTTAGGCACACGCTTTTCTTACTTCTGGAAAGTGACTGGTCTGCTTGAATCACGCTTTATGGTATTACACCACTGGGAAAACACCAAATTTTACCTTTGCAGAGTCAGACATTTATTAATGCATTTTCATGAGATGTGAATAATTGGTCTGTGTGATTAATTAGATAGGCTGTAGGCAGCTGTTAAAAATGCCAGAGTCTTTTCTTTCTTTAACCCATTCTTAGCAGCAAGGCAGATGTTTATCTGGGAAAGAAGAGAAACAATTCTTACTTTTGTGGTAAGAGGCATTAAACCCAGCCCCAGTGACACTTGCATCGGACACGAAGTGGATGAACATTGCCTCTCCAGTTGATCTTATTGGCCCAGGAGGTTCTCGTCCACACACAATAGCCAGCACTGGAGAAAGACTGGTGTCTCCTGAGATGAAAAGAAGAAATGTGAATATCAAACCCAAACCAGTTCACGTCTGCCTGTTGGTTGCTGTGGCTCACACTTTCAGGCAGGTGCTTTTCAAGACCTTTAACCCCCTGCGGATTGAGAAATATTTTTGTAGACCAGATATTTTGCTAGACTTTGCTAGTTTTATTTTAACTAACCGAATTGCCTCAGCATAGAAGAAGAATACCAAGTTAGAATATATTCCCATGTCTATCTAGATTGCATAAGCAAAATGGACGTGAGAATTCCCGTGCTGCTGGGGTAGGGTAAGATTGGCTTCTCACCATCTCGGATAATAATTTTGTCATAATTGCACGAGCTGTGAGATTCTATGTCTAGGGCCAGAATATTGATCTCCACAGTGGATCCAGGAGCTCTGATAAGCCACACACAGTCCACAAAATTTCTGTAATTCATGGGCCAGCCGGGTGAGAAGAAGAATGAAGGTGTTTCTTCAGCTGTTACAGTCCCTCCGCAGGCACCTGTCACATACAAGACAAAAATGAAAGCATTCTCTTTTTAAATTGAACATTCCCCTCATATAATTTAAGATGACAGACCTGTAATTCAGCACAATGGGGGCACAGTGTAGCCCCATGACACGTGTAGCCACAGGAATGCATTTCTTCAAGCATTGCTTTAGTTTGAACTGAGAGTACAAAACTTAAGAACCCTGAGATATAAGGATGCTCCTGCTCTACCCGGTGGGGCAATGATGTGACCTGTTTTATCATGAGGAATATCTAGCAAAAGACCTACAAGCATCCACCACGGTTTAACAGAGGCTGCACATCAGAAAGAACAGTGCATACATACCCAATAATACATAAACATTTTAGACTCTCTTGAAACTGAAGTACTTTTCTTTCTCCATTCCTATTGCCTCAGCTATAAGTTCAGATGAAGATGGAGTTCTGGTTGGGATATCTAGTGGCTCCATGACCACCCAGCACATAAACCCATTATACATACTGCCACTATCCAGGGATCTTCAGTCCCTCTGTCCTCAAAAATCTGCCTTCAGATTTAGAGAAGACACTGCACTATGTCCTCATCAGTCTTAACTTTCTCTTGTTGAACTTGCTCACAGAAAATCAATGGTACAAGAAGCAAGTTCCCTCTTCTTCCAGAAGCTATTTGTTAGAGGTACGTGATCATACTAAGCACGTTCTCCTTATTTATGGATATGAGGTACATTATAGTGAGTGGTTTCATATGACAACGGACAGTTATTTAAGAATGGTATTTCAAAGGATACCTCTTCATGAAAGCTTAGAAAATGTTTAGTTTTCATTAAATACCTGTGCAAAGAAAAATATCCCTGTATCAACATGCTTATTTTTAAAACACCATAAAACAGTACATCTGAAAGTCCCTAGAAATTGTTTTTAAAAGCTATCAAAATGCTTAATTAAAATGTCTGTGAAAGCTTTCCCTCTTAATAGCTAGGGCTTTCTCTTGTGAGGAAGTTGGAGTTTTCTTAAGTAAAGCTCAGTATCTACTGAAATCCTACCTCGAGCAATGGTGTGTGTAACAGCAGAAGCATCCACTGCATACCACTCCAAAAGAAATCCTTTTCCAGTCACAGATGGATCTGACTGGAACTGGATTGTAATTGAACTGCCGGAGGATGCAAAAGAAGCAGGGTCTGCACCACAGTACGTTGCAATAGGACGAGAATGAATGGTGGGTCCATCATAAACCTGCAGAGAGATCAGAGCTGTTCCTCACACAGGCAGATATACACACAGATTTTAAGTTCTATCAAATAAATAGGCAATACTATTTTTTTTTTTTATTTTATGTATTTATAAGACAAAATCTTAGCTGGTTAAAAGATGCTTCTCTTTTGCCGCCTTTCAGACCTATTTGTGTTCTGGTCCTCTTCCCCCCAGTATAAAATGTCCAGTAGACAAAGCTAGGAAATACTAAATACATAACATTGAAGATCTGATCCTTGTGCCAGCTTAAAAGTCAGGCTGATTCACATCCACGGAATGTCTAGCTGATTTAAGAAACTCATTTTGCTTTCAGAGGCACAAAGAAAGGCAGGCTGAGAGAGGAGAAAGAAGATGCTGTTAAAAAACTGTCATGAGATTAGGGAAAAAAGTTATATTTACTTTTTGAACTAATACTAAATTTGGATATCAGTGAATAAATAATGAATTGAATACATTGAATATATTGAACCATTAACTTTCTTTTTTGAAATATTATCTTTCTTTTTCCCAAAGATGAAAGAAAAGGAGAACTATTGAATCAGCTGGTTAAAAAATCCCAACCAACCAAAAAAACAAACAAACAAACAAAACCCCCAAAGAACAGACAAGAAGAGATTTAACTAATTTAACTTCGTAGTTATGTTTAGCTAAGTTCAGAAAGAAGTTGTTGCCTCTTTTGCTCCATTTTTCTTAGCACCATATATACTACATTTTGTAACCTGTTAAAAACCCTAGACTGTATTACAGGAGGGTACAGAAAAACAATTAAACAGGAAGAAAGAGGTACCTTCCTACTGCCAACAGCAATTATTGATCCAGAGAGCAAAGAAGGTGCGAGTAGAGGATTGTTCCTTGTGGGATTTTAAAGTAACCTTAGTTTTAGGGGCACTGAGATGTTATTGTTACTGTTGTCCTCAACAAAACTAGCACAGAGCAAAGTTCAATCTGGTATCTAGCCTGAAATTCTTGGATTTCAAAATTCAGGATTGTACCATTGTGGATTTATTTGTAATAAGTTTCAAATTTACAACAGTATCTATTAGGGAGCCAAAGAGTATGTAAGCCTTCCTATAGCTAATAATTATTGAAAAGACAACATTGCACAAACAATAAGCCACACCAGATCCTCAGAAATTCTTCCCATTCCTCTTGTAGGTTTCTCCCGTCATCATTTTATCAAAGTTAATTAAAATAAAATAACTTCTCGCAGTGAACTCACCTTTAGCTTGTCATAACGGCATCTGTAATGGTTTTCGATGTCCATCTCCAGGATCTGGCCGTGGATGACTTGGGAAGCGTTGGCGTTTACCCGCCACTGGTAGTTGGCGTTGGGAGGGTAACTTCTGGGCCACTGCGGTGAAGATATTTGTCCTCTGTTTCCCACAATGTCATTTCCATAGACTGAAAAAAAAGAGAAAGGGACAATTAATGCCTCTAATTCACATAGATTAAAAGAAGTATGGGGGCCCAGCTCTGGAATACAGCTCTCAATTCAGCCGATCTGATTGGATTTATTTAGGACCAGACAGCACTGCGAGGCATAGACTCGCGTCTCAGGCAGTCCTAGGATTCACATCTAATTATTTTCTTCTTGTAAGGGATGCAGCATGCCCTTATCTGAAGGAAATTACCCATTTGAGCCACGTGGCTCTACATGTCAGAGAAGTGGGAAGCTGACACATCTAAATTCCCCCCTGGCTCTGCCTACTTCACGTTAATTTCATCCCAGGAAGCATTAAGTAATAAAATTATTTGTTTAAAATACCTTTGTGTGTTCTGGTGAAAAACGGTTTTGATTTCACTGAGCTCTGAACTATTAATAATTCCTTTTGGAAATGAGTAGTAAAAGACTCAAAGGAAAATTATTGTAAGTTTAGCTTGCACAAGCAGAATGGCTGTGGATGTTTAGCTTCAGCAGTCTGCTCGTGCAGCGAGTCGGACTGATGTTTGCAATGGTCCCTTGCAATTTGGGATCTACAAGCTGGCATCAATTCCTTTTCTTCTAATTCTCCTCTCTGGTTGATGGCATCCAGATCCTAACCAGAAGATGGACACTGTCGTACTCAACATGCAAAACGGAAAGCTGGGAAATAAATGTTTTTTTCTTAATTTGCTAAATGTCTAATAAATGGCAAGATAAACATTAAATACCATTGCTCCTTCTCAGGTAGCAAAGAATTGTGGTCAGATCTTTTTAGCTCTAACAGGCTATTGGTAAACTTGCATGGCCATGAAAGTTTTTAGTATATCGCTCTTATTTATATCTTCACAGGCCAACGCTGCTGAAAGAAAAATCTGAAAACCAGTCACAAACTGTTAGAAAACAGTCGATGAAATAGAGAACATTTTATTTTCTGTAATCCATGAAGTTTTTTGCTCCTTGGAAGGATAATACCATCAATTTGAAAAAAAAAATATTGTCTATTATGATAATTTAAAAAGATAGAATTTAATGTCTAATTCTTCTGATTGTTGCATCAGTTCCTTTCTGGTATGTTTTAGAATGTCCTTTTATATTCAGCAGATATTTTACAAAATATTTTTTAAATGAATTCACAGCCTTGTTGACATCAACCAGCATTTTCTACAAGACTTTTCAGGACCAAACATTCACTTTGAATCATTTTGGAAGAGTTATGAAAGGAAAACAGTTTTCAATTAAATATAATTTACTTACTGTGAGAGAATGTAGCCCTGAAGCCAAGGTTAGTGCCTGAGCTGTCTGAGACAAATTTGACCCACAGGACGTGTCCAACGGGAGATGTATAATTTGAAGGCAAGGAGTTCCCACAGAATCGTCCTGCCAGTGTCCCTGTGTCGTTCCATTCGCGAATCTCCAGGTAATCTTTGGTGCAGCCGCTACTATTTTCCACCTGAAACGCTCTGTTTCAATGGCAGTAGAAGAGCATTAGCTGCCAGATGACTGACACACACTTCAGAGTTTGCCCTGCCAGGCCATGGACCCCCCCGGGGCTGGTACCCTACAGTTAACAAGAGGGCAGCAACAGGATGCTCCAGAACCCAGGAGTCACCTCTCATTACCTGATATTGGGCTTTCTCCTTTCTGGCCCCTTATTTTATGACAGAGCTTCATTTTGCAAAGTTATAAAGAGTTCTCAAGGCCTTGTGATATTAGTTGGTTCATCAAGAACACAAAAAGCCCCTGATATATAAAACCAATTTTTAATATGAGCCCAGGGCAGACTATTTACTGAGTGCACATCTATTAGGTAAAGAGAATACTTTCAGCCTTACAAACCCATTTGCAGCCCCGTCATATGTATATAATTTCAGTATGCTCTCTGTCGAGAAAACAATTGTCAGGGGCCTAGATTCATTTGTATTTAATGTTTCAGAGCTCAGAAATCCCACAGCAGTTTCTCCAGAATTAGAGATGATCACTACTTCTGTGGCCTCTCTGAGTTTCACACAGCTGAATTGCTATGAATTCTTCTAAATCTTAGAAAAGGAATGGGATTTAGTAATCAACTTATAAATTCTAAATTATTGCACCAAGCTGAGTATATTCTCATATATAATAATATATTATAATAATAATAGAAGTCTATTCTGAAAAAACATTATGTTATTCTAAGGGAAGTGCTTTGATTCAATCCAATATGGGTTTCAGAATCAGGCTATGAATAGTATTGATCCCAGAGAGCCCCTCTTATAACTTGTGCCCCAAATATTTGTGCATTCTCCTTTTCTGGTAACAACTCTGCCCCCTCAGTCCTGAATCTAACCCGAATATAACCATAGCTGCTCGGTGCACACATGCTGGAAAATGGTTCCAACCACTCATCTGGATATACTTTAAAATCTAAGCTAAGCCTCAAATTGCAAGGCAGGCATTTCTGTTCAGACTGAGCTGAAGAAAATGAACGCCTCGCGCCAACAAAACTTTATAAACGCCTAATATTAAAAAAAATATATTAAATACTGCTTTCTAACACAATTACTCCAGGTTTTCCAGTATTTTCAGCTGCCTTTCAGCTCAGTGTAGCTTAAAAAAAAAAAGAGTTTACAGCTGCTCAGTGTCATTTTATATAACTGAATGTATGTTCCACTGATAGTTTCTGCTTCACACCAGATTTCTGCTTTGATTCTGAAAAGCTGGTATTCATTATTTTGTAGCAAATATTCTGGAAAAATGTTTTCAGGCTGCATTACTTTTTTCTGCTTTAGCGAGCAAAGGGGGAATAGAATGTCCTTTTTATTGAGTTTATTGGGTGAATCGGTACATGCCTAACAAATTACACCTTATGCAGGCAGCACGTTATTGGGCAATTTTTCTTTTTGTCCTGATTAACGGTAAATGCAGGTTTCAGAATTACTTTTCTTTTCCTGCTGATTTTTTATAAGCTTTGCAAAGGGTCAGTGTTTTCTCTCTTGGCAGCAGCCACTGTTTGATGCCGGGAAGCAGGGAGGCTCAGAAATCCACATCATGGGTAAAGAAGAACCTAATGACCCTGGTGAAGGACTCCACGTTGGTCTGTGGATCATGGCCATCCTGTCAGAAGTCTTCAAAGGAAAGTTACTTTGCTGAAGGGAAAACAAAACCCTTTCAGATACTCTCCTGGCCTCTGTTGTACCTCCACTGCTATAATTATTTGAGAAATTTTGAAGGATTTACTATCAATTTAAACCCTACATTCTGTGGAATATAAAGGGCCGGAATATTACTCAGTTATATAATAAATACTACAATGAATCTGGTAGTGAGGAAATAGTAGGAATCTCCCTTATAAAGAAAAGGCAGAGCAATGCCAAATTTCTTGTTTATAAGTGAGTGAGAACTGGCTTCTTCAGCATCCCATGATGCTCAAATAATAAACCACCTATTTATATAATGCTGTACATGGCTTAATATAAGCAATGACTAAAACACTGATTGCAAGCTGCCACTAACCGCTGCTGTGTTCGCTTTCCAAGTTACTCTAAAAACACGTTTCAGCTTTATCATCTGGTAAATTACATTTCCTAATAAACACAGGGCATCCTTCCTTCAGGGCTGAGTAATACCCCCCTGGCAATGCATTTACCTGAAGGACAGCTGGAGCCGGTTGCCAGGGGAGCTGAGAATCCTCCAGACACACTCGGTGTTGAGCGGATACTGCTCAGGATAGCCAGGGCTGTTGAAAGCTCCTCTCTCCATGTGGAAATTACCCCCACAGGCTGCAACGAGAAGGAGAGAGCAGAGAGTTGAGATAGATGACATAAAAAAACCCCTATCTCGACAGAGCCAGAGCATTTGCGAATCAAGAAAGCATTTTTCCTTGTCTCCTTGTTCTTTAGCTTGTTGATATGCTTTCTGAGACCTCGGCCAAAAAAGGGGAAGGGTAATAGGGGATTTTAGAAGAGGGAATGTCAGAGAGACAAAGAGATACAGGATATGTTCTTTTTCTTAGAAGTCGGAGGCATAATGTAGCGATGCCTGTTAAATTGGAAGAGGGGAGATTTAGATTAGACACCAGAAAGAAATTCTTTGCTGTGAGGGTGGTGAGACACTGGAAG
>JAOTQQ010000012.1:20787714-20797722 GCA_026546715.1 Gallinago undulata | reverse complement strand
CACCATCCCTGGAGGTGTTCAAGAGACGAGTTGACATGGTGCTTGGGGATATGGATTAGTGTTGGGTTGGTGTTGTTGGGTGTGGTGTGGGGTTTGTGTGGGGTTTTTTGTTTGTTTGTGGGTTTTTTTTATTGTTGTGGGGGTGTTTCTTTGGTGTTTTTTTTTCCATTGGTTGGACTAGATGATCTTAAAAGGTCCCTTCCAACCTAGGTGATTCTGTGATTCTGTAATTTTATCTGAATGCTAGAACTGAGAATAAGCATTGCATTGACAGGGCCTGACCACAGCTCCCGTAAACTGCTGGTGTTGGTGGATCTGTGCCACTGCACAGCTGAGGATCTGACCACCGACACACGGACTGGTGTGAGGCTCTAGCAGTTGAGCTTTCTTACTCAGGAAGATATTAAGGATGAGTAACACAAGAGACTAAGTAGGCATTTCATTCCAAGATCTTTCTGGAATAAAGAAGTCTGGAATAAAGTAATACTGGCAGAGAAGCATGAAGTCAGAGGAATGTTTTCTAAATCAAGGGTATTTGCTGTTTCTGGGCAGCTTGCTTGAAGAATACTACTATCGCCTCTTTCAGAAACCCAGAAATTATTCCTGGCCCTTACACTTACTAAAAATCTGATTAAAGATAAAGCAGCAATTCTTAGGGGTTACAGCAGCTACAAGTTAAGCAGGACCAGTAACACGTGGGTACTGAAGGGCTGCATCATTTTTGCTCACCCGTTATTTATTAACTTAAACTATTTTATAGGGAGGATTTCAGTTCTTGGATCTAGATCAGAAACCACAATATTCACACACTAGTTCAGGAAAGAGTTGTGTCTCTCTGCAGCTTAAAATTATTTTGATAACATCTGAGAAATGCATTTCTGTGACCACATGAGTAAAGGAAAATGATGCATCTGTGTACTTATAAGTCAAGTTTTCATTTGCACCGTGCGTAGCAGCAATTTGCTCGTCTTCCCTTTCCACTATGAGCATAACTGTGTGACTCATTGCCTTCTTGTTCAGTTGTGTCCTGCATTAAAAGCACATGGCAAAAAGATAATTTTTTGTCTTCTGAGATGTAAAAAATCTACATATTTCTAGCTGCCCTCTCTTAGAAGATCCTTTCTCCCAGAACCCGGCATAAATGAAGTCCTACCTCCTCTGCAGCTCCCAAGGGCTTACATTTCTACACTTCTGTGTACTACTTGTTATATTGTAACAGGAAAGAAAAATAACATTTACTTAATCAAAGCCACTTAAAAGAACTAAATATTTCTCCATCCTATTTTCAACGCCTTGCGCTACAAGCACTTCCTTCTGAGCCACATCCTCCTCAAGTCTCCAAATATTTGAAACTTGCTAACCTGCACTGCTGTGTAGCCCCAGATACAGTACTGGTTAAGCACATGGACAAAAAATACAGGAATTAGTGCATTCACTATTTATTTCCCTCTATTTTCCTTCAAAGAAACAAGTTTGTTTGTTGTAAGACATAACCTCCAGATAGAAATGGGCTGGTCCATGAAGAGAAATTAAAAAATTATTCTTTATGTATGTTGCGAGTAACAGCAAAAAGTCTTCTCAAAGATCTTATGCTTTCCACAGAATATAACCCAGTTATATTTGAGATCGGAGGAAGGAAAGGCTATGTACATTCTCATTTAGCAGATGAAATGTTTATCTGTTCTGCACACAGATAAGTTACAGAACTGAGGCACAGAAACTGAGTAATCAACTGCATCCTGGCAGCTAAGGGACTGGAGAACGTGCTTTTTGGTGGCCTGGGCTGCTCTCTGTGCTCTGCATCCATTGACTCTAGAGGGAGCTCAGGGCAGTTACACCATGAGTTACTGTTATGGGCTTAGAATCCATCTGGCTGAACCTAGAAATGTGCTCAGACTCACATGTGAAGTCATTGAATTGAATCAAAAAACGCACTGGGCTTTTTGGAGTCGCAGCATGGCCAAGAAGCAGTAGAAATGAGTGCTTTCCCTCCCTCCGTTTTGCCCACATAACAAATCCGCAATGGAAAACATTACAGGAAAAAAAAAAAACAAACCACATTTTCATGTGTTCCCCATAGAAAAGAATCTATGGTAGAATTATTTAAAAAACAAACAAACAAAAAATCTTGAGTCATAGTGCAGGGACGAATGGCTGGTTCTAGAAGGGGAGTGATGAAGGAAAATGATGAAGGAAAAAAACCTCAAGGGTGGAGGGGAAGCCTCAAGAGAACTCACAGAGTAAATAAATTCTGTAAAGATAAGTAAAAATTTAAGAAACAGAAAAGGGTGGAACCACTGTGGTACTCATACACAGTAGTTGTTCCTATATTGGAGAGGGAAAAACAACCCACCAGTTCCTTAGCTGTCCACATTTTCCATTTTACTCAGCTTTTGGAATGCAATTCCTAAACCGTTGACAGTCAGCCATCCACTCGTACATTTCCAGGCGCTCGCTCTGTTCTGTTACTGTGTGAGGCACATAGCAAGCCTTGGGATGAGATGACCACAAATCACATCCAGGTGTTTGTAACAAGGGATTTTCTGCTTATTGGCATACCAGGTAGAGAAAGAAACCCCATCCCTTCCTGTCTTGCCCTGCTGGTCTCCTTACATTAGAACTGAAGAGCTCTTCTCTGCCTCACAGAGCCTCAGAGCCCTTTGTTATCTCTGGCTTCAAATCAGCATTCTCCCTCATCCATTTTCAAACCACCCTCTGCTTGGTGAGCAGTGACTGATGCCTGCATTAAATTTAAATCTCCCTCCCTGCTCCCATTGCTGTTTCGGTTGTGGTTGCACAGCTGGGGCTGGTGGGCAACTTCCTCCTCCTCCACCACTCCCAAAAACCAAAAAGCAGAAGCAAACAACAGAAACCCAGATGGCAATAGAGGAAAAGGAGTGTCACCGCGCTGCAATGGTCTGCAAAGAGCTCTGTCACAGCCTTCTCCTCTGCCAGCTAAAGTACCAGTGCCCTTCCATGATTAAAAACCCAGTGCCCGTATCTGGTCCATCTGGTGATGGGAGCTGTGCCTGGAACTGCAAGGAGCTCACGGAGCTGAGAAACCTACAAAGCATTAAGATATGTACATACATCTGTTGGCAACAGGTTTAAAAGAGAAACTTGTATATCAGGCCTTTTCAGAATTTAGCCCTTAATTTGTGAATTTATTTTTTTTTTTTTTTTTCAGCTGTCCTGTGTTTCTGTCAGGCAATCTCATTTTCTATTCCTGTGTGATATCACAGAAGACCTGGAAAATTTTCCAAGAGATTTTCCCTCTCAGTGATTCCCCTGATGTAGTTTTAAATAAAAAGATATAACCATACTTCCCTACGCTTCAGAATGAGAAAAAAAAAAATGAACAGTCACTGTACAAAGACACTTTGTGGCCAAAATGAAATGTTCAGTTCTGCTCAGCAAAAGGGGGACACATTTTCTTTCTTCTGGCTCTGTACAAAACAGCTTTACGAGGCAACGCTGTTAAAACTGATGCTGTTTTCAAAAGACTCTCAGCTCCTGCCAAATTGAGTTCTCTATGAATGACAGTTTATCGAGGAGAGAAAAGCTGGATTTGGGGCTACAGCCACTGCACTTTATCTGGCTGGTACGGCTCACACATGCCTTTGTGCTGAGCGAAGTGCAATCTGACATCAAAGGTCAGGATTTCACCTCCCTGCTCCCAAAAGGCCAAGTGGAGACGTGGAGCGTTCTGCGTTGTCGTGCACTGATTGAGCAGCAGCTTGACATCAACCAAAGTTCACAAACAAACGGCAGCGTGAAGCTTTTAAGAGAGCAGCAGCTCTAATGAAGCAATTCAACAGAGAGCCGAGGAGCACCCGGACACAGAGGGCATGCATAAAGAAAACTGGGCAGTCAGAATTCCTTCTGGATGAAGACCTCACTCTCTCCTGAGTTTGTAGCAGAGTGTGGGCAATCCGTTCTCTACGTTGGCAGCCCATCCCATGGCTTGCAGTAAGCTGTGGCAAACTGGGCTAGAAATGGTCAAGGGCGTCATAATAAAAGCCATCTGTGTATGGGGTTATTCCTGCAGTACTAACCACAACACACACCACCAAAAGGAAAAGCGTGGTGCCAGGATGCAGCATGCGGTGCTTTTGGGAAAAGAGCTTCCCGGATATAAGAATGCAGAAATAAATTTGTGAAGCCTGTTTCGTTCGTGAAGCAAAGGGAACTTGACCATAACTATTTAGCTGCAAATTGAAGCCTTAGTCCATCAGTGAATAAATATGACTAAGCAACTACCCGTCTGAAACCAAGCGCAGCCTGGGTTGCACAGTAACCTCCCACTTTTGCAAGCATTTCATCACACTCAATAAGGAAATTTTTGAAATTTCTGTTGTTACTTACTGCAACGTTGTCGTAGTTACACGAATGGTGATTTTCAATGTCAAAATCCGTGAAGTTCAATAGGACTCTGTGGCTATTGTCAACTTGGATAACCCAAGAACAATCTGTGTTGTTATTATAAGGCTGAGGATAGTTTGGAGAATGGATTTCCCCACTGGTAGCTTGGAAAATCCCACCACAGCCTGAAAAAGACATAATCAGTTTTAATCAGAAGCTCTTTAATGCTCAGTGAGATTCCACCTCTATTTTTAAACGAAGGGAAGAACACCTCTATCTTTCTATTTTCTATATTAAAGTTTTGTAGGAAGAGTGCTCCAACTGTTGAAGTGTCCTGTCTGCAACAGAAATCAGTGGAAATGACTATCAGAAAAGTATAACATTATCATTATTGATGAATATACAATCCTTGTGATGTTTCTTTCTAGACCCAGGCTAGTAGAAGATGTAAAGGCTGAAGCATTTGTACTGGTATTCCTCTATCCTAGGTCTTGTAAAAGCAACCAAAAATACTGTTCATCTGGCTGCCACAGAGTTAGCATACTGAGAAAGCAACGACTACACCCAACTCAGCACAGGGGTGAGAAAACCATTTCTGAAAATATTAAGATAGCTACGAGCTCTACCTTCTCCACAAACAGCACAACAACTGCAAGCCTCAAGTTTCTAATCGTGGCTGAGGGCTTCCTGAAGACTCCACCGTCAGGTACTTCTCACCAGAAGATCCCCAGTGTTCATTAATATCTAAATAGCCTGGAATGATGGATCCTGTGTGGGAAGTGCCAGGGCTTTCAATAGGACTAACACAAAGAAATGGACTTTTATACACTAAAGGGAGGGAGGAGGGTGAGAGAAACACAGTGGAAATGCTGTAGATGGAGGCAGCCCACTGCAAGGATAAAAACTATACTGTTATTGCATTTGGTGAGCAGGTATTTTAGAGGCTAGAGGGGGGTTGGATTACAACAGGCAAGATGCTCTAAAGGAATGAGAAAGCCTCAGGGGTCCTAAGTAGAAAAAATAAGCTGCCTGATCTCAAAAGGAGGTCAATTCAAAGGACTATTGTAAACTTCTTTTACTAAAAAAAAAAATCTGTGCCTTTCTCTTAAAACTTGTGGAAACGGGTAAGTATAAACCTTGACAAACTAACGAACCAGTGTGCTTAATCAAGTAAAACTGCAAGAATTAAGATCTGCCTCTCCCCACTTTTCATTGCAATTACTTTCTGATAATTGGCCCTTTCACAGGAACTCCCATGTAGAGACATGTGGTTGGGTCTTTTAAGCATGTCTCCTTTTACTGATTACCAGTAAGCTTTTGAACAAATAATCACATGGGGGATGGATGAACCTTTTAGAGTTCAAGCATTTACTAATCACTCCAAATATTTTTGGAGTCCGCTGAGTTCTCCAAGTTAAGCCACGTTCTCAGATATTTTTCACTTTACAGTTTGAAACAAAAAGCATCATTCAGCTAATGAAGGACCCTGTGTGGGTGAGCGGGTGGGGAGAGCTGCTAGCATGCAAAAGTTCTCTTCTGATTACAGAGACGTCTTGATTTATTATGTGCAGAAGAAATTCCAGCAAGGTAGACTGTTGCAAAATACACAAACAGGCCTAGATTTTAGCTAGCTAGACAATTTTTCCCTCTGTGTGTTTTTCAGCATCTCTCGGCGTTACCAAATCCAGCAACACCTAAATCTTCCTTCAGTTTTCAGTTCTATGCTCTTTGACTACTTCAAAATGCTTGCACGGCTGATCCACCGTGCAATTTTTTCCTGATTTTTTCCTGATATTAAGCAGTATACTCACCACCCGGATTTTCTTGCCAGGAGGCATTAAAACCTTTCCCTGTCACTGCCGCGTCTGTCTTGAAGCGGACGACGGCTGAATTGCCGGTAGTAGAGACTCGCAGTGGGTTCTGTGCTGATCTTGAAACACACAGCTGGGCTAGTCTAGGAGAGAGGAAATCGGGGCCACCATAGACCTAGAAATGGAAAAAAACACTGTCAATGTTTTCCAAAGAGCCGCACAGAATACATGAGAGCTGTTTAGCTAGGAGAGGAAAAAAACATATCTGTAAGTACTGAAAGTGATTCCACATTTTGAAATGTAAAGTAGCTAACGAAGTTATTATCTCTGCAGATTTACTGGTATCTGAACCCTCTGGTGCAAGGATGAAAACCTAGATGATTTCAAACCAGCCTTGCAGTAATTTTGTGCTTTGGGGACTTTGCCACATTCGTCTTCCCCTATCCCTCCAAAGTTAGTACCTTGTTTCTGTGGGGATATAAAAACAGATTTTTTTTGTGTGCTTGTGCAAACAAACTGTATCTCTTTGTAGGAACTTGTGCTGTACTTTATGTTTAAAGGCACAGCGAAGGCTTATTTTTCAATTTGGGCTAGATTTCCTCACTCTCATAAAATGAAAAACATTGCAATTTTATTGACTTCAATGGCAGAATCAACATCCCAACTATGGTATTTTGGTCAAGTAAACTACATTTTAATAATACTCTTCCATAACAAGGATATATATCATACATATTTGTTAAAGAAGACAGGTTTTGACTTTTAAGATTCATTATTTCCTACTCAGAAGAGCGTGCTATTGTCTTTGAGCAACTGAACTAGGGATAGACAGATTCCCAATGTGTCAGTGTACATTATGTATAAATCTTTATAAATCCTAAAACTGAACTAGAGAATGACAAGTTCTAACAACAAAAACGGGGGACAGGAAGCCAAGGCAACAAATCCCACCAGGATTTTCCCACCGGCAGCATCTCAAATCTGCTCCAATATTTTATTAGTCTGGTAAACATCAAAAAGGTCAAAATAAGCAATCCATTAATCTCTCTCAGAAAGTGGCAGTACTATAAGAACCAGCCTACTATATGGCCTTTTTACCTCTGATCCCTCCTAGATGAGGGGAAACTCAACATTTTAATAAGCTCCGCCGGATACTTTTTAACCTCAGAAGGAGTTTGGGTTCTGTCCAAGCCAAATATCTGAGCAAGTCTTACAAATAGCTGGGCTAGTTCCACCACCTCCAGGGCTAACCACAGTGCATTGCTACGTAATTTGATTGATCGTGTGCTCACTAATTGCTCCCTGTGTCTGACACTGCTTTGCTGCTCGAGGTGTAAGGGAAAGATTTATCACTTTTTCTAAGCGGAAAAAATACTCAGTGACTCGAGGGTAATGTGAGCCCTCAGAAGCTGAAGCTTGTATCCCCAGAAGAAACAAGGAATTAATTTTTTTTTATAAACGTCATAGTTTGTTAGACGTTCAGGAGACTGTATTTTGTTTTAGTGGCTGATTACACAGCCTTAATAGCTTAAACATTTTCATTTTGACTGAGACAGCACTTTTTTGCATTCTGCAGGGAGGCTGCATGACTTGAATGGATAATGGTTCCTCTGTCCAATCGATCGTCTCAAGGCATTCAAGAGAAGTCAGAATGGATGAAATCACAGCCCAGATTAAGAATCTGTAATGAAGCAGTCACAGGCTGGGGAAGAAGCCTGTTTGTCTGCTGGAAGCTCAGTGTCTTCAGAAAAATCGTACTGCTTGGCTGCGTGTGAGGCCCAAGGACAGCTGCATTTGTCAGAAGTCTGTTCAAAATGCGAATTTTAAAATGTGTTTGTGGTCTATTGCCTGAGTCAGAGGCACAGCAGGAGATCCAGCAGGAACACATGCTCTTAATCATCTAAACCAGCCTAGAGAAGTTATGTGGCAGAGGAAACAGCAGGAGTTTCTAATATGCATCTAATAAGCATCATGGACCAGCCTCTCACATCATCCCTGGTGCTCCCTTGGGCCATCTGCACACCACGGGCAAGGAGACCAAACCCAGCTCTGACATAAACCCTGCTGATTTCTCTAGTATTACCTCAGAAATGAACTTGGCCCAAGCTGAACGCTTATAGTCGATCTGTTGGAAGAGAATTAAGGATGGGGAAGCACTATTGATGGAAATCTGAGGTTTGTGGGCCTCCTTTACATTGTTAACTGTTTGACAACGGCCTTCTGCACAGTTTCAAAATAAAAAACACAGTCAAAGTCATGCTCTTGATAGTTAGGAGTATTTTCTTTTCTCCTTTATGCCAGTTCAATTAATCAGATGCTTTCACAAGGGCTAGAACAAAAACAAGTAAGAGTGTTTCCATGACAAAAAACAATGAAATGTCACTTTTGGCTACAAAGAAAAACCAATAGTTACCACATGAAAAAAGAAGAGGGAAAAGAGAATGGATGGAAAGAATGAATTCCAGGGTGTGGTTCACAAAGAGTCACAGGATGTCTGAGCTGCAAACAGATAAAAATAATTAAAAAAAATTTTAGTCTGATCAGAGCACCTGATCCAGAGACAAAATGATGTTGGATGGCATAGCGGGGATGCGGGACGCTGCCATAAAGCCCATGGTTTTACTCTGTTCTTATCATTTGCTTCTGCCCCGTTAGCTCCATTTATTGTTAACAGTCAGCATTCCAGAGTTATGAGCAACAGAAAGCTGGTTTTATGTGGTTGGTCACCCTCATGACACAGATTTTCTGGGAATAAAACTGATCCCTGCTCAGATGTAGCTGCCAGCAAAGAGAGAGCCTGCCTTTGACAGAGAATTAAGAATTATAGTAATACTTGGTGTTTCTTTATATTTAAATGAGAAGACCAGAGCATCTAATAAAGACTTAGAAGTGCAATAGATTAATAGGGTTCCTTTCTTTTCAGCTCAGAGCTACGTATTGCTGTGGCAGAATACATTTATAGTTTACAAAAATCTGGTCCATGTTAAAGAGATGTCATAATTTAACAAAGCAGACACGGTCATTTTTCTCTATGTATGCATTTTCCATAAAAGCCATTTAAAAAATATTTTTAACTCTGTCATTCTGTCTGAAATGATGGCTTCTATTTACACCAGGAAATTTTATCTCCACAGTACAATACCCTACACTAAGTTCTCTGTAAAAGACGGACTTTTTAAGACTGAGGTTTTCAAAGCAGTTTTGTCTCTTGTCAGAAAGCATACAGTGCCTAGCATCATTATTAACGTATACAGACACTAATTAATTGCATAAAAGCAAAAAATGATTAAGAGCATTGTGTTTTCTGTGACAACATCTGTGAGACGTAACTGTAAACACAGCAGAAATGGGAAATTGCAGTAAAATTGTTTGCTCTTCTCCTGCAATTCTTGGGATTATCTGCTCCAGATAGAAAAGCATGTAACTTACGTATTTTTGAGGAGTAAATTCAATGCTCTTACCTCCAAAACATCGGAGTTGCAGTTTGGGTGATATTCAATGTTGAATTCCTGAATGGTGAGTTGAATGCTGCTACCAGGTGCTGTGTGAATGTACCAGATGCATTCCCGGTTGTTTGGGTATCTGTTGGGGTAGCCAGGGCTGTGAAATGAACCAGAAGGGCCGGAGAGTTCTCCTCCACAACCTGACAAGACAGCAAAGCAGCCCATCAGTAAGGGGCTCTGGAAAACCTCACCAACAGCTCTGCAATGAGGACAGGCATTAGCACCCATTTCACAGAATCACGGAGTTGTCAGAGGTGGAAGGGACCTCTAGAGACCATCCAGTCCCACTCCCCTGCCAAAGCAGGGCTGCCCAGAGCACATCACTCAGGACT
>JAOTQQ010000012.1:20772096-20787614 GCA_026546715.1 Gallinago undulata | reverse complement strand
AGCCTCTGCCAGGGCTCTGCCACCCTCACCCCAAAGAAGTTCTTCCTCACATTGGAGTGGAACTTCCCATGTTCCAGTTTGTGCCCATTGTCCCTCATCCTGTCACTGGGAACCACTGAAAAGCCGAAGGGAACCACTGAACCTCCCTCAGCCCACCCTTTAGATCCTTGGAGGCATTAATAAGGTCTCCCCTCAGCCTTCTCCAGACTAAAGACCCCCAGCTCTCTCAGCCTTTACTCATCAGGGAGATGCTCCAATCCCTCCATCACCTTTATTGCTCTACACTGGACTTTCTCCAGTCGTTCCCTGTCCCTCTTGAACTGGGGAGCCCAGAACTGGACGCAGGATTCCAGTTGTGGCCTCACCAGTGCAGAGCAAAGGGGGAGAATGACCTCCCTCCACCTACTGGTCACACTCTTCCCTGTGCAGCCCAGGATCCCATTGGCCCTCTTGGCCACAAGGACACATTGCTGGCTCATGGATAACTTACTGCCTAGCAGGACCCACACACCCTTCTCCTCAGAAGAAGCAGGTCCACCCCAACCTCTGCTGGTGCCTGGGGTTCTTCCTCCCCAGGTGCAGGACCCTACACTTGCCTTTACTGAACCTCATGAGGCTCTTCTCTGCCCAGCTCTCCATCCTGTCCAGGTCCTGCTGGATGGCAGCACATTTTATGCACATATACCAGTTTTTGAGGGTCTGTTCTACCCCGGGGAGCCAAGGTCTAGCAGAGAAGAGAAACTCAGGAACTGCAGGCTGGACCTGCTGACACTGCCTGTGCAATAAGAACTTCACCTCCTGTTCTGGCATTTTTCTCACTGTACGTCAGCATCTGCTTTGACAGTTGAAGAAACTGAGACACAGAGGAAAAAAAAAACCCACAACAATTTTGTCTTGGCCTCTAACTTTGAACAGTTCTAGAAAACTGAATAAGATCCATCCTCAGCTGTATCTGACATCAACTAACACACAAACTACATTATCATGGAGAGGGCTTCCTATTGTTGTAAAAATACCATTTCCCACAGCTTTAGAAATCACAAAATCAAAGACAATGTAGTTTCCCTCAGCCCATTGAGCATGATTACAAGCTGCCAAGTCACAGTGGATGAACTGGCTTTCTGACATTTGGTGAGTTTAATGTCCTTTTTTATTGTATTGTAGCTGTGCAATTATAAGACATATCATGTTTGGAAGGTCATGTATTTTCTTTTCAGATAAGAAATTATTGTCTTAACCTTACTCCCCAGCCCATGGGGTGATTAAGTTATCACATACTATGAGCTAGATTTAAAAAAAAGAAAAAGAAGATGCAAAACAATGGATGAAAGGCAGGCCCTGATTTGGCAGCAGAGAGCTGCTGAACACCTCAACTGCAGGTTTATCCTTGCTTTATGGAGATGTGTCAGCCGCTGTGCTCGTCTCCTTTTGTTGAGTTCCCTGGAAGATGTTCTCCCTGACCCAGTCCCCAAGGGCAGGCGTCAGCAGGGTGGGAAGGTCAACCACCCTAACTTGTAGTTATAGGAGATACTTTATATAATAAAAAGAAATAAACTGCTCCTCTGACCTGCTCAACTAATCCACACAGATGTGTAAAACTCCTCTAATCTCTACTAAATCTAGACATAATTTGCAACTTGGACAAGGTATCTTTGGCCATTGCTCTGTTTAATGCTGCCTTTTTTCTTTTCTTTTTTTTTTTTTTTTCTCCCTACAGGAAGCTATAAATCAAGACCTTCAATTAAATGCAAACACTTTCCTCAACACCTTCTGTGACAAACTTGTGGTTATTGGAGGGTGGCTGCTAAGCCCCAGAAACATTTGCCATCATCTCAACTATGGGGTCTTTCAGATCCTCACTGGAAGCTTGAGTTTGGCTTTTTGCTACAGTTGGCTCTAGGATTTCCAGGGCTGCAAAATAGAAGCCTATGGGAGGAGAGAGCAGCAGGTCTGAAAGGGAGCAAAGAAAGAAGCAGCTATTTCCACCTAAAAAAGAACCATCTAAATGCAGATGTGAGGAAGACTCCAGCCACGCCAGCAATGTAACACACATCTCTCTTGGTCCACCACCCAGTACTCACTGGAAAATGACCTTTTAAACACAAGAATTCCCACTATTGTGCAACAGTTAGCTATAAACCAGGGAAGGCTTTAGTAACTGAGGTTGACCTCACAGGTGAAGCGGCAAGGGCTTCCATCTCCCTTTTTCCCCACCTTGCTGCCCAAGATGTCCCATAACCCTGAGCTGGTTTGCCCTGCAGCCACAAAGCAGCATTGTCAAACTACTGGAGGTTTCAACCAAGGAGTAAAAGATGCTTTTAAGTGTATTGGAAACCAATCCTGCTTTCAGTCCCTGTGGAGAGGAACAGGAGAAGGCAGTGGACTTACTTCCCCTGGGGCTGCCAGCACCCGAGGGTCGATGTTAAGCCCCTGCAACTTTGACATCCAAGAACATTTGAGACAGAGAGGAAGAAAGCTTCAGTGTAACCCACCATCCCACACTTTTATTTTTTTATTCCCGGTGCCATCAGATAGCCAAATTTTTCTCAAAGGAAACCAGGTCATTGGGTTTTTACAATGGGAGAAAAAAAAAGGTGTGTGCAGGGTGGGAGCCCTACCCCTGACCCCGCAGGGTGAGTTACTCTCTTTTCCCTCAGCAGCAGGAATGACACGGGCACTGAGGACAGATTTCGGGAGGGGAAAGCCGCCTCTCGGGAGCCAGCTTGGGAAACAGAAAAGATTTCTCAACAAACAGACTTGATGGCTCGGCTCTTGAGGGGGTGGGAAGGGGGAGACAGGGGAGTTTCAGCAGGCGAGAACAAAGCTGACTGCTATTTATCTCAGCCTGAAGAAAGCTGGGAACATTTTAAAACTAAACAGGCAGCTATGACTCAGCTTCTCCTACTAAGAGTTTCCTGATAGCCACAAAGACATGTTTTTTTTATTTAAACCCAAAATGGCTCAGCTGAGTGGAAAGCCTGCGTGCTTTGCTTTGAGGCACAGACCTCTCTCTCTCCGCAGCCCTGGCCGGCAGCATTCCCATCGCTCACGCTCCATCTCCAGACAGGCTTAGATTTTTTTTCTGAGCTCAATGGATATTCCCTGGATGAGGTGTGTGAAGCACAGGAATAAAACCATCAAACTGCGCTTAACGCGCCGTTTCTTTTCTTCCAGCTACAAATATTCCCAGAAAAGGCTTTTTGTTAAAAGAGAAGGGATTCTTCTTAAGTGCTCCAGTAAAACTGAGGTAAAGTTCAGATCTCTATGGCTCGTGTCTTATGAAAGTGCTGAACTCCGGTTACCAATCCTTTACTAACTGTTTGCAAACAGAAAGGAAATGTCCTGAGTTTATGCCTAAGTATTCCCTGAGTGGGAACTGAAAAAAGGACTCCCTTTGCAGATATGTGAACTTCACACCTGAACTGACCTGCATATGCAAGCACAAACCTCAATAACAGAGCAGAAAAACATAATCTCTGATCTCCCGGGCAACTGGCAGGAAGTCTATACATTAATTACATTTCTGCTCTTATATGGATGAAGTAAGAATCAGTTATGTTGTGCTTTTTTGAAAATACAGATGCTAGATGAGTTTAAAAAAATATTTACAGGAACATTTAGGAGATTAAAACAAATGTTCCTGCATTTAAATTCACTTACTATATCTATGGAACACTAAAATGAGGAAAACTCAAATAATGATAAAGAAACTTTTTTAAAGGCTTACAAACATTGTCTGTGAAAGATCTGCCCAGCAAGTCTAGGAATACTGTTTCAAAATGAGAAGCAAACCTTGATTCAGCAACTTTGCAGCTTATATTTCAGTTACTGGAACATTATGGGTCCTTACTATTCACAAACTTTTTGTCTTGAACATTTTTAAAAGGTGGATTTAGAATTTGATCCCTGATTTATTCAGCGTCTGCCCCATTTTCATTGGCCACAAAATTCTTGTCCCATTCTCCCTTTCTTTGATTGGATCATAGATACAAGCCATCAAGGAAATCTAAACTGCAAGGTTTTTTCATATTATTTGTGTGTTACCTATTTAGACAGATGCCCTGCCTTAAGATGCTTATACTAGGCTTTCAAATCTGCCTTGGCAGATACTTCAAATAATCAGAAAAGATATCAAAGAAATTAAATTCATCTGAATGGTGTTTAGGCTGAAGATGTAGATATAGATGCAGACACATATTTATTTATATACATAGATGTATGTATGTGAATATACCTATATATAGCTAGTGATTTTGCATTTAAAAGGAAAACTTCAGGAGAAAGGCTAGTGCTGGTTTTATGAAACATCCATTTGTGTGTACCATATCCTTTTCCTATTTTTTGAGTAAGCTAAGAAGTACACTCTGATTTAACCTGGAATGTAATTTCCATACAATTTCCATACAAATAAAGCCTGCCTGCTTTATTAAGATACTGAAATACAAAAAGTTCAAATGATGATGTAATCATCTCAGCTAATTAAACTTCTTCTATCACTAGCATCACCATTAAATGAATAAAAACCTCCCAATGTTTACATTTGTCTGCAAACATCAGAGTTTGCTCTATTCAAATAAACAAAGTAAAAAAGATATGCCCTTTAGAGGTAAATAAACATGCAGAAGCAGAACCTATAAATTGCAGCATGACTTCAGCTCTCACTGAAATAATAGTGAATAATCTGGCACCATTCTCTTCCTAGCAAAATAGCTTTAAAAGTTTTTCTCAGCACAGAAATAGACAGTCTTGCTGTATGTGGACAGATATACAGACAGCTGCACTGTGAAAAAGTTTCTCCATATGCTCAGTTTTTGCACAACTCCTTACAGTCATTTGGGAAACTTCAGCCCCACAGTTAAAGTGAGAAAAAAAAAAAAAGAAAAAAAAAAGGGAGGGGAGGTACTCTTTCAGTGGTGTAAAGGTCCTGGAATTCCCTTTAAAAATGCTTAAAACAACTACCTGACCTGGTGTTAGTTGCTAGGAAATCAGGCAACAAACAGAAAAGTCAGGAAACATGTATTTGGTGTCTTTGCTTTTCTCTGGCTAAAATCTAAGCAGTCATTGCAGATTGTGCAAAGGATGATTTATAGATGTCTTTCCATATTACTGCCTGTCTGGTTAGCAGATGGTGTTCTTTAACCAAAGAAGAATCCCTATTCTCATAAATAATTACAGCTGAATAGAAAAGTAGTAATCTGCAGAAACCTCTATTATTTGCAAGGTTTTCAGATTTATTCATGGGTATGTTATGTTTTAGCCACATGCTGGAAAAATCCCTTCCATACAGTTTAAAGTGAACTGTCCCTGTTCCTGTAAAATCAGGGTTAAGGAAACGAAAGGCTTCAGAGTTGTTCCATTTGTCGTGGTCATGGTGAAAATTTTCTGTAACCATGAAGTGACTCTAGCTGCAAGGAGCATGAAGAGTTGCCTGTACTACACTAATGTTTGCACAAAGTATAACCTGGATTTGATTCGGAAATCTTTTGCTCTCTTGAGTAGGTTCAGTTCACAGAATATTATCCGATGGAGCAAGTGGGATATTTTCTGTGATGAGGGTTTATGCAAGAGAGTAAAAATTCAAGTGATAAACTGTTGGTTTTTTTTTTCCTCCTCCTTTCTGATTTGTTGATCACTTCTGTACCTTTGATTATTATTGTTTTATCAGTCTCCTTAATTCTGGTATTTTCTTCAGCATGTTCCAATCTGAAATCAGTAAGATGGGTAATAAATAAAGATAAGCTACCGGGACCCAGAGACATAAAGGCAAATTTAGGCATTTAAATAGGAGCTGAATCCTCCAAGATACTGAATGCCACAGTTCTCAGTTCTTAAATAAAAGAAACATTTTCTAGCTCTCAGATATCAATTGAACTGTTAAACAACAAGCATTTTAAGAAGATTTTAGTCCTTATTGTTACATATTAGTTTGGGGGCTGAAGAAACAGAAATGAATTGATCCTTAGCTCTCCCAGAGAACACGTCCCTGTTTGAAATAGCCAGACTGCAACACAAAAAGCCAGCTCTGAACAATGGTAGCACCCACAACTCACACCAACTGCTCACAGCTTCAAAAGATCAGCCCTTGTGCATCTTTAGACTAAATGTGGCAGAAAGACACTGAAAGGGATTAGTCATTTTTGAAAACCGATCAAATGGCAACTCGTCAAAGGCTGCCCAAGAAATCAACAACAGAGCCATGATTCAGGCTTTAGAAATCCGGGGCTCAGCTCCCTCCTGGACCCGCAGCGCGATACTCTCTCCAGCAACCCTAACCGATGCCTGGCAAACGTCTGCGCTGAATGGCTTCTGCATTTTCATCTAATCTCTGCTTCTGTTATGCTTCCCCCAAAAACTAATAAACTATTTCACATTTTACCTGACAATATACTGAAAAACTCAGCCTTTAGTTACTGTATGCCTTTTAATAGTTTTCACCTTCTGATTATACAGATCCAGAGTAATGAAAATTTCCCTTCTCATGAACCCAAGTGGGCTTTCTCCACATCTCGTCCATCAGTCATGCTTTCTTAGGGAAATCCAACAGAGAGAAAAATGATGGTGAAGGACAAGAGCAATACCATGATTTGGAGCTACATAATTCTTTTCTCAACTGTGTGCATTGTTTCATTTTTAAAGGGGGAATTAATGTTTCACAGAAAACAGAATGCCAGGCACAAATTTTGACTATGCTGAGAAGAGCCAATTGAATGTATAAGCTCTATTGACAATTAAGCAGCCTAATGAGTAAGCTTCCAATGAAATGCAGATGTATATATAAAGCAGTCAGCTCCTCCATGCCCATTGCTTAATAAGGTAAGTGACGGGTCTAGGAAATATGTGTCTCCTCAGATAGTGACAGCTGTCACTGGTGTAACTTTGCACTGAGAGACCTTTGCCCTTTTGGCCTCCTGATTTTTTTATTATTTTTTTTTTTTAAAGGAAAGTAATTCAATTGGCATACCGTCTTTGCAACATCCAGACTGTTACCAAGAGCCTGTTCTTTCTCCAAGGGCCAATATATGCCCCAAAATGTATTTGCCTGTGTTAAGTTTCCTAATAAACAGCAGAAGCAGAATGAGCACCTTAAAGATTCAGGCTTTCCTCTGGTGAATGAGCCTCTTGAGGCCCTGGATGCAAAAGAAAACATTAGTGATTTAGCCAAATCAATTCTAAATCAAAGAAGAAAAGTGCCGTTTCAGAACTGAAACCACTTTTAAATTTAATTCTCTGCACTATAACTTTCCACCCAAGTTAAAATTATATAGAACACTTTTAAGCAGAAATAGCAGCATTCTCCTAAGATCAGTTACTAATTCTGTCTTTGGGAAAGCCTAAAGGCTGGATTTCCTTCAGCAGCCCAGCTCAGCAACTCGGCAACTGAAAAGCAGCGGCTCGGCAGCTGGAAAGATGAGATGCAAATGTTTCAAATCAAAACACTTAAAATTTGTGTTGTGTGGGGCAGCAGGGGCTCTTCACACCAGTTCTCAAGGAGGTGAGCTTTTGGCTTTTTGTGGTCACCCCAGAACCATGAGCGAAGCTGCTGGAAAGCACGTCTGAAATGAACCGTGTCAGGCACGTGTTGGCAAATACAAGTGCTGCTCTCTGTTATCACCAAAGCACGTGAATGTCCTTGGTAGATATCTCATAGATGCTTCACAACTGCCAGCTAAGGAGCACATGGACAGCCTGAGAAATAGTTCACAGAGGCGTGAACTCTAGAGCATACATTTGTCACTTGAGCAGAAGGAAAAGCTCTTCTCTCAGCCATATATATATATAGCCTTGTCATTTTCTCATCAGGTGAGATGTTACCAGATCCAGGTTTAGATTCTCTTAGGGAGAGAGAATCTGAGAGCCCTCAGAGAAGAGGGGACCCTGAATGATTCACTCTGAAATACCCAACTCAAAGCTGCATCTCCTGATGAGTTCCCCTAAACGAAGAGACTTTCTCCGCTGAGATTTTTTTTTGTGTATTTGAAAGATTTTAAGAAGGGAGAGGCAAATATAGCACCCCAACCATAGGAATTTACTAACTGTATCCAGTCTAGGGTATCGGTATGTGCCCAAACAACGTGGCCACCAAGGGTAAGAGGAATACCCCTATTTGTGCACGACACCAATCAAGAAAAAAAGGGAAATGCCTGCAATGAACAGAAAGCAGATGACTGTGGGCAGCTCTAGAGGAACTCGCACTCGCATTACAGTGTCGGGAACGGCAGCTGTGATGTTCTGAGCCAGCAATGACATTCCCCAGGAACCGGCCTTATCTGAATCCCCAGATCCTGCTCCACTGCTCGGAGACAGACCCGCAGGAGCAGCCTTGGCCCCGCGCACTGTGAGGCTGCAGTTTAGTGTCCAAGCACCACGAGAGGGGCAGTGCTGGCTGACGCAGGGTTTAATCAAACAGTCACAGAATCACCTAGGTTGAAAGGGACCTTTTAAGATCATCTAGTCCAACCAATAAAAAAAAAACAAAAAACCAAACCATCACAGCCACACCACACAAAACACCACCCAACACTAATCCATATCCCCGTGCACCATGTCAACTCATCTCTTGAACACCTCCAGGGATGGTGCCTCAACCACCTCCCTGGGCAGCCCATTCCAATGCCTGACAACCCTTTCAGGAAAGAAATATTTCCTAATATCCACTCTGAACCTCCACACTGTGGCGGTGCAGGGGGATGGGGGAGGCCTGGAGAGTCTGGGAAATGCTTGGGGGAGGCGGGGGGGAGCGCACAAGCGTGCTTACCACGCAGGCAGATTCGGGAAATCTTGAAGAGCTTTAGAAAAGCAAGTTAACCCGGCACCATGGCTACTGTATGGAGCTGATGTCATCTGGCTGCACATAAAAGCCTCCACTTTTTCTTCTTTTGTGCAGTCCCGGGATGACATCACCTCGTAGCGAAAGAAGGTACCTTTGTGCTGCGGCCCTTCCCCTGCTGGCTCCCGCCACCCATCTCCCCCCTCACACACACAGCCCTCCTTTGCCCAGAGATGCTCCTCGACCCCCGCTGAATGCCAAACACCCCCGTCTGGTCGAGGGGAGCCTTTGGGGAGCCCCCACACGCCGGCAGGCCGGGGCGGTGCCGAGGAGCTCCTATTCAAAGAGCCATCCATGGCAGCCGCCCTCCGTGGGGCCTCAGCGGCCTGCCTCAGCCGCCTCACAATGGCGTCCCAGCTGAACGGTGTGAAGCCCTTAGACAGACGGGGCAACTGGGGAGATTTAATTATTTTCAAGGCTGGACCCTCTTTGAGGGGAGGTACAATGGGCAGACAATTTAATCTCGTTACAGTCCAATATTGTTTTTAAATAAGCAGAGTGAAAAAGTTGCGTTTGTAGCCTCGCTTGCGAAGAAAGTGCAACCGTAGTTTGCAATTGTACAGTCGTTAGCAGATTTGTTTATAATTGGCAGGCATGCTGGCCTATTTAATGAGGCCTGTGACAGTCTTCGTGAGAGGCAAGAACAAGAGGAAAAACACCCAAAGCACATCCTGGCCAGTACTGTTTGATGCAGAGAAGGGGGGTGGGAGGCAGTGGGAAGTGAATGTGCTACCCAACAAAACCAGCACCACTAAAGAAAAGTAAAGAGAGACCTGCACAAAACCAGCACAGGAACCATAAAAACCATAGGAACCGGGCAAACTGAGGGCTGAGAGCTTCCCATTAAAAAAGATGATTCCCCTGTAACAGCATCTATGCCCTGTTCCACACAGAAATTCTGCAGATGCCCCCCATCCCTTTGCCTGCTCCTGCAAATGAAAGCATCATCCCAACTTCTCTCAGTCTCTGGTCAGACGGATCTTCGAATGTGCATGTGTAAGAAATACCCACTGGGAAAGTATTTGAGGAATTACGAGGAAATGCAGCATTTTTTGAGCTGTAATGGGTTATTTCTACCTAGCTGACAGGGTGGCATAAGCTGGGACACCGTTACGCATACAGGGAAGAAGGAAACATACCTTCCCAGAAGAAAGCTGGTTAACTTACCATTAACGCGCCACAGCATCTGGAACCCACTTCTAGCATTCAGAGAATCAGAATAAAACACCACATGAAGGCTGGTCCCCGTAGTGCTCCCTGCCAGTGGAAGAGACTGTCCACAGAAAGTGCCTATCAGGTTGGACTGTACATCAGGCCCATCATAAAGCTGCAACAAAACAAAAAATATCCCAGTGAGTAAAAAGCAGCTCCCCAATTCCTACTGGTTTGTGAAGGATGCCAAAGAAAATGGAGTGAGACTTCTCGCACTGGCCGCCTTTGCACAGCCAGAGGAGTTGTGTGGAGCATGGAAAGATTTGGGTGAAACGATGAGAAAATGTTATTGCAATATGTCTTTAAACCTGGCTGCACACTGTGTACAGTAGGAAGGTTTTGCCTTTTCTGTTTTGGTGTGTATTGGGAGTTGTTGGGGAAGAAGATAAAGGGCAAATGGCAATGAACTGAAATAGAAAGAAAAAGAGGATGTCACGGGTCTGATTTGACTGTGCATCGTAGATGCTCAGAGCCTTCAAAACCCTTGGTGACAACTCTGTTTACATCCTTGTTGCCTTAAGAATGCACTCGGGTGATTTCAGGACTGATTGAGCTTGTGATGGAGAAAAGCAAGCAGTCAGCACCACCAGGGTCTCCCAGAGTAGTGAGGACAAACTGAAAACTAAAAGCAAAGTAAATCCTCAAAAACCACAAGGCAAACTCCACATATGCTTATTTGTGTTTTCATGATCTTATGCTAATGTCCTGCTTTGGAGAAGTGGACTGAATCATGCTTTTTCAACTTTTCTACTTAGAAAAACCTTATGTTTGATCTCCTAGTCATGTCCTATGTGATGGTATTTTCACAGTGTGTTGGCAGATGGAGCCAGCCTGAGAATCTTTCTGTTCCCCAAATACAGACGAGAAATCCTCCATCCCACTCTTAAAACATCTGAAAAAACCACTCTGAAAAAAAACCCACACAAACACCCCCCCAAAACCCCAACACCAAAAAAACCCCAAACAATCCACAAATAAAATGCTGAAAAAATATTTGTGTATTGAAATCTTAGGTTAGTCATATACTCGCATTTAAATCAAAACAATATATGTTTTGATGGGGTGATATTGGGTGCTTAGATATCTTAAGCCTCTTAACATTAGTTATCTCCAAACAGGTTTAAAGGGTCTTTCAAGTCCCAGTGTTGTGAGGTTTTTTTTTTCAAATCCAGTAAATCACACTGAATATGCATCTATGTTCCTCACCTAATATCTCAATGCTCAATGTAATTTTTCAGGGATAAGCTGAATAATTTTTGCAAAATCAGTAAAAATGAGACATCTCACCTAAATTGTTTTTGACTTATGATATCAGATTGCTAGTTGTTGTCAAGTTAGGAGTTGCTTTATTATTTCTACTTTTGTTACTATGATTCTTAAAGTTTAGAAAAACAGCAACCCTTGTGCTCTTTTATCACTTTGCCACAGTCCATCCCATCTTCTGTCTCACAGAGCACATCTTCCTAACACAACCCAGCAAATCCCTGGCACAGAAACTATGTCTGAACATTGGCATGCTTCCTTTCAGAATTTCAACAAAAAAATTTCTCTGTTCTGGAGCCATCACCGTAAAGTTCTCTCTGTGCAAAGAATCAAATCTATGTTCTCTGGAAAAACAGCCAAGGCTTATTTATCTTTGCTCTCCATTCAAATCTCTTTTCCAAATATTCCACTAAGAATTCTCCTACGCTCAATACCCATAGTATGAAAGTATGATATTACAGTAAACCATGCTTGCTACTAATTTTTGGACATATTTTCTAGCAGATGCACATGTGGGAATGAGTAATTAGACCCTCAGCTTTTCTGTTCAACATGTTGGTCTTGCAGAACCTTCAGAAATCTCATTATTGATTTAAGACATAATTGGGGCCAGGAAATTTACTTGAGTGGTTTCAAATCCTCAAAGTCTACTTTGAATGTCTTTTTTTTAATTAAAAACATTTTTAAAAATTATGTAGTTCAGCTAGAAGTTAGGGGCAAATTGTAGGAATACTTCTATGGTAATATTTCATATTTTATGGCTGGTGACCATGAATCATTTTGGTTTCAATCTTCTAATGCAATGAAGGCTCAGAGCACAAGAAATGTATGGGAACTACCAGTCCATTTGGTATAATTTCTCCAGGTGAGATCAGTAAAGCTCATCTCACCTAGAAAGAGTATAGTTTCTAGTTGCAGCCCCATTGCTGGTAGTTCTTGCAAAGCCTTGACCAGATGTGTTCAATAAACTATATGAAATTGTTGTAAAGATTAGATGTTAAGAATTTGAACATCCATCTATATTCTTTCTGAACGTAAAGCTTGAAGGACTGTCTGACAGACAGATGGGAAGTCCCATGCCCAGCATTCAACCAATGACCTTCTTCCAAGCCAGGCTGAGAGCTTTACACATTCTTTTATGGCTTAAATTCAGCAAAATGGAATGAAGTCAGATCCAATTAGATTTTTTAATAGTACTACTTCCTCTGACAGCTTTGTGGTATATACTACTCATATTTCTGTGGCTGCGAGCCACGGAAATCTTACACCAGAAAAAAAAATGAATGGCAAAGAATGAATCAACGTGGAGATCATGAATCTGTGCTCTGAATAGAAGCAAAAACTATATTAAGATATATATTCCACCATCAGCCGTTAGCTTTTGTGATTAAAAGTGAAAAGCCATTCTAAAGAACTATGGACTAAATCATACCCAGAAACTTTCAAATCCAAACAAAGAAAACCAACCTTAATGCGTCTCCTGCAACTTTGATTCATCAAGGGAGTGTTATTTTTATCTATGACAGCAAATGTCACATTTCTGTGTAATTTCCCCCGCAAACAGTTCCTCAGTTTTTCGGGACACAAAGACTGGTTACTATGGCAATGCCTTCATGCCGCGCTGCCCCGCGGCTCTGGTTTCGGAGCGGAGTTTCGCAGGAAATTCAAGTGCCTGGCCAGCTGTAACTCATTGAGGGAGGCAGAACCAGGACTGCTAGAATTTCAAGCTGTCTTTCATTCTAAATGAAGGGAGCAGCTGTGTGTTTTCACAGGGCGTTTCGAACATCTCAAGCCACATGTTGCTCTCACACAAATAGGGGTAAGTGAAACCGAAGCTGAAGGCAGACCTCCCGAGCCACAATTTCTCCTCTGATCTCCGAGACAGATAGTATTTCTCACTTAAGGGCCTGCTTTGTCAGCTGTGCTATCCTAAACTGCTCCAAAGCAAGGGAAGGTTCTTCCCTTGGCTATGTGAAGCAAGGTACTCTAGTGGCCTGTGCCAGACAATTTAATTTTGGGGCACTTTATTAGCCACTCCAGTACCACACTTACTCTAGGAACTGGGGATCGGGCTGCTCACTGGGCAGAAAGCGCTCGCTCCCTTTCTGCGTAGATAGTTGTTTCGTAATTTGTGTATTTGTTCAGACCTTTTAGCCTCCATCAGAAAATCCAAGGGCTTTGTAATGATTTTGGCAGAGAATCCGACAGGCAAAATATGCAAACAGCTGCAGCACATGTTCAGATGCTTAACACACAGACACACACACCCTTTAACCAAAGCAATTACCCAGCAGCATCCATTTCACCCCAGCACTGGGGCCAGGAGGGGATGTGGTTCATTCTGCACTGGTGAGGCCACAACTCACCAGTGTGGCCAGTTCTGGGCTCCCCAGTTCAAGAGGGACAGGGAACTACTGGAGAGAGTCCAGCCTAGGGCAACAAAGATGGTTGAGGGATTGGAGCATCTCCCTGATGAGGAAAGGCTGAGAGAGCTGGGGCTCTTTAGTCTGGAGAAGAGAAGGCTGAGGGGAGACCTTATCAATGCTTTCAAGGATCTAAAGGGTGGGTTGAAGGAGGATGGAGCTGGACTCTTTTCAGTGGTTTCCAGTGACAGGATGAGGGACAATGGGCACAAGCTGGAACATGGGAAGTTCCACTCCAATCTGAGGAAGAACTTCTTTTGGGTGAGGATGGCAGAGAAGCTCATTGCCAGAACTGGAACAAGTGGTCAAGGACGGAGCTGACTGGAAAAATGGAGTTTCTGCTGCGTGGGAAGAAGTAAAGATGTCAAAGCAATGGCAGGAAAGAAACTTTGACTGTGTTCCATTTGGGCGTATGGGAAGCAGGGACATTTTTCTAGCCAAGTGCCTTGTCAAGCTTATTCATTCTCGCAAAGTGAGACTGGCAGGAGCCTTACAGACAGGTAGTGGGACTCCAGCTGTTCAGTTTTCCTGGCAGAAAAATGATCTTTTCTTTATTATGTTTTTCTTTAGGGCAAAATTTCAATTTTCTCTTGGACAACTTTATTTCTGTGAAAAGGCACGTTTTTTTCAGCAGGAAAACTGTCATAAAGGGAACCCCCCAGCCTAATCTGCCCTGGAAAACAGCTGCTTACATACATACATTAATTAGGCACAACACAGTCTCAATCCAGAGATGATGGAGCCTTCAAAGACAAACTGTCTGCTTCATATGAGGGGAAAATCCATCCTATGAGTACCGACCATTCTCATTTTATTCTACTGTAAATAATTCTATTATCAGCTGTCATTGATTCATTAAAAAAATATTAGTAATTATATCAGTAATTGTCTCAATTTGAATCTTGAAACAAATTGTTTGCAGTCTGAAAGCCTTCTCACAGGGACCAGCAGCAACAGCCCTGGATTGTATTTGCAGAATTCACCAAAGGAGGTTGTGCCTGGGACCAGACCAATCACTCATTCCTGGAGCCTCCAGGACATCCTCAAAGGGTCACTCTGACACACACAAGTATCCCTTTCCTCTTAGAAAAGAGAAACCTGATTTGGGATTGTTTGGACTGATGTAAACACTAGAGGCAGTGATTACAGGTATCTGAGCAGCCCTTCCTGAACAGGTCATTTTTTGAAAAGGAAATTCTGGTGGCATCATAACAAATATGTTACCAGAAAAAAAAAAGAAAAAAAAAAAAGGAAGCAAAACACAGATAGTATAATCATAATTCAAGTAACAGAACACACTCCAAAGTGAGATCACCATTCATTGTTAAAGTAAGAATCAACACAAGTAAAAATAACCCCTTTCCAAGCAGCACATTTGACTCTAGAAGAACTAGAGTGCAAATTTAAGAACCTGCAGATCTGTCAGCCAGAGAAAAACCCAAACAAACTGAAACTCCAGGATGCAGCACATTGCACTTGCTTAGCACCACAGCCACATAGTTTTCATAGAAACAAAGGCAGCTTAGGGCTTCGAGTGATTTATTATGTGGAACCTTGTTATTTCTGCACAAACAGGACAACAAAATAGGGTTATGTTTGTGCTTCCATGACGAGAAGGGTTTGTAATTGCTGTTAGAAAAAAGTCTTTCTTAAGAACTCATTCTTAATCATGTTTTGATATGATTATTTAAATATGCTTATGCCCTAGATGACCTGTGGCCACCATAAGCAATTTTCCTGTATCCACACAATGATATGCTTTCACTAATTAACCATTTTATTCCACAGTACAA
>JAOTQQ010000012.1:20744357-20771996 GCA_026546715.1 Gallinago undulata | reverse complement strand
TGGCCACCATAAGCAATTTTCCTGTATCCACACAATGATATGCTTTCACTAATTAACCATTTTATTCCACAGTACAATGGAGTTTGACATTGTGCATCCCTAGACATATAAGTACACTGATTAATCTAACTGGGATTTATCTAACATATGGAAATGTGCAAACGTCTAGTTTTTTAATAGTAAGAGTTTTATCTGAGTCTACGTTTTGTCTTGTAGACTGAGCCTGAAATACTCAGAGCCCCTTGAAAGTTTCAAGCAAAGTTAAATTCCACACTGGACTGCAGTGATCCTTTTAAAAGGATCCTTTTTCAAAAGGATTTTTCATCTCTTACATTACCACTTACTACTTTCTCAAATACGCAAGAATCTCTAACTACAGGCAAATTCGCTCATTCCTGTCTTTCTAGGAAAGGTTCATTTCTGCAAATGATATAGAAATAATATTATTTTTTTTTTTAGCAAAGCTCTGGATCGTGTCCTTTGCCAGCCCAGGTGAACCGAACTGCCAGTGCAAGCAACATCACACTGTCAGGGCCAGAGGGCAGGACCCTCTCTGGGAATGCCCCCACCTTGAGAAAATTTGCATCATGCATAACTATGGCAACTGAGGAGAGCTGCAGCTTGGCCTCAGCAAAAGAAGGTGGGAGAAAAGGGAAATTTCCTTCTTCTTACGCTTTCAGGGAAGCAAAACTGGCTGTTTATGGAAACACCAGGGAGGGGAGCGACAAGACCTTCAAAGTCTGTGGTTTTCTCTGTCTTGGGGCTTCCCTTTGATGAGGGGAAGCTTTGACCAATTCAGATGGGGTTTCTCCAGTCACCATGTAATTTCACACTGTGATGCTTGTGCTGAGTGGGATGAGCCACTTTATTGCACAGACAGTCTCACTGACGCTGGCCAGGCTTTCCAGAAAAATTTGGAATACAGAGGAACAGAGGAGAGAAGAATCCAGCTGCAACCAGCTGAGTCCCAAACACCCTTTCCCCAACAAGGGGAATCATAAAATACCATCATATGGTATTATTTCACAGTTGCTTCATTGTACAGTGCTTTTTCCTGAAGGTACAGGCAAAGTCACATTGCTCTGAGCTGGCAGGGTGTGGAAAACCCTGAGTCCGTGAAGGTCTGACTCATTTGGTGAGTCCAAGAGCAGAGTCTGCGTTGGCTTCACTCGTGCTTCTTGTCATCTGAGGTTTCTGTGGGCACCATGCAACCCTTTCATCACTGACAAATTTAGCTGTCTTGAGGGGTGGAAGTTTTTGTGTGTGTTTGTAAGTCCGCTTCTAAGTAACCTTCCAAACAGCAAAGCCAAAGTGTACTTCAATTACGGCAATGTAGGCAATTGGGAAAAAACAAAAATCTGATCGTTGAGCCCGTCTTGGTAGGGTGGGCAGCTTTTTGTCCTGACACTCTTCCTTCTCAGTATCCCGTTGAAAATCTGTGCAAAGTCTAAGGTTTCCTTGAGTACCCATGGCGGGGCCCGCCACAGAAACCCAAGCAGAATCGTGGCTTTTATCCTTTACAGTCTTACACTGGCAGGGACTTCTCGTGGAGGCCCAGAACCCCCTGAAGGAATTCAGGGATGGGCTGGCCTGCTGCCAGCCTGCGTGGTGATACGCTCATGGAGAGCGGTGCCGTCTGGCCGGCGGGCTGTAACGGGATGGCTGCCGGGGCAGGACGGGGACGGGTATGTTTCACCCATCATCTGCTTGCCCGGGGCGATGTGCTACCCGTGACATTCTGTAAATCAGTGCAGGGCCATAAGCAAAGCCATTCTCTGTGCTTGGAGAGAGAACTCCTGCAGCACTTTAGAAAGACACACTCATAAATAAAATGTAATAACGTTCATCTCATGTATTTGTAATTAGTAAATTATGCTTAAAACATATTAGAAGAGAGTAAAACCAGAAACAGGGTAAGCTTCTTTTTTTTTTTTCTCTCCTATGATAAGCTAATAAAAAAAAAAAGGATGACCAGCTGAGCAACAATTATCTAATGAAGTATTCCCAGATGGAGAAAAAGGATATTATGGCACATCCTCGGAATGCTACTGTGGTATAAAAAAGAAAAAAAAATAACATATCCTGTTACTACCAGAAGGAAATGAAACAGTTCTCAGGAGCAGATGCCATATTAATTACTGTACTCGTTTGGTAATATCCACATATAAAGGTGCAATGGTATTTTAACCACCCTGAGCCTAATTGCTGAAGGAGTCTGGACTGCTTACATACACTGACAGAAAGCAAGCAAGGAATTGCTTTATTCCAAAGAGGAACTTTGTCCTGCCCTGCAGCAGAAGGAAGGCTACTGTTGTTATCAGGCAGTCGTTTGCCCCCATCAAATGATCGTTTGCATAAAGCCAATAATTATTCCATCCTTGCTGATGTGCTCCACAAACCAAAGGGGTGAGACTCAGACGAAGAGCTCTGAGACTCATCTTGCTGCATGACACAATTTTACTGTCTGCTTATCAGGCTGGTGGCATCTTGCAAAGGGCTGGGCAAAGTCTTCCCTTTTCTTATTAAAAGCAGATGCTAAACAGACTGCTGTTCAAGGGATGACTGTACTTTCTGAGCAGAAGAAAACAGAGGGACATTGTCACTGAAGGACAGAAAGATTAGTGGTTTTGAAATTATAGTTTTCTTGGATTAGAAAGGAGTAAATATCAGTCCTACTGCAAGACTGATCTTCAGAGCAATAACATGACATTCTCCTTGCTTATAAAATGGCTTTGCCTCTGTGGAGATTATGTTCTGTCATACTAAATAAGAAGGTAATTCATCATTAAAGATGGGGAGTTAAATATATGCTTGTTCAGCTAATAACCTGGTGAATGTAGACGAAGGAATGACATTTCTATGTCATTGCCTACAGTATCTCACTGGCTATAGCCTGATGACTCCTCTAGAAAGACTAATGTTAGGTTATTAAGCCAAGCCTCAGCACGCAATATAATTTAAAGACCATCCGATCTAGTTACAGTTAGTGCGGCATCACTAGGAAACAGCCTGCTATTTGCTATGCCTTGTATCATGTCATCACCACTTCTGTACACGTTGCTTCTTTATCAGAAGCAATTCATCTCATATTCTTGAAACTTCACTGTAAAAATCCTTCCACAACGTCCCACATCCTGTGAGCATTACTAGCAATGAGCCAACACCCCCTGACAGGCCACGAAACTTCGCACGCTCCTCGGTTGTTGAGAAAGTGCTCATATGAGATTCATGCCAGAGACTGAAATTATAAAGAAAAAACTGCTGTTTTGCCCAGTTTTGCCATTATTCTACATATTTGATTTCTAACTCATACGTGGACTAAGCCAGGGAGCAAGTAGCAAATTAATACATCCCATTTATATCAGACTGAATTAGTCACAAGGAGAAATGCTGTTCTTGTATACTACGTGTGGGCTTGGGTCAGAAGTGTAAGGCATAATTAAATAAGAAGCTGAAGAATTGTCCCTTTTCCAGAATGGAGACCGGGACCAAAATGAAAGTGCCCGGTGGGCCAGGTATAGCAGGACTCAGGATTGCAGTCTAGCTGTCCCCACACCCACAAGCACCATCATTTTCTCCTTGAGACTTCAGAAAGATTTCCAAAAAATCAAAACTCTGCTTTGACATATTTGCAATGACATAAAAGTATGCTGTCCACATGCATTAAATCTGTTTCTCCCACTGACTTTTAAAAGCAGCGCTGCTATTGTTGCTTTGTCGAGGGGGATTGTTTTGTTTTGGGAGGATTTTTTGGCAATTGCCATTTCTTGACTGCAGTTGCTTGGGCAGGTCAGCTCTCTGCCATAACACCTCTAACATTTCAGCTTGTCCTTCTCCATCACATATCACTGTCCCATACTCACTCTACCACCACAACTGTGATCATTACCTAACCCAACCTAACAGGCAACTCCTGTCCTTCCCATCCCCAGCCTGACAGCAAGTAGCTGCAAATATTGTCACCAAGCCTCCAAGCTGCCATGGAACACCAGGTTGGTACTGTTAGGGCTGCCACAGAGCTAAAGAGACAAGTATGGTGTTGCTACCTGCTGCACGGGGCTGAGGTGGGAGACCTGCTGCCACCAAACCATAAAGGAGGTGGGAAAAGGGGTATCTAAAAGCTCCTGGGGAAAAAGAGCACTTAATCAGCACCAGTGGCCACTCCAATTTGTGATGGCAGCTCCCACTTCCCCCAAGAAAAGGGTGAAGGGCTCTGGCATGTGGTCCATGCACTGCCCACTTGGACTGCAGTGAAGAGGACTCCACCTCTATCGTCCCAGTGTTATACTCAGCCAGGGCACCAGAGCTTTCCCCTTTCAGGCCTCTTTGCAATAAACGCATCTCAAAATTAGCATATAGTAGAAACATAATTTGTCTTAGCTGAACAGCTCTGAGCTGGGGAGGGTTTCTGCTAACCTTTTTCCCAGTTTGCAGTGGCGTCAGACTCCACATGGATTTCAGACAGAGAAGTCCCAGATATCTGCAGTCTGCTTAGAAAGTGAACTGCACAGATTGCCCCTTTCCCCTGCACCACGGAGCGCTCACAGCCCTGCCAACACGCTCCCCTTTCCCAACAGCCAGGGCAGGAGCAAACCCTATTCAGTTCCCCAGCTGGTTCAACCTTGCTCTCTTTTTTTACACTCTGTCACACATTTGTGCGGCGTGCAACAACCAACTGAGAACATCTTTTCCAAGTGGTGTTTCTTAATGACATTTGGAGAAAGATTTATAAGTTATGTCACACGAATTGCAAATTTAAAGCCTCCTTAACACACTTCCATGACTCTGTTTTTTCCCTTGCATTTATACCTCTTTCAGTAGGCGTTTTCTTTGATTGGAAGCACTGAAAAATTGTTAAAGAGGGCAAGTGCTTTTCTGCTCCCTGTCTCCTCACCCCCTCTGATGTGTTTTATTTCTGTTAAGTGCTTTGGATCAGGTCTTTGCCTCTGGCACTGCTCCTCCAGCCTTGGCTTCAGTCTAGAATAGTGTCTTCTGGCAAGTCCCCTCACTGGCTGGCTACTGTGTGCAGGGCTCCTGCTTTTCATGGATCAAGGGCTTAAGCATCTTGAGACCAGCACTGGCCTCTCCACTTGGCTCCAATGTTTTCCTTTTCAACTCCCTCACAAAACGAACCAGGGTTTAATAGTTAGCTCTCAATACAGTGCTCCCTTGTTTATTTTCTTCACATGTCTATTCTTTCTTTCCATTCCTGACCACAAAGGGAAGAAAGCTGGAAGAACACCACTTTTTTTTTTTTTTTCCCAATTTATTACCAGTTTTGAGCTGTGAAAGCTGGCATAGTACAGAGGTAGAGGGAGCGAGGGAGGACATCTAGGGGGAACAGATCAGCCCATCATCAGGCCTCTTGCTGGACCTTCTGCCAGACACCAGTGTAAGTAAGTATCCCCAGAAATGTGAGCACTATTCCTTAGAGAAGACTATTTACAGCCAAGGAGAGGGCTAACACTTCTTTAAATTTCAGTTCCTCTTGTGCAAAACCTAAGCAGAGCACAGAGGCTGCACGCTGGCATCCTGTACAAGGGTGAAATCCCAAGGATGGATTAGTTCAGCAAAAGAGCAAAACTGTAGGCAGGAGATTACAGTCTCCCCAGTAGAGCAGTAATCATGGCTACACTGTACTGCCTACAGTACGAGGTACAAAACTCAAAGAAAATATCTTTCCAGTCGTCCCAGCAATAAGATTTTTTTAGGAAATAAAAATAAAGGGTACTTGGTTTTAGATTGACTGGATGTTTTTAGTTGGCTTAAAATTTCTCGTTTTATTTGTGGGTAAATTCAGTTTCTTTCGGTCCCTTTAAAGAAGCAGATTAATCATGAAAAGGAAAAGGTAAACAGGAGACAAAGCACACACACCCCTTTAAAATGTGTTATTTCTACATTTTTAAAGTTTTTGTACATTCCCCACTCCTTTTCAGATGAAAACCAGAGGAATATAATTGGGCTCATTGCCTTTTTGCAATCAATTTACTAATATCAGGATTTCTTCTTCTTTACATGAAACCAGAATCATGACATCTCGCTTTGCCATAAAAGCCAGGGCATCTAACCTAAGGTGGCAGCTGGACTCTGTAGCAAACCCAGGCACCTGAAAAGTGATTTATTCTCCCAATTGCAGACATCTGTCTTAAAGTAGGATGAAGTGCTCTCTGGCAATGCCGATCTACTGATCGCAGAGGAAGCAGGGACAAATTGTGAGTTTTAATGGCTAAATTTAGATAAGATAAATCTTCTGCACCCTTATTGTTTTTCTTTATTGGGAAAGACCTGTTTTTTTCTTTTTTCTAGAATCGGGGTACATACCTTCAAGAAGTCACGGTCACAGTCGGATCCATCTTCTAAATCAAAGGCTGTAAAGCTATAGTTGAGTGTGTTCCCCTTTGTAGTTTGGATAGTCCAGTTGCAGTGCTCATTTAATGGGTAATTATTTGGATAATTTAAACTTTCCAATATGCCGTGGCTACGATTAACAGTCAGTACTTCATGGCAAACTGAAAAAAAGTTATAATAAATTATATTTGTGCGGTGCTTTTTAATCCAGCATCTCAAAAAATTACTAACTGAAGTCACTGCTAGCCTTACAAGGTGAGAAATATTTTTATACACAGATTAGAGCAGAGAAATCAGGCAGAAAGAAAATTGTGACCTATGGGAGAACATATTGCATATGTTGCAAACAAAATCCAGACTTTCCAACCATGAATTCTTCAGCTCTACTATGTCCTTTTCTGACACTGGCAGACTCATCAGTATATGTAACACATATACTTTTTGTTAGTTTTCTTTAATTATAAGTAAATGGTTATTCCTAAAACACATTTTCTTCTATTTTTTTTTTTTAACTAATAATAGAAATTTACCCTGTCATTTGAAAAAATTTGGAAAGGATGCTCAACAAAGATAGACTAATGGATTTAAATGGTTTATTTCAGCAAGTTGGGGGCAAAATTATAATCCTTATCTAAAACAACAAATGAAAAGTACACTGCTTGGATTTTCTAGCTTCAGGACCTGGAAGTGGTCTTGAAATTCTTGAAATTCTTTAAAAAGGAGCCATAATTTTCCTTGCAAGATTCCCAGAGCAGTGGGACACAGAGAGGAGATGGCAGGAGCCAAGGAGCAGGGCAGCGAATCTGCAGCGTTTGAACAGCAGAAATAGCTAACAGCCACCTGCAAAACTCCTCTCTTTTCTGTCACTGCCTCCTGCAATTTTTTTTTTTATTCTTTCCAAACTATTTAGAGAGGTCTGTGTTTTTAGGATTTCAAAATGCTCGGGATGCAGCTGAAGTGGAGCTTGTCTGCAAAGCGACACTGAAGCATACAACTGCTCAAAAGGTCAGGAGGAAGAGCACAAAATGGATTTTGAAGAAGGCAAGATGGGTAAAAGCTGCTACCCGCTGCCATCAGGATTTTATTTGAAACACACCAGACAGAAAGGTGCCTTTGAATGTTAACTTGATACCATGTTTTCCTTTGCAATGTATTCCAATTCATCATAGCATTTCTTTCATGTACACATAACTGCATCTGGCATCTAAGCATCCTTATTTTATACCACTGCTTCCTACATAATTTTAGCTTTTGGGCAAGCCACTGAAAGGTTTCTCTGATGCCTTTTCAGGAATTAAATATGAATGTAAAATGTAGATCCCATTATCTGATAGCTCAGGTTCTACATCTGAGTGCTTTGAAAGTGCTCTTTCTGTTTAATTAATGAAAGGGGGGGAGCCCTCTTCTAATATCTTGTCTTTGCAGTCTGAAAAGTCCGTGGTTGCTGAATCTGTGGTATATTTAAGGATCATTATTCTTCTTTTCTAATTATTGTATGCACCACGTGTGGATGAATAGCTTTGTTTTTTAATAATCCCTTTATTATTGTCCAAACTTAGGACAAGTTAATGTCTCTACAGCCAGAGCAACCGCTACCACTTGGACATATTTAGGGTACACAAAGATACATTTTGTATGTGGTGAAATTCTATATTTTCCAATGTGCATTTAACCATATATGCTAGAGTGTATTAGCAGAAAAATAAACACCAGGACGGTATTCAAGGTTGTGATTGGGAAAAAAATAGTTTGTCATGTATCTTCTTGGATTTTTCACCAAATGTAATTATTCTGATATTTCTGTTTGCAAGAAAAATGTGACCCTTACCATAAGATATGAAAGATAAAACTTTAAGTGTTCCAGGTAGGCTAAATGACCCTAAGCACACCCACAATGATCCAGGATGGCTGCAGGTAACTCACTTATCCTTTGTCATCCTGCCTCACAAGCAGTTAGAAGAGCAGAGAAGCTTGTTCTATCTGCCTTCTCTGTTAAAAAGTCAGGAGACAGGGTGAGCACAAGAGCAAGAACAGTCCAGTCTACCCTGTTAGGGACTTCCAGTGCTTGCTATTCTGAGGAAATCTGGAGTGCTAAGTGCCACTGGTGCAGGTAATAGAAGCAGAATGACCTCACCAGCTTTCTTCTAGGGGGAGAGATAACCTTCATCATGGGTAGATGGGCAGATAATTTTTAGCACTTTGTGTCCTGTAACTGTAGCAGACTAGAGAATCTGGGTCAATAATATGCCCTGCATTGTCCTCTGCTCTTGAATAGGAAAGATCATGGGCTTCAAGAGGTAGTTTCAGGAAACAAGCTGAACTGTAGAACCACGGTCTTCTCATCTTCTTTTACTTACTTACCCTGTTTGTATTTGGCTAAAAATCCTCCACCTTGCAGGCTGCCATCCGTCCTCAGTTTTACATACATGCTGTCTCTGCTGGAACGGATGGGTTCTGGTATCTGATCCCCACAAAATTTACCTAGCTGTTTAGCATTACTGCTGTTGCCATCGTATACCTTAACAAAAAATAAAAATAAAAAATTAATAAAGTTGATGAAATCACAAATTCAAGTAATTTCCCCCTGACAAAAGTCTGCTTAGAGAATAGTTACTGGGTATACAAGAGGTTAAATTCTGTTTCTGCTCAGAGGAAACCTGGCAGGCATTTCAGAAACAAGCAAACCAGTGGAAAACCAGGAAGACAGTAACTGGATATTGGTGACTTTTGAGGGGTTTACTCACCAGGAGGGGAGAACTGCACTCCATTTCAACACTATTAAAGACATTCAAATAATTTATGCAACAGTTTAAATATTAAATTTGGGGTTAACAATAGGGTTATTGACACTGTTGTGCCTTTTTCCTTGTACTTTACTATGAGAGTATAATAAGGCATTGGTCCAAAACACAGCAAAGATATAAAGATATAGACAGAGTCTTGTTTCAGTGGCCCTTCTATCTAGACATAAATCCTTTTCTTACCAGCAACTACACAGACACCGCTGCTTTACCTCTCACTGCTCCGGGATATGAAGGTAACATGTTAGCGTGGAGCCTTCCTATTCTGGGTTTTTTTGCTTAGTTACAAATGGTTGAAGACCAGAGCCAAGTGTTTTTCCTTGCCTGTGCACTCATCATACTCAGCTGCCTCCTACGGAGCCAAGAGTCACAGGGTACATACCGCAAGGTAATCAAAGTTGCACTTTGCATGATACTCTAGATGGAACTCTTCAAACTGGATTTCAAATGGGGTTCCTCGGCTTCCTCTGAGCAACCAGTAGCACTCTGAATTGTGGTAATATGGCATAGGGTAGTTGGGAGACATGAAGATACCGGAAGCTGTCGTCAAAGTCCCACCACAACCTGAAAATGGCAAAGAAACCAATCCAACATTTAACACCTAGAAGAGTAGAGAATTACACATGATGCATGAGATTCACACTGCTGACCTCCTTCACGTGCCCTGAACATCTTCAGTGATGCCCCAAAAAACCTGCATCTAGCCAACAGTTTGTAAGCAGAAGAGAGCCCATGGCAGCTAGAAATACTCACTAATTGAAAGAGTGCTCCTGGTAGAAAATGCTCAAGTGGAAATCTCTCCATTAAATTCTTGGATATTGCTTTCTTAAACATACAATACCTAGGGAATAGTATATCCTTCCCAGTGGAGAAAAAAAAAGTCATAACCTTGATCTGAATAACCTGAATATACGTTGCTATACAATTAGCAGACAGATTTCAGAAGATGGAAAGCAGAAAAGATGTAGTAGAAAGGTGAGAAATTAAACGCAAATGAAAGATCAAAAATGAGATGTGTAAAATGGTTTTATACTCGATGCGGTCATTTTACCTGCTGATGTACCATCCCACTCTGCTGAAAATCCCTTTCTTGTGCCAAATATGTCACTGACAAACTTTATCCACAGCTTGTTACCATGAGAGATTATAACAGGAGGCAGGTCTGCACCACAGTATTTTCCAAGAGGAGGAGAAGTTTCATAGCCTCCATCTCTAGAACAACAAAGAAGAAAAACTTTGGGTAAAAGAGAGAAACCATGAGAAATGTTAACAAACCCAAAATCCTGGGATTGTTTCCAGCCTGGGAAAGACTAATTCTAGCTCTTCAGCTTCCACAGCAGTACAGCTACCAAATACTGGAGGAGTCCTGCTACTTGCAGTAAGAAGTCCTACCACAAGCATCTGCTTGCTGGGTGTGTCTACTCTCCATCTCAGCAGCCTCTCCAGAGTCTGTCAAGAGACAGACTCAAGAAGTGTCTCAAGTAGGCTTGATGCTGCAGAAGCAGGACCTTGTCTGTATTCTACAAGGTGACATTCGTTGGTGTAACCAAAGGTAATCTTCTAGCTTGAAGAAATAACAGTTTCCTCACTTCTCACTGTTTAGCCTGGCACAGAACCAGATGAGCTGACCTATTAAAAAATATGTTTATTTGCCACCACACAAATAAGAACCCATTTCTCAGAAATTATGCATGTTTTGAAATATTTTCTTAGCCTTCAGCATTGGTTCTACAACCACTTATTTCCTATTTTTTAAATAAGTAATATTTCCAGTAACATTGTCTAATACTGTAATCAGGATGCCCGTATAATGTTCTGGTTTGCTACCTGCACATCCCAGGGGAGTAAAGACAGTGACAACCTACTTCTCAATTCCTTTCTAACCTTGTATCTAAGCACTTCCATATTAAAAACATTCTACAGGTTATAATAACACAGGACAATAATAAATAATAAATATATAAATATTTAATATTAATAATAAAGATATTCATTATAATAAATATATTTATAGCTATATATGGGTGCAATCTTGGTATGATGCTTTTGAAGTGAACAGTAATACTTTCAATTACATTTTCACAGGGTTATACCTGCTTTTAAGAGAAATTCTTCTTGTACCTTGCCACTTTTTTCTTGTCATTCTCCCAGCTTAAAATGCTTGCCGCTGTCTCGGGTTGCTGGCAGCTGAAGAACTGTGCCAGAACCTTCCCTCACTTGCATCTCAGCCTCTGCAGCTGGAGTCAGATGAACAATTTTCTTAGTTGACTGAATGCAATTTATCAGAGGACACCTGAGGACAACAAACCAGACTGGCACCTCCCCTAAGACTTATCTATCTGTCCCTTTTACTGGTATCAGGTTTGATGAGGCATTCTGGAAATCCAGTTATGGCAGCAGAAACGTGCAGAGTTACACTTAGTCGTGTTCTGGCTGCATCTTAAAACCTGTTTAATGCTGCTGAGCTCTTCACAGCGTCAACAGAGTTAGATTTATGCAATAAATGAATGTTTTCAGTTCTTGAGGTGAAAAAGGGGGAGGGCCAAAGCCCTGTTATAATTAAGGTCTACCCCAAATTAAGGTGTTAACTGTTAAAATAAAGTTAGGATAAATTTAAGCTCAGATTGTTGTTTTAAAATTAAAAAAAAAATACTTAGAAAATATTGCCTTTCACGTTTTCATAACTTTTGCCAGTTTGTATGTACAGCTGAAAACAACCAGCTAATTCAGCAGAAATTCAGATCCTCAATGCTTGGATTGGCAACTGGCAACTTCAGCCAGCATTTTTTCTGGTTCTGAAAAATGAGACACAGAAATAACCCATACAGAATATCTGGTATAATTTTCAAATGAGCTTGATCAGGGAGCTTAGGAGGACAACAATGGGTGCACAGACACTGCAAAGGGCAAATCTCATACATCAACCCAGCAGCAAGGATGGGAACTTGGTGCAGGTGTATTGTGAGCATGCAGCTAACCTTCCTGCAAATATTACTTTCTTCTGCTGGTCTCTGTCCTGTAAAATTTACTAGAAATCACCTAGTATGCTAATACCCTAAGTTCAATGGTGATGCCAGTATAGACAAATACTGCAGATTATGTACGTGTTCCTAGTGCTGCATCACAAAATAGCTCCTGTTTAAACAAGACAAACATAGAACAGAATATAGACTCATAGAACAGTTGGGAAGGACTTCTAAAGGTCATCTAGTCCTACCACGCCTACCTCCATGCAATGATCAGGGACATCTTCAACTAGATCAGGTTGCTCAGAGCCACATCCAACCTGACCTTGAATGATTCCAGGGCTGGGTCACCTACCACCTCTCTGGACAACTTGCTCCAGTGTTTCACCACCCTCATCGTAAAAAAATTTCTTCCTTTTATCTAGTCTAAATCTTTTTTATTTTAGTTGCAAACCATTACACCTGGTCCTATCGCAACAGGTCCTGCTAAAATATTTGTCCCCATTTTTCTTATAAGCCCCTTTTAAGTACTGAAAGTCTGCAATAAGGTCTCCCTGGAGCCTCCTCTTCTCCAGGCTGAACAACCCCAGCTCTCTCAGCCTGTCCTCATAGGAGAAGTGCTCCAGCCTCTGATCATTTCTGTGGCCCTCCTCTGGACCTTCTTCAACAGGTGCATGTCTTTCCTATGCTGGGGGCTCCAGAGCTGGACTTGGTACTCCAGGTGGGGTCTCACCAGAGCAGAGTAGAGGGGTAGAATCACCTCTCTCAACCTGCTGGCCATGCTTCTTTTGTTGCAGCCTGGGAACAAGTGCATGGGAACACAGTTCACGTACTCCACTTGCTCTGAGAACTGGAATTGACCAAAGGGGAAAGCCAACATTGGACCAGAATGGGAGGGGGAAAAGACAGCTTTTAAAGTTCTCTGGTATAGTTACAACTATAGCTTCTGAACATGCCTAAGTGGATTTGGACAACTTCCATGGTTATCAGTAATAACGACAAGAGAAATAATTAGGCTTGCCTGATTTCTACATAATCCTCTGTACAGCGTTTATTCCCTTCCAAGGTGAAGTTGGTGAAGCGCAGCACGATCCGTCTGTTTATCCCCACTGAGATGGTGTATATGCACTCCGTCCGGACAGGGTAGTTATTGGGATAGTTTGGAGATGTTAATACACCTGTTTCAGCACTGTAGTTGTGTGAGCACACTTTAAAAAGAAAAGAAACAAATAGGAATTAATTTAATATGGACGCTAAATTAACAGGAAAATTCTACTTCCAACAGACAGAGGAGCAAATTCTTCCTGGACACATCTTACTGCTGAATGTCATCACTACAAACTAAAGCCAGAATCCAGATTTTTCATGTGATTTCTTATATTTGAGTTGATTTGGTCAGCTTTTACCGGAACATTGTCCCTGTAATAAACAGGCAACAGAAGACTAATTCCAACTGCCTACATTGGCTTTGAGCTAAAACCCAGGTCAGCACAGATAGGAAACTGAAAGGGACATTTTGATCAACACCAAAGGTAGGATTCTTGAATTTCTGAAAAGCAGTGGTGGTGGAAACTGAATGGAGTCTCCAGATACGAGGAGATGCTGTATTGTTCTCCGGCATTGCCCATGATCAAACCTGGGAGACGGGGATTTTAATCTAAACTTCTTTTCCCATTTTCTGGGCCACATGTGACAATCAGTTGGAAAATAGTGTAATCCTTAGATTGTGAGGACAAAGCAGTTCTATTTAAGGCCTTATACTAAAATCAGCTACAGCACTTCTCTGTAAGCACTGCGGAAGCATCTTGGCATTATGAGATGGAAAGAAAAAAATAGCATGGACTAACGCTGAGCCAGAACCTCATCAATAATTAAGAGGAAGATCTTTCAAAAGAACAGACATGAGGACTAGAAATGAAAATACCTAAAAAAATAGATTTAAAAATAAAAATGGTAATTACGACTTCTTTTGGAGAGAAAATTTGTCATATATTAGTTGGCTACAGTCTGAAAAAGGTTTGTGATCTGGCTGCAAAAAGGACAAGAAGAAATGTGATTCCTGTCAGATGTTTTCAGTCGAAACAGGGATCTTGATACCAATGCACGTGGTGACACAGCACCTGGAAAAATGTAGATTGCCATGGTCACTGGTGTTCTGGAAATCAAATGAGAACAAGACAGAGGTTGTGGCAGTAGATTAGTAGGCAAGAGACACTAGAAGAGCTTAACTTGTTTAGCTTAGCAAGTGCAGGAGAAAAACAGATAAACATTAAGAAGCGTGAAGAAAAATAGAAAAATAGACTCTCAATGACAGTACAAACTCTGAAGTTAAAAATTGTCCATGAATACAGATATACAGAAATTAGCAGAAAGTTTCTATCAGGGGGCTTCTAAAGCCAGCCAACATTAACAGATGAAGAAAGGGGAAAAAAAATCTGCTGTTTTTTAAAGGTACAGTTTGATTATTTTAATTAAGAGGGGGACCACATTATGTAGCTCTTGGCAAAAAAATAACAAAGGGTGGAGGGGGCATAAAATTGTGGACTGGATTTGATGACCCTGGAGGCTCACTCTAGTCCTCCATTCCCCTATTTCAGGTCCTACAGGTTGCCTATATAAGAAATTAAAGCAGGTTTCTCAAATGCTTTTAATCAAATAGGCAAGGTAGGACTAATTATAAAGGTCAACTGAAAGAGCAAGCAAAATATTATGATTAACTTTGCACTCATTTAAGCTAATTGCCACGGATCTCTGAAACCTGTTTTCTAACATAGCACAGCTGCAGCAGGAATACTTGTGCTTATCACTTCAATATGCATAATAATTTAGGGGGAGGGGATGAAATCACAGTTGAAGCCCTCTGTGTCTGAGGGTGGTCATTTCTATGTCTGTTCTCTATCCATTCTAACCACCAGAACACTCTTGCTTTTAATGGTGTCTTTTTTAATGGCTGTTTTTTTGCATTCTTCATCACCTGGAAGGCCTCAGTTGAAAATGTTTTCAGTGGGATAAGTACCCCCAAAGCTAGCTACCAGGCTCATGTTCCTAATTCATCACAAGGAGAAGAAAAAAAAAAGCCTGACACAGAAACAGGCCAATAATATTCTGCCATTGGGTTGTACATTGTATTGACAAGTCAAAAAGGTCTCAGGCACTAGCTTACCTAAAATCTTTACCTAAAGTCTTTATCTAGAATTTTAGTCACTTGTGTATTCCAGCACAGATATGCTCTAATGAATACATATAACAATCAGGTTGGTCCTGGTCATCTTAAAAATTTTATTCTGCCTTATAAATCCTCATAATGCCCTTTCTGTGCTTCTAGCTCCCGAGGAGTTTCATGGTACGTAGGGCTTATTGTCAAACCGCAGATCCTTAGGTCATGGCATTTCTTGAGAACGCTGCCTGCAGGGTTAGAAATCTGACTTAGAAATGTGACACAAGTTTTTCCTAATGGCTCATTGCACAAGAAGCAATAAAAAAATTAAAATTAAAATGTGCGTTTGTTAGATTTATTATTAGGCTTACTATTTATTAGCTTACTTATTTGTAATTAATTTCCTCCTGAGTTTTGAAGGGCAGGTGCCTGGCTCATGCACATTTAGTGGTTAGACCTGTTGCAATACTACCATTCCTTATTCACTCAGAGGCGTGGAGAATACTAGCTTTGAGACTGGAGAATATTAAAATTGATGTACTAGATAAGGGCCCTTAGGATAAAATTAGCAACACGGAAGCCAAAATATTTTTATCGGCCTTTTTAAGAACAATTTCCACAGAATTGTCCAGGTTCCTTCCCTCACCAAAGTTTGCTTTCTTGGGAGTAATCCATACAGAAACTCCTATCTGAAGTGTGCTATTTTAAACTGGGTGCTGTGTATTGCTCTACACTTCACATAACAATCTTCTTTGTGAGCTAAGGGTGATAAATACAGAAAGTGGAGCCTGGATTGCCTTAGAAATGTCAGACTTCTGGCCACAGTGAAATAAATCCAAGTGTAGACGCTGCTATGATGACTGGGGAAAGCATAACTGAACCCATGTTTTGTGACAGCCAAATCTCTTCTGCTAACTGGATTCACTTGTTGTGTTCTGCCTTCAGCAGGAGAGTTGGCATTCCCCTCACTAACACAGCATTTGGGGGTGTGCTTGGGCAGTAACAGTTCCTTCTGTGAAAACTCTTAGCAGGAAAAAAGTATTTAGACTGCTTTGCCAAAGTTCGGAATGCAGTCTAACTCCATAACGTGATTGTTATATGCCTGGAAAAAATATGAATTCAGTTTAGTTTGTAGACAGTTATCACTGCTCATGAATTCGTGGCAGCAATTTCCAAGGGCAATCACACATCTTGCCTTGCCAGTGTGTCAGGTTTTGAAAGCTATTCAATCTGCTTTCTGACTTTGGTCCTAAATGTGTTTGCTGTTCTGAAAAAAATGCCATAAATGGCAGTAATTCACCGTAATAGCCAACAACAGAGAAAAATGCCAGCTTTTATACCCCTCACTCATGATTGTATACTGCAGAAAATTATATCCATGGGTTTTCCCATAAAGAAATATTCATCACTTGCCACAATTCTAATTAACCAAAAATAAAACTATAATGTTGAATGTAAAATGGCAGTTTCTCCCTTTTGATCTCACTCTGCCAAAGGAAAACTGGGATCCCCAACAATTAGACTTTTATGTAACACTATGCATGTTTAAAAAAAAAAAAAGGAATAAACTATCACATGAAGTATACGTCTCTCCACAGACATTGGAAAAGCACATCTGTACTCCAGGGCCTTTGGGACTGCTGCTGGCAGATGCTAGAAAGCTTAACTTCTACCAAAAAGGCACACAAAGTTCCTTTTGTATCATTTCAGACCCAACCACCTTAGAAACACTGGGTACAGCTGTGTGAAAGGAATCTCTGACTCTCTTCTGCTGATTCACACATTAACACACATCCTATAGAGTTGTATACACACATATAAGCATCTATAGGCAGACCAATGCTCTGATCAAACATAACCAAGTTACAGTGGTCCAACAAGTGGGCAGTTGCCAGCTCATTGAGCCTTTTTCCTGAGACTCACGATGAGCTGAGCAGATGCCCAGGATTCCTGCAGGACTTCAGCCTTTTTTCCTTAGTTCAGCCTCGTTCAACCACGTCCTGTATCTCTGCAGGCACGGATTTATCAGCCATTGCTTCCTATTCTTGTCTTTGCTCATTCAGCTGAAGAGAAAAGCCAGGCAACATCCTCCTAGTAATTACCTGGTTCAATCAGCAAGATGGTAACTGAGATCTCAATTTGTACTCAGCTATCAAAAAAGAAGACAAAAATCTATACATCACTTTCACGTGCACTTTTAAGCCTATGGGTTCACATATGTTTTTCTTCCTTTCCTCATCTTTCTCAAACTCTGACTTCTCCAGTCAGTCGTTGTCAGCTAATGTGTACCACACAATGAAGCTGTTTAAAACCAAGTTACCCATCTTGGTATAAAATATAATTCACAATTCAGGGTGATAAGGAGGAAAAATATTATCTTTCGCCAAAGCCAAGAAAAGACCAGGAATAAAAACCTCTATCAGAAAGGCAATCTGCTAAAAACCTTGTTACGGATGACTTTTCTCAGCAGAAAGGATGAAATGAAGCCTCCTTACTGAAGCAAACAAATGAAGAAAAGGAGGGGGGAAAGGGGGGAAAGGGAGGAAAGGGGGGAATCCCTCCCAAACCCCCTTTTCAAAGTAAAACAAATAAATTCCCACTTACTTGTGAAGAGGTCAAGGACAATAAAATACATACTCTGTCTCTAGTGCTATTCCTATTGGAAAATCACGGCCTGAATCTTTCAAGACTCTGAGCAACACTTGCAGGAAAAACTGAGCCCTTTGAAAGATTTTTCAGTATTTTTACATGGGCTCTTTGTATTGTGGCCAGCCAAGATGGGCAAAAGAAAAATCCTAAAATCTATCAAAACACTTACATGGTTGCTGTAACATTTGTCTATACGGTATTTGAGACGTGGATTCTAGGAAATAAATCCAAACACTATTCTGCTTTCCATGTCATTTTCCCCATTGAAAAGACAGAAAGATGGTCAAGAACTAAGCATCTGAGGTCCAGAAAACTGAAGTGGGCAATATACATTTTAAACATCTGAGCACGTTTGACTGAAGAGTTTCCATTTGCATGGCTGCCGTATGATCTATTCACAGCTCCTAGCTGGCAGACTGCTAAAACCATTGTTTGGACTTTATGGACCGTGGCCATGGCTCTATCTCATGGCATTCAGATTTTTTAAGAGGAAATATAGCTTTGCCATTATTTTCAGACTACATTTCAACTAATTAATGTATCACAGATAAACCACGCTAACACAAACATTGTTTGTTAAGAGGCATAGAGAAGCAATTTTTTTTACTCCCATTTATTCTTCTTTTGGGGGATAATCTTGACCATCTTTTCAAAAGCTCATTCTCTGTAAAATAACTCGAGGCAAAAGCCTATTGAAATGTCTAATATGAACCATAACAACTTTGACCAGTTCTGATCTTGGTTACACTCTAGATGGCTAAGAAAACATAGCTCAACAATATGAAAGATTCTTACTGCCCAAGAAACATTATTAGAACCATATTTTCCTTAACATAAAAATGAAAATAGGCAGCAGATGTAAAAATAAATAAATAAAAAAACCATAGCTTTGGTAAATGTCTCAGATATGATTACACTCAGCAGTTTGGAACTGGATATACGTAAGATGAATAAGATGAATAAGATAAATATCAGGCCTAAATATTTCACAGTAGGAAAACTAAACTTGATATTATTTCAGGGAGGCGGGGAGTTGCTTCTCACAGCAAAGTCCACATACACACATGTGTTTGCCTTCTCTCAGGCCACAGCAGCAACAAAACACTTTATTCTTAATGAAAAATGAATGTTAACAGTCTGGTATTTATGACAACTTTATATACTGCTATGCTTGTGCTGGGACAAAAAAGAAACAAATATAGAAAGTATATAAAAATATACTCTGTATAGAAAACAGATCATAGCTTCAACTTCTCAATAAGTTTATTACTCCCATTTTTTGTAGTTATCTGCTACTTTGCCATCCTTATACAACCTATAGTGGTTAAAAAGAAAAAGCATTTATTCTAGAGATCATAGTTCTAGGTCTGAGTGCAAATAAATTGAGAGTTAGCCCAGTTTAGCTGAAAAGTAGTAAAGATGTCCATGTTAATTACAGGAAAAGAAAATCATACATGTTGTTTAGACTTTGGATTAAGGTATTATATAGTTCTAAATTCATATAAACATGTTATACAGTTTCTAGCTGTTAATAGCATTGATGAGAAAGAAGAGTCACATTTTTAAGGCATAGTTGAAATGATTCCAGAGATGGTGCTGATGCAGTTTGAATCTCATACGATGCGTATGGAAGCGCTTTGGAATGAAGAGGAGAAAATCCAGTCACCATGATAGCAGTGAAGGAGGGGAATATGGAAGAGAGGGGTCAGAGTGAAGCTGGACAGAAAATATTGGGGCTCATCAGCGCTGAGATAACTAGCAAAACCAGAGAAACTAGTAGGGTTACACAGAGACAGAAATATTGATTAATGCTGAATAAAGAGTATTTTGATCTTGGTGAACTGTGAGACGAGCTGCTACAAGAACAGTTAGGAAGGAATCAAATCTCTGCGTGAAATACTGACCTGAAGTAAAGTAAAAGAAAAATATCCCATTAGCTAGCATCAATCCTATTTACAAAAGTTGCAGTTTGCAGCTGCAAAAACAAGCTCATAAAAGACTTTATAAGGCTGATAATTTCATGATTTCTGACTAGTAAGAACTCAGTTTTTAAACTACAGGGTCTTTCTTTGAAAGAATTTAAAAGTAGAACTTGGGGTTTGGCCTATTATTTCCTAACAAATAAGAATTTCCTCCCTGGAATAGTTCTCATTAAATCTTAATTGCTTTTACTGATTTTTTGGTTTCCATGCCAGATGAATGAATCAAGTATGAATGAAGGCAGCTGAGAAAATGGATTATTTGGATTTATAATTTCTCTGGTAGTGAATAATAACACAGGGACAAAATCTGTACTGGTCTCGCCCACACACATGTTTGAAAGATGAAATAACCACCAAATTTTCCAAGCTATCACCAAGAAAGCAGTTATTTTTCACAAGGTAGTAATTGGAAGTTTTGCCGGTTTTAAACAGGTTGGAGAAACACAAAAAGTAGGAAAAATAAAATTATTAAAGAAACTAAGAGCAAACAATGTGCAGCCATTGGCAGTTCATGGCTGCATAGATAAGTACTATGAATTTCTGGAATTCTCTAAGTCTTCCGTGGTTTAATTCTGCTAGGAAGAACCTGTCCCTCTACCTACATAAATTCTCTTGACTACAGATCTGTGTTTAGCAGTGAGGGGAGCAATAGGCAGACCCACGTCTAATTGGATTTATGAAACTGGTGGTTAAAGTCTTTCACCAAAAGGCTGCTTTTTCAAGATCAGTCACTGCCAAAACGCCCTCTGTTCTGGAGACATGTGCAAACACTGGATCACGTATGGTGGGTTCAGCATTGTTTGAAAACACAGATATATCTCTACCCTGGAAAAATCTTCAGATCAATTAGAATTCTGAGTAATTTTTCAGGTTTTCTCGGATTTAAGGGAATGAACAGTCATTGTTCTCTTCAATAGTCTTTTTCCCCACCGGTATATGTCTTGGCTCCTTAAAAGAAGATACATAAAGGACAGATTTAAGGCGTAACAGGAACCTTGAACTCTGCTGGAGACAGAAATGTTGCACTCTTAATGTAAAAAACTAGCTTGTGCGTTCAGGTTATTTTGCTGCTTTACCAAATTTCATCCTATATACCTTTCTCTGCCCACCATCAATATTGCACCTAAATAGGGACTGAATTCATTTTTATGGCACTTGAGAGTCAAGTGGGTTGTCCGTGATTGCTAAGCTTCCTAGATCATGCACACTCAGATTAGAATGGACAAATCAAATTCAGAAAATACTTTACTTAAATAATTCATGCAGTTCTGCCATGTCAGCTCTTACTGGCTTTTTAAAGAAAATAGCAGTGTTACTTACAGAAATTGCCTTTTGCTTTCCTAAATAGGAAAAAACTTGAGACAAGAAGGATACGTAAGAAAGGGCAGAAGAGGCACCAGGCAGTCTTCTGCTAACATAGAAAATAATGTTTCTGTTTCTGGTGGTGCTTATTTACAGTGACAGATGAAAACACTTAATTTGCATAATGAAAAGACTGACATATTACCTTTGGATGCGTTCAGGGAGATATAATTAGCTGAGAAGCCCTCGGATGCAATGCTGTGATCAGTCACGAAAGACAACATCATCATGTTGCCACCACCAGTGAGAGATGGTGGAACCGATCTCCCACAGTACCTGCAGCGAGAAGATGCCCCAAATTGAATGGCAGTACTTTATGAAGCATCTGGATCACTGGAAGAGGATTCAGCTTTCCTGAGTAGTTTGAACAGTTACACACACAGAAATCTCTCGTTTGGGTTATAGAGATCCCAGCCACGTACCCTGAATCATGGGACTAAATACTACTGTGAGTGCCAGGGTACAAACCTAAATTGCCTCAAAAAATCAGAGGAGAAACTGTTCATCAAGCTGTCAAATTCTTATTTAAATATTAGTCTGTGCTGCATCTACAACATATTCTGGGGTTTTGTAGCAGTTGAAGAGGCTGGCCAAAGCCTAAGGTTGCAAAACACTCTCCATTATAATAGGAGAGTCATTTGCTCCATATTTTCCAAAATACTGCCATGTCAGCCAACTACTTTACAGCCTGTAGCTGCAGCTGGATACTGTTCCTCAGTAGTCCATTTCTAGGACAGCAAGAAAACCCTGTGTGCATCCAATTGGAGAAGGGGGGAAAAAAGGAATTATTCATCCTTAAGATAAAATCACATATCAGGAGAAAGTGAAAACAAAATTGTATAAAATGGATACTTCAGTTTAGTTTTTGCCAAGATGCAAATGCACGATCTTTTAAGTAATCTTTCTTTCACTTCTCCAAGTGTTTCAAACCACACCTTCACCTAGGCACAGATATATTAATGCTTTTGAACTTATTTCCCATAAACCAAAATGTTAATGGAGCTGGACAATGTCAGCTATTGAAACCTGCCCTTAAAATAGCTGTCCCTCTTGCCACAAGACAGTTTCTCTCAGTATACTTTTTACTAAATGTGGTTCTCATTCCATGGTCAAAGAAAGCAAGCTGCCTTTACTATGCTAGGCAAAGAAATTGCTACTATTGTTTCTGTAATGCAGAGAAATTAAGCTGTACTCAAAATTTAAGGAAGCAAACTGGATGTTGAGATCTATAGAACAGTGTTCACTCTACAGTAATTCAGCTCTATAGGGCATATTCACCTTCCCAATTTTTGTGCAGTGCTGTTGTCATATATTTCCAGATAATCCTTTCTGCAGTTATAATCAAATTCCAAGTTAAATGAAGTGAAGGTCAGGCGGATAAGAAAGCCAGGTTGAATGTTGATAATCCAGGTACAGTTAATACCATGTGGATAGACATCTGGGTGACCAGGACTTGTAATGGTTCCTTCAGGTCTGGTGAGAATTTCACCACATACTGTAGAGATTTAAAATATCAGGTTAAATGATGTAATTGTTAAAAAAAAAGGCAGTTATAAAATTGATTACTTTTTCTTCTGAAATTTCATAGTCTTTTTTCTTCGATACATACCTCACTAAATGACTTAGAATTTAACTCCCATTACACCATCATAAAACTTAATGGACAACTGGTTTCAGCGTACAGGAAAATTTGGAAAGTCCCAACACTCTACATAGAAAACAACAAATAAATCCTTACCTGTATCTATTGGCCAGTACTCAGCCCTGAAGCCAAGGTTGGTAAGAGAGGAAGCTCTGAATTTGATATAGAGAACGCTCCGTGTAGATTGCACTCTAGATGGTACAGCTGAACCACAGTATTTCCCCAAAAGAGGAGAGTCTGTGTTGTTGCCATCTCTGACCTGAAGAACAGTGTATTCAAAATATCCCATAGCAATTTCTGTTATATAAATGTCGTAAGCATAAATTATTTCATAAGAACCATGTAAAAGAGATCTTTAGTAAATCGAACCCTACCCTTTCTTCAGCATGGTTTCTACACGCACATAAAGTGCAACCTTATGATTGTCCCACCTAAATTGTGTCAGATGGAGAAAAGCTGAGATCTTACATCCTCAACAGTTAGTGGCACATCAACCTCCAAAACCAGGCTTGTTTATTTAAAGACACCTGCTACTTGACTCTGATTATCAAAATGGTCATATCATCTTTAGAGAACCAAGAAAAGGTTTGGGACCCCATTATGAACCTGGAAAAGCTTTTATGACTGTTGTAAGAAGTGCTTGTCTGTCAAGCAAGCTGCTTTGGTGGAGATAGTATGAGAAGGAACATAAGATAAGGAAGATAAGAATCCATCTACTATTCATAGTATAAGTGTATTACTCTTTACCTCAATGTAGTCTGAGTCACAAGTGGTTGTATTTCGAATGTCAAAGTCGATAAAGTTTAGAACCACCGCTTTGCTCGCTGGCTGGGAGATGATCCACTCACAGGTCTTCGGGTGAGGGGGCACCCTGGGGTAGTAAGGTGAATGGATGGTGCCTGCTCCAGACAAGGAGCCTCCACAGGCTGCCGAGAGACACCAAGGATGACCATGATTTCAAGGAATGTACAGTGTGATGTCTATCAAATATCACTATGAAATTACAAGAAAATCATCACTAAAAACCAATGTCCTTACAGCATCTACTACAGATCCAATTAGTATTAAGAAAGTATTTAAAAGAACATATTGCTACAAGTATAGCATAAACATGTATATACAGAAGACCAGTCTAAGTGTGCCCATGAAAACTAATGGATTTGACTCATTTGTGTCACAGATTTATTGGTGATTAAGAACTAAAAGATATGAAAAACGAAAGCAAAAACATTTAGGCAGAATTATAGCTATATATCACTTACTGCTAACATACCAAAGATGATATCATTAACAGAAGAATTGAGGGGTGCATTTCCAAGCACGCTAGGAGTGCCTACAACAGACCTACTGTTGTAGGCATCATCCTCACATTTCTAAAAGTAGCAATAAATAAACGAACTGACTCTTTTTCCTTCTTTTCTTTTTTTGGAAGTTTGTCTTAAACCCATTACATGGATAATATAGTATAAAAATGACTGAAAGTGTCCAAATTACAGATCAGTTCACTGTGCAAGTCACCAGTTCCTCTTACCAACTTGATAAACAGCCCTGAAGCTGGCCCTTTGTGCAGAAGAGTCAGACTTGAACTTGATCCAGAGACTGTTGCCGGTAGAAGTGGTTGGAGACGTGAATGTACTATGACAGAACTTGCTAATAAGGGAAGATATCTCACTGTCACCATCTCGAACCTAGTCAGAAAAAAAAAAAAAAAGAAAAATATCAGATCATAAAAGTGTTGGGATCTGATACCTGGATAAAATTATAATCTCACAAGAGCTGCTAAATAACAAAAGGAGTAACTATCGTATTCATTTACAAGAGGAATAAAGAGCCATCACAGTAATTGGCACAAGCATGTGATTTACAAGACCTCAGAGGGAGGATCAGATGATGAGGACAGATGACACAGACACATGCTACTGTCACAGGCCATTAGGATGAAATAGATACTCTCTATGAACTGGTGGAGGACATCAAGCTTGAGGGAAACCTCGGCTGCAGTGACCATGGAAAGAGAGTTCAGGATTGTGGGTAACATACAAAAAACAACGAGTAGGACTGAAACCTTGGATTTCAAGAGGGCTAACGTTGTCCTTTTCAGGAAACTGCCAGATGAAATCCCATGAGCTAGGGCCCTGGAAGACAAGGGGGCTCAAGACAGGTAGGCAATATTCAAACATTACCTTCTCCAAGTTCAGGACCAGTGCATTCGCAAGAGGAAGAAATCAAGCAAGGGAAGCAGGAGACCTGGGTGGTTGAGCAGGGACCTTCTGAAAAGACTAAAGTGGAAGAAGGAAGCTTACACCAAGTGGAAGAAGGGACTGAAGTGGAAGAAGGGAGGATTATAGAGATGCTGTTAGACTATGTAGGGAAGAAACAAGGAAAGCCAAGGCCTCCTTGGAATTAAAATTGGCAAGAGATGTCAAAGACAACAAGAAGGGGTTCTTCAATTATATTGGAGGCAAAAGGAAAACTAAAGGAAATGTGGGCCTGCTGTTGAATGAGTCGGGTGCCATGGTAACAGAGGATACAGGGAAGGCTGAGTTGCTGAATGCCTTCTTTGCCTCAGTCTACTGCTTAGGCCAACCCCTGGGAGCCATGGACTCTGGATGAATCAGAGATAGTCTGGACTAAGGAAGATCTTCCCTTGGTGGGGGAGGACCAAATTAGAGATCAGTTAAGAAGGCAGGATGACCATGAGCCAGCAATGTGCCCTTATGGCCAAGAAAGCCAATAATATCCTGGGGTGCATCAAGAAGATGACCTGGCCAGCAGGTCAAGGGAATTCATCCTGCCCCTCTACTCTGCCCTGGTGAGGCCCCATCTGGAGTACCGTGTCCAGCTCTGGGCTCCCCAGTTTAGGAAGGACAGGGAACTGTTGGAGAGGGTACAGCAAAGGGCCACAAAGATGATTAAGGGCCTGGAGAAGGCTGAGGGACTTGGGTCTTTTTAGTCTGGAGAAGAGAAGGCTGAGGGGAGATCTAATTAATGCATACAAATACTTAAAGGGAGGGTGTCAGGAGCATGGGGCTGGCCTTTAATCAGTGGTGCAGAGTGACAGGACAAGAGGAAATGGGCACAAACTTGACTATAAGAAGTTCCACCTAAACATAAGGAGGAACTTCTCTCCTGTGAGGGCTGCAGAGCCCTGGAACAGGCTGCCCAGGGAGGTGGTGGAGTCTCCTTCTCTGGAGACATTCGAAACCTGCCTGGACAACGTGCTCTAGGTAGACCCGCTCCGGCGGGGGGGTTGGACTAGATGATCTCCAGAGGTCCCTTCCAACCCCATATGATTCTATGAATTTGATTACAAAACCTGATTACCAAGGAGATTAGAAGGGAAAGAGGTATTTGGAACTCCAAACTTCAGGCCCTGAAATCTAAAATATTTACAAAATCTTTGTAAATATTTTACAAAATCTGTAAAAGTTTCCAGAACTTCAGGAAATGTTCACAGGCGTTTACATTTTTTCTTCTTACATTTTTGGTTTACAAAGCCCAGTGAGTTGTGATAAAAATAACAGGTTCTCTAAATCATGTGAGTAATGTCTCTTATTGCAAGTTAGAAGGATGACAAGGAGAAGGAGCTGCCTTGGCTAACACCTTGCCTCTGCTGCACCACATCAGAGTCTTTCTTAAATAAGAACTTTTATTATCTCTCGTTTCTTATTGCAGATCCCTGGGCCCAAGCTGTTCCTTCCTTAGTAAGAGACTAAACATCCCTCCCTCAGAAAGTGCCCGTGAACTCTGTCTGGTCCCTGATGAAACTCTGCAGGTTTCCTGATATCTCCAGGGTCAGGAATCATCTGCACCTTTTCAAAGAGACAAAACAATTGTCCGAGAGTGACTTCTAAACTAACTGGAATGCCCAAAAGCTACCTCCCTCACGGAACTTCATGATAAAACCCAGTGAGACAATATTTTAGAAGAAAAACATATGTGGAAAATCAGGCCTTGATAAAAGAGCACGGTTCTTTAGTTGCTCTGACTGCCCTGCTCAGAAAATGTCGGTCCTTGTTTCTCTGCTCTGGGCTGAGCCACAAAGTGAGAGGTTGGGAAGAAGAGGAGGACAGAAGCAGAGGGAAGCTGAATGTCTTCTGACCGACCAGGGAACAGCGAGGTAAATGCCTTGCTGAACTAATAAAAACTAATTGCGTTCAACAGAAATGGTTTTGTTTCTCCGGCTGCTGTGAATTTAGCTGCTGTTCTGCCAGCAATTAGGCAACAGGACTACCAGGCCAAACAAACAAAAGCTGTCTGTTTTCATTAAACACACTTCCCCTCTCATTTCAGAAATTAATTACACTTCATTCCAACCCAAGTCTCTGAATTAGCGGCGGAGGGAAGGGAACGACGTCAGCACAATAGCATCTTTTAAAAACAGATTATCTGCAAGGAGCTCACAGGGGCCTGTTCCCCGCTTGGTCAAGAAGAGATTAAGCACACAGGGGCTGCAGGGCTTGCTCCTCCCTGCTCCCACCGTGGGGGCACCTTGGCTAACCCACTGGCTGTCTGCACCCAGGTGGTTTTACTTCTGTTCACCTCCACGTGGTGCAGCCACAGCTTTATACCCAGCACTCCTTCCAGGTAGGATGGAGATGTTTATGACTGTAACATCATGATGCACAGAATCACATGGGGTTGGAAGGGACCTCTGGAGATCCTCCAGTCCAACCCCCCTGCCAAAGCAGGTCCACCCACAGCAGGTTGCACAGGAACGTGTCCAGGTGGG
>JAOTQQ010000012.1:20702971-20733380 GCA_026546715.1 Gallinago undulata | reverse complement strand
GTAGCCCCCTCAGGTACTGGAAGGCCGCTCTGAGGTCTCCCCGGAGCCTCCTCTTCTCCAGGCTGAACAACCCCAGCAACCACGAGTCTTTTGCCATTTCAGCAGCAATTGAAAGTTGAATTAGAAACACTTTCTCCTGCTAGTATTTCTAGTATTGATAGCATGCATTTCATAAAGCACTTTAAATCATACACCACAAATTATGAAGATGTAAGTCACGATTTCCACTGCTTGACCTGTACTGCAATAGAAACACTACTGCCTTAGACAGCATTCAGAGCATGGCAAACAATTATCTAGGCTTTTTTAAGAGAGACAATACAGCTGATTTATGGCCCACAGGATACTCTTTCAATGAATACAGACAATGAAATTACTACCATAATTACACAACCCTTGTTTCCCATTAATGATCTTATAAAGGAGGTACTTCGTCAAATCACGGCTCTGACACCGCAAAGGGCACCGAGCACAAGAGAAACACGTTTCAGAGGATCATCATTACAGACATACTCTGCAGAATGTTCATTTATAGCTGAAGCAGTTTGAACATACTTGGACTCCGCAGAGCCAAGCATCTGTCATTTGTTTAGTGGCCAGCCCAGCCCACACTGCAATAGCATTCTAGGCTACAATATTGCTTTGTTTGTGTGATACTTATATATATAAAACCAATCTTCAGCTTAAGTCTACCATAAAACAGGCTCAAATGTGCTGAATCTTCATCTTTTAAGTCTTTCTATAGTTTTATCAACAAAAAAAAACCATAAATCCATTTTACCTGGTGGACAAAGCCCACAGTGGAAGGACCCCATTGTGTTGATACATTGAACCATTGGGGCTGTGGAGCAGCCTCCGTTATTGCTTTCACATTCATCAATGTCCTGGCAACTGAAGCCATTTCCTTGCCAGCCTAAAAAGAAACACAGGAAAAGAGAGATATTAAAATAGAAAGTTCCTGGCCCTTTCATTTTCTTATTTGACTAGATCTTTTCATAGAGCAGAAAAATATGACTTTTGAATCTCATTTCATTAAGACAAGAGAAGACCTGTCCCTCTCATAACTGATGAAAATTAATCCTGGTCTGAAAAATAGGCTACAATCACAACAGGGTGGAGACGTGTGTGCAAGAACATTTTATTTTATTTATTTTAACATTTGTTTAATTGAAAACACTTTAACCTAAAGAGGAGGAAGTTCTGGTCTAGCACACACACATGCAATTTGGAGCAAAGCTTTAGCATAACTCCAGTTATGATATACTTTAACTTCCCCTTCTATACATACTACCCAGCCAACTCAGGAAAAGGAATCATAGACTATATGGGTGAGGGGACAATTAGATTTTTATATTGCCTTACGGCAGTAGGCATATGGACATGAAGGTACCCCGGACCTATTGCATGAAGGCAAGAGGACATGATGGACATGGAGGTACGTATGGACATGAAGGTACTCCCTCCCACCTGAGAGCATGGAAGGACACGATACCTGTGGGGCAGGGACCACACCAGTAGGAGCCCGGTGTGTTGTGGCACTGCACAGGAGGATTCTGTGAACATGGAGGATGAGGGAGGCTGCATTCATCTATGTCAGCACTGCAGGCAGGGCTGCCAGGAGGGGACATCCAGCCAGCGTCACAGATGCAGTGGAACTTGGGCTGCCACAGCAAATATCACAGCACGGATTTTAGAGAGAACAGTCAAGAAAAGTGCAGGAGCAGTTCGTTTTATAAAAATGTCTCTTAAACCCTCATAAGAAAGCTTTCAGAGCATTACTTATTTCACATAGTGTGTTTTATAAGTTGCTTTGGTAGTTTTCTCAGTCTATTTCTTCCTCTGAATTTACCTATTTAGATTATGGAAGCAACAACAGGCTCATTCATTATCTTCATAAAAGAAACCTGTAATTTACTCCAAAGCTCCCAGAGAAAATGAACAGCGACTATGAGCTGTACATAAACATAATTAAAAGTCATCAACTCGCTTTGTAATCAGGGTAAACAGATCAGTGTAAGCAACCTGAAATCAACTCGGCTCTTTTCTTTTACGCAAACCATTCACTAATCTGTGCAATATGCAGCATTGACATTAAATTGCAAATATACATTTTCTTTGAGGAAAACAATTTTCTCTCTAGTAAGCTTAACTAATGGCCAGATTTCAGCATTTTTTCCAGCTTTGGCCCAATTAAAGCTAATGGGAGCTTTATTGTTGACTGTCACAGGAGCAGACACTGTTAAGCCAACACTGAACCCTTTTGAAAAGCTTTTTCCACAGCAATGGGCAGAAAACAAGTGATGAGCTGTGAAAACTTTAACAAATTGAGCAAAGGAATGATTTTATAGCATATTGCAAGGAATAGGTGGCGTGTCTGGAAAGGTGTGTAGGAGCATTAAAGAGCACAGGCATGCCAGGGTGGGTGGCTTTGGAGGGTGGCTCTGGGGGGCAGCTCCCAGGCCACCACCAATAATGTTCCATGGGTATACCTTTCCCCAAGAAAAAAACAGATTCATGATGTTTGTCCTCCTTAATCATTTAAGTAATAAAATAGTCTAGCAGTTTAGAACTCCCCAAATAATGAAGAGTAAGAATATTATGCTTCAACTAAGACTGGCTGTTTAAAGGGTATTCCCAAGATCCCTATGGAGGTAGTAGTGGATCTGATACTGTGACGAGCACATCTAACAAGACACAAGGCATTTTCAATTCTTTTTGCTGTTCTTTGGACAACAAGAACATTGTGGAGAGGCATTTCTTGCTGTTTTTCAGCATCATCATGTGCTACATAGTTTGTGGAGCTCAGCATTATTTGGTGCTTATTCAAGCTGTCTTTATACACAACTTAGGTTGTTCCTTACCATGTTGGGCTGATCCCTGTCTGCATCTACACAGATGCCATGGTCACAGAGCCCCTCAGATCCTGCCTGACAGTCATCAAACTTCGAGGCACAACGAGGCCCGTAGGTTTCTGGAGTACAGGAGCAGCTAGTGGTGAAAGCAGGCAGAAAAATGAAAACGTTGCCTATACAGCACTTAAAGATCATATATTGCCATAGTAAGAGATCTTTCCCCACTCTTTTGTCTATGTGGTGTTCCACATGAAATCTATTTAACAATATTGGCAATGCCATTAATAATCATGCACAAAGGCAAGGCTCCTGTTCAGTAGAGCCTCAAGAATCACACTTGTGTATATCCATGAGTGTGTGACCCTATGGGAGAATCCACAGCTTTAATACATAAGTGAAAATCCAGAAAGAAAGATGTGTCTAACACAAGACTAACAGCAGACTACGAGCCTCGAAATCTCCCCTTCAGTCAGAGAGCATGCAAAAATTAATCTCACCTTTGTCCTGGGGAAAATAATGGAGCAGCTTGTGCTGGACATCATCTCCAAGCACATTTACCAAGGGTAAATCATGCTTGACCAATCTGATAGCCTTCTATGATGCTGTCGCTGGTTGGTTAGATGAAGGGAGAGCAGCAGATGTCATCTACCTTGATCTCAGCAAGGCTTTTGACATCCTCATTATAAAATTAAGGAGAGCTGGGCAAGCAAGAACCTCATGAAAAGAGTCCAGCTCCAACATCCTTTAACCCACCCTTTAGATACTTATAAATAAGGTCTCCCCTCAGCCTTCTCTTCTCCCGGCTGAAGAGCCCCAGCTCTCTCAGCCTTTCCTCATCAGGGAGATGCTCCAATCTCTCCATCATCTTTGTTGCCCTAGGCTGGACTCTCTCCAGTAGTTCCCTGTCCCTCTTGAACTGGGGAGCCCAGAACTGGACGCAGGATTCCAGTTGTGGCCTCACCAGTGCAGAGCAGAGGGGGAGAGTGACCTCCCTCGACCTCCTGGCCACACTCTTCCCTGTACAGCTCAGGACTGGATTGGCCCTCTTGGCCACAAGGGCACATTGCTGGCTCATGGAGAGTTTACCGTCCACCAGGACCCCCAGATCCTTCTCCTCAGAAGTGCTTTCCAGCAGTTTCATCCCTAACCTATATCTGTAAAAGCATTTATCTGCAGCATTTGAATCAGGTTTTTTGCAGTGCAGCTGATCTGGACCTTGGAGCAATTTATTAATAAGCTGCCACCGTCCCTGCCAGGGTGTCACATGCTCAGCTGCAATGGCAGCCTGATAAGCCAATTGCAGGTAACTAAACGCTGCTCCCAGGACAAGCAACCTGGATGAACTTGGGCTTAAAAAACCCCACAATGGCTTAATGCTTAACTGCAATCTGCAGTACTGTACGACACGCGTTGATTATTGTAAGAGAGGGCAGATAAACCCACAGCATCTCGCCAGCGCGGTAGCTCAGCCTGGGCAAGCAGAGAGGCAGCAGCTCAGGGAACCAGATCACCTTTCCATGTTCAAAGTACACCCAGGGCTTCATGCTCAACTCCAAAGGACACCGCAAGGCAATCAGAACGGGTCCAAAGGAGGACAATAGCCCTGTCTCCAGCCTAGGCTGTCAAAGATTAATCCACTACCCATCTACGTTGCTCAGAGAACATCTCCAAGAAGGAGGTCACGCTGCAAGGAGCTTCAGCCGAATTGCAATGCACTGCCTCCGCTCTCTGCTGCTGCTGATGGCTTATCAGGATGAGGCCTCCATTATTTTGATTCTGACACAAGTCTGATGGACATGGACATCTCACAGGCCTTTCATCCAAGTGATGCAATGACCTGTTAAGGTCCTGATTCAGGAAGGTATTTCCAGAATACCTGCTCTTTTTCCTCATATTCCAGTGTTATCCTGAATTATGGCTTGAAGCATGCAAGTAAAGAATTTGAACAGAGAGTGAAGACTGCCTTATCCTCCCTTTGACAGTACTTGATCCAGCTCTTCACCTGGTATTATCACCAAGGGCTATGGAAAGTTAAATACCAGTCCGTGCTGGTGCGTGTAACTACACCAGAGCAGGAATGGGGTGACCTGGGTTGCTGGAACCTAGGAAAACTTGCAGCAATGTTCTCACAGTTGTTTAAAAGAGCCGTGTCATGTTCTACCTGGGGATGGATTCGGCATCCGGGGAGCACTCAGGAGACAGACAGACAGTATGTGAAGGGAGATGGTGAAGAAAGTACGACGGGGTTGGGGAGAGGGCTCAGTAATCACTCAATGCCCTCAATAATCCTGAGGGAATAATACAAGAGCAACAACCTTAAGATTTAGATGACTTATGAAGAGGTCCCTTTCAGGAAGCACTGATTCAGCAGGCACTAAGGAGGGCAGGAATTACACTGGGGAGAAAACTTGCAGGAATCATGACTGTAACTCGATGACAACGCTTGTGAGAAAGGCAGAGGGTTTCTTCTCTCAAACCTTAATTGAGTCACACACCTGTACGCCACGTCTCTGAGCACAGTAAGAAACAACAAGTGACAGCAGGCTGCTTTGTGTGTTGTTTCCTTGACAACTGTCAGTGTTGGGGACAGCTGCATCAAGCCACAAACATCCTTTAAAGCTCAAAGAAAAGCTGACAGGGAGCACCATGCACCAATGACACCTCAGCAGGCTCCACGTTAACGCTGAAGTGTGAGGAGCACAACAGGAGAACTTCCATTGTGGGAGGTTCTTCCAAGTATTGACAAAGCATTATGTGCTCTACAAGGTAATATCTGTGAGGGCTACGATTTTCACGCTGGAGCAGGAGACAAAAGGCTTTGCAGAAAGCTGTGGCATGTTCTCCACCCTGTCTTCTTCCTGTTGCACAAGGAGGGCTTTGCATTATATCTGCAAGTTATTTATTTACTAGATTATTCTACATTTTAGAACATAAGACACAGAAGGTTCACAGGTTGGCTTGCCCTGTGAACAGGAGTACGTTTCCTGAGAAGCTGGGCTCAGCTGGAGAAGGACATGCTTCAGGGACCTCACATCTCTGGGGGTGCACACACGGACAGCCCAGGCACCCTCCTGGCCGGGGGCTGCAGACAGCATTTCTCCTCCCTTTCTACCCCACAGTCCTGGGCATCTCCTGCTCCCCTGCACCCTCAGCAGAACCTGTGCTTCTGGAGGGGCTGGAGGCATTTCTGAGTCTGGCAATGCCAGTCATCAAGGATGACCATATAGTCAGGAGGTTTCCAACAGCTCAAAGCCTTCTCTGGGCCAAAGCTGTTCACCTCCGTGTCCTCCCTCCTGTCGGTCCCAAGGGGGAGGTGGTAAGAGAGGGATGTAACACGGCTGTGCCAGGTGGGCATGATGGTGAGCGTTGGTCACAGACCAGCATGCTGCATCTCGCTGCCTTGTCGGCACGCCATGGCACAATAAATTTCCATCAAATCACCTGCACCTACACCAGAGCCAGCCCCCTCCTCCTCACCAGCTGTGTGAAAAATCTGAAAACTCCTCTTCTTGTGTCAAAGCAGGCAATGGCTTCAGAGAGCCTTCTGTGTCTGTGGCCAGTGTAGTGTATAGTGAGGATTTTATACTCTCCCAGACTATAGTGCATCGGTATTAGACTTAATCCTAGAAGCTGTGCAGCAGGTATGATATAGGATACAAAACCAGCAAAGCATTTCACACAGGGGTTTTTGTGTCTAGCTTGGAAAAGTTACCTGTAGCTGCCTGGTGTGTTCACACAAGTGGCTCCATTCTGGCAGCCTAGGGCTGTTCCAGCATAAATCTGGCATTCATTAACGTCCACTGAACACAGGAGGCCCTAGGATGAAATGGAAAATCAGTTTATTTTCCAAATAACTGAGAAATGAAGCAAGCCATGGAGCCAATGTTTAATATAGTTTCCAAAGATACACAAACCATGGGCCACTATCAACACAGCTTCCCTTATGAAACGTTATAACAAAACTCTCTATTTCAGCTGTGTTCCTGTGACTCTGGTTATCAGTCAGACGAGGGATAAAATATTTCAGATGTTTGTAGAAAGCATATGGACAGCATAATACTGTCATCCACCCTACTTCCCAGCTTGCTAGCAAAAGGCTCAGAAACAGTTTGAAAAAAGGTTTTCTATCAGGAGTTGCTATTTTATTAAGACTTAAAAGCACAGCAATTTTGACCCAATTCTTGCTGGGACAACTTTTAAGCTGAGAGCCTTTGAAAAGAAGATGTAACTTTTCCACCTCTAGTGCTTGTAACAGCACCATTGAAGCCTTTACCAGCAAAGTCTTTGGATTTAAAAAATCTCCGAAGGGGATTGGTTACTTACACCCCCATTTGGCTAATTTGTTTGAGCTTGAATAAACGTCATTCCCTCCCCCCATTCTCTCTCTATCCTGGCGTAAGAGCAACAGCAAGGCATGCAGTTCAGCTCACTCTGCTCAGCAAAAAACCACCAGAGACTAATTCTCTGCTGTGGGAACTGCCAAGCAACCACTGACTTCATGGGCCATCGCCCACGGATAACAGTGCAGAGTCTGCCCCGTGGTTTGGGCTTCACTGATTCTTTTTTTTTTTGGCCTATACTGACAGTGTTGAGAAGCAAACGTGCTGCCCTTCAGCCTAACGACGAGTGATACTGCTGCTTGGCTGTTCAGTGTATCTCACTGTCCTGAGCACCCCCAAAACGCTACGCTTCATCACAGTAGCACTAAGCCAGCTGTACCCTTACAATTAACACACTTTGCGTTCAAGGAGGCTAAGGACCCACCTGCCAGTTGCTGGGACAGAGGCAAAAGAAACCATCCAGTGAGTTTACACAGGTCCCCGAGTTCTCACAGGGGTTACTGCTGCAGGCTTTCCTCTGGATAGCCTGAAACCCAGGAGAAGAACAGCAAATTAGGTTCTGCTTATTTGGTGTTTCAATACTATTTATTTTTAAGACAAACCTTCCCGCTCCCCCTTTTTTTTTTTTTCCCTTTTTCCTTCTTTCTTTCATTCCCCATCCTCCTTTGTTTTTCAGCAAGGTTGATCTGTAAAGGTTTTGAGCCGTCTCGCTTATCCTTTTACAGTATAATGATTAATATGATTGGTCTCACTCAAGGTGGCCAGCTGCAAGCAACTGGGATGAGAAAAGCCCTGCAAGAAGTAAATATTAATAGACACTGCTCTTCAGCAGCAGGCTGTGGGTCTGGACAGAGGGCTATCTGGTCCTATTGCCTCCAGGGGTGATGACTGCTGTCCCTGGCAGCTGGAGCTGTGCCTTGTCACAAGCTCAAGGTGATAGTTGAAGATTTGCTATTTCCAGTACCATATAAAATCCAGTTTGGATTCTCCAGCCTTCCTCTTGACAGATCAGTTAAAAGAGAGTTTGCTTCTCCTTGGTTGTTGTTCTTGAGCCTACAACTGTTTTTCCTCTAAGGAACGCAGGCTTCGACACAGTTTATATTTTCTAAGAAGGCATTTCACCTCCTCTACATATCTTAGCTATTTTTAATCTTGTGTTACCAAAAAAAAACCTTCCTCATTAATGAATGAGGGAAAGAAATAATTCTGCTCATTGTATATGATGTTACAATAACCTCACTTTATTTACTCTGGGCTTTCTTTTTCTTTTTTGATCTCTAGTTTGCTTCCCATTTACTCACCTGCTCTAAGCTTTGAAGTCTGTTGTCAAGACTCACGACCTGCAAGAGAAAAGCAAATTACAGTGTGCTTGGGATGGATGAGAGTGACCACAGAGGTACGGGCTGGTTGCTGGCAGGCTAACAAAATATTTCCTTTTGAGAAAAAGAGAACAGCTGGTATTTGAAAGGAGGTGACAGTCACGTTCAAATCAGGCCTCTTTCGCTGGAATTTCAGTGGTTTAGGCTGTTCAGAAAATGACAGCTCAAATATGTCCCAGTCAGGGAATACGATGGATATGTATTAGCACAGTTTTCCTAAAAGGAGGTCTCTTAGGCTATAAAATACTTTCCTATAAGGAACTTGTGTCAACACTTTAATAAAAGACAGTTTAAACAAGTTAGGCACAGGTTTCAAAATCTTCTGTGGAAGAAAAATCTTTAGTAGCAGGGAAGAGACAACACTTCTGCCTAGGTCTTTTCTCCCCACTGCAAACCCCTATAGCCCATTTCACCTATGGAACAGAACGTCTGTGTAACACCTGTGAGAACAGAGAAGGTCAATTTCCTGAATTTAGCGTGATTTTACTTCCACAAAAATTAGAGGATATAGGCCATAGAGATGTCACCAGTGAACAGAAGAATCCTGGTAACTGGAAATTATGGGATTCACAGGAATATTTCCATTGTCTCCAGAGCTGCTGAATAAGTATCTCAACATTAAACACAGACTCTGAGCTGATGTTAAATACGGACCCTGCCCCAGTTCCCTGAACTGGAGTCCAGAAATGCTAAAATGAATCGGGTAGCAATGTTAATCTGAGGAAGGGAAAACCGGGAACGCTGGAGGAGGATACCACAAGGGTATGGCTCACCTTGGAGGTCAGCAGAGCAACCTGCTGGGACACATTCTGAGAGGCCCCATTGGCTTTTTTAAGTTCTTGAATCTCCGCATTGTTTTCTCTCACCTAAATTTAAGCAACAGAGATAATGTGAAACAAGTGTGGTGTTTTCAAAAGCTTAGGAAAGTCTTGTTCTTGCTTAACTTCAGTATTATAAAGTCCACTTAAATACAGAGCTCTGTTGCATACACAATTTAATATTTTAATTCTTTTCTGTAATGGCATAATTACTTTATGAGTCTGCGATAGCTTACTTTCATAGTAGAGTGCCAAGACAGATAATATAAAATAACAGTCATAAAAACTACATCAAACATTTGCTAAGAGCAATTCTGAAGACAATTAAACTATTAATGTGCAAAAATACAAACGAAACATATTAAGGAAAAGTAACTCTATCACCTGGCTAAAAAGTTCTGCAAGGTCTTCTTCATTAATTTTTATTTTCCCCAGTCCTCCAGTTCTAAATTCAACATTTTTGCCGAAGCCAGCGTGGAACACTAAATTACCATGCTCTGAGGACAAACGGGGCCTGTTGCAGTAGAGAAAAAACAAAGAGATCATTTAGTTACCCGTATCTCCCAAAGAGGGTGTAAAAAAGAGCTGCAGTGAAGCCATTCTGTTCCCATTTACTGGCCCCAAGAAGCCACCATCCGAACAAACGCATCTGCAAACAATAGGACTTACTGCTCCTCATAAAGGCTTCTTTTCTGCCTCTTTTTCTCAGGGTGGTTTGATTCCCAGCTCAATCCAGTAAGCAATAATAGCACAACTAAAAGCCCGGGGGCAGGAGCAGCCCAAAGCATTGCTCTCCTCCTCCAGCTCCAGTTGGAAGTGAGATCTCCAGGGCTGGAAGGTCCCGTGGTGAGCCCGGGTGCCCTTTGCTCTCACCCACCTCTTTGTTCCCAGGGTGCCCGGGGCTGCTGGCTCCTCTGGCCGGGGTAAACCTTATCTCAGGGAGCTGAATTAAAGATTGACAGCATGCAAACCACCTGGCCACTACATGCACGTGACTCTTTCGGTTTCAGGAGCTTTGAAAGATCATTAATTGAATTATGCCTGTATTTTATCATTCTGCCTTCGGCCTTCGTGCAGCCGAGCACCCTTGGGGTCGCGGGGAAGGGGAAAGGCTCGCTCTCTCCACCTGGAAAGAGTCTTTAGCAGCAGTAAAGGATGAACAAAAACCCCACCAGAAACCACCAAACCCGCATATAAAACCCACAGTGGCTGGCAAGGAATATTGGTATTGAAAGAAAAGCTTCCAGCTAGTCACTCACTGGGCAGATGACACAAACCAGTTAGCATTTACCAAACAGCATCCCGTGGATTGCAACCACAAAATACAGTTTTGACCAAATATGGTTGTTCTGACTCAAGGGTGACTCAGAGCCCAGATGCTGGGGAGACGATGGCTTACCAAGGGGACCGCATTTTGTTTGGCATGTGTAGACTGTCCTCATTGTACACACTAGGGCTCCCAAGTCCAGGGCCAGCCACAGACAATGCAGAAGACCACGAAAGAATTCAAAGGAGGCTAAAAAGTAATTGAAAAATGCAAATTAACATGTTCTGAGAGCCGAAATCACAGAATCACAGAATGCCATGGGGTTGGAAGGGACCTCTGGAGATCATCTAGTCCAACCCCCTGCCAAAGCAGGTCCACCCAGAGCAGGTTGCACAAGAACATGTCCAGGCAGGGTTTGAGTGTCTCCAGAGAAGGAGACTCCACCACCTCCCTGGGCAGCCTCTGCCAGGGCTCTGCAGCCCTCACAGGAAAGAAGTTCCTCCTCATGTTTGAATCTTGATTCCATTTCCCCCTAACCCTCATTAGTACTTTGCAGCCTTCTCAAAAGAAGTGTCACATCTGTGTGGGACACTTGTCTGTGTTTGTGCCTGAGACCCCAACACTGCTGTGGCTGGAAGCCACGGCAAAGTCAGTGTCTCACCTCCCTTTTGCTTTTGCCAGAGCTTCCATATTCCCCTTGTGCAAGACTTTGCTGTGCTTTCCTCTCCCTACTTAGGAGAGCTTTGTGTGTATTTTCCTTCCTCATGCTAGGAGGTACCTGAACCTCCAGGCCCACCACCGTTTTTTGGCCTTCCTTTTTGCTTTGCAGACAACTCCTTCAGGTTGCTCACATTTCAGCAGCTGCTCTTCCTCAAAGGCAACCATCGCCACCATTCACTGATCCTTTGTGCCCCAGACCACCATGAACCTCCTGCACTTCCCAGCTCTGCCCAGCCTTCATTTCTGCTCCAATTGGCACTTGTCACCTACTGATATCCCACAGATACGGGGACGTGCCCTGGAGCTGAGGGACTGAATGAACTCTAGAGCTTTCACAGGCAGAAATGTTACGAGGTCAAAGACTCTGGAAGAGATTGGGTGCAGCAATAAAAAAGGCTGTCACCTCAGAAAGAGAGGGGTGGACTGTGAGCATGAAGGTGAAGCCAGGACAGCTAATGTTTGTGGTGCTACCACAGATAATCATGTGATCTTTACTATGAAGAACTATAATGACCGAGATTAGATCTGCTGCATCCCACCACCTCCACTGCTTTCTGTTGCTTGCACAAAACCCAGATTGTTATTACATTTTATTACCTGGGGTTTTTGAGACTTACCTCACAATTCAGAAGGGTGTCAGCCGGCTGGCCACCTTCCTTGTGCTCACATAGATCGTGACACAGGTAACCCAACAGTTACTGCTGCTGCCTGGAGGGCTGGAAGGGTTAGGGCTAGGGTGAAGCTCCTCCTGGCCCCGTGGGGGACAGCCCACCCCAGGTGCCCACTGGTGCAGTAGCAGCAGCTCAGCTCTCTGGGTGTTCACCTTCTCCACAGCAGCCCCTGGCCTCCAGAGGACTATCAATCAGCTGTTGCTGTCAGAACCCAGGAAGGCGAGGTGGAATCCCCATGGGTTGTTCTTTACCACCACAGGGAGAGCATCTACCCAAAAACACAGACATGCATCCTCAGTTGGTGAAAACCATCAGTGCTCCCTTCAACCCAAATGAGTTATGATATTTCACACCAAGTCAGGATCTGCCCTGGCACATTTTTTTTTATTTCCTACTCTGCTCTTTGCTCTGAAACCTCTGTTCACCTATAGGAGATCATAAATAAATTATTGATGTCCCTGTCTAGTCAACAGGACACCTTCTGCCTCTGGGTATCCCAGTACTGTCCATTAAACTGGTGCTCACTAACATTCACGATGTCAGTTCTGATGTCTGTCTGGGTTTTTTTTTGCTTGTTTTGTTTTTTTAACAGCACACTGAGTTTTTGTAACTGTCAGTTGGGCATCAACTTGAAGCAACCATGGGCCAACGAAGCCCTCACTTCCTAGCAGGCTGGTTAGATGAATGCACACTACAAGGACTTTCTTTCGTGAAGTCCACCGTATGCTGACAGTTTTCAGCCCAGACTGTGGCTGCGACCCACAAAACCCTTCCTTTTCTCTGTTTCTTTTGCGTAGTGGGTATGCACTGCCCCTCTCTGCTGCACGTCAATCTTTGATTTAAGCTTCGCTTTCCAACTAATTAACTACAATATACCAAATGACCAACGAGCAATAAACCAGAGAGGATGTGGAAAAAGCGCTGAAAGAAGGAAGAAGAAACAACTCTTTTCACCTTCTCTTAATGCAGGCTTTATAGCTTAGAAAATGGTTGAGCTGAAGACCAGGTGACTTTGTCTATGCACAAATTATAGGATGGAAAGAGAGCTCTGGACATCTAACCCTGGCATGACACACTATTTTCCATTTCATTAGACTTTCCAGATTTTTAGTTAATTTACTTTCTCTTCCTAGTGAATGCAGCTTAAGCTGGCCAAGTTGGGAAGCCTATAAACCATCTTAAGGAGAAAAATAGGTCCCCACCTTTCAATTTTACTGAAATACGTTGGATTGGGACATCATTTTTGGAGGAACAAAATGTAAACCCTGCAAATGTCTGGCATAAGAACAGGGGCTGTTCTTCCTAACGAGGAGAACTGGCGTGAACCCCTCCTCCCAGGACAGACCGTTCATCACCTCACTGACATCAGGGCTGAGGAACCGCCTCTGAGGAGCATAGGTTGAGCACAGATTTGGCAGAAGAAATTGAGCATTGTCTCTATTCTGGTTGAAGTTCACCCTGCACTAGCAGGGTCTGCAATTTCCCACCATCTTGGGTAGCTGTGTGGTATCCCTCTCCTCCAGCAGCACGTGCCTGCAATGCAAAGACACTGCTATAGAGCACCAGTTGACTCAAATTATGGCCAAAAAGCACTAATTTCAACTAGGAAGTCAACTCAGATGAAGAGACATGACATCAGTCTGTGGCAATGCTCTCCTTTTATATGGATAAAGGACAAATATTGGTGTGAATCCCAACCTGGCTAATTTTTTAATGAAAGACTAACAAACAATCCTTTATGCGACTCAAATATTTGCAAACAATTATAAATGCAGCCCTGTTTCTGGTTTAATCCTGATTAGCACATATTGACCTAAGTCTCCCCTCAGCTGAGGTCATGTCTCCTACCTGCACGGTACAAGTTTTGTTGGCGTAAACGATGCTTTGTATCAAATTCAGCACTTTTGGTGTGTCCCTGCAGCTTCCAGCACGAAGCTGGTATTAGGCCCTATAGGGAAGATAACAACCATAAGGTTTAAATCAAACAGAGGGGAGTCTGAAAAATAACATTACCCTTCCTGTCCCTTCCACACAACCACCCATCATCGCTCCTTCCTTCTCTTTACGTGTCTCTGGAGAGTTTTATGGGCACAGCCCCTTCCCCAGGGGCCGCAGCAGCTGCACGGCTGCATTTCCCAGGCCACATCCTATGGATTTCTTTTACTTCTCAGCATTCTGCCCTCTGACACCTGCTTAAGAGTTTGCTCTCTCAAGAGGGTTGATGAAGTTAATAAGTTACCTGCTCATGAAGTTAAACCAACTGGCCAGGAAATTCTAGGTTTTCAGTTTTTAACAGCCAGTAACAACATGCTGAGTTTTGACGTGGGTAGGTACTTCAGCTGGAATTGATCTACTGTCCTAATTCTCCCTCAGCATCTTTATCAAAATGAAGGCAGTTTTATATTAGGTTTTTAGTTTCATTAAGTGACTTGTATTTGGAATCCTCTAGCTCTCCTGTTCTTCTTCCCCCACACACCATTTCTATAAACCGCCAACCACTCTGATGCTTCCTATTTTCCGTTCCATTCTTTTTTGAAATTAGGTTCATGCAAAGTTTCCAGTCAGTTACATTGGCTTTGTTCTTTTCTATTGATTATTCCAGTCCTTTTAGCACATTTCCAATTGCTTTAACGTAGGCTGGGGTTATTTTTAGGGACTTCCATTTGCATAGTCATCATTGCTACTAATAACCCTAAAGCCATGACACAACCTGGCTGCACAAAACCCCCCCGATTCGTTCTGTGCTGTTGGGCTTCACCAAGAGGCTTAGGTCTGAGCCAAGTCCATAAATCATTTCCCTCCTATTGATGCTGTGATTACAAATATTGGCATTCTGTCACCATACAAGGAAGAGTGATCATAATGGGTTAGAAAAAGACCCATGTAGGTCAGTTCCCTGTCTCCAACAGTAGCCAGGAGCAGGTAGTCAGTTTTTATTTGCAGTTTGGGAACCCCATCAGCCAGAAATCTGCCTACTCAGCACTCTCAAAGGATTTTTCTTCCACGAACTTGTCCAGTCTTCTCCTGAACTCTTCAGTGTGTGTACAATGAGTGAGTAATGCCACACAATAAGACCAACGTACAGTCAAAATGCCACTCAGAAATATTAATTCTGAGAAGAATCCTATTTTAAAGTGTAATATTTATAAGCAGAATGGGGGATGTTTCTTTTTTTTTTTTTTAAAATACACACTGAGCAAACATTTGAACTAATCACAACTCTTCATTACAGCCTAGATATGAGAAAATACATTAGCACCTTCAATGTGCTTTGCTGCCAAATGCCAGGCTCCAATTTAAAAATGTTTGCTTTACAACAGCCCAGTGCGTGGACAAAAGTGCAAGATAAACATGCTTTCAAGGAAGCCGGGATTTTGGTGTGTATTCCTGTGTTTAAAATCACAGAGGCTCCCAACTGGAGGAGATTTTAGGGGCTTCTTTGCTGCAGAGTTTCCTGAATCCCAGGAACCAGGTTGGGTTCCCTTGGTCCACCCGAGTGGTCACCTGAGATTCCCTCCAACAACCCCTCTCACTGGAAGCGGTGTATTCCACTCCGGTTTATCCCCTCCAACTCTCCTCTTGCTTCATCACAGCTCTTACCAAAAGGTCCCTTGTCCATACTTCCTCCGACTGTCAAAAGGAGGAAGATCAAAGAGAACAACTCAGTTGTCCTGACTTCAGAGATGGCTGCGTGGTCATCTAAGGTCACATATTTCTTTTCTTCAACAGCTGTATAAATTCCCCAACCCTTTTGATCAAATAAAGAGAAGAACAAGACGTGCTCTCCACAATAACATATAAATGGACACACTATCACTACTCAATACTTCATTTTCCCTTGTGTGTTGAATATCAGTTATCTATTCAAAGAAGTTGTTAAACAAGCATAATCTTCCCCTCGTGAGGTTGTAGCACTAGAATGCTCATATTTGCACAGGCAAAAGGAAAATGGTTACTGGCATTAATTTCAGGCTGTATGCCTAGTTTCCTATACTTTCACATTATTTTTCCTCAGATTTTTTTTTGACCATTTCTACTTTATACACTATTTATGTAAGGCTGCCCAGAAATTACTAGTATTCTTAACCAATTCTTACTATGTCTCCTCCAAATCCTCACTAGTATGGCATATTCTTTAACACCGTGCAGAAAAAAACCAAATGGAGCACATATGTGATTTCAAATATCTAAGAGGCAAAACATTAAACTGCTGAGGAAAAGAAATATAATTCAGTATTTATTCAATAAGCCAACAGAATGCAAAGCTTCAGTATGAAGAGCAAGCAAATAGACAAAAGAAATCAAAGGGTGAACTGAAAATTAATAATTCATCCCCGAGATGTAACAAATATTTGCTAAATTTTCTGTTTGTTTTAGAAAGATGTGACAACTGCTAAAACAAAGTTGTACAGACATCAAAGCACTAGAACTGTTCAGATTTCTACTGAGATGTCTCTTTAGAAAACAAAATGGGCTTACCCATGACTAAATTTAAGACATATGGCAGTGTTATCACAGATTAATGTTTTTCCAGCCTGGAATACATAGATCCCTGACAATCTTTATACTCCTCCTCCGAGGGACAGAGAAAGGCGAGACAAAAAAGCCTGTGGGCAGGAGCTTACATTCACTGCATGGAAGGACGCACCTCCACCGTAAAATTTTGAGTTCACGTATCAAAAAAAAATATATTTAAACTCAATGTGTTAAACAAATGGTATTTTAGTAACTTTTTGTGATCACGTTTCATTGCTGTGGAAATGCTGAAGCTGCAAAGCACTTACCATTAGCAAACTGCTCGGAGAAGGAAGCGGGGTGATGAAGTCAGGTGAAGCAGGTACAGCCCACCAGAGCTCAGCAAACCACCCTATTGGTGACAAACCCACGGGCTGAGCAGCAGGCACTCCATTTAGCTGCACTGGTGTAACAGGGTTAGCAGGGGGAAAAGACAGAAATACACTTTTACAACTCTGAAATCTGTTTTTTTTTCAAAGTATCTCCTTCACCAACAGCTCTGGTTGACGCACAGATTTCAGACTTCACAATCACACGGAATTAAAATTCATTGTCAACATGGAACAGGCTGTACTGCTATATTAGTTTTAGATGCAGCTAGCTAACTTTCAACTTACACTTTAATACTGCTGGCTTATAAGTGGCATGTAAATCATTGAAACCTGTTTTACAAATTAAGGAATTGAAAACTGATTGTTAAGAGTAATATTTTGCTAAATATTATTACAGTGAGGCAAAACAGACATGGTTTAGCAGAAAGAAATTGCAATTTAGACATAAAATTGAGCTCCTTTGTCTTCATTTCAACATTTAGGTCGTGTTAGATAGCAAGAAATATTCCTATTATCACATTTCTCCCAAGAACAAGACCATACAGCTACCAGCTATTGTTCTGGCTGATAAATCTATACAATAAACATCACGTAAACAGTTAACTACAGTTTCATAACTGTGTCAAAGACACACTTGCTCTTTGTAGTTTAGTACTATGCACAGATTAACATTAATCCGGTATTTTTTTGCCATGACAGTACTATAAGAGGCCAGGTAAAGATAGAGGCCAAGTTCATCCTTCTCTAGAGCCTAGTCCGGAGCTCTTTTAGTAGAATCAATTTCAATTTTTCTTTTATACCTGGAACAGCCCAAGGAGTCCAAAAGTTCCTGGGGAATAAGACAGGGTGAAGAAGGTCAACCCAAGGTTTTCCTGGTTTAATAGTCCAGAAGCAGCATGCAAATCACCACCGTCGAAGAAATATGCAAGGAGTTGGCATAAGATAAACTATGGCACAAAATAACAGGACTACGGAAGTAATCCTTTTCTTTTTCAGGACTAGAGCAGATGAGAATTGCTCTACAGCAACAGGCTGGAGCTTCTCCTGCATTTACCAAGCCTAGATGCAATACACCCTGACTGTTCCTACGACACCCCGTAGAAAACCCATGCAAACAACCAAACAAAACCCAGTCTTTCAGGACTAGCAACTGTGACAACTTACTCCTTTGGTGTAGAGGAAACACGAACAATCTATGAAATCCTTCAAATCCTTCAGTTTCGTGAGACACCAGCTCCCTAATGGATGCTTACTAAGTACCATCTCACCTTTTGCTCCCTCCAGCTGCTCTTTCTCTGGATACCAATATAATATTAACCTGCAAGGAGAAATAACAACTGGAGCATAAGCTTCTTTAGAAGACTTTCAGTTTTCCCTTATTTTCTCTATTACTCCAGAGATATTAAACTCACAGAAGTTGATGATTAAAGAAAACATTCAATTCCAGCTCTATGAGACCGTGTACAACCGCGGCACTCTGGATGGCCACGTGCAGTGGCTTCAGCCCAACAGCCACTGCTAACCCCAGCACTACTTGCAAGTTTTGTGAAGAAACCTTCAGAAGCAGCACACACAATTTTCCTCCAGTTCTTACGCCACAGGAGCCTAAAAAAACAGAGCTTTAAAAATTTTTGGCTTTTACGTGTAGGTCTGTGGTAAGGAGCAATTTTCTTATCCAGAATAACGTGAGAACAGCACCAGGCAAATCATTACCAAGGTTGGGAGAATCTTGCAATACTTTTATTCAGCTGCACTTAAACAAAAAAAAGTTCCAGACAGATACAGTCAGGTTACAGAAACCTGCAAGTTTTAAGAGAGGATGAGAGAACCATAAACTAAAGATGACACCGCACCTTCTTACAAAGAGCATACAAAATACCGAATTCAACAGTTCAATTAGCTCCAAAAAACACATCAAAATTTCCGATCATATATGCAATAGATCTTTTAAGAATGGACAACTGATATTTACAGATTAAGACATTTTACATGTAGACCATGGGCTTTGAACTTATTTAAAACAGATTTTACATTTCCAGCCTTTTTATAAAACTGTCTTCTTAGTAAAGTAAAATAAAACAGTATTGTCTATTTTCATTGAGGTATAAGTAAATGCTGCTCTTTTTCATTTTGCAAACTAAAAAGAACATTTAAATAATGCAATTAAGTCCTGGAAACTTCCATTTAAATAAAATACTTCTGCAGTACAAATCCATCATACAAACAAGGTATTAAAAATATATCAGAGCCGTTCAGCAGAATGTCCAGACAGATATTTTGCTAAGCTATGATTTTTGTTCAGCTTCCATCAGCTTCCTCTTGAAAGATGGAAGTATTCCCTGTCACCAGTCCATACTCATCAGATTCGGGTTCTAAATTATCCAAGTAGAAGAGAGATCAATTTTGCCACCACATGTACGTTGAGGCTGTTTCCCAGAAGACGGTAGCATTGCTTTATTGTGACTTTGTCAGGAAAGCCTGAAAGAAAAACATACAGTGCAACATCAGTACCCTGGGTTTGAGGCTACTCCTTTTTTTCAGTGCATTTATTCCAGATTGCAGCAGGGTTCAACCCCCCTCAAAAAAATCACAAAGTTACAAAAATAATTCCCAACCACTTCATTGGATTTGTATCAGTTCTTCCACTAGCAGCATGGCCATCTCTGATGTTTTACAAGATGCCTCAAAACATTGCTCTGTTGTGTAACTAATGCCCATCTAGAGAAGTCATCCTGCCCCTCTGCTCTGCCCTGGGGAGGCCCCATCTGGAGCACTGGGACCAGTTCTGGGCTTCCCATTTCCAGAAGGACAGGGAACTGCTGGAGAGGGGACAGCAGAGGGCTACAAAGATGATGGGGGCCTGGAGCATCTCCCTTACGAGGAGAGGCTGAAGGACTTGGGTCATTTTAGTCTGGAGAAGAGAAGGCTGAGGGGGGATCTGATCAATGCTTAGAAATACTCAAAGGGAGGGTGTCAAGAGGATGGGGCTGGTCTTTTCTCAGTGGTGCCCAGGGACAGGACAAGATGAAATGGGCACAAACTTGACTATAAGAAGTTCCACCTAAACACGAGGAGGAACTTCTTTCCTGTGAGGGCTGCAGGGCCCTGGCAGAGGCTGCCCAGGGAGGTGGTGGAGTCTCCTTCTCTGGAGACATTCAAACCCTGCCTGGACACGTTCCTGTGCAACCTGCTCTGGGTGGACCTGCTTTGGCAGGGGGGCTGGACTAGATGATCTCCAGAGTTCCCTTCCAAGCCCATGTGATTCTCTGATCTACCTTTTCTTCCCATGGCTCAAAACACCCAGCACTCTCAAGGAGGGGCAGCAGCACCTAAAACACTGCCCAACTGCTACTCTAGAGAACATCCACAGAGGAACACAGTCACAGCAGAAAGAAAAAGTGATGATCCTGCAGATGGACACCTGCCTTTCTCAACAAGCTTTATATTGTACTTCATACCTGAGCCCCTCTAACCACTTGAGGCAAATCAAATGAGTCTTATTCAGTGAGCGATCAAGCAGCTGAACAATTTTCCATGTAATTCAATACCGACCCTGTCAAATGCACTCAGAAATACAGACAGCATCTGAAATGTCCTTCACGTGGTGAGTGCATGGGCTGGCAGAGAAACGGGAGGCCCAGAAAAATTAAACCGGTCCAGGTATTGTGAAAGGGTTGTGTTGGGTATTGAATGCACAAAGGTGACCAAGCTTCTGAGAACGAAGATGCTGCCCTCAGCCAGCTGGTCTGCTGGAAATGTCCTTGCTTGCACTCTCAGCTTTCTCCAGCTGCGAGCTGAAGTGCATTGGCTTCAACTTGAGTGAAAGATGAACAGCAGTGGCGACTCAGCCATTAGGGTCATTTGTTAAGCCTCTGAAACGTTCCATTGTTTGACCATTCCCTAAGAAGAAAACCTAACTTTGAGCCCGAAGTCATCAGCAGCCAGATTAGCTTTGAGCTCAAGTAGTGATATATGTGTTCTGAAATTTTCATAGCACTTCAGAAAAAATTCTCTTCCAGGGATTGCTCAGGAGAGAACACGGTTGGACAGGTGCTGAGCCAAGGGTGGAAAGCTGAGGAGGTGGTGTCTGGGAGGAGTTGTTCCATCCTTCTCTGCCAGTTATTAATGCCTCAAATGTGCACTGCTTTGGTAAACACATCTTCTGCCAGCTCCATCCATCCTGTCCAGCTTCCTGGCACACATACTTGGGCAACCATTCTTCTCTCTTTGGAACAATCACTTGCACTCCCACACACACTTCCTTAGTTGGAGTTTTCACATTAAATCACTAAATAAGGTACGGAATCTACACATTTTAAAAGATTATATAAAAATATGTATTTATGCACACACACATATGCACATGCACTTCGAGCCGAAGAAGCTTGCCTGAACCCTGATAATTTCAAAATTTCTCCTTCTGTTTCTTGGCAACTGAAAGCCTGAATTAATTTTCAGGGTTGTTTCCTTTATCTCAAGCCTCCTCCATCTGCCTGTTATTATCTTGCACCTTCTATCTTCTTGGCTCCAGAGCAGCCTCCATGAGAAGGACAGATCTAACAGCTCTCACCCTAACACTGAGGTCACACACATTACTTGGGGACGTTGCGTTCTGGGCAACACGCACTACCATGTCACGCTGGCTTTCAGCTAGGCTGCCATGCGTTTCCTAACAGCTTACATACATCACCAACTGGAAAAATGGAAAAGGCATCCTGACATCACCCTCAGGAAAGCAGGTCACAGGTGCAGGAATGCTCCGATGGCTTTTAATGATATTGCTGTGGGGCCCACAGCAGCGGCTAAGACAAATGACTGCAATATTTCATTTGACTTATATGATTACTCTTTATACATTTAGTTGCTAAAAGCCCAAATAAATCTGTTCATGTTAAGAATGAACAATGATTTTAACTCTGGATCTCACATATTGGAAAAGGCCATCGTTTTGTTAAAATATAGAACCATTTAGACATAATCATGTTCCTTTTGATAATACTGTAGCTGCAGATAGTAACAGCATCTGTTACAAAGCTTCCTGTCATTTCCTTCACTTAATTTGCAGCTTACAGTTTTCTACTTCTCTAGCTTCTTGGACCAACAACATATTTGCAGTGGGTACACCTCCAGGCTTTCTGTTGTTGAAAATTTCAGCCCAAATGTTGCTGTCACTACAGAACACAGGAGCAGAGAAATTATAGCACGTTTCCCCCTGAAAATACCACACTTCACAGTAAGGACTTGAAATTTAACATGGGAGAAATGCTGTCAGGGAAATACCCGTTGCTGTAGCCATAAATATAGCAACTTTCAAAAAACCCCATAGCTTGAAAAGCCTCAAAAGAAGCTTAGATTATAGTACCTAAATTCATCAGAGATTTCAATCAGCCTAGAGATGAGTAACACTTGGTGGTTTTTTTAAGTACAAAGCGGGAAATGTCTTGGATTAAACAGAAAGGAAAGAAATGTCAGACTTGTGACTCAGCACAGTGGGAAAAGCTTGTTCTCCGATACATCCAGCCACTGGATGGGAGAGGCTTGTTTCATGTATTGTGGGAGCTGGAAAAGTAGCACAGCAAGGCAGGGACCTGCAAGAACCATAAAGAAGGTCCCATGCTTAAGGCAGAAGGGTACTGCCCTCTAAGAGGTAGAATCTGTCCCTGTCCCTCCCTCTACAGCTCCCAGGTGACCAAAGACAAGGTTGCTGAACAAGCGCTCTGTAGATGCCGACGACCTCGATGCTCCTCAAATTCAGAAGCCTGACTTGTCTTGAGAGTTCAGTTCTGGCTGGCAAAAACACTGAAGCTCACAGCTGTCCCTGAAGAGGAGCTCTGGACAGAGAAAGCACGGTATCATTCCAAGGACTCTGAACTTGTAAAGGTCAGGTTTCGCAAACTGATCACCCTAAATTAATGGAGTCTTCCAATCATAAATTTCTCTATTGTCTCAGTTTTCCCTCTGTAAAATGCAAGCAATATTAACCCTACTACACTTCTCAGTAATGTTGCAAAGACTGATTTAGCATGTGGAAAACACAAGCTATCTTTAAAAAAAAAAAAGACAAAATAGGTCCTTCTGTGTCCAAACAGGATCTTAAACAGTATGATGAACTTATACAAGCCCAATCCAGCCCTGTTAAACTAACGTTTCTTTACATCAGCCTACCTTTCTGTGCTAAGAAAAAGGCTGTCTGCAAAAAAACCCAATTATATTAAAGAAGAGAGGCTATGAAAAACTCCTGCATGTTGGCATGTTAACTCAACACAGCACGCTCCTGCAAATACTCTTAAACAAGTAAACTTAGTGCTGGCAATTCTAACATTGGACTTTTCAACCTTGATATGTAGTAATTTGGAATATAACTGTAAGCAACAAACAAGATGACAACTAAAACTGCAAAAGAAATATATAAAAACTGTTAGCACTCATTAGAACTCCAAAGCAGTGAGGAAGTTGGTGAAATAACTAACACACTACTCAAGATCACTCATAACTTATTCTATGGATGCTTGTGTTGCTGAGAGAGAATAAACAGATCTGACATGATGGCAGCAGGTAAAGCTCTTCAACAGGTTGTAACAGCTACACTTTCTTGCCTGCCTTTCTTTACGAAGGGAACTCTGGTGAATTTATTTTAGACTTAATTCTAGTCGACCTGTGTCCAATGGACTGGTATTGCTGAGTCTTGTGCCTTGACTCTCTCTCTTTTCCGTAAAAACAGTCCGAAAATGAAGTATCTGACCAAGGGCTAGGACTCTTCTAGAAAATAGAGATGACTTAAAAGATCATTAACTCAAGAGTTTGGTTACTGAACAAAGAAGTAGCTGTATCTTCTGAAATTCCCTTTCTGTCAGCAGCTGCAAATGTGTGAAAGGCAGAAAAGCAAGGAGCTCAAGCACCAAGAGCCACTACCAGACCTCCTGAACTGGCAAGATACATTGCTTTACCAGTTGTGAGTAATGGTGGCTGCTGAGTAAATAGTTTCAACTTAAAACAAAGGCATTCCTTCTTTGCTATTCAGTAATAGCACATCTCTCATGCCAAAACTTTTTTCTTAGTTTATGAAAATAAACCTAACCACAGAAGCTGACTCTTATAAAATACAAAAGACTTATAAATTTAACTATAAAATACTATAAAACTCTAAAATCTTATAAAATAATAAAAAAACCTAGTGGAAATTCAGAGAAATTCAGAGTTCATTAAATAACGGGAATCGGTCATAAGAACTGAGAGGTAAAAAAAAAACGAAGGCAAAAGAAACCCCGTGGATTTAGTCCCCAGTAAAAGGCTACACTGGCATTTCTGAAGAAGGGTATAGAAATGGGTACTTTGCAGCACATACCAAATTCCAGAGGGAATCCATGAAGATTTGCTATTTCTCTTGGGGTGAAGTACCTCAGTTTTAGTGTTGACAATTTCATAAGCTTCTCTTCTTCTGGTAACTCCTCCATGTGTTTAAACACTGCTTCAAGCTACGAAGAATAGCCAAAACAACAGGTATCACTGATGCAGGCCAAATACGTAAAATTCAACACTCACACCATAACAATATTTCTTTAATTATCAGTGCTAAAGACAGTAACGTGTTTTGCTTGAAAGTATGACTGGCAATGTATTTTTGTAGCCAATATCTCAACACACGGACTTGCAAGAAAGAAATCAATGTTGCCATGAGGGCATTCATCATTTCTTCCTCCAGTTACAAGCTATACCGATACTTAATGAGGCATCAAAGGACTATAAACATTTGTTAATGACAGGAGAGTGACTTAATGCAGCTCCATAGCAGACCATCCCCACAAATTAAGCTGTATGGATGCAGCTGTTTTAATACATTCACTTTGAGATTACCCTGAATTCCAAAGCTGCCGCCTTCTTGCACGTAGAAATGCCGTATAATATTAGTGAAGGGCACAGAAGTGCAGGAGGGGGTGCTTGTGTACAAAACAGGCTCTGTGAAAAGTGTCTTTGAAGGATGATTCACCAATAGATTTATTTTTACCTTCCCCAACGCCAAAATACCACTTTGTGGTGAACTTAGTATTAACAGTAGAACTTTTCCAAACACTACATCTTCCCAAACAAATAACACTTTTGAAATTCAAACATGTTAAACATTTGGCAATATTTACTGGATCATCTGAGTACAAAAAATGGTCCCAGATTCACAACACTGTACTGCAGTTTATCCATAGAATTAGTAATGTTTAATCCTTTCACATATCCCTCTGAAACCTCTCTTTGACACTACAGATAATAAAATAATAGCAAATCTTACACTCCACCGAGGAATATGTAACTTTGATTTAAATCAACTATCGTTTAGGAATGAAAAGCAAACTGACTAGAAACTCAGTTGCTATAAAATGTTGTTTTAAAAACTTTTCTTCTACAATATGCAGAATACCAAAGCAGAAGACGGAAAAAACCCACAAGTTTTAAACCAAGTCATACTCCTATGTTAGTCTACACATTCTTACCTGCACATCTACTGCTGTCTGCAGAACAGAGCCTGTGCCTTCTACATAGTGTCCGTACCTTAACAAACAATAACAACCGTAAATTAATATTTTCATGGGTCCTCACAGAGCTGACAACTGCAGAGATGCAGGCGGTTACTTAAGTTCCTTTGCTTTGATTAACAAATAGCCTCCTCGATAGATAAAGCAGAAGGCCTTGTTACTAACCATGCTAACCTTTGGGACACAGTGCCTCCAGGACAGGCTCTCTAGGGATGAGTTTGCAATCAGCGCATGAGGGTTTAGCCACACTAATGCCTTAGAAAGCAACTATACAAGGCCAAGGCATTCAAGCAAAGCATCATCAGATCATCAGAAAGGGCCATCTACATTGCACAAACCAATTTTACATTAAGGCAAGGTGTATTAAAGGCCAAATGGTCCCAGGGGACCTAATTGTGTGTATTGAAAGGAGGACCATTAGCGGGAGCCTCCAGCAGTCCATTAGGAACAAAGTGGTTCAGTCACATTTAACTTTTGGTTGTTCGTGGATTTTCCAAAGAGGGAAGGGATGGGGGATGGCCAGGCATCTATGCAGAGCAGTAGAAGAAGGAAAAAAATTAAATCCAACTAAAGAGTAAGCAAATTTACATTCTAAAATATATGATAGCTTTTTTGGATGTTTTGTGGTGGATTGCACAACATGTTTACCCTGTAGTCTCTTCCAGACTTAATTATAGTTAAATATAATTACGGACCTTCAGAAACATGTTCTACTGATTTAACTATGACAGTTTTTGAACATCCTAAACAGAAGGAGACCGAGTGAAGTCAACAGATGGCTCCTGCACTGTGAAAGAACTTTGGAAGATCCCCCACATTAGAGTGATCTGATCTGCAACCATTAAAAGCCACTATTCTCTAGTTTAATCTGTGTGTCTGTAATGTCAGTCATAAAGGCCTTTTGCTCCACTTGGGGCCCATTCTAAAGCAAGGAAATGGAACAATTTTTTAGGAACAATCCTAAGTGCTGATGGAGATTAAAAACTTACGGTATCAAACTGTGTTGTAAATACATCACCTTTAATTGATTAGTTGCATTCTGAAAATGCAACAAGTTTAACAATGTAATGCACAAAGCACTGCAAAACCCTGATGATCTTCTTATATAGCATTGGATCGTATTTCAGATTAAGATATCTGAGCCAAAATAAATACATGAGGATAAATTTCAAAGCGCTATTTTAGAGGTTTATTTGGAGAAAAGAATCTTTTAATAGGATTCATGTTATATAAAATACTCCACTCAATAACTAGAGTACAGAACTCCTCACACAAAAAAATATCCAGTTGGTATGCTGGGGTTTTTTTAACACAAATGTGGGCAAATAGGCAATGTCAGCTGGACTGTTATTATTATTATTCTAGCTGCTGACTACAGAAAAATTAACATTCCTACCTTAGACTCAGAACATAATTGAACATGGGAATATCTGGCACAGTCAAAAAAGATGCATTGACTTTCTGATATTTTACTACCAGATATAATGAAAGAAGTTGGCTTAAGAAATTACAGTCTTCAATTTTCATCCAACTCAAGATTTATTTTTTCCTCCTCCGTTTCTGTAAGCTTTAAAAAAAACTTTTACATTTCATACACATAACATATTTCCGGGTATATTGTGTCTTATATTACAACTAATAAAAAGTTAATTTACACAATGCTAGAGATAGTTTTTGTAACTAATACTATTATGCTATTTTAGAAGGCATTGCTTCTCTTGCTAACAGCATAGAATCATTCTGGACTTGTAAATTCTTACTATCTACAGTAGTATTTTTCATTTGTTCTGTCCTTTAAAATGGATAATCACAACGTCAGTCACCACAAACATACTCCTAAGAAAAACCATGGCATCTGTAGTCTCAAGGAAGTCCACAAGCATTTTCAATTGCCTAGGAGTCTAAGGTCAGAAGGAAATATAAGATCATCTGGTCAATCTCTTGCGCGTCACAGGCCGTTACATTTTGCCCTCTACTCCACCAAAGCCTTTCAGAAGATATACTGGCATGACAAAGGCAGAAAGGCAAAAACCCCTGCTGAAATACTGGTGTTTGTGATCCCTGAATGAACAAGGACTGGGAAAAGCATACCTGGATTATCCTCATCACACAAACCTTGCTGGAAATATCTGAAGACCAATCAGAACTGGGGGAAATTTTTCTCCCAGTCTCAAAGCTGATGATCTGCATGACTTTTTACAAGAAAGACACCAGACAGGCACCTCAGCAGAGGGATTCTCTCTACTACTTGGAAGTGCTGTTCCACTCCTTTCAGGGTCCTCTTTCCTAAATCTCATGCTTCAGAGAAACATAAAAACAGAACTCCTAGAACACATTATATGTGTTGCATATATTATATGCAACTTATTCTTGGCTTCAGAAAGTGACCTGGATGAAGCCTGAGATGAAATTACCATCTTTTTCTTAATGAAGAGCTGTAAGTGATATGACCACGCTTGAGAACCATGTTGGAAACCTTTCCTCCCAAAGGCTCTTAAAAATGGGAACAAAGACAGTAAATTAGATTCTTACATTTTGAGCCAAGAAGAACTACCACAGCTATCTGGCCCGGTTCCTTCCACATCAGTAGAAGGGCAACAGTCACGTTCCACGTCAGATTTCCCACCACTATACACAAAGACTTCATGTTAACTACTCAGGAGCCTCCTTCAGTGTGATTTTGATAAACATGACCACAAACTACCATAATGTATTCTAGCAAAACCACAAGTGGCCAATTTATTTTTGAAGACACCTAAGGCATATGTGAGATACATAAGGAATCATTCTGGCCTGAGGTTTTTATTTGACTATTTTAGTTCAGAAACAGATCCCATGAGACACTGACTCCCCCACAAGTCAAGAGTCAGGGCGTCTGTCAATGAGAGCTGGGGGAAGGGCTTTCCTGTTGCACAATTTTGAACTTTTGAAATGCTTTCTCCTCTCAGCTTTTTTATTGTCAAAAAGTTGAAGTTACAAAATCTTCAGGAACCCTGTCAACCTGGCAATCTAATTTCTAATTAGTAAAAAAAAAGTTATAATTAGCTTTAACGCATCAACTAAGCCGTTTTGTTGAAACATCCTGAGAAATCAAAAAAAATCTAATTTGAAAAATTCACCAATACTCCAACTGGCATTTTCCAACACAAATGCATTCAGTGCAAAAGCTCTTGACCAGTTTTCTGTGGGGTTTCAGAACACTCAACCTCCAGCAGTCAAACTTGAAATTGCAAAGTACAAATCAGACAACTACTAGACAGAAAAGCACTGATCTTCTGCACCATCAAACAGGATTTGAAATGCAGCAACTTAACTGGTTTTATGACATATGGCCAATCCACAGCTATTCTGACCTCCACAGCTGAAAGATAGCTGAAATCGATAAAACGTACAGTGGAGACAGTTTTAATGAGGAATGGATCTGTCATGCATCAGACCTCATAAATTCATTGAGCAACATAAAAAAATTCATTAATGAATCAGTACTATACCAGTCTACTGGAACCATATTTCCGCAGGGGTAATTAAGCTTCTGTGAAGGTCAGCAACAAATGGCACTGTCTTTTGTGAATGCCTTTTTGGAGTGGGCACATGATGTTCTGGCAGACAGATTCTCATGCTGGCATTCCACTGGACCAGGAAGCAGACTACATAAGGAGTATTTTTTTTTTTCCAGAAGCCTGGAGTTTTTTGGATGAAATGGCTCTCCTTGTTTTTACAGTACACAAGCATAAACACACTTCAAATTTCAGGACACGATTCAGTAAGACATCTTCTTTGCAGCTTACCCTTTTGTAAAGCACGTGGATCTGCGGCAGGTAGGTTTAACAATGTCTAACAAGAAAGCATAGCGCAGTAAGGACTTTGGTGGTAAGAAATACTGACTCATTTCTTCATTTTCCTCCTCTAAGAAATCTTTCAGCATTTGAATAGAGGGATCATTGTCCTTATCACGTTTCCTTTCCATTTCTTCTACTGTTTCAAGCTTAAAAAGAAAAGCCCCTTGTGGTAAACCCGTCCTGCTGCTGCAATCAGGACCAATGTCTGGATCCAGCTTCTCTTCAGAAGATGAGGAAGAAATAGCTTCATGCACTTTGCCAGCAACTTTGTCCTTGACTAGGTCTTCTAGATCCTGATCTGGGAATCTTGTCAAAATCTAGGAACAAATTGTGAGAAAAATATTAAAGAACTGCCTTTGATAAACAACTTGAGAGCAGACTCTGCAGTGAAATAAAAATTCCTTCAGAGATGCTCAAAATAAAGCAAATAAGCATTCAATGTTATTTTCATGAAGATTTCAAAACCGGTTAACATCAAGATGTGCTGACCTACCAGCGATGATGTAAGAAACAACCACAAATAATTGCCTTTGCAAAAAGACCTTTCCAAGAGTGTGAAAAAGGTAGCAGAATGCATTGTTTTCTAGCCCACTAACAGCCACTGAACCCCAACTTTAAAGTCACCTAAGCTGCTGGCATGCATTTCAGTCCTTAGAAAACTCAGTATCCAGACTGAAAAGAGACAGAATTTAACTTCTCTATTGATATCACTTACTCTCTCTCCATTCATCAACACATACCACTACACTGAAAATTTAATACCCAATCTTCATGAAACAAAGCAAATTCAAGTACCACTAATGGACTCACCTGACCAGGAGCTTGAAAAGAAAATGGTTCTTGGTGAAGCTTTGCAATTAGAAAGTATCGCAGTCTAGAATTGGGAATGCCAAGCTGTAAGTAAAATCCACAATCCTTTAATCCATGTGATAAAGAGAGAAAAAGTAGTCTATAGCGTCATACAAGTTATCTACCATTATATACACTAATAAAACTATGCTGCACAAATATATATCCTAAATATAGAATCATAGAATCATTTGGGTTGGAAAGGGACCTTAAAGATCATCGGGTTCCAACCCCCTGCCCTGGGCAGGGACACCTCCCACCAGACCAGGCTGCTCAAAGCCCCATCCAGCCTGGCCTTGAAC
>JAOTQQ010000012.1:20687797-20701510 GCA_026546715.1 Gallinago undulata | reverse complement strand
GAGAGTACTTATAGCATGTCAACAAGGAATATAATCAGAGGGCAAAACATTCTCTTTATTGTGAATTATAAAACAAGAGATTAAAACAACTACAAATAGCTCACTACTCTCTGTTCCCACTCCTGGCATCAGCTATCCCTAACAAAAGGGCTAACTCAAGGGATGACAAAAACTGGTGGCTGATAATAAGTGAGGTAGGACTGTATTTCATAAACAATGGGGAAAAAAAAAAAAATCACTGAAATGGAAACCTCCTTAAAAATACTTGATTTTCTATTCCATGCAGGCTGCATTAGGTTGAACTATACAAAAAGCATGAGCTGTGACCTGTCCCTGACACTGTAAGTGACACTGTAAGTGACACTGCATTCCAAGCATTGTAAGAGAAAGCAAGTGTTCTGACTGGGGTGTTTTCTGAACTACAACTTGTTCCGAACACTGGCCAGCAAGGTATAGCCTAGGGATTCAAAGTGTCTACAGCTGCAGCCTGCACCTCCAACAGCGTCCAAGCGCTCACAGAAGACTGCTGCCTACCTGACCAGGGGGAGCTGAACATGGCTCCCAGCTGCCTGCCGTGCTCATGAAGGACCATGTTATGCAGAGTGGGTGCTCTCTTTCAGGAATGCTATGGAAAGATCCTACTTTATTCCAGTAAGAAACGAGGAAGAAGACCATAACCTCTCTTGTAGGCATAGCAGGAGATGAGAGGGGAATGCTCCTGCCGTTACTAGGTAACCTTACTGACAACCTTCCTCTTCCACATTTCAGACAAAGACTATATACAGTTTCCATACTGTATCTCTGGACCATTTGATGGCAATCCTGAACCAGGGATAATCTACTATCAACAGAAGTACTGAAGTAAGCCCCTATACTGTACCGTGATCTTCACACAGTATACCATGGCCTTCTGTCATGGATAAAACCCCAAAACCTTCAAGTACTACACCTATTGTTATTTTTCTTTGAAAATTAATGTTGACTCTTTCTAAAGGACACATGATCATCAAATAAAATCAATGGCATCTATTTGTTATAACATATTTTATTGGCTTACAGAAATAAACACTTATTTAGCAAGTTCCTTTCACAGCCTAAGATTTTAATTTCTAAATTAAAGCAGTATTTTTAACCCACAGCTGCCAGGTGTCCCATCTCACTATTTTGCTAATTTAAATTCTAGGAAATAAAAATTGTGCCTTCCCCTTCTAAAGAAAATGTCCTTTATTGAAAACTAAAACCTGCATAGTTTGGACTTTACCTTGCAGAAGAAGACTCAAATCCTTTAACATTTTCTAAAAGTAGGTATTTTGGAAGCTTCTGGAGCCTACAAGGAAAAAAGAGAAAGGATCAAAAAAATCACAAGAGCAAGAATATACTACGTTATCTTCATGCACAGATTTGTTTAGCTACGAGAAAGATCAAAGTATTTCCACATTATGCTAGCTGTCAAAGTTTAGCACCCTTAAAAAAAACATACCCCAACTTTCAAGGTTGCCTAGATCAAATCATTCCCATCTGAATTAAAAGTGTGGACTGCTTGTAATTATAAAAGCCAACAAAACCCACTTATGTTCAGATCAACTGCTGTAACCCATGCATGGACTTCTGAAAATGCTTACTGCTGTTCATTTCCTAAAGCATAACATTATTATTCAACGGATTGAGTTTGTAATAGGAAAGATAACTGTTAGGAGAAAAAAAGATTACTATTTAGCCATGGAACAGAAAACATTTGTTTTAAAGTGCCTAAACCTGAAATCAATGTCAAAATGTCATATCAACTTTAGTGATAACACATCAGAACCAGAATTCATCTAATCGCTTTAAGAGATACAACATGTTTAGAGCTCAAACTGTAGATATTACCAAGTTTCTATACTTAACTTTTTCGTTTAGGAAGGGGAGGGGGGAGGAGGGGAAAAGGGGTGCCTGAGGTTTAGCAAGATCAGTGCAGAGGTCTGGAAATAGGCTCTTTCCAAAAACAGCACATAAAAATCTCTGGCAAAAGGAACATGCTCAACCTCTGCCAGGGACCATTCTAACAATTTAGAAGCACAGGTGATTCAGATTCAAATCTGATTAACTGATTAATTCTCTAGTAAGGCCAACGAAGACATATGTTTGTCACACACTGGGATCTCAGAACAACATATAGAAACAGGATACTGACAGCAGAGAGCAGTCCCATGCTAATCTAAATCAGTAAGTGACTTTGGACTTCCACCTGTACAAATCAAAGCAGAATTTGTTTTAGCATGTTCTTAACTACCATTAATTAAAAGACATTTACATGAAGAATTAAAGAACTAAAGCACTTCATAAGAAATAGGAAAATGTACAAGATACTAAAAGTTTAAAAAATTTAAAGTTTAAAAATACTAAAAATAATAGCAAAAAAAAATAATTCTAAACAGGAAAAAGCAGCAGCAGCCAAATTTCCTGCAGAGAAACAGAGAATATATCTGTTGGTATGTGTACCCACACTCAACATCATCATCACTTACTACAAAAGTGATTTTTAAAGTAATGAACCCAGAGCATAGCCTGAAATGCAAGAGCTTATACAGGATCAACAGATTACAAGACAAGTAATCACTGTACAAAGAGTGTGTGTTAAGTACTTGGCAGGTATTAACATTACAAATGGGTCTGTAAAAAATAGCACTTTGGTGCCTTAGCATTGGATTTCCCTGGGTTATGGCTTGGACATGACAAACAGACAGTATCCCAGCCATTTGGGTCAGACTCTTTGCTGGTTGAGCTCTCCGAGGATTTTCCAGGTCTTTCCAACTCCTGATATTGTCCTTCCTGTATCTCTAATATTTGTCTTCCCAGGCTATCTTTGAGCCTCATTTAAGTTACATTTCATTATAAAAGCCTGAACGTAAGACGGGAACAGCCAAGGGATGAGAAGTTATTGTATAGTTTCCATAAACTGAACACATGCTATATTAATTTAGAATGCAAAGTGGTTAATTCCTATATTAAGACTTTCCCTTTTTTGGGTTGAAATGCTCCATACTCAATGTCTGGCAAACATACCATATCCAAAAAATACACAAACGCTATCTCAGTAAAACATAAATCTATTAGAACTGAGAAATGCTGCAGAAGCCACCACGTGGAACATATTACAGACTGCCTTCACTAAGTACTGCCTCCAGAAACAACCTGCCCAAGGGAGATAAGGGACATCAGCAGGGTCTCGTGGGGTGTTGCGATAAGTGCCACAGCCAAGCCCAGCTCCTTTGCATCGTCACGACGAGAAACATAGGTCCTGCAGTGTCCAAAGCTTTGGTTTTGAGAAGGAAAAGCTTCTACCCTTTATCCAGCTAAGCCCGAAGCAACATTTCCATATTAACACACAACAGTGTGTTAGTCTGGAGGACTGAGCTCCATTCATTGTTCCAGAAAAGATATCCTATGCAACTTTTTTGTGTCTCTGCTAGAAGTGGGGGAATAATAACCTTTGGTTTTACCTATTAATTATCTTACTAGGCTACAGAATCTGCATTGTGTTCTGTTTTGTGTTCTCTGCCACAGGTTTCTTAGGTGGTCCCACCTAAACCACTCAGCCCTTCTGTCTATATTCTCTATCTGGTGATGACAAGGGCAAAAAGGTAGTCCCATTTAATGTTGCTGGCTGCAAAAAAGTTGTTTCTGGAAGAAGGATGAAGACTCTTTTCTCCCAGTGTTGAAAGAAAGCCTGTTGTCGGTACCAGTTTCCTTCTGTGCAGAAAGTGTTCATGAAATAAACCAAAGAAAAAAAGACAGGCAAACCTCCCTTAGTCTTCCTCAAATTCTGAAAGCAAAATTAACCACTGAAGGAATATAGAGCTGTCCCAGTCTCCAGCAGAAATGGGAACTGCCAGGAACGGTGTCCAGTGGGCTGGAACATGCAGATTCTCAGGCTCATGCCAATTGGTGCCCAATGACATCTCGATCCAGAAGCAGAAATTTCTGCTGGGTAACCTCCCTGAGAACTGCTTGCTTCACTTCCCCAAGAAGGTCTCTTACAGTGCTATGTTTCTCTTCCCAAAAAAGGCTATGAGCATCAATTGGAGCTGATTTTTAACACTCTCAGTAAGAACAATTTAGGTCAGCAAAACTCACTTTGTATGGATTTACTGTTTCAACATTTAAGGCATAAATAAGACAAATAATTATGGCTATTTTATTAGGAACTGGGGTTTGACCAGGCAAAAATGACAGATCAATAAAAATACTAGGGCACTGTTCAGACAATGCAGTTCTATTTGAACTCTTTAGTATTACTACTCAAAACAAAAGATTGTGTATTTTTAGTTTGTAGTACCATCTGCCCCAAGATATCTAGAAGCAGCACCAAAGAGACAGAATAGACACTTTAAGAAAGAATGGAAAGGGGATGGAAGATGTATCGTAATAACAAGCCAATAACTTATTTAAACCAACTTTCAAATGTTACCTATTCAAAAAGTGACTAGAAGTTGAATCAAAGCATTTTTTACCTGACATTTCAAACAATTTCTGTATTTCCACTATGCCCATTAGCAAACTGTTGTATTACCTACTCCTGCTTCTACATAAAGTTAGTGCAAGTTTGATGTTAAACTGAAAATAACTCAAGTTTTTTTCCATTTGTGATATAGCCACAGTTTAAACAGACACACAATGAAAAGAAAATCAAACAATAAAAGCATATATAGTAACTATGAGATGATAGTGACATTAGTAAAATACAAGTATTGTAAACTACGTACGATCATGTGAAAATAAGTAATACAACACAATACTAGTAGTATCCCTGTAAAACATCACAGATGACATCACTGAAATATAAAAGAGCTACTTAGGTACAACAAAGGCGTAAGAACTGGGGTAGAAGTGCATTTATACCTTGGGAGAATATCAAGGATATAGAGAAAGCTCTTTGTCCGTGGATCAGTGACATCACCTTGCAAGCCGATTCTAGGGAAGAATAAAGAAACACCCCTACGTGACTCAGAGCATAATGACATTTGACTTCTGTTTTTCTACAGAATGCTGACACGTTTTGCTTTGAGTTTCAAAAAGGGATTCTGCAAAAGCATCGTGTACAGAGAGGAGGACCTGCACGCAGAGGCAGTGTCCCAAGAAACGCTTCGAGGAATGAAAGGCTGGCCCTGGAATCCATCAGCTCACAGCGAGGTTAAAATCGAAGCATTCACTAATGAAATGCACTCCCCATGTCTGCAAAGCATTTAGCATTCTGGTCTTGAACAGCAAACTCCTTGAACACACTCAGCTCTGAAAGAACAAAAACACCCCACCGGGCTCCTGGGAATACCCCGCTATTTTACACTGAATATATTAAATTATTCCTATGAATTAAAGCCTCGGTGCTCTCCATTTTACAGGACTGAGCCCCATGTGAGTAACTTTGTAACCAATTTTGTAACATTAAACTCGGCAGCTCACAGGGGTTATAAAAATGATAATATAATATAACCATGCCAGGTCTGTGTTCCCCTAACTTAGACTCATATTAGCTCTTAAAAAAGAATAAAGCCTTGGTAGAAGAGCTTTAGCACCTCTCTAAATTAATGAGAAAGATAGTTTTTTCTTTTCACCGTATTGTTAAAAAAAAATGAAATTAAAGGAATGATTCCTATATATATATCATAGGTTTGCACAAATATATTTTCATCGATAAGCATCACTTTGGAGGGATTTCTTTTTAATCTTAGAGCATCCAATGTGATATACTTGCTTACACAAGCAGTTTCAACACCATCAACAGACTTTTTTTATGGAAGTACTATTTTCCATAAGTATAGTTACTAGAGTCTTACCTCCACTGGTCACTGCTCCCAAACGACATGGATTTTAAACTAGTCTGACAAATAACTCCTCAAGAAGTTCAGTTTGTAATCAGCAAGATATTTCTCTATATCATCTACAAAACCATTTCAAAGCCACCATTCTCCTAGCCTTGGCTAAAATAGAAATATTCCTCAGAATAAACTATTTGTGTGCACATCCAATTTTCAAAGTACAAATAAAAACAGATTATAGTTTAAGCCTCAGGCAGAAGTAAGAAATTTTAATCCTCCTCTTGGAGTTAACCTAGAAAAAGATTAGATTGATATCTAAAGGGAAAGGAAGCACTCCTGAACAGCAAAAGCTTTGAATTTCACTGTGAGAGGAATAATACAGTATACAAAATAAATGCTATGAGAAGCTTACTTAAACTGAGTTAAAATCTATGTTACAAGGAATGTGATCAATAATTAAGATTGATTGCTGCATTTCTTCCACCTCAGCAAATAAAATGATGAACATAGCTACAACATTTTTGCTTACGAAGATAAAGATACACAGATGAACCACACATCGTGTCCCTCTTGAAAACATTCCTCCTTCAATAGCACATACATTTAACATTCCATACTGTAATACTGTGCTTTTCTCCAAAGTGTGCTATATCTACCTTGTAAATGGCTGACAGGGAGGACTCATCAAAATCATATCAAAAGATAATCTGTCAAATTCTTTCAGTGTTATGCCCTGAATAAGGAAAAAAATAGAAGAATGTTGAGTGTTGTAAACCGTACGAAACTCTTTAAGTCATCTTTCAGATGAAACTGCTCCTCTTACTTCCACTATGCTTCATCTAGCAAAAAACTACCTAAACTCCCATTTGACCTAATAATTTCAATCTTTTCTACCTTAGCAAAACATACAATGAAAATATACATTAATTCCTTTGAATATGAAGCAAAACCACTAATGATATCAGCATCTATACGTACTCTTGACGTTTTTATCTACTCGTTCTTTCAGAAGAGGTGCATAGTGGTTGTTTCAGTAGATCGTATCAAAATACTGCCTAGTTATTTCTCCCCATCCCTCCTCCAAATAAAGTACCATTATTCAGATATGAAGTCAATCAAAAACACATCAAATCAGGCAAAAAAACTACTAGATCTTCTCAAAAGACAAAATATCTGAACGAAAAAGTGGCTCAAGTGCTAACATGACAATTTTTACCGGTCCAAACCATGGGGTTTAACTCTTAGGAGTTCTTTACCCACACATCCTATGAAGTTTACTTTATTATAGTTTTTGCAAAGTAAAAATCACTCTACTCTGTAAAAATATTTCTGTTCAGAGAAGAAAAACTTAGGTCTGTGTCATTAATTAAATGCACAAGTAGAAGTTCCTCTAGACCACATTTTAAACAACACTAAAAGGACGACATACTAAAGGCCAAGAGAGGAGAAGGATAAAGAACAAGTCACTATGAGATGGACAAAGAAATCACTGCCTTACATATTTTGAGAGATATTTACATAGCAAATGTAAAATACCTGCCCACAGAAACTACACAAAAGCTGTTAATTTTTTTCCCCAATAAATTTCAAGGTCTTACTGACTGTAATTTGCATTTATAAGGAGGCACAGGCAAGCATTCTTCTTCTCTTCCCACAGGAAACTGTAATCTATCATTTACCCTGCAATTACTGAGTGCTGAATAAGCATTTAACCTTTAGCCACCTATTTAAGTCTACTTAAGCTGGTGTTTTAAATCAAATTCAGTATCTTTCACTGTCACATAAAACTGTAAGAGAAGATTAAGAAGTATACAGTAATTTCTAACTAAATCCAGGCAAAACTAAATGCCTTGTTTGCCCCTCAGTTATTAAAACAGAATCCAATTTTACCTAGTTCTCCAAATGATTTGGAAAAGGGGCAAAATTCCTAACATATTTGATCTATTAAGTCCACAAAAAAAATGCAAGACTGTGATACTCAGTATATTTTCTTGTGTTTTACTGAGCTCAACTTTAACTACAAAACAAAGACATGCCTCTAAGTAATTTAATTAAATTCTTTCAAAATACATGGAAATATTTGTTTAATCTAAAAATATTATTTCTGTTATACCTTTATTGGTGGTAAGCAGTAACCTTTCACATAGCCTTTCTTGAGGCAGCAGTCAAGACTTTCAGGAAAAGACTGCAACATGAGTATCCCTCTAACTTCAACAAGCAACCATAACACAAGAAATCAAAGTTATTTTAAAACTACTATATTCGTAATGACATAAATTAAATCTTTTTGTTTCTCTTGTTACTAATAAGGATACTGAAGACAACTCGCTTCCATAAATGCCAGACTAGAGTAAAAAAGACATTGGTTACTCACCTCGATTGTCTTTGCCCATAATGGTGTGCTGGGAAAGTTGTGTTTATAAACTTCATTGGCAAGAGTGTTTACATCAACAGCAGCAACAACTTCTGCAGATATGCAGCTTTCTAAAATTAAAAAAAAAAGAATTTGAAAACTGTAGCATCTCTTTACTACTCTCGGAAAAATGCATTTGTTCAGTTGTGTTACAGCTATGTTCAAAAATAAAAGGGAAATAACATCATCAAACTTTGCTGTGTTGCCTTTAAAACTTTATATGAAAAATATACTGTGTTTCTAATCATACGACGCATACTTTCCTGCCTTATATATCTCCAAAACAGAAGCTAACTTCTTAATTTGTAGATACAGTCACACAAACTCCAAATAGGGCACATCTCTACAACGCCTTTCCCTGCACTTCTGTTTTCAAAGAATTTAATTCTCTGTGGCCACCAAGTTCCTTAGCCACAGAAACATAGCCTGAGTCAACCTGCAGAAACATCCTGCCGCTGCCTGAACCTCTCCAGCCACTGACAACTCACAGGAAGTAACTGTGTCATTTCAGAAGTATATTACTTCTCATTGTGATAAAACTGCACCAATAAATATGTGAGGTATGTCAACTCTTACAATAAAAAAGTTTAAGAAGGGGCCCTGAAAAACATTTGTGCTTATATTCCAATAAAACCTTGGGCCTTGAACCCAACTGCTGTCTCCTTTGAGTTCAATGTCCCCAAAGCACCAAACATTTTCAAGGACGACACTTGGCAGCTCCTCTCGATATCAAAGGAAGTACTTCTGGATGCTTAGGAGTGTTATTGAAAAGAAGAGACCATAGTGTAACAAGTCTACTGACAGCTAAAATCCTGAAAGAAAAATACACTAAAAAGAATGTAAATAAGCAACGGTTAATTTATAAAGTAACAGAATAATAGGTTCTACAGAAGCTAAAGACATAAAAAGAACAGTGTTTAATCCACTGTTCAGCGTGTCACACTATTTATTATTATTAATCACAATACTTTCACTGAGGCTTTTTCTCAAGGGAGATAGGCTGTGGTCACTGCTACAGCCACAGGCAGAAAACAGCGACCGTACTTTCCTGATACACAAGACCAGTTTCAACCACCAGAAAATCCACATTACAGTCCTATTACAAACCCTCAGATGAAACCCAGGATATTTAAAAAAAAAGTTAATTACTGCTAGTCTGCAAATTATTTACAGTTTGAGAGTACGAAAAACCAATTATGATGTCCTCAGTGGACTTAGTTTTGAGTGATGAGGTTATCCAAACCCCAGGTTTTCACAGCCATCTTATGCAAAACTCAGATGAAAGAGAAATCTGGGTATTAGAAAGATTGTAGCAGACATTTTAACAAAGGTCAGGCTACTTCTCCTGGGTTTACTTGGTGAAACAGAGAGTAAAAAGTAGTTTCAGAAGAAAAATGTTTACAGACAGCCACCTCTTAAGAGTCAACATACAAATCACTGTTTGCAGTTAATGCCTTGGCATCTTGACCACAAATTGTAGCTGAAGTATCAAATACAGGTGTATTCACTAGGACAACAGAATGACTACACCTGAGGTCACAGAGCAGGTATGTTAACACTGACATCTAGCGTGAAAAGAACGTCACCTGAGCAGCTTGACTCCATTTACAAGCATATTCAAGAACCAAGAGTTTCGTTCTCCTAAAACAAAACTGTAACACCTGAGTAACGGGAATAAGCTTCAAGTAATGTCTAAGACTGCTCTTCTCATCTATGCTTTCTGTTCTAAAATGTGTGTTACAGGCCCACTGGAGGGGGAAAGAAAAAAAGGAAAAAATATAATCAAGAACCTCAAGTTATTATCTAAATTAACATACTGTTTTAAAAGGACAATTAGAAAGACAGGCAGAGTGCTTTCTCTCACAACTCATGATTCAGATGCTCAACCTTTTTACTGGCATCAGTCCAATCTCTCCCTGCATACACACAAGAAAAAAGACTTCATGGGCCCAAATGCCTGGAAACCCTGACATCCAGACAGCATATAATTCAGTCTTTCATCAAATCCTCTTGCAATACAATGTTCAGTCAAATCCCGAGCTGTTAACCCCCGTGGACAGGAACTTCCCTGAACTATTCCCCCCGACATCCTCTCTTCCCGATTCAAAGACCTGAACATTTTTTCAAAGCTTCTCCGTGTTTTCACTCAAAAGCCATGGCTCACTTTGGAGTTCCTGTCACAGAGCAGACCCCCTCTAAAAGCTGATTAAGCATATTTGTGTGGAAATACCCTGGAAACACATGAAAGAGCTTGAGCAGGCAAGCGGATCTCACACATCCAACCTAACAAAGAAAAGCTTGTGTAAATTTCAAACAATGTGAAAATGACACATTTTTAAAGAACTTCTCCTGAAATTTAAGTAACTTTGACAGTGATATTCCATTTTGCGATAGCAACTATATTTATGGCTTGAAAATGACTGTAGGAATGTATCAAAAAACCCACTGAAAGCAGAGCCTAAAAAAAACAGAATCAAGACTGTGTTTAACTATCCCCACTGACAAAAGGCACAAAAGCAACTCAGGAACATGAAAAAGCCCCTGAATTGCTGAGTTCGTGAAATTTAAATCAACTCCCCAAAATCTATAACAGAACTTCAACAGAAACAGACTCAGCTCTGGAGACATTATGTTTTTTCCCCCCGAACAAGTACATCCAACTTTCAAACCTTTCAAAATTTAAGAGAATTAGAATTATGCAGACAACAATTTAATTTTATGCAGAGTAAAGAAAAAGTAATACACATTTTCTAAGTGAAACCATGTAGCTGCTGGAATACTTGCTTTGTGATATTCTTCAACACCACAGTTTTTGAGCTGAGACTTCACATTTCTGTACAAGATGCTGTGCCTCAAAAGGAAGCCGTAGACACAAAGGGGAAGTTACTGAGGGAGGCGTTACAGCTTATTTTTAGGTAGACTAGACTGAAATACTCTCTCTTAGCTGAAAGCAGGTGAACTCAAATTTGCATCATCTTATTAGGAAAATACTGATTTTACACTTGAGTCTTAAAACCTCTAAGATGAACACAGGAGAAACTCTTTAACTGTTATTTAATTGCTTAAGGGTGCAGCAATCAAACTTTGGGTCCCAATTCTCTATTTTGTTGTATACGCAATGTCTCTGAGCCGTTTCAGCTACGTAGTAGTCATTGGAGTGACAGGGACTCTGCTGCAATGACTGGAAGGTGCAGCATCTGAAGCAAAGGAAGACAGGATGTGTGCGTTAACTGCTGACTTGGAAAAAAAACAACCCCAAAGGGCATCATCTTCAAACACCGAAAATAAAATTTCTGACATTACAATTTCTTTTCCCTCTTCAGAATCGATTCCTTCACCATGTGTTTCTAGCAGACCCTAAAATTAACATAGATCTGTTTATATTCACCACTGTACTTCTGTAATAGAATCATCAATGTCGTCAAAGACACGGCGTTACACCAAGGGCAGAGCCTGGCAGATCTCAGCGTATTGGAAAATCAGAGCCAGAACAATTATCTATTCTAACAGGTATATGGAAACAGATGGAAAAGGGAAAATTAGTCATATGTTTTGTCGGTCCTGTTTCCTTTTAAAACAGAGAGCAAAGATTTCACTTGGGGATTGACTGCTCACATCTGAAATGATTACTCTGAACTGCCCACGGCTACAGCCAACAAGTATCAGTAAGCTCCAGACTTGACTCCTGCAGGATACTTAGCAACTTTTTTCACTGCTCTATTTGTCCCAGATTTGTTCACATTCAGCCATATAAACTATGTGAATTTACATTATAGCACAACTGGCCCATCTGGTGCTACAAAGGGCCGTATTTTAGAGAAGCATTACATCAAAAATGAGTTTAGGTGTAAAAAATTGTTCAAGCAGGCAATGTTTTTGTTTTGCATTGTGCTGAATCCTAAAGCTGCTTGCCAGTTTTGTCTCCTTTGCCTCTCCTCCTGAGATAGCTATGCTCTGTGTAATTACACACACCAGTTTATTATGCTGTGCAATTGAAATAATCAAATAAAAGAATAAACAGAGATGACAGAGTACAAGAGGCTCAAATTCTTACTCCATAAAAATTGAAAAATAACAATTGCAGAGGAAAAATATCACCAACTTTACTCCTGAAAAACTCTTGTACTTTTTAAAAGATGTCTCTATGGGAGACTTTTTTTTCAGTGACCTGGCAAATTACAAACGCTTGTGGCAGAGACCTGGAACCCAGTTTTCATGGGAAAACCACCTAACTTAATAAACCAGTTTAGGTTTGTTTTGGCTGGGAACAGGGAAGAGCAGGCTGTTTGTTTGATGGAAAGTTGCTAAGGAAATTATTTGTACCCATAGATTTTTCTAAAAATAAAACACTATTTTTCTCTGCAGAAACTCTGCACTTTCTATATAAAGAATACATTCACAAACACATACATATATGAAACGTTGTAGATTTAGACCTATATGATCTAAACATCAACCTTTATAAGGCTCACAAAATTTGGAGCACAGGCTGGGAAGAAGGAAGAAACACACTTCCATTTCTTAGCTACCTCAATCAAGAGCGTGAATATGAACAAACTCACTGACTTCTGATATTAATCAAGCTGAACTGCCTAAATTTTATCCTTTTGCATGTCTTTGCTGTTTAACTTAAAATACTACTATAAACCATTCAAAATCTGAAACTAGAAATCCTGCATATCCTGCATTATCTACAGCAGAAGTATCAACACAGAGCTAGACAATCCCCAAGATTTTTTTTTTTCAGTTTTGGACTGAAATCTTTGGAACAGACTCGATTCAACAACGTAGGTATGTACTAATACTGATTCAAGTATGTAAGTATGTACTAATAGCTTCTCCATACTGTTAATAGAGAAGCACTTGTAAGATATTATAAACTACCATGAATTTATTAAAATTTAGTTATTTCTTACTGCAGGTGAGGACAATCTCAAAACCAACTGCATACTACTTGGTGTCAAATGTGTTCTATTTTAATGACAGCTGCCAAACAAATGCACACCCTCATCTTGTAATCTCAAATATGTGCTATCCTAAAACTAAATATATGAAAGATTACAGCCAGAGAGGCTATAGAAAAAGCACTGTCAGGTTCCCTGAAAATACCTATTTGCCAATTGAAAACAGTGGCAATTTGACAGAAAAGTAGAAAGTTGGACCAGCTCTACTAAACGTAACTGACCACAAAACTAGCTCCATAACTTGGCTGGGAACCAACACTGAGCCAGAACTTGCCAAACTGCAGAATCCCTTTCAGAGAACAAGTCAATTTCCTGGGGTGCTGCCACTGAAGTATTCCATGTCCTCTCTCTTTTCTACATGTTTCTATTCTTTTTCTTGGCTGTATAGATTCCCTAGAAACCATACCAAGAAAATAAAGTACTACCTTTAATCTTTAAATGTATTACCTTCTTCATCTCTCAGGTATCTGATGTATGAAAGCACCAGTGGAATGGAGGGCTTTCTTTCAAGATTTATACTTGCATGAAAAAAAAAAAA
>JAOTQQ010000012.1:20671674-20687697 GCA_026546715.1 Gallinago undulata | reverse complement strand
AGGTATCTGATGTATGAAAGCACCAGTGGAATGGAGGGCTTTCTTTCAAGATTTATACTTGCATGAAAAAAAAAAAACCCACCTTTTAATATTTCTGTACTTGATTTAAATGGAAAATGCCAAACAATCTGCCATTAACGATACCCAAAAAACTGCAGAGACGTTTTCAAATAGCATGGTTTCATGCATGCATATAGGCCTAAAACATATAAGAAACCCTGTTATTATATACAAAAAGTACTTACAGAGGAACATTCAGGTTTTTTTTGTTTTATTTCCACATAAAAGCAAACACTTAAATGGCCCTTGACTTGACTTTGCTCCTTAGAAACGGTAAAGAAAACTGAATCCAGATGTTTAAGAAACTTAAAAAGATAAAACAACAGAAAGCACCAAAACGCCTGACTACATCACTGTTCTTGAAACTAATTCAATTTATTAAAATCAGTTTTAGATAATGATCTGTCATTGAATACTTAATCCAGTACAAATTGCATAGAACTCTTTTTATTCAAATTGCCTGATTATTAGTTTTAACAACACTCCAAAAAAGAGTTTCATCTCAAAGCATATGGTTTGGACTTCTCCCAAGACAACACAATGTCTATGGGCTGAGTTCTCATGTGCTTCCCAGAAAAACAAGTAACCAGTTTTGAAAACAAGTTATACCCTTTGTATACACTTTGTAAGTTTCAGTTGGTATTTAACCATATAGTGCTATTAGCATCATTTACACAAACAATAATTTAAGTCTCCTCTTACACACAGCCCCTTCATCAGCCTTGGCTGGTATGACTTTTCATATTTACTGTAATTTCTTTAGTCACACGTAAACCCAGAATAAGAGAAATTACAACATGCACTGACACATGCATTTGTTCAGCAAGTTCAGAAACAGTAAACTTGGAAAGAAACTTACCCTTTCAGGAAATAATACAAGGATTTTGGTTAATTTCTTCACTCTCCAAACTATGCAAGATATAAATGTGATATATGCTCTCACATGCACAGTAACTATCTACTGGATACAGGTTTGCAGTATTTTGATAATCTTCTAAGGCTGCATTCCACATATTCCCATTCTTTCAAGTATTTTGTTGTATTGTAAATGATGCTTTCTTAGGTAGCCAAATATCACATCCGGCAGTAACATTTATTAACTATTGCAGAACATCACCAAACATTTGCAAGGCATCTATTATTATGTTAAGAACAAATAACATTCACTAAAGATTTGTTACATACATACCACACACCGACACATGGCAAATGCCAGAGTGAGGGACTATGGTGCAGACTAAGTTTCAGGAACCAGTCCACTTTCTATGCAAATACGGAAATCATCTACAACGTGTAGATAGTGCCCCATCACTTCAGAAAACAGACCACTACAAAACTAGGGCCTTACTACATCAGCTATATACACAATATATAATGGTCAACAACCTCTTTTTAATTTCACAAGGACTCCAAAATCTTCAGTTTCATGCAAAGATGTATTTTGCTTTTAATAATCTAAGGATGTCTCTGGAAATAAGGAAAATGCATCCCTGCAACACGTAGCTCGGATTATTTACAATAATAATACGGGTACCTATTTCCGTATGTCATGTAGCTTTACATGTCATATATAAAACATATATATGCATTTGAGTAAAAATTAGATAGTAGAAAAAATGCCACACTGCCAACTGTGAGCATGTGTTAAGTGAATGAATGATGCTAAATGGTTTCTACTCTGTAAGCGCAACCTTTTTTATAACCTTAATATTACTCAGCTCAATGGAAAAATTAACAAGCTAAGTTTTCACCTGATGGTTTTATGAAAATGTTCTCTGTTGTAGAGTGTAACAGAATGGCTGCTAGTGCTTTTGAAGGCTGAAGTACTTGAAAGATTGTAGTTACAAATCATTATGGTGATTCTCTTAAATTACACAATTTTTTGCTGAAATCTGTACTTCAAAAAGGTCCAGAGTACTTTCCAGAGGAAATCAATAGCCCTAGCTCAATTTCTTAATTGGGGAAGCCAAGTCACAGAGCCTACAGGGTTTGCTGAAGGTCCCCCAGGCCATGCTTTAGCAATACAGCAAATTCAGCTCCAAGGTTTCTTGTACCAAAACAAAAACTCACCTGGGAACATAGTCTAGCATGAACTCACTATAAGAGTTTTCATAGTTAGAAAATGTTATGCCAGTCTCATATATGGGTTCACTGGGGTACATGCCACAAAAACCAAGTCTGCATGCCGGCCTGTGGGATAACTGGGCTAATCTGACTGAGTATCAAACTGTGCGTGACCCCATTTGCAGGAGGTATCAGTCAGCACAAGACAGAACATGTATTAATGAACACAAAATCACAGCCTTCCCAGGAACAGCTGCCTGGGCCCAAGCAGGACCATGGATCCATGATTTCCACCCCACTGCGTTACTGGGCACCTCGCTGCCACCAACAGCATCGGGCACTGCTCTTGTTTACAGCCATTGACTCACAACGTAAACACATCACTAGCCAAAATTCAGCTATGTCCCTTTACAACCCACCCTTGACAGCAGGCCCATCAGACAGCCCCCTGCCCCGGCTCCCCTCAACACCAACCTCATCACCATAAGGTCACTTCTCTGCCCCTGCAGAGCTGGGGGCTCTGACTCTGGTTTGAGGGGACGAGGCCGCCCTTCACACCTCACAGCTTCCTCCCACACGGTGCTTGTGCAACACCAGTGAGCAGGGGGGCAACATGCCGGGCTCGGGAAGGGGCTGCGGGAGGAGGGGGACCATCTTAGCCCGCCCCACAGACAAGATGGCGCCCTCCACAGCCTCCCCTCGGGGGTTGGGGTCCCGCCGAGAAGACGGCGGCTGAGGAGGAGGGGGCGCACGGCGGAGCTGCGGCGGCAGCAAACACCGAGGGATGCGCTGGCGGTGGCCGCTCGCCAGTACCTTTCAGGGCCTGGTGCATCCCCCCGATGCCACTGTAGAGCTCCAGCACCCGCAGTTGCGCCATTCTTCAGGCGGTGCCCGGCCCGGTACTTCCGGCGGACTCCCCGAGCGCCGCCCGCCCGTTCCGCTGCTCTTTCGTTCCTACCCGCCAGCCTCCGCCCCGTTGCGCAGCGCAGGAATTTAGCGGCTTAATTTGGCTTCGCTAATTGCTCATTAAACCGCAAAGTGGGCGTAGGCCCGGAGGGTGAAGCCACCTGCGGACATGACTGGGTCCGCTGCCCCCTGAGGCAATGGCAGACATGGGGCTGACACAGCTCTGCAGCCTGAGCCCTCCTGGGAGCGTGGCCTCAGAAGAAGCCCCTTCTCCCCGCCATCGGTCCCCTCGATGGCAGCATCTCCTGGCCAAAGGCTCCTCATAGGGGCATGTAGTGAAATCCCCAACCCAACTGATACCCAAGGCAGTTTATAAATGGTTAAACAGTAGAGGACCTTCTTTTAGAGGAGAAATGTAGCTATCTTGGTAACCATCCCAAATGGTTTCAAGGACAAGGTACGAAAGGATGTCTGTGGCCCTGAGAACATGGTGACCGAAGGCAGGGATGCAATAAATACGGACCTTGTCTGACAAACAGGTGGTAGCAGGGAGATCATTACTTTTAATGAGCAATTAAGCAGTTAGAATGTTTTGCCAACATGAAAAGTGAGCCGAGGGACAGGTAAAGGAGATGAAAATTGAGGAAGAAACGACCCTCACGCAAAATGAGGACCACCAGAAGACACAACTACGCATGCCCAAAAGCTTATTATAATATGTAAATGAACTCTCAGAAATGGAATGAATATGATAATGTTTTTTGGGGATTACATTCAATATGTATATCTGTTGTGTATGAATTGAATTTGAGGACAGCGTTCGGTGTGCACAACAGGAGGAGTGGTCCCCTGCCCACCCGGCGCCATGATAACGAGTGCCTGCTTTCCCAACCTTAAATTGAGCCTTAGGAAGCTTTATCTGCCGGTTGGCGGTGACCCCATCACCCTTCCTCACGCCTTGCACCATGAAGGGATGAAGGATGAGGGATGAAGGGCAGAAATGAACTCAGGTGGCTTGTACTCCAGGGCGCAGGGAGAGGAGGAGACATGGGGCAGAAAAAAGGACTTATTCCCCCACGGGGGTGTGCGTGCCAGCCTGCTCTCCGGCTGGGCAGCCCACCCCAACGGCCCACGGCAGTTTTATGGGCTGAAGCATTTTGTGATTTCAGCGTGCAGGGCTGTTTTTGAGAAGTCACTTCAAAGCCTTCACCACCACCGGTGGAACAGGAAGGAAGGAAATAACTGATGAAACTGTTCTAATTTGCTCCAACACTATGAAATTGCTTTTGCTAAATTGAAAAGGAAGAGGTGACTCAAAGACATTGTTGCCCCTGAAAAGTGTTTTGGTTTTAAAGCAAATGCCAGACAGATGCATTTACCTGTTTGACAACCAGAGTAAATATCTTGCACACAATTACGTGGATTCCCCATCACCTGCAAATAGGCGCTCACCTGCGCCTCCGTTTGCAGATTTAGATTGTAAAACAAAGATGAAATGTTAAAAACAAACAAACAAACAAACAAAAAACACCCCCCCAAAAAAAAAAACAAACCACCACACAAGAACCTGAACATCTTTTGCTAATAATTTATTGAGTTAATATTATTTTTGTGGAACCTCATAGAAACTTGTCAAAAATATGGTGGATTTGAGAAATATTTTTCCATAGAAGCTGCCTCATCCAGCTTGTCCTAGTAGCTCGCACCTCTTGCCTTTCAGTGGAGGAAGAATTTTTAGCTGAAACTGGAAGGCAGAAAAGAGAGAAATTTGCTGCCTTTCACATCACTTCTCCAGAATATGGGATGCATCAGCCCTCTACAACTACCAGAAAGGAGGGTGTAGAGAGGTGGGGGTTGGCCTGGCCTCTTCTCCCAAGGGAATAATGACAGGACCAGAGGAAATGGCCTGAAATTGCAGCAGGGGAGGTTTAGATTAGATATGAGGAAGAATTACTTTACTGGAACGGCCTGCCCAGGTATGTGGTGAAGTCACCATCCCTGGAGGTATTTAAGAAACATGTAGACACTTCAGGGCATGCTCTAGTGCCCCAGGTTGTTGGTTTGATAGAAGCCCGAGGTCTACTTTTAGAATTTCTGAAAGGAAGTGTGGCAGCCGAGGTACCAGAGAAGAGCAGCGTGCCTTGAAACCCGCGGTGAGGCAGCCTGCACGGATGGCTGACGGAGGACTGCAGAAGGTGGCTGAATCACAAGCCCACGAATGCGGTGGCTGGAGAAAACAGCCATGGGACAAAGAGAAGTTTCTGAAAAAGAGAGTTCAAGATGATGAAGGTGGCTACAAAGAACAAGGTCGTTATCAGCTAAGCGATACGCTTCAGTAGGACCCCTTCAAAATATGGATGCAGAGTGAAGGTTAGAAAAAAAGGCAGCTTTTAGACTAATAAATTTAGTAATGCTGATGAATGAGTTTGAGCTCCTTGTATTACTGTTTCAGCAACCTGTACATCACAGCAATGCTAGATACTGTGATGAGTGGTATCTGTAGGCGGCTGGGAGCAGTTTATTTATTTGGAGCTGCCCAGATCCAGGAGCAATTAAAGCTACAGAGGAGCCATGTTTCCTTATACCAGACAAGGAGACACAGTTGAGCCCTGTTTTTCCCTCTCCTTTCCCTGGCTCCAAGCTATTCTTGCCATTCACATGTGGGAAAGGTGGAGTGTGATGAATAAAGCAGCACAGATGTCTTTGCTATACTGGTGGCAGTAGAACAGTCCCTGCTCAGGGGAAATTCTCCACCTACATCCTCCACCAGTGTAGTGAACAGGAGAATCTGATCAACACGCCTCTGCTCTGGTAACAGATAAATTAATAAATTAGGTTGGGATTTTATTGGCTGCTTCTTGCAAAGAATGGGAAGCACCAAAATTTCCCTAGTGCTCATTTTTAAACAACTGCCAGTAGTCAGTTTTATAATTCTGTATAGCTGTGTCTGCCCTAACCTTGTTCTTATTATTAATTGAGAGCTGTGAAACAGACCAAAAGGAAAACAGAGAATCCGGAAACAGTTACTTTTAGGGCTCTTCCCTTTATAAAAGTAAAGTCAGCATAATAATAACCACAGTATTTAAGGTATGCTGCTTATTTCAGAGACTGAGGCAGTGGGTGAGAAGTGCTGAGATTGATGGCCACTCATATCTTTCTTCTTACAGAAAAACCGAATGATTGCAGAGAGGGTGAGCCCTGTGAAAGCGATTGTTCGTACTTCACTCAGAAAAACTTGCTAACACGTGCTGCCACTGCCATGGGGCGGGCTAAGCAGTTGCTCACTCTTTGTCTTGTGACCCCCAAGCAGCCACATGTCTGCAGAATTTCCCAACTGGATCTCTCTGACTAACTGAAATTTGGATATTGCGACAGCTGCTTCTTTCTCTGCTCCGTGCATATAGGATGAGTGGGTTTCCCATAAATATCAATGAACGTTTCGTTTGATTAACAGAGGAGATCAGTAACAGACTTGAAGTCCAATGTCCACCTCTGAACTCTTAATATTTTTTAGAACACAGGCACGGGCTGTTTCATATATCAGTTATGGCTCAACAATACAGCTGGCTTTAAATAACAATTGATAGGCTTTTCCAAAAAGATGTTAGTTTATTCTAAACGAGCACATCTATAGAACTACGACGATGCATTGATGAAGCATCTATTTCCTTGGGTCTGTTATATTTATAGTAAAATATCTTTTAAGCTAACTGATCGTTTAATGACATTTTTAAAGCCATTGACATAAGCATGTGATACCAGCATTTTCATTGAGATGGCTTTTGAAAACTCCTGCCTCCTAGCAACTAGCAGCATTTCCTCAGTGTAGAAGTTTCCAAAGTTTGCCCACATCTCTGATGAGTGGTATGATACAGGTAATCAAGCTAGATCTTAAACCGTTGCCTTGGTAACCAATAAACACATCCAGTGAAACAGCTACATGTGGTAAGAGGAACACGCAAATGAAACCCCTGCAGTATTTCTACAGGGTTTCTTCAAATGCTTTAGAATTGGTAAAAATGTTACAATGAGCAGTGCTGCCAAACAACACCACAGGACCGTGTCCTCTTGTCCTCAGAGTGAGAAGAAAAGATTCCTGCTGTTGTGGCTCTGTAACTGCCACCAGCAATGAGTGCACACAACGAACGTACCCACAGCATTTTTATAGGCATCTCAAGGCTTCTGCAGTTCTACCTCACTCTTCTCCCTGCCCTCCCATCCACAGACTAACACGCCAGCAAGGCCTCTGCCTGCTCTCCTCCTGGGAGCAGGAGGTGTCCAGCCTGCAGCGCATCACACCACGATCCCGATGCCACAACCCCACAGCAGCAGGAACTGCTTGAAGGTTCCTTTGAATGTAAGCCCTCAATGATAGAGTAGGTAATGGCAGCTAGTAGACCTCTAACTGTGGAGTGTTTGTGAGCATTTCCTCTATTTTCATAAAATGGAGAGAGGGAGAGAAAAAGAAGAAAAATCTCCCTCTGCTGATACAGCAGTGTTTTAAGGTTCATTCGCAGGGATCAGGCAAAACTTCAATACAGGCAAATATTAATGTTGCCTCCTGAACAACAGACGATGATTTTTGTCTCCCAATCTCCAGTATGACCTACTAAATACCTAAGTGAGGATCAGGAAGAATATACAGTCATCTCAGCTGTCTAGAGGGAAAGCTCATGTTCTGGGTCAGAAATCACTGTGGCTAGGAAAGAATGTGAGGCATGTCATGCCCTTGCAATGCAATCACTGAATTGAAAAAATTCACTGAGAGCGTCTAGCATAAATTATTGTTTCCATAACCATTGGCCCAGTAGGTTACTAATAAAACTGAAAACCTTTTTGCAGTTTATCAGAATCAATTTGTACTGGATGTAATGTCTCAGGGGGGAATTTATTGGACTTGGTTTCTGCTGAAGTGGTGCTCGGTAAAGGTAGCTGTCAGCCCCAGATGTGGCATTTCTGGGAAGCCTCCTGGGCTGAGCCAGCACGGCGGACGGAGCCTGCCATTTCCATTTATGACAGACTAAAAGCGAAACCCACATCACACCAGGTTTCTTAGCCTCTCCCAATATGTTTCTAAGAACTCTACACAGGAGACATTTATGTAGCTGAAATTATTCAGAAGAGCGATTAGACACAAACATTTTTAACTCTTTTCAAATATATTAATCTCTCCAGGATTTTATTTTCAGGTTCTGGAGCTATGCATATACTCTGTAGGGAATAAGGAATAAAAATACATTGCTTCTGTAATTAAACCTTTACTTCTCTGGTGTAAATAAATTCAAATCTAAATAAATCTGGCCTGTTTGTTATGCTTGGCCTGCAGTCATCCCCCTGGCTGGATGAGACACATATGTTTACATAAGGTTACTGACTTTCTTGTTGTACTTACACATTCCAGTGCTTGACCAAAAAAATAAAGGAGATAAAAAAGCTAGTAATAATAAAAAAAATTAAAAAGAAAAATAATCTCCATATAAAACCATCTCTGGACTGAACAAAACAGACTCTGATCCCGATAAGGCCAGCTGCAGTCAGCCAAAAGATTCCTGCTGCAGGGAATGTGTTTTGGATCAGACCCTTGCAGGGTCACAGTAAGGGGTGACAGCGGGCAGGGAGCCAGGGGCAGTTCCAGGGGGGGGTCAGTTCAAGCTGCTCTGGAGGGATGAGGCAATGGTGTGACGAGATCCCAGCTCGCTCGCAGGGGCAGGGAGTAACGGCGTGGTGCCTGGTGCTCCTCAGGAGGAGGGGAAGGAGAGGCAGAGTGCAGATGGTGGCCCTGGATGTGCCTCTTACCTTTTTGCTTAAGGAGTTTCCACCTCCAGCATCCCCGCAGGATTTGCCCAGTCTGTAGCCTGCAAACTGAGGAAGACTCGTGCATTGGCTCCTGTTGGTCATGCCTTTTGCCCACAAGGCCATCTAGCATCACCTAAAGCTTTTGTATACTGCAGAATTCGTCTTTTAAGGAGTTCAGCCTCTGCCCAAGAGTTGTTTGTTTTTTTCATTCAGTCCCATGTGACGAGTTTAATCTTTGACTAAGACTGTAGTTAGCACAGCAAACGAGATCTCCTATGCTGGTCACCACAGTGGCAGGATCTCAGCAGTAGGGTGTTTCCTCCAGAGAGAAGTAAAATCTGTATTGCTGCCACAGCAGAGCTGTGACTGTGGGCTTGCTAAACTCTCTTAAAATTAGATAAACCAAAATCTGCCCAAGAAGCTGAGGTCTTGGTGCCTAGGCAGCACCGAGGTGTCTTCCACCCTGGCTATATTGCTGGCACTTTGCAAATGAGTTACTTTAAAGCTAATTTAAAGCTATTTAGTATCATTTACCCACTGCAGTTAGGGAAATGATTGCACTGCTAATATTCTCTTTCTCACTTTGGATGTGTCTACAAATGTCTGTCGGTCATAACAATATACTTAAGCTTAGCAGCTGGGACACAGATATTTTCTACAAAAAAAATACTGAAAAACTTTTGGAAAACAGTCTATAAAAAAAGCACAGGTTTGAAGAAGGGAGATTTTGTAAGGATAAACTGAAATGAAGGATAAATTGAAAAGCAATTCTGAAAAAAAATCCCAGCTAAAATGTAAAAGTGCCATTTTTGGCTGCTAGGTCTTTTGGAGTTCATTCCCCTAATTAAGTATCGCCTCAAGTAAGAACAAAAAGCTTTGAGTCTTCCTAAGGTTGAAAGTAACCTTTTTTCAAAAAAGGGCTAGGAATTTAAAATGTTATTTTTGATGAGACCATCTGGAGAAAGAAGCCCCAATAAGGCTAATCCACATGGGTCAAGAAAGGCTAAAACAGTTCTTTCTGAATAAGAGCAAGCTTCTTGCAGGAGCCATATGCCAGTATGGGCTAGCAGTGTCAATGTTCAGCTGTAGGGAGTCTGGCTGATTTAAGACTCCAGCAAACATGTTTCACATAACTCATAAGAGAAATACAATGGGAAATTGTTGGAATTGTCTACTGGGAACCCTGCATGTCAGCTGAAGTCCCTGAGGGTGACTTCATTGCAGTAACAGTGCCAAGTCAGATGTACCACTCGTCAGCTATGATATAGGACACAGTCACTCTAAAACTAACAGAATTAAACTCAAGTAATTAATTAGCCTACACTGTGCATAATTCCCATTGTCATTACCAGTCCAGGCATCATGTATATCGTAGTACAATAGTATTATGTCCTTCATCTGCATGATAGTTTTCAAGATTCCTCTTGATACCATAGAAGTTGATTATTTTCAGAATACAACTTCAGGACAATGGCATATTCAGGATAAACCATTCCTCAGTCTTTGAAAGATCCTGACGTCTGACCCACATGTTGTTTCATCATGGTGTTCTTCAGACTTACAAGATAGACTTGGTAACTTCCATGTCATGGAATTTATAGGAAATGCCGGATCCATAAACAGCCAAAACATTGGCAAAAGTCTGAGTCATCAAAACTAAAGCATCTACAAAGTTCCTAGGTGGTTGCTATGTTGTCCCTCCTGTCATCCTACACAAACTCTCTCCCACTCAATGACTGGATGCAAGACCAAATTCTCAAGGAAAATTTCAGATAGATGGTGAATTTGTCTTTGTCATGGGAAGCGGGACACCTTTCCATCTGAAAAATTGTGGATTCTTCCCCTCTTCCAGATATATGCTCTTTGCCTTCTCCAGCCATATGCACCATCTGCTCTACACGTATTTAATAAATTTTCCACTCCATTCCCTGTTGCCCACAGTATTTTATGAATACTATCATCTTAAATCTGGATCATCTTCCCACCTCAATCCCAACTGGACAGAGTATACTCATGCTTGAAAATCAGGCATAGAGCTGGCACGTAAAAACAGCTTGGCTCCTTAGAAACTCAGTCTTCTCAGCTCTGGGGTGTGTGCGCCACCGCCTCTTCCCTTTGTAAGGAGCCAACTAATCCCAGAATGGCTGACACAATGTGAGCTCAGTTTATGAGTCTCATCGGAACCAAGGATTTGGCACAAGAACTTGGACTGAGGAGCCCACTAAAAACTTGGCCCTCGAGGAGCTAGTGCTTGTGCTCTGCTTGTCCTGAGCATCTCAAAGGAAGAATGGAACAATTGCTGCATGCAATTAACGATCCCACTGCTGTGTCCTGCCTCTTCCTCAGAATCATCATTTCCTGGTATAGCATGGCAAGAGAACATTATGCTATTTATGCTTTGTGTAAGTGGTGGAACTGGGGGAGAGAGAAGAATGAAATCACTCCTCAGACTTAATTGTTTCTTGGCTAGAGGAGCTCTTAAGCAGTTTGCTTTGAAAAAACTTGGCCAAGAAGAAGTAGTAAATGTCTAACTGACGAGGTTCATTAATGGCATACTAGAATCACTTCTTTTAGCTTTTTCCAAAAGAAAGAATGGATGGGTGAATGACTCATCCTTGAAAAGGTTTGCAATCTCAGAAGTTTGAAACAGCGATCCCAAACAGATTAATATTTATGGCTTCCCGTTGTGATGTGACAAAGGAATGTTCGTGGATGCTGTTTACCTCTACCTGTGCCAACAGCTTGCTTCGGGCATTGCGGCCGGGCACTGCTCTTGATAGCAAGGTCAAGGTAGCAAAGTTACCAATGTGGCAAAGGACAGAAAGAAGCCCGGCACGTTATACAACAATTTACAAAGATCCTACTCAAAGAAAATATTTGCAATGGTCATTTATTCTGTTTGTGAGACTCACTCAACATAGAATGCACAGTTAAAATTAAGTCTTCGTGAACAAATTTCAACATGAAGTGTCGGGGTAAGAAGTCAACAGTGCTGAAAGAATTTCTCCCCATTCCTTCCTCAGTTCATTTGTGATGAGCTAGGGAAGCTTTGCACCATAGGAAAACGGCTAGTAGATGTTAATACCACCAGATCAAAGAATCTGAGACTAATAGACAGTAAGCACAGGGTGGGGCTGACAGAGTGGACCACCAGTAAAACATGGCTTTTCTTGTCAGTAATCAAAGAATCATGGAATCATAGAATCATAGAATGGTTTGGGTTGGAAGGGACCTTTAAAGATCATCTAGTTCCATCTGCCCTACCTTGGGCAGGGACATCTCCCACCAGACCAGGTTGCTCAAAGCCCCATCCAGCCTGGCCTTGAAAATCTGTAGCTCCTCTAGTTTTACATCAATCCTCAAGAGTGAACCATGAAGTGATAACAATAATCTCAGTCTTTCCTGCATTTTCTTCGAGGTATCTTCATGTTTCTTCAAGTTCTCAATACGTAAAGTAACAGTTTTTTTTCTCCTTGAGCCCTTCTCTTCTGTGCTCCTCTACATTAGCTGTATAAGTATTGAACACATCCAAGTATTTATTGACTTTTCTTTTTTAAGAATAATCTCTTTCAGCTAAAGAACACCTCACACCATGCCAGACCTTTTGTCAGTTTGGAAAACCTTGACCTTTATGTCCCAGTCATTGCTAAATGTCTTGCTGACATTCAGCAGTCAGTGCTATTGCTATTAAATGAAGTGAGACAGATGGAGTACACAGGTTGTTATCCTGGATAACCTATGATGGAGCTGAAAAACTTCTTTTTCTCTTCTCTGTGTTGCTAGAACTGGGCATGGCGTTTGAGACAACCACTGGACTCAGGGCAGAGGACTGTATTGGCTTTGAAAACGTGTACCTGATTTGGTATAGGAACATCCTATGTTGATGGAGAAACTGTCCTATTCTGGCAATTAGAAACTATAGTAGAGGGGAACTTGCACCCCAGTAATAATTTTTGGAAATCTAAGTCATGCAACTGGGTGGCATGAGTCATGTTCAAAACACTTCCCCAGTGATGAAACCTCTGGCAGTTTCATTTAGTTCATTTTACATTAAAATATAATATTGCAGAGAGACTTGGTTAGTTTTGAGTACAGAACCTAGTCATTTCCTTAAAAAAATCAGTAGCTGGTCACACCAGTTTGCAACACTGGCACTTACTGTAGGCAACATCATTTTAAAAATAAATTTCATTAAGGTATTTGCCAATTTCTTTTCTAAGACCATAATTCATCAAGGATGTTACTCACAAGAGGAGACTTCGGTGCCTGGACATTTAGGTGTTCTGCAGCCCAGTGATGTCCAAAAACCCCCGTCAGCTCCTCCTGGGCAGCGTGCAGGGAGATGTATTCTCCGAGGTCTGAAAAATCACCTCTTCCCTGGACGCACCAGCCTTTCCTTGGGGCTTAGACTCAGCTCCCAGCTAAAGGGATGGACCAGCCCCAGCTGAACATTTGCAACCAGAATAAAGTTGTTTTTTTTCGGAAATACGAACCTTTATGTTTTGTTTTTTTTTTAAAACCACAGCAGCCACTCTTTTCAGGCCACGGCTGAAGGGGGAAGTGCTCTTTTGGGCTAAAAGTTGCAGCAGTTGGAAGCAATAAGCCGCAGCACTTGCTGTAGGACATTAAGAGCCTGTTGTATCCTCCTGTAAGAGCAAGTCCCCTTTGCCTGGGGTTTCTTCAGTATTGATGGAGCAGGAGAAATGTGCAGGAATGCCTCTACAGCCCCACGCACGCCGGGGCTTAAGATTGCTGGGTAGTCCTGGCAACACGAGCGATTGCAAAAAAGCGAGATGTTTTTCCTGGGTATTTCATATTTACGGGTCATCTTATACCTCCTGGAAGCAACAACTTTACTAAAAGCGCACAAATCTCATTAATGAAAGCATTCACATCTGTTTAGTCAAGGTCTATAATAACTGGAAAGTGCATTTCAAGATGTGGACTAGATTTCTCCAGTTTTTTTTACTGTTTATGTGAAATGGCAAATCACAGAAAGAGTGGTTGGGCATTGGAACAGGCTGCCCAGGGAGGGGGTTGAGTCCCCATCCCTGGACGTGTTGAAAAGTCGTTTAGATGTGGGGTTGGGGGATATGGTGTTGGGGAGAACTTTGTAGAGTGGGGTAGATGGTTGGACTCAATGATCCCAAGGGTCTTTTCCAACCAAAATGATGCTATGAATGCTCTTCTTTTCAGTGATGTTTTCAGACCAAAAAAATCAGAGAAATTCTGACTGTTATAAGGACTTTTTCATTTTCAGCCTAGCAGATTTTCAGTCTGAACCCATTTGGGTATCTGTACCCTCTCTCTGTGCCCACCCGTCCTCCCTGGTAACGACATTTACACAACAGTGTGATTTATTTTTTTTTGCTACACTTCTAGGGCTCGATTCCGTATTTCACTCTTGGCCGAGTACCAATACCTCAGTTCCCTGGCACAAAGCCCCCCCAAAAAAGAGGCCCAAATAAATTTTGCAGCGTGAACTGAAAGCCTCACGATAAAACCGGTCCGGTTCTTAAGAGCGCCGTTGGCTTAGCCCTGGGCTGCCCCTGCAGAGGGAAGTGACATGGCAGCTGGAATTGCAAGTGGAAAGCATCACGATAAACAGCAGGGATGGCCACTAAGAGAGCAGTTGATGAATAACCCCCAGCGTGGTGGTTAGTGATGCTGTGACCTGTCTGTCCCTCACGTAAGACGTGGTCGAGATCCTGACCAGCTGCGGTCTCCGAGAGTCCCACAGCACTGCCCTTAGAATGAGGCTGATTTTAGGGGTTTCATTTCATTTCAATTCAAAAAATTGATTCTTGTGGCTACGCTGAGATGGAGTCTTTCGCTTCACGTTTAAGAGACCAGTTCTTGTTCCCCTTTGGGGTTTGGGATGCAAATGCGCGTTAAATTTATTTACAGCCGCGCCAGAAAGTTCGAGCTGCCTCCGTTTATGCATCTGTGGAAGTGCCAACCAGCAAAAGGCACGTAAAGGTTTGTTGTAGTCCCACCAACTGACAATATCCAAACATTTCTAGGGAAATTTCACAGTGAGAAACAGCAACGAGGCAGGTGGCCAAGAGTGCATATGGCAGCGGTGACACAAACATATGGAAACCACACTTGAAACACGGGGGCAGAGGGGGGCATATTTATTTACTAAAACAAACAGCTTCACGGATTTTAAGGGTAAAAGCAGGTTCTGAATGAGGAGTGACCATGGCACGTGCGTGTTTTGTGGAGCATAAATAAGTTGTGCCCTGTAAGGAAAACCAGCTTGGGCAGAGCACACCTTTAAAAAAACCCAATCTGCTCCAACTCCCGGGGCTTCTGAGCCTTTAATCCGCGGGGTGATGGTTAAGAGCTGGTTTATTTTTTTTGCCTGCTCGGGGAAGGAGTGTGTGCTTTTGTCTCAGGGCTCACAAAGGTTTACAGCTCAAACTCGATGGCTTAAATGAAGAGTTATGAGAGGGCCGGGCAGCCCAGCAGCGCGGCCGGGGGTCCCCTTCGCCCCGGGAACGCCTCTGGCTTCTGCCTCCTCTTCGGGGAGGAAGGAAATGAGAAGGAAATGAGCTGTGGCCCAGGGCTTCTGCAGGCACTTCAGCAGCTCAGCCCCCTCAGCTCCATGGGCTTGGCTGAGCTTCAGCGAATAAAGAAAATTAAAACCTCAAGGACCCCCATTTAGATGCAAACTCCATCCCTGCAATTCTGGTCGCCATCAGAACAAAAATAAAGCACAGTTTCATTTACAAAAAAAAAAAAAATATCCCTTAATAAAATATATGGGCTCTGATTCTTCCTCCCAAGGTACAATAGCTGACTTCACTGTAAATTGGGGTGTGAAGGTGTGAAGATGTGAAGATTACCTTCCTCTCCGCCTGCTGTTTGTGTTCAGGTTTATCAGAATGTCCACTGGAGCCGTTCTCTTCTGCAAGGCTGCAAGTTTAAAAGAATTAAAAATCACTGATAGTTTAGCATTCCATAAGTGCTGAAGTGATAAATTACAGACAACAGCTCTACATTGCATCGGTCACTCCCACAGCCAAGAGGAAAAATATGTCCCTTTCCTGGTGTGTCAGTGCAGCATTAGAGAATATGCTTCGTGCTTTCACAGAATCACAGAATGATACAGGGTTGGAAGGGACCTCTGGAGATCATCCAGTCCAACCCCCTGCCAAAGCAGGTCCACCCACAGCAGGTTGCACAGGAACA
>JAOTQQ010000012.1:20631513-20651846 GCA_026546715.1 Gallinago undulata | reverse complement strand
TGTCCCTGCCCAGGGCAGGGGGGTTGGAACTCGATGATCTTTAAGGTCCCTTCCAACTCTAACCATTCTGTGATTCTATGATATGATTCTGTGAATATTCACTCCACTGCATGTGACAGCACTGGAGCCCCACCCACCCTAAAAATGATTATTCCTCACGTGAAGCAGAGGGAACTGAAAGGCCCTTTCTGTCCTTTGGTCACGAATCCTTAATCAAAACTGCACTTGGCTCAGTCTTGTAAAATTGTCCCAAACGTTCGCAGCCAGGTACAAAAATCCATTTATCCACTGTAAAATCACAGGCGTAGAATCAATGAGAAACCACAGATGTAAAATAAATGAGAAATAATTTGTTTGGCTACTGGAGAAAACATCCTTCCCCCCAGCGAGTGTACTTCAGCGAGTGTTGATCAATCTAACTGTACCCTGTCTCACAGAAACGCTGCTATTAACTGGCCCAGCCTGGGCACAAATTAACACCCCCCAGCCAGCAAGCACACAGCAGCAGCAGCTCTAATAAAGCCGAGGACAATGTCTGCACTCCTGCGGAGTGAAGTGGATGCAACTAACATCTCGTAATAACTTCATGTCTGGAGCAAGGCCTGAGAAAGCTACATTAAAAATAGATTCTTACTCTAAAGCCTAACAGAGCGTATTTTTATTCTACGAGGAGCTGAAGAGTATTTGTAGGAAAGGGTAGAAAGGTTAACAGTTCCTCCACGCGCTTCTGGCCGGTCCTGTGCTCCTCACAAATCACTGTGAGCTGTCAGAGCACAGAGGACCAGGTCTTCAGGTCAACAGCAAGCTTAAACCCTGCTGAAACCAGGCTACACAGTCAAAGTGTCTGTCCGTGTCACACAGCCTTCTCTTTGCTCTCATTTGTGAGGGCTACCTCCCACGCCTTCAGTTAAGACCTCTTTCCATTAAGGAACCAGGATAGATTTTTTCTTTTCAGCTAAACCTCTCTCTACATGTATGTCACTAACGTTTCCAGTTACTAATACACGTGTGTTACAAATAACACAGCTGGACAGAAACAGTCCAGACACACAGTAATTTCAGTTCTTTAGGGTGTGTCATGGCACACTGTATACATTTATTAATGCAATATGGTGCTAACTAACAAATGTTCTTGAAAAAACTTGCTCCCCCACTGCAAATAAAATTCATTTTCTCCTCTCCACGCCTTCTACTTACACACAAGCAGGTTTTGCCACCTCACTCATGCTGAGTATCACAGGCTCACAGAATTGTCAGAGTTGGAAGGGACCTCTAGAGACCATCCAGTCCCACTCCCCTGCCAAAGCAGGGCTGCCCAGAGCACATCACTCAGGACTCCATCCAGGTGGGGCTTGAAGATCTCCAGAGAAGGGGACTCCACACCCTCCCTGGGCAGCCCACAAGGGCACAGTGCTGGCTCATGGAGAGTTTACCATCCACCAGGACCCCCAGTTCATTGAATTTAATCTGAGCAATGAATGGGACCCTTTGCATCACCTCTACGTACACACAAATCACTCGCAGTTATTCCGGATACAACACAAGAGCCTCTCAATCTCTAAAAGTTGTCTGAATTTTTCTAAGTCAAACCACGTAGCTGCCACCCCGCCGAGACCCTCTCATTGCACTGCACTGGACTGGGATAAGTTACAGTCCTTGCCTGAACACATCTCTCTGGATGAAATATAACGTGGTTCTCCTCAACCTAGGCTGTTTGCATCACCCAAAGGGCAACAACATCACTTTGCACAGCTTCCAGCAACAAACACTCAGGGACAGTCTACACGAGTGGTTCATGGTGTAGGACGAGCTCTTTGGGGAGCCAGTTTGTCTTCAATCCATAACCAGGGTCTCGCAGCAGGCAATCACCCAGAACACTTGTGACATGCATGCAGGGTCTTGCAGCAGCCAGCCCTCTGCACCTCAACAGCAGATGCCTGTGGCCAGAAACTGGCACAAGTTTCACTGCTGGTGAGTGAGAGTCCAAAATGTGGACGTGTGGTGCTGGAACCGTAACAGATCACAGCAAATCAAACCCTCATGCTCGCCTCTTTCAGTTACCAGCTGGTAACGCAGATGTACCCATCGACTCAATTCTGATGTCCTTGTTTCTGTTAAAGGCCCTTCTGATACTCAGAGGTCCACTTGTGTACTAGTGGTGTCATTCAATGCCCCAAAGCACTATCTATTTTTTTAAAACCTTCTTTTCAGAAGTTGACTTTATTGCTGATACATGCAGCCAGGATTTATGGACACTTTTGCCTGGGTAGGAGCAGTATTAGATATTGTTATTTTGGAAATGGATCAAGATGCTGGACGTGTCTCAACTAACAGACCTGGACCCATAATGATTGATGCCAATACTTTCAGGATTTTTTATGTGATTATAAAACTGCTGCACGGTAAGCTTTCAAATATTACAACAATACAGAAAAGCTCTTATGAAGTACCAGTTTAAAAGTTTTTTTGAACCTTACGGTTCAAAAACCTTACCTTAAGGTTCAATTCATTTAAGTAGGATTATTTTTTATATAATCCTCAATGAGTGGAATACTGAATACCCTTTAAATCACTTGACTGGGGATTTAATGCTACAGTGGCAAAAGAAGTTCTAGTAAACAAAATCCCTGACAGTACCTGACTGTAAAAGATGGATAAGGATACTCTAACTGTGAACTGATCATTCAATAGACTCTCAAAAAAGCCACTGAAACTCTTCACAGAAACCGGTTATTGCAAATTTTTTGTTGGGTTGGTTTTTCTTTGTTTGGTTGGTTTTTTTTCCTGCAGTAAACCACACAAGCAATAACATAGGAGCAGCCGTAGCTAGGGCACTAACTGCTTGTCACAGCTCCTGTAAATGCTAACGTGATTCTTTCCATTGGGCTGATATTTTGCTTTCTCTTGTTGCAGGATGTTGCTCCACAGGTATTCCTGGACCATAAAGAAACTTAACATGGGTTTTAAGTTAAGTGGCTGCAGGTTCTTTTCTCGTATGTCCTGGCATGGGGGAAAAGCTTGGGGCTGATTCTAAGAGGAACATTCTTCTAATAAAGCTTAGTGCAGTTTCCTTATCTGTGGTCACACAATGATACGAGCTATGCTAGGTGAAAAAGAAATAGAAGAAATGATAGGTTTGGTACCTGTAATTTTTCTAATGAATGGTCCATCTCGTATGTCAGCCAAGATACAGAGCTGGGATTGCAGGAATGTGTGCAAAGTCATGCCTTACCAGGACTCTGGGGATTGCAGCATGGAATCTAGCTTATTGTCCTCATTTAGGGCTGAACTAGACCTCAGAGAGGAACACAAGCAAGAAGAGGGATTTAAAAACAGTTATAAAACTTTTGTCCTTCAAACACTTGCTCACAAAATTAACAGCATTCATGAGTGCATGAGTGATCCCATTAAATCCACAGCCTTAACTATTGCCCACAAAATGAAAGCCCATAAACCACTTGACTATCTCTAACCTGACGAAGTTTTTCATCTGTGCACCCTAGGACAAACTAAGAATGACGTGGCTCGGAGATAATTGTCTGTAGCTCTTCTCATCACCTTTCCCATGTAGACAAATGCCAGTGTTTACAGGATCAAGCTCATAATTGAAAATGTTTGCTGCCAACTCATGCAACTACCATAAAAAGACTATTGCCTGTATTTTGTGTTACTAATAAAACCAGAGATTTTATGTCAAAATATTTTAACGATACTTGGAAGAAGCAAACCGTGATGAATGTCACATATTGCCACCATCCTGAGATTGTGCTTTGCTACAATTAAACCAATAGTCAGGAGTTTCAGAATTTCCCAAATAAATACTATTTTGTATTTTAAAAAATGATTACACAACTTTCAGAAACGTAGCAGTCACTGTGTGAAAAAAATCACTTCCTTTTCTCTTCAAGTGTAAAATATTTCTCTGTTGTAATAATGCAGTTTAATGCTCACAGAATCACATCAGATCAAAGTCAACACCGAACTGCTGAGATACACACAAACTGTCTCCTTGGGATCATCGCCCTGAAATTAAAACAGTAAAATATATTATTAATATTTCTGTTATAGTAGGAAAACTGTTTGTTAATAGTCAAAATAAGCCAATTGCTTAGTCTTCTGTGTATGCATTCCACCCTCTGCATCTGCTTTTTCATCCTTATTTCAGTCTGGGAGTACGTGACATATATTATACAGCATTACAGGCTCACAAAATTCTCCTGGGAGAGCTGGACTGATAGTGCCTGACCCGGCTGGAGCATCTGCTCTTTCTCAAAGAGGATTCCTTCATTTGAACACCCCCAGAACTGCTCACACTTACCCCACCTGCACCACCCTCTTCAGGCTTCCTAAGTGAACCAAGGCTGGCTTTCCCCAGAATCTTTACAGGACACATCCACTGCTAATCTGAACATGAATATTTTCTACATTAAATTATCTTAGCCATATTTTGAAATAGGTAGCGATTGAAATTATTTTGTTTCTTCAACAGTTTAGTTCTGCTGTGGAAAAGCAAAACAAAAGCCTTCTAGATCTGTAAATACTTTTTCATTTGATTTGAAACCTAACAAAAATTTTAATTTGATTTAATCTGTATTTTTCTACTCTGGTAGGTTTTAACTAAACCAGAAGCAACTTATCTCTACTTGTTTCATCACTGACATTATTCTTAATCGGTGAACACACAAGCAAAGTGTGTGCTTAAAAGCTATATTGCACGGGTACTAAAGCAGAAGCCCTTTCTTTCAATGTTGTATACATCTAATAATTTCACGCTGGATAATCTTTGCTCAAATCAAGGATAGGCTGAAATTTGGCGGCCTGACAGGAATCCCAAGGTGTCCTTATTTTCAAATTGCGGTATCATTTTACCTGAAGGTAATTAAAAGTGAATTGTGGGGCAGCTCATATTTCTCTAGCTACATTGAGAAACTGCAAGCAGAAAAGAATTTCAGCAGAATTTAAGCTCATGTTGCCATACTACTATTATAAATAGGTTATTTATAACAATTACATTTATAAATAGGTTATTTATTTATCACTTATTTGGACTGCAGTAACTTTCATGATTAAAACAAAGATCACACACTGATAAGAGTTTGGAACAAAATTATTCTCTTTTATGTTCACTCCTGAGCAAGTGAGCAGGCAGCCCCCTGCCCGTCAGGATGCTGCCCTGCTAGCTCCACCTGGAGCAGAGAGCTGCACCGCTCTTCTCTGCCAGAAACAGATGACTTCTAACCATCTGGTTGGAATTATAAAGCCCAGACCAAATTTTTACTTTCCATGTAAGATACACTCACAGTCAGAGGTTGGGCAGTTCTTACTCCCTAACCCTCAGTACATCTCTGCCACTTCAGTCCCTCTGCTCGCACTGCGGAGCACGACTCTTTTCCCCAGGCTCAGGGAGTCTCTGTTTCATCCTTTCTATGTTTTTTTTTTCTGTTGACTGACTCCTCAGAGCAGCTGCTTAACGTTACTGCGCTGCACGTCAAAGCAACACGTCCTCATCTTCCCTGTTGCCTCTTTCTAGCAAGCACAAAACCCGACAGATTCCTGGTCAGACAAAATTTGCATTTTAACCAAGCTTCTGGGCAATCAGATTTTTGCCAGTCTGATTAATGTATCATCTAACAATTTTTCTAATCCGATTTTTCTATTTTTAAATATGAATCAGGCCATTTCCCCTCCTTGAGCCTATGTTTACTTGAAGCTAATGACATGCCCTTCAGGCTTATCAGCTTAAACCAATGAACAAACAAGACTTCCTGCAGCTGCACGGCCATAGCAAAAATGATTTGGTAATGTAATACAAAGTAATAAAGATCATTATTTTAATTACGTTTCACGATTTTGCTGATGTCTCGTTTTCCTTTTTACCATCTGTGATAGATACCCATCTACTGCAGTGAGCACAGGTATGAATCTGTCGAGCAGAATCACAAAGGTGCCAGAGGGGATATTACAGCAGATGGAATCTCCCACACTGTCCAGCACCAGCTCTGCAGGGCCCTCAAATTTCACTGAATTTCACTGAATTTTTAGAGTTAGTCCAACTCCCCTGCTGAAGCAGGATTGCCTACAGCATGTTAGAGCACGTTACTCAGAACGTCATCCAGGCAGGTCTTGAAAATCTCCAAAGAAGGGGACTCCACGACCTCCCTGGGCAGCCTGTTCCAGGGCTCTGCCACCCTCACTGTGAAGTAGTTTTTTCTCATATTTGAGTGGAACCTCCTCTGTTCCAACTTATGCCTGTTGTCCCTCGTCCTCTCACTGGCTACCGCTGAAAAGAGTCTGGCTCCCTCCTCCTTCAAACCACCCTTTAGATACTTATAAGTATTGAGAAGGTCTCCTCTCAGCCTTCTCCAGACTAAAGAGTCCCAGCTCTCTCAGCCTTTCTTCAAAAGGGAGATGCTCCAATCCTTGAATCATCTTCGTTGCCCTTTGCTGGACTCTTTCCAGTAGCTCCTTGTCCCTCTTGAACTGGGGAGCCCAGAACTGGATGCAGGATTCCAGTTGTGGCCTCACCAGTGCAGAGCAGAGGGGGAGAATGACCTCCTTCAACCTACTGGTCACAACTCTTCCCTGTGCAGCCCAGGATTCCGTTGGCCTTCCTGGCCACAAGAGCACATTGCTGGCTCCTTGTCATTCTGCTGTCTACCAGGACCCCCAGATCTTTCTCTTTGGAATTTGTCTCCAGCATGTCCACGCCTAACCTGTATTGGTGCCTAACATTCTTCTTCCCCAGGTGCAGGACTCTACGCTTTTCCCTGTTGAACCTCATGAGGTTCTTCCTTGCTCAGCTCTCCAGCCTGTCCAGATCTCGCTGGATGGCAGCACGTCCCTCCGGGGTGTCAGCCACCCCTCCTAGTTTGGTATCATCAGCAAACTTGCTGAGGGTACACTCTGTCCCCTCATCCAGGTCACTGATGAATATGTTGAACAGCACTGGACCAAATATTGACCCCTTGAATCGGGCAATTCTCTCTATCTAATGAGAAAAGCTCACCTTTATGATGGCAAAGGATGGTGTTTAGGATGTAATCCTGCCAAAATCACTCACTGGGATACAGTTATGGTCTCCCTATACTGTTCCTGAACCTGCTACACGCTTGCAATCTAGGGGGAGCAAGCTCCCTGCTCTCCTTATTGACAGCAGCACACACGCTTCGGTGTCCCACCAAAGGGGGAGAGAAGTTCTGTCTGAGACTTCTGTGGGCACCCAGTGGTGTAAGGACCCCCCAGCCACCCACTAACAAGGAACAGCATGGAGCAGGGAGAAGAATATGAAAGGGAAACCAAAAGAAGAAAGAAGACTGGTCAATTTTTAGAGAAGGTTATCTTCTGTGAAATATGCTCATTACAGAATTTCAATTATCTCTAATAGTTGGTAATAGTAGGCGAATGGTAGCTCATACTGAAAGCATTTAATTTCTTTGGTTTTAAAGGGCTGACTTTTCTCTGCAAGTGATTAGCATAGTGGAGAAAAATCTTAGGGCAGCACAACTTACCCTTCTGGTTGTTTTTTTCTTTACAGCTTATTTGGCAAATTTGGCCACAGAAGTGATTTTCAGTCTGTCAAGCACAGACAGCGTTTAATTAACCCATAAAGATACCTAAACATTTTTGTGGCTTCTATCTGCTTCTCTCTAGATTAAATATTCATAAAGAGCTGCCTTTCATTTTCTTAGCTGGTGTAGTTACTACAATTAAAATTACAAGGTATGTCTCCAGCCATTTGTATTATAGGAAGAATAAATACAATAGAAACTGCAGGGTATAAACAGCCCAGCCACTGAGAAAAATACATTATGTATTTCTTAACCTTTCCAACATGCTGCAACTATTTACAAGCCAGGTGAAACCACATACACACACACCTCCTCCCAGGTGACCTCACGCCACGGACAAGGAGAATGGATTCACTAGGTGGCTTCTAGGTCCTTCTCAAATATTTTATATTATTTAATAATAATTGAAAGTAGTTTATTTTTCTATTTCTTCAAATAAACTGAAACTGAATAAAATTGTGCCTTCTTGGTACTAACAATTGCCAATTTAAAACTTAGCAGTCTCTGACGATTAGCCAAGTGTGCATATATCTTTGATAGCATGTTTTCTAAATACCACCAAAAGATACTTCCAAATACATTTCAGAACCTAGCCAGAAGAGAAGCCCTTAGATTTTGAACTTAACATTTCTGGCTTGAATGAGATGATGCCCTTTTAATGTATTTAACTTGAGTAACACAGTCATGAGATTACATCAGTCCAATTAAAGCATATTGTATACAATGGTAGTTCTACCCTGCATTTCACTCACTGTTATAATAACTTGAACCCCTCGGAAAAACAAGAGTTCTGTGAAAAGCAAATCTGACAACAGTATTGTGAGCTGGGGAATTCCTGAGTTAGCTTAATTATACAAATAGATCTTGTTTTGTCAGCAGGGCAAATCAAGATTGAAAACAAGCAGACAAATGTTTTCAGAGTCATCTGTAATCTGTTCACAGTTAATTGGCTCAAGGTCAGAGGCCAGACTCTGTGCTGCATTTCTCTGAGGAGATACACAGAAGGTAGCGGTCCAAGGGGGATGGGACAGTTATAAAGGACAGATTCTGAACTACCTCAAGGCAAAATGCTCAGCAAGATCTGCTGCAGTGTATGGCAGCTCCCTCTCCACTGCCCACAAGCTGCTGTGCAGCCCAGGGCCATGAGAGCATTCTGCTCTGAACCTATCTTTACCCACTGGAGGCAACAGGGATGCATAGGCATGGTCCTCCTGCACGGGGCAATCTTAATCCTGTCTTTGGCCTCTGTTAGCCTCTGTGCCAGGATCAGGTGTCTTCTTTTGTAGACCATAGTGTGTGACTCCCTTTAATAAAGCAATTCCCAAAGGAGGTTCGTGGGAATTGATAGCAAACCAAACACGGGTTGGTAGTGACACGTATCTGAGATGAGGAGACACTACTGACTGGCTGGGAATTATGGAGAAAATGTGTACATAGCAATGCTCCCCATCTAAAGTCCACAATTTGAAAACATTTCTAAACTCTGTGGTACGTTATATTTATTCAGAAAACTCCAGCCTTTCTCTTATTTATGAACACAACTTTCATTGACTGTAAAGCAGAGATGTCTCTCTAAGGAAGAACAGACTTCACATGTGGTAAGAACATGACCTACCTTTTTAGTCCGATTCACATTTACCAAACTGCAACTTCAAAATGCCTTTGCTGTGAAGCTGAAGGATCTGGTTGTATTCTTTGGGCATTGCATGGAAACCTGGTTTAGGCAGCTGGTTGTCGTAATAGTGGTGGCTGATTGGCATCTTCTCTGTGGATTTTGAGAAAGGCCAGAAGCCATAAAGCTTCACATTCTCACACAGCTCAAGAGCTGCACTAGTGATCATAAACCCAGACGACAACCGGTAGGCTTTCACCCCCTTAGTTCTCCAGAACTGGGCTAGACTTTTCAGATAGGTGGGGTGAAAAAATATTGCCCTTTGGGTTGCTTTGAACTCTTGTAGAGTGTGATATACTTTAAAAGAAGTGGCTGTGTTGCTTCTGAAGGAAAATGCTGGCAGTAAAAGGAAAGCATCTCCATAGACTGCAACGTTATCCAGAAATTCTGTCTTCTTTTCATTTAGTTTGTTGTATCTGCAAAGTACAATATTTTAGGAAAAGAATGAATGGAATGTACTGTTGATATCAACATATTACAGACCAAAACAGCACAACTGCACTTGCATATATGAGTTATGAACTCTCTTGCACCAGTTCAGCCTGTCTACATTGCAAATTCATACCAACCTGTTGTATGTTGCCATATATGCAGTTATGAAAATCTGGCTTTGTTGTATAACAAGAACACACTTCATAGGATTGAAGTGGCAACACTGGAGCTACTGAAGATCAAATTCACTACTAATGAGACCAGGACCTGTCTACAGAATTGATCGATTCAAGAAATTTCAAAGGAGAATGCAAAGAAAAAAATTGGATTTATAATTTCTCTGTTTAACAATACATGCTCTATGATATGTATTGCACGTGTTTGTGAAATGTGTTTCTTACATCAATAGGTATACAACAGCCTCCCTTCAAAATCTGGGTGTTTGCCCTGCATGGAAAAACAAGCATGCATGTGAGCGTCTTGGAGTGTTGAAGAATAGTATGTGCTCAGGTTTTTCAGGGTCTTAGCTGCTTTTGGTGTGCTTTTAAAACAGCTGAAAATATAAGCATGTTTATTTATGTACCTCCTTTGCTTACAAAGGGAACACATGGAGATCTGTAAAAACTTCACAAATGAAGAGGATTTATCCTCAGATGCTCTGGTTCCCCAACACCCATCAAAGAGACTTCATTCTCACCGTTGGATAACTCCATCCTCTCAAATACTGAATAGTGAATTTCCAGAGTTCTCCAAGAAGTGATAAAAGATTCAAGAGGGTCACTCAACTTGTTTCCTCTTATAGATCTGAGTTGCCTGCATCACCTGAACACATGGCGCTTGCACCCCCTTTAGGATTCAAAGCACTGAGTCCTCTTTCATAGGTATTTGTCTATCTGAGCAGCGTATCTTCACCTTCTAATGGCTACCAGAGCCCACTTTTCACAAATGGCTCCAGCAGAAACTGGAAAACTTGGTTTCATTTCTCCTTGCGACTTGATTAGGTCCAAACTCTCTTCTCATGCAGCACTTCAAGAGAGAGGGCAGCAGCCACAGCCATTGCCATTCAAAACCCTCACAGAATGGGTGATCAGAACAGGTTATCAGTTACTTCTTGCCCAACTCAACTTACGCAAGGAGTGATACACCCCATCTCAGCCTGAAGGGGTTAAACTTACAGCTTCTGCTTCCCAGAAAAGCGCCATTACTGCCAGACTCTGAAACAAAATGAATGAGAGGGACTCAGCCCCTCCTGGTGACCCTGGGTCCCTGTGCCTGCAAGAGGCACGCCGCCAAAACAAGCAAGAAACCCCTGTACCTATGTTTAAGAAGAGTGGCTGAAGAGTGAACGTCTGGACTCTACTCCAAGAATTTTCTCTATTTCTACTCAGTGTAAAATACATAAAGAGCCTTCAGGACAGAATTCAGATCTCTGCTCTTCCTTCGCTGGAATTCACAACTCAACAGCATCTTGGTTTCCTTTCCAGCTCTGCCTCTGCAAGGTGCAGTGCAGCCTGGCTCCATCAGGACACCTAAGAACTGCGCTTCTTTCCTCTAGGTGAGTTCACCTACATTGAACGCCCTGACAGACACAGTTCAAGAGCTGATTAACCTTAAAAATAATAACATCAGACTCACCCTGTACCCAAATACAGAATTAAAATCAGAATAGGTCTTCGGAGAGAAGTAAACTTAGTTCTGCTAAATGGTGCCAAGTTGCCCCCTGCTCCTCCTTTAAAAGCGTTTACAGTGTTGCCTGAATATTTTAATAATTAATTTTTTTAAAATCCCAAAGTCCTCTCATAATCTCATTTCATCCTCACACAGGTTTAGCTCCTATTTCCTTCGGTGTAACTCCTATTAACCCTGTTGTGGCTTAATTTGGTGAAAAAATAAGTGCAGCTGTGACAGAACACTTTCATCAAGTCCAGACAAATTGTGCATCAGGTCACTAATCACCAATGATGCTGAGTCACGGGACAAAGTTTTCCTTCGTCATATTCGGTCGCAGCCCCGCTAACATCAATGAGATAAATTATTGGAGAAGCAACAATTCAGCTTCATTTAAGTCAAAAAAGGCTGGGTAAGCATCAAGGTAGCTAGTACTCATTGCAAAAAATCAAGTTCTATCCTTGAATCAATGACAAATGCTTGTTAGTCATTTCTATGCTCACTGTACTTTTGCCTTCTTCCTTTAAAGGAAAAAAAAACTTGCCTGATGTTGTCTATTTGACAAATACAGATACGACAGACAATAAGCTCCAGTAAGATCAGTAAGCAGTAAATAACATGCCACATCAGTCCTTTTCATAGATAAAGTGAAGTTCCAGCCTGCTGAAGATGTCAGATTAGTCAGCCTGGCCTTATTAGATTTTCTTTTCATCAAGAAGGTGAAGAAAAAAAACCAAAAACTTTACTGGGCAAAAATTCTGTGAGCAGCTTCCACAGTGATCGAGAAAATGGATTGCAGGAATTGGGCCTCCATTCAGAAAACAGCCCTCATCAGAACAGCCTCTAAACATTCTACTTAAGAACACGTGCTGACAGTCCTTCTGGTAGAGTCAGACACACATTTCCAAGCTTTCCCGAATTATGATTACTGTTCCTTTCTTATGTTGAGGGTCATGAGGGTCACGGGGGGAAAAGAGGCTTGGGCTTGCCATCATCCATAAATCATGGAGCAGTGCCAATTGAGGCACTTGCTAATCTGGGTATTGCTGACTCCTTTCTGCTCCAAGAAAGGCCAGGTTTAGCAGATTTCTATTTGGACTGGTACATATTTTACATGGGAACTAAGGCTTCATGAAGTCATCTGCATGCACTGCTCTCTCTACTGGTATCCCAAGGGATTTCCAACAAAATCTAAATAATGTCAAACAATTACACAATATCGCACAGAAAGAGATTTGCAGTAGTACTTACTTCTGAGCTATGATACTCGGATTAACAGTCACAAGGTTTGTTTTATTGCCAACATCTTTGCTAATGCTTCCCACGGTCGGAGGGAGGTTACACCTGGAAATTGAGAAACGTTTACTTAAACAGATGTGCACCAGAAATGCTTTACAGTTATTATTTGCAAATTCCTCTCTTGTGCAACGACACTTTCACATCAGCTCCCAGGGATCTCTAAGCACTTTACAAATATTAAATAAGGCTTACAGCACTTCCAGTAAAAATATTTAATCTGCCGTACAGATGGTTAAAATAGGGCACAGAGAGCTCATTTTCATAAATCATCTCACAAATCAGGAGCAAAGTTAAAATCCCAGAAGGAGCCAGTCAATGAATGACCTATGTTAGCTGCTAGGAAATACCGCTCCTCCTTCCTAAACAATGCATTTCTTCTATGAAGTCTTCTACTATTTTCTGTTTTAAAACAGTCTGCACAGTGATGATGACAGCTGTTTCATGAGACAACAGCATAACTTGCCCAACTGCAGAAACAGTGGTTTCTGTAAAAGGTAAAGGAAGCATTTTTTTAAAGTCAGTCACCTTGTAAGCTTAGCATCTTACCATGCAGATTTTTATTAAGACAAGATATCTAATTGGTAAATTTAATTTGTAAAGCCCAAATATTACTCAAAAGCAGGAAAGGAAACAAAGCCCAGCTGACTTGTGTGACTGGACATCACTGAGAGAAGAACCTCCACTTGGTTCCTGTGTTCCCTTGCAGGAACTAGAAAGTGTGAGTCACACACTGAGACAGTGGTCCAAATTATGCTCTGAGTATGCCTGTTTTTTTCCACAATCTATCAAGGGAGCTGAAAAAAACTACTTAAATTAGATGCCTAATATTTTAGATGGCTAAAGAAGGTGACAGAGATACTGGAGCAGTTAAATAACTGCATTAGCGAGCCTGTCTAAGGCTAAGTAAACCACTTGTTAAACCAAGGTAAAGGTAAGCATGTGACACTTAATACCAGGCTTTCTTATTTCAATTACAGGGTTGTCTTTATACTCTTATCCCGATTGAGAAAAAGGTATCTTTGCACTCATAGATCAAAGGTGCATTCCATATAGTCCTCTCTTTACTTAGGAAGCAGCGTTCTGAAATCTACAAAGCAGAAGTATCCTTAGAGAGACAGAAATAAAGCATTGTCAGGATCCTTCCTCATTGCTACAGACTGGCATTGCATGTTTCCAAGCCTGCCAAGTTTTTAGAAACTTTTGACACCCTTGGTAAGATGAAGCAGCTCTTACCTAAACACAAAGTCAGAACGATCGATTTCGGCTCCGCAGCTAGAATTTTTCAGAATGCCTCCGTTTCCAACCACAGCACAGGTCTTGAAGGGATAGACTGAAAGAGGAGAGGACTGCAAACAAATAAAAAGACACAGCCAATGCCTTACAAATCTTTTGATTGTTTCTTTGCATCTGCAGTCATTTATCCTTGCAGCTTTAATCTGGTAAATCACAGTGAAAGCATCCACCATTTAGCAGACAGGGTGAACACTCTGGATAGACAAGAGCCAAAAACAGACTCATAGAATCATAGAATGGTTCAGGTTGGAAGGGACATTAAAGATCATCAAGCTCCAACCCCCCTGCCCTGGGCAGGGACACCTCCCCCCAAGCCCCATCCAGCCTGGCCTTGAACCCCTCCAGGGATGGGGCAGCTACAACTTCCCTGGGCAACCTCTTCCAGTGTCTCACCATCCTCACAGGAAAAAAATTCTTTCTGGTGTCTAATCTAAATCTCCCCTCTCCCAATTTAAAACCGTTCCCCCTTGTCCTGTCACTGCACTCCCTGACAAAGAGTCCCTCCCCAGCTCTCCTGTAGCTCCCTTCAGACATTGGAAGGCTCCTATAAGGTCTCCTTGGAGCCTTCTCTTCTCCAGGCTGAACAACCCCAGCTCTCGCAGCCTGTCTTCATAGGAGAGGTGCTCCGTTCCTCTAATCATCCTCGTGGCCCTCCGCTGGACCCATTCCAGAAGGTCCATGCCCTTTCTATATTGAGGGTCCAGAGCTGGACATGAGCTGGCACCACCAGACTGAGAACTGCTACTGCTGTCCTCAGAACATGGAGGGAATAACACTGGATTGTTAAAACCGGATGAGTATCTTTTAAATACCCTTAACACAAAAATTCTCTAGTAGTGGACTGAATCCCTGACAAGCTAAGGAACTATCTTATAATGAAGACAGTTTAAATTTACCCATTTTCCTTTGCACCGTAACAGACTGGGCTTTGTCACATAGTCATTGACTTTGTCAGCTAGGAGAATGTAACTTTGTAAATGCTCATTACTTTGTCATCATGCAATTACATTTGATGTAAAATAATGAATTTAGGGGAACAGGAAGATGCTGTAAAGGATAATCATGCACCCTGGCTTAAATCATGGTGAATGTGATGGCTAACTGGAGAGGTTATTGCTTCTTTTGGTTCACCCTCTCTACACCTCTTCTTGCTAGAGGTTGCTGTCTTGCAGTGGGGAAGCTGAAAGGGAGCTCAGACCATCCACTTGTGAACCAGCACAGATGACAACCTAGCAAATTAATGGGAATTGCTGGCTATTTCAGTTGACATTAATAGAGCTGGCTGTTATCCCAGGGTCTCAGAAACATCTCATCATCTCATTCAGCCTCTCCTGCTGACATTTAACAGAGAGGCCAACAGCTAGGCTACTGTGACTGCAGAAACTGAGCCCACTTGTAAAATGGAGTCAAAACTTGCTTACCCAAAGTGTTATCCTTCCCGCTTCTCTTCTGAGCTTGCCCAAAGTGAAGCAGGAAGGAATACTGCTATGAACAAGGCAAAAAGCATGGGGAAAGTAGCAGACATCTTGTTGCCTGGCAATATATTACAAAACAACATGTTCAACTATTTTGTTCAATTCTGAAAAGACAGTAGGAAAATACAAAGGGAAGACCTCTCTAGCGTGCTTTGCAAGTATATATGCACATAAAACACACTACTTTTTTCTTTCATTCAATTTAAATTTGGAACAATTGTAACCTCTATTGCAATGAAGTTTTTAGTGATTTACAGCAGCATTAGGAAGGACTAGAGTCATAGCAGCTGGGACCACAAATCAAGAATGCTAAAGATAGGTAAGAGGGTTCCCACATGCTCTTACTTTTGAGAAATAAAGTACATCTCTGTGCTGAGGGGTGACCTTTTGGCTCCTTGCAGTCTCCTGAGGAGGGGAAGAGCAGAGGGAGGTGCTGAGCTCTTCTCCCTGCTATCCAGTGACAGGACGTGTGGGAATGGTTCAGAGCTACATCAGGGAAGGTTTAGACTGGACACCAGGAAGCATTTATTTACAGAAGAGGGTGGTCAAACACTGGAACGGACTTCTTAGAGAGGTGGTCGATGCCCCAAGCCTGTCAGTGTTTAAGAGGCTTTTGGACAATGCCCTTCATAACACTCTTTAACTTCTAGTCAGCCCTGAATTGTCAGGCAGTTGGACTAGATGATCATTGTAGATTCCTTCCAACTGAAATGTATCGGGTTTACCACCCTAAATTTATGCCCAAGCCTGCACCAGGAATGGCACGGGAATATAAAATGTTGTTCTAGACTGAAATGCTTTTGAAAATGGGAATGAGAAAAGCAAAGCAAACATTCTCAAGAGGATTCACTCCTGAGTTCAGCTGGCTGCCAAGCCAAGCTGCAACTTGTGTTCTGTAGCAACTCCACCTACAATCTGCTCTATGGCACCCTGTCCATGCCTCCACTGCCGCAGAGGAAGGCAAAACAAAAGGTGTTACAAGGTGAGTGAAGAAGTGCATACAGAGGAATCAAACAAAGCAGCTCTATTACTAACCCAAAATATATATGATACTGCAATTACAGTAACAGGTCAAGATACAGTTCTTACCACAGGCAGCATCTTAAAAATGTCCTCTGTAATGAGGACGGTCTTTTTACTGTCCACTTCGTAACTCATGTTACTTCCCAGTGGGGTGTTGTTTTGAGAAGCAATGAAATGGTGAACTGCATCACAGCAGGAAGCTAATTCTGACCTGCAAAAAACCCAAAGAAAACATGCACAAAGACAGGCAAATAAGTAGGAGAGCGGTGGCAGAAAACTAGGTGAACGAAAATCAGTTCTAATTAACTGAGCAGTAAAAGGCTATATGAACCTCTATAATGCCATTTCCCTTTGCAGAAGTCTATTTCACAGCAAATATTCAGAAACTAATCAGACTCCTTTCATTATCTTGTTTTTCTCTCTTGGTCTCCCTTTCCCACCCAGAAAACGTTGTAATCGGTCTTCTCATTATTAATTGCTAAGATATGTAGAGACTTCAGTCCCCAAGGACTTAACAATGTGATTTCAACCAACATAGAATGAGTGATTGTAAGAAACCAGACGGCTGAAGAAAGAAAGAACCAAGGAGACGAAAGGAATGGTGATGGGAAGTACTGGCTATAGTACTTAGCAAACAGTTACACAGTTGCAAGCCAATTAATTGAAACTTCATTTCTGTAACTGTTCAGCACGGTTCTCCTGTGCACAATATCACAGATGTTAAATAAATTATATTAAAACTTGCAAATAAAGAAGATCTTTGTGGTAGAGACATACAGCCTAGCTGCTCCTCAAAACATCCAGCAGAAGTCCTTAAACAGGTAAGAATGCAAGTGATTCACTCAAACTTCATGTAGGAGTAGAGGCTATCACCCATCTTACAATTCTGGTCACCTCCAAAATTACAAGAATGTTATGTGTGTAAACATCCTGTGTTATTAACAGTGAAATGCACTGAAAAGCTCCATCAGACCCCAAATGCTATAATTAATTTCGCTTTAGGGAGCGATGTTCTCTCTGCTGCCACTGGGTCTGATTTTCAGACTGTAAGGCTGAAATATTCATGGCCAGCCATTATCTATCAGTTGGTAGGACACAGCTTTCTAATTAGGTGAGATACTAAGACAACTGCTAACCATTTAGAGAATAAAACTAATTCATAACAGAATTGCTTGGAATTTTGAAGAAGATAACAAAGCAGGGAAAAGATAATAATTCCTGTCCTAACACTGAAGGTTAATTATGAAAAATGTATATATAGTTACAGTTAGAGCCAGAGGAATAGGAAAGTTTTATTTCATACTTTTTCAGTGAGTATGGTAAACCAAATCACTGGAACTAGTTAAACGATACAGGCCAAATTCTGGCTGAACGTAAACTGCCTTTAATAGTGTAAACGAAGTTGCTTCATTCAACTTTATCAGCAATGTACATAGAGCAAATATTCTAATAATAATATAATTTTACTTCTGATGGAGATGAGGCATAATCTAGAACGTAGAACAACCCAAGGATTATGTTTCCTGGGAGACAGGGAGGAGAGTGAACAGGTCTGGGATAACTCCCAACCTCACTTCTCTTGAAATAATGGTCAAAATGGGGGGGGGAGGGGGAAAGGTTGGGAAGGTTGGTTTGATTCATACGTAAAATACCAAAGGAAAGAGTACCATTTCGATTGTGAGATGGCTCACAGGTTTGTATTAACCCATTTTGAATACTGAACTCTGAAACTCCTCAAAGAGAATGTTTCCAGATGTGTGAGGAACACTGGGAATGACCGAGGGCTGGGACAGCACACAGCTGAAATAATCATACTAGGACAGTTACCAGGAAATGCTAATGGGAAATATTACTCCTGAGGGAGGAAAGGGCAGGGTTCAGATTTCCAAAAGCCATATTCAGCTCCTCTCCCCGAACACAGTGATTCCCACCACCTTGTTCAAAGCCTCAACAGGCAGGAGAAGCCTGTGGTCAATGAAAACCAGCAGGTACAAGGGTGGGGATGAAACTGAGACCGTGCTTTTGTGGGTCAGGAGGTGCACACGTGGTGCAAACAATTGTTCTGGACATATAGTGTCCTATTTTAAACATATGGAAAAATAAATAAAAAAGCAATGAGGCAGGAGAATCAAATGAGTCTAGGAACACTGGATGTTATGGAACCACTCTGGACTAGAGTCCACTTGCTTTTCAGTCTTCTACACTTTTTCCTGTAACCAGCTCTTTCTGACCTTAAACTGTACTGCAGTAATAAGAGGATTTAGATATTGCTGTCAGGCCTCTGCAGGCACCACCAAGCCTCACTACTCCTGCCCAGCTCCTTGGGGCTGTCCCCCATACTACCCATGGCCCAGGACCTCCTTTTAGCCCCTCAAAGCCACCAGTCCCTGCCAAGGAATGGGGTGCAGAGAGGCCCTCGCTTATACTTATTGCTGCAACAGCCAAGGACAGCCAATTTTCTTTATTTGCACCGTTAGAGGGTTGGAAATGGAAAAACATGGAGGGGTCCCACCTGTGGGGAGGAGTGGACAGGAGGGGGGACCCAAAGCTGACCAACAGGGTACTCCATCCCACCTGCCCCATGCTCAGTAGAAAAGCTGAGGGATCAAAGGGTCAACTCTCTTCCTGAGATGGCCGACGTCCGAAGAGGACCCTGTGTGTTCATCTGCCTTTGGTCCCCATCCGTGTGTTCCTGACTCCAGAGCTGGAACCCAGTTCCCATCGTCGCCGAGTCCAGTCTGGGACTGCCCCAGTGCCTGCTGGTGACGGGACTGTCACCCTGGGAGCCTGATACGGGTTTGTATATATTGTACCTTTTTCATTATTTTCTTCTTTTTTTTAAAATTTTTATATTAATTTCTTCATTAAAGTAGTTCAGTTCATTCTAAACTTCTGAATCTCCTTCTCTCTTCCTCTCCTCTTTCCCTTTTTTTTTTTTGGGGGGGGGGTGGAAGGGCCATCTATCCGTTTGGTTGCAGTGATTTCGGCTGAAACTACGACATTGTTGAAGGGGAACGTTACAATGACAGCCCTTGAACTGTCTATAAATGAAGTAACATCATAAATGTCTAAGACAATGAAAGCCAACAGGGTTGAATCTGAAATCAAGGCTGAATATGTAAAAAGTGTACTAAAATTTTCAAAGGAAGGACTATTTAAAGAGTGTGCCATGAAGACATAATTAACTCAGACTGATCCAAAATTAGGTTCCCCTTATAGGAAACCTCTAACCTTTAGGAAAGTATATTGTCTGTAAAGCAATTAAAAGATTCAACTATTTTTTCAAACTGTCAGCAATTAATATCTCTCCACCCAGCCTTTTTCTATGTCTTGGAATGTATACTCTTGATTTTGCATTTTATCTATTAAACCTATGTAGCAAACGTGCTCTTAAATCTCACTGTAATCTCAGAGTTCTGCATATTTTCTTGTATACTGGAATGGAAGATTTCAGAGAGTACAGTGGAATTATTGATCTGTTTAGTGTTAGAAAAGCTATCGATTGTGTGGTGGTGTGACCTTATGAAAGTATAAATTGGCATTGCAGGGTATTTTATTTCTGTTTCAACTACACTTCCCTGCCCTGCACAAACGTGTTAATGCTGTTACATACGTTAGCGTGTAGCACACGACAAATTAATCTCTTCAAGAAGGAGTGGAATTTTATAATCTGCAGGAATGTTTAACACATACTTTTCAGAAGAGAGATTAAAGTGGGAAAAGGGTAATAGAAGTTGAGTGGAATTAAAATTGTATCCAGCTCTGGAGTCCTCAACACAGGAAGGACATGGACCTGTTGGATTGGGTCCAGCAGAGGGCCACGAGCATGATCAGAGGGATGGAGCACCTCTGCTGTGAGGACAGGCTGAGAGAGCTGGGGTTGTTCAGCCTGGAGAAGAGAAG
>JAOTQQ010000012.1:20608056-20631413 GCA_026546715.1 Gallinago undulata | reverse complement strand
AGGGGTTCAAGGCCAGGCTGGATGGGGCTTGGAGCAACTTGGTCTGGTGGGAGGTGTCCCTGCCCAGGGCAGGGGGGGTGGAACTTGATGATCTTTTAATGTCCCTTCCAACCTGAACCATTCTATGATTCTAAAAAGCAGAAGGGGAAATTCCAGGCTAGGAAAACGGGTTGATCTTTTAACTATTCTAATCAAGACCCAGGGTTCTTTTTTTTTAAAGTAGTAATGTTTTCTTTTCAAAAAAAGTTACAAATATTTTGTTAGAGTGTAACATCAGAGGTTTTAAAACTGTATTTTACGCCTTCCTTCCTTAGTGAAGGGATTTCCTTCTCCCTTCATTATCAGACGTAAATAAGGTTTGTGAGGTATGGTATTTCCATGGGGAGGGGGCCCAGTAGCCACACCTCACATTCCAGTCTGATACCACTCCTGAAGAACTGTTGCATTGCTTTGCCAAGCTCCACGCTCGGTGAGATAGCCCAGAAATACAACGCCCAGAGGCTTCTCCGAAACACAGCATCTGCTCAGTCTTTTTCCACATCCTCCTTCTCTCCCGCCCCGAGTCATTTTAAGGGCTGGCTATTTGTTAGCTTCCAGCAAAAACAGGAGTTGCAACTGTTTGGAAAACCTGCAGATTATTTGCTACCCTGGGTGTATAGCCCAAATGAGAATAAATCAAGCTTAAAAGCAAAGAAATGTGGAGGTGTAAAAAACAATTACAGCTTGCACCTAATTGGGTTCTGTAATTTGTTGCACTAATGAAACATTTATTTTAAGTGGAAAACCTTTGAAGAATACTAATATAATAATTAATATTCAGGTTACCTAGGGAACCTGAGACTCTACTGACTGTAGCTAGAAGAGCCTTTGCAGAGGAAGCTACCCAGCATGGCTTTTCTTTTCCCTAGAGCTTTAAGAATGACGCTTCCAGGCAGCTGCAAAATTATTTCCCCCCCTTTCCAAGTTTGTACCAATCCTCTCTTATGGCCACAAAATCTCAAGACTTGCTTTGTCTAAAACAAGTTTGAGCCGATGTAAATCTGAAAAGGGAGGAATAATTCAGGTGGGCTTAGAAACAAAGGGATAATGTGGAGATGCTAGATGACTGTAGAGCCATAAAGAACATGAGAAATAAAAAAATAAACAAACAAACAAAAACTCCAAAAAACAAACAACAACAAAAAAATGCAAAACAAACCAAGAGAACCACAGCTGACGTTCCTAAAGGGAAGGGGAATTCATAAAGGGTATCTGATAATGAATAAAAAATACGTAAAGAGTTCTCTATATGTTAATAGCAGTAAACATTGGGGAAGATTTTCCCCAAATAACCATTAATAGGATGCTATTTACACCACCTCTGGTGTAGGTACATCACCTCTGCTAGTACCTACTGCGAAGTTAAACAAAACCTCTTTAGCAATGGCTGGCACACACTAATGTGGAGCACAACAAATCTTAACTAGATTGCAAGAGTAATGAACCACGTGTTTGCACTTGCTTCTCTGAGGTCAGCCCAAATCTGGCAGCGCTGATATGAGTGAAGGGCCAGGAGACTGGTTCCCCCACAGAGGCTGGACAAAAGTCAACCAGAGAAGATGGACTGTGGATGTGGGAGGTATTCAAGAGAACATCATACGTCTTGTACTTGTCTCACGAATCTCCTTGATTTTGAGAAATCCATGGGTAAACATCACGTTGCTGTCAAGAGCTACTGACTGGTGCCAGGCAAGTGCATGTGAGCATGCACAGCAGAGCAGCTTCAGGGGAAGCCATCTGGAAAAGGGGCAGCCCTCTGACAACCAAGGGACACAGTTTGCACAGCCACATGGCAAAGCTGAGGTAGGCAGTAGAGGGTCAACCTGGAATTCTACACTCTGCTTTTTGTACAATGGATTGGCCAAAACCACTGCGGCTGGTGCCACACACGGCTATCAGCTGTAACCCTTTTGCCAAATAGAAAGGCAAGTATTTCTTTCCTGCACTGCACTTCTAATTCTTTTATTTGGCCTGGATCTGCTGGGAGCGTGGCTTACAGAGATTGATGTGTACTCACTGGCACACACTGCTGTCTTCTAGGAACATCAGAGTTACTGGCTCAGACCACATATTAATTCACTCCACTACCAGTACGATGGTAGCCAACAGCAAAAGCTGCAAAGGGAAACACAAGAAAGCTTCTTTGAGAAGTTCACTACCCCACGGGAAGCTGCCGTTGAACCTTATTAATTAGAGGTTAGTTTATGCCCCGAAGCTTAAGACATTAAATCCATTATAAATATGCATGCCTGTTCTTCAGAACTTCGGGATAATACGGAGATGTCATACAACTGACACCACGCCTGAGAAGCATGTAAGTGTTCACTCCATTTAACAGATGGGCAAACGGGGAGAGAAGTCAAGCAGCTTCTCTGCAGTCTGGCGAGCAGGCAGACTTCTGGTGGCACTAGCAGGTGAACAAGATGACACAGGCAGCTTCCAGCTCTCCTCCTGCAGGTGTCTGGCTGTATTACCCAATTCCTGCTGCACAGCTCCTCTGAGATTAATTTCCTCTTCTGCAAAATGGGTGTGTTTATCTGCCTACCTAATGAGATTTTTAGACCTGAATAATATTTGTATTACACAATTATTAGGTATTACTGACACTATGCATAGTTAGAAAAAGGAATAGATGTACTGCCAAGGGATTATTAATTCGTTTCACCACATTTCAAGAAGCTTTGTTCCCCATAGAGCTGTCAGTGCATTGTTTCTCAGCTACAGTGTCCTTGCAAAGCTAGTTCCAGGCTCTTGTGCTTAACTGATAAATAAGTTTGGCAGTGCTGTAAGCATGGAGTGTATATAGATTTAGCCAGTAAATTTTACACTGAATTTGGTTTTCTCTTTTTTTTTTTTTAAATCCTTTATTGCCCAACTGCTAAGAGCCTTGAAAGTCTCTAGTATGGTCTGGGAGCAAGGACAACTGTACAATTTTCATCTCCTGTTTCCAGAAAGCAATAGAGAGGAGTCTGAATGAACAGAAAAATAAAGAAAAGACTTATGCAAAAGCACACATCTTTTGTACAATAATCATCCACAATGCCCTAAACAAAAGCACTAGTCCTTGGTCATATCAATGGAATTTTGGGATATCAAAGGAGGATAGAGATAGAAGAATGTGCAGTACTGCCACAAGAATTGCAGCATGGTTTGTATACATATCAACTAGCTAATACTCTAGGTAGTTTGGATGTTAAAAAGCAATTAAACCATAACAGCACAGCCTTTGAATGTAAATGAAATAACAAGAGTTTGTCCAGCCTGGACTGAACCATGGGTTTCCAAAGAATTTTTTTTCACTTGGTATCTGAGCTAAGTTAAAGCTAGCAAACTCACCTCAAGGTACATGCAATCCACATTCTCTAAGTGGCCTAGTGCACCCCACAGCTTTCACTTTTTATTATTTCCAGTCTGATCACTGGTTGTATAACCCACCGTGACTACTTGTGACCCACACTCCTTGCTGGAAGGCAATGACAGCAAGAAGAACAGTATGCATCTTGTACTTGAAGTCCAACAGTCTCATGTGACAGTTTAGACAGAGGGTGTTATGCTTGATTCCCACAGGCCTAGAAGATGTGGAAGAATTTGACCCAGTGGAAGGCAGAATGCAGAAACACTAAACGAAGAAGTCAAGGTGAAACAAGGAGTGGTTACCCTGCCATTGACTCGTACACCTAGCACAGCAGAAGCAGCAAATTTCTGCTAAGTGGTGGCTGGTCCATTCAGAAAGAAGGTAAATTTAAAAAAGATTGGAAAACAAAACCCCTAAATGTAGCAGGGTGAAGAGCAGATGGGAGCAGTTTCAGCTCTTGTCAACTGTACGGGATACCTGCTGTTCTGAACCAGAACAGCTCCTTATCATGCTCTGGTATCTCTGTGCACAGCTAAAGCCTGCCTCAGTTAATTAGAAGTTTCTTAAGCCTTATCTCTGTGTATTTTCCTACCTCAGCTTTGGGAAACACCATTAATCAGTTATGATACACAGCAAACACAGCAATTTATGCTGCATAGAAAGCATTACCGCCCAAAAAACTACTTTTTCCAGGGGTATCATGTGGATATTATTTCAATGCTTGTTAACTCCAGAGAGTTGGAAGGGAGGTCAGTTTATTTATTTTTCATGATCAGGACAGACTCTTTAATTCTGATCCATGTACTAATGTAATTCAAAAGAGTATTTCCCCCTGGAGAAAACAGGGTTGGCAGAGCAAAGCTGTTCTCCAAACCCAGCATGATGCATTTCCAAGTCAGAGTGGAAGCTTTTCAGGGATCACTGTCCCTACCGAGCGTGTAATTATGTGCCATCCCGAACAAGGACAGATGTCATCACGTGCTGACATGCCCAAGGGCCATGACACACAGTATCAAACCTAATGAGTGCCTTGGGCACCTCTTTAATATGAAGCAAGAGTCTTGAGGTAAGAAACACACTGCTTCATTACACAGTCTTCTACCAGAATGCCAGTTCAGATGGACAAAATCACATTACTGATTTTTATTTTTATTACTGTAGATTTTGTGTCAGGAATATTTTAATCTATTCTATATAAGTTAGTTAACTATTCCTTATAGTGGAGACAGGTAAAATTACTTCACTGGTGTAGTTCTTTTATCCTACTCATTTTGCACAGTTGAGTTCAAATAAATAAGAAGCCCCAGCAACAAAAGATTAATAGAAATGCAAAGCTATGAAAGCAGTCTAAAAGCAATACAAAATTATCTTTTCAAAGGGGTAGATTTCAATTTTTGGATTGTTAGATGAATCTAGGGTAAACAGTTTTTCTAAATGAGACAATGAAAATTACCTGAATTTGGTAGATTCTTCTGGTCTCCTTATCCAGGTGCAGTTCTGCAGTTTTGTGACTATGTGAAGATAATAATCTTCTGAGTATCTAAATAAGGCAAGAACATCAAACATTAGAATATATATGTATGTATATTTAGAAACAGTCTCTAAAACATTCAAATGATGCATGTATTAATAATAATGTGCATGATGCATATATAATAGATTGCTTTTAGAACTCCATGACCTATTTTATTTTTGTAATTTTTAACAGCAATATCCTCATTTAATTAGCACGACCTATTAAACATTGCTTCTTAACAGTGATATCCTAATGAACTTTTCTTCTCAGACACTTTTGAAAGTTAAATCAAACTTAAATATCGTGAAGTTATTAGAAATCATCTCAAGTGCAAAAGTCCAAAATAATACAAAAAAAATCTCTTATTTGGTGTTTTAAACTTCAAAAATGTTTTGAAATGTTTTGAAATGCTTTGAAAATGAAACATTACACTTCTTATTTTCTTTCATTTACCTTGTAGAGTCCCCAAAGCTCAATTCAATCATCTAAGACCATAGACCAATATTTACAGATGTAATTTTTCCTTCAAATTATCTGTTAAATAAAACAATCCATTGTTTTACATCACCCAGCACTTTGGTTACATTGGTCCACGTAATCAAAGAGTCTTCTGCTCCTTTTAAACCCTTTCAAGACATTTGGCTTGTCCATATGTAAAATACTTCAGAACATGTAAGTCAAAAGAACAGACACACATCTTCCCTTGTAGGTTCAATGTTAATACTTCTCCATTTGTGCTTGGATCCTAATACATTTATTTTTTTAAACAGTTAACTCTGACTTTTAAGGAGGACTGGGGGAATGGGAAGAAGAGATGATACAGGTCCCATGACTACATATTCTATGGGACTCATGTCTCCAGAAAAGAACTACCTTGTATTATTTTAGCAAAAAGCAAGGTCAGCCTTGGCCCAAAATCAAATGATCATGAGCTTATCTAAGCTGGAATTTAGAAGTGTGTATTTTGAACAGTTTTACAGGAGTTGGGATGGCAAGAAACCTCATGTTTCTAAATCTAGCAAGCGAATTGATAAAAAGGAACATAAAAAAAGGCCGTGGACTTGCCACAGCAGAAGTCAACAACCTGAAAGCTTCCTTCTCTCTGTGTTCCACATGTTTTTGGTGCCACAGCCTTAGGGTAAACATTTGAAAAAACAGAATCCTTTTTGTTTGCTTCATAAACAAGCTAAATTTAACTTGCTTATCTACTTTTGAGTAAAGCCATGTCCCATTTCCACACAGAAAAAGAAATGAAACTTTTTAGAGGGGTTCTGCATTAGAATTGGTCCTTGGCTCAAGTCTGCACCTGTGACAACACGTATGATTTTCATTCCACAGACTTAGCAAACTCTTAAAGGAACTAGATGACTGTGACCAAACTGATTTTCCTCAGCCCTTGCACAACTCAAGGGAGCAGGAATGAATGGGCAGAAGTGGAAAAAGCGCAAAACTAGGTTTTTTGCAGCTGTAGCTGCTCTGACCCGGTGCAGAACATTCCTCCTCCTTCCAGTCCAACTCCAAATCTGTTCTCTCTCTCATGCTTCTGCTGATACTACCATGACCCAAAAAAAACCCCAAAACAAAGAAAAAAATACGCATACACAGTTTCTCCAGGAAAGATTCCATTGAACACCACAGCCAGTATAAGCAAGGAGTGATTGGAGTGGAGAAACTGTGAAGAAGGCCTTCTTATTTTGGCAACTGCCTCCTGGTATGTTGTACTGGCAGCCTTGGAACTGCAGTCAGAGAAAATGGAACTACTTCCTTGCTGAAGCTGCTACCCAAATTGGCTCTCTGGGGGGTCAGACAAGTGTCAAGACCAGCACAAGGCAGCACAGGGAGCGCACGTGAGGGGAGGATGGGACAGAAGCACAGGAATGAAATAGCCTATGCCGATGTTGAATCACTCATCTAGTTGTATTCCTTAAGGCTAAACAGTAAATAACTCTTAGATGCTGGGATTTATGGAAAAATTCCAAGAATTAACAGGATGACAGAGCATGAAGAGTTACTTAGGCTATCACTATCTAGGAGAAAAAAAATATAGAAAAAGTAAATTATAGCCTAAAGACACTGATAAGAAGAAGATCAGAGTCTGAAATGAAAAGAAAAATTACCATCAGCTCGGAAAGAAATTGCATGGATTGGCAAGTTATTAGCAAGTTACAGGGAAACATTTGGTAAGGAGAAAAATCAAAGCATCACCCATAATGCTAGTTCTGAGGCCTCAAGAGAAACACAGGCACTCACTGTCCGAAAGTGTAAGGACCTTCTTATACATGTAACAGAAGCTGCACCAAGGGTAAAAAAAAAAAATTACAATGCAAGAACATGGCTACCTTTCCTCTGCTGGCTGCTGGATGGAATCCCTCTTGCTCAGGTGTCCAAACTCACCAGCTCATGCAGAAGATCACCATTTTACAGGTCTTTACCAGACAGAACACCACCTCTGCTCACCCTGTGCATCTAGTTCTGCTCCTCCTGTGCCTTACAGAGACACTACGGACCGTCAGAACTCATCCCAGCACCGCAAGAGGCAGAGACAACCCAGCGGCTTGTCCTGGGGAACAGGAGCTCACACCAGTGACAGCCCTGCAAAGAGGCTGCCACATCTGCTCACACCAATATAAGGCTTCCATGAAATGAACTCTACTTGAATACAGGCAATGTTCCCATAGATTAATTTTTTTAGACTCAAAGTGAAGCTCTGGGATTTGCTGCATCTGGGTTTACAGCCCAGAAACCTTTGTTTTCCTTCCAGAAAGCCTATTTTAGCATTTCCTGCTTTAAAAGAGCCTTGGAGACTCACTCCTCCAAAGGAATCATCCAGAAGGCCATCAGGGTATCATCTAATGGCTCTGCTGTAACTCAGACAATCTTCTCCTCCACTGTTCTGTTTTCAAGAGCTGGGACAATACATGTATTTCCACTGGCACCCGGGAGCTTACAGCACATATTCACTGAAGCTCACAGGGTTTTATTATTAAGATAAAAAAGCTCTGGTAAATTGAACTATAAAAATATGTGGACAAGACAATAATTACAGTGCTGAGAATAGTGAATAAAGCACGCTTTGTCCTGGTTTTGTCTGTCACCTGCACCACAACAGTTATAATAACTTGCTGTTGTCGGAAACTCATTTATACTGTATTTTCCTTGCTGATAAATAACACCTGGGAGGGGTGGGTTTTTTTGTCTATAGTACTTGTCAGGTATGCAGTGACCTTCTACATTAACTGCAGTGGCTAAGGGGGAATTATTATGCACAGCTGAAGCACTGACAAAGTATAAGTATCTTCTAATTTCTGGCAGATATCTGAAGGACAACAGCAAGGACAGAAGCGTTGAGATAGTAGGGAGACAACAGGCAAAATGTCAGAACAGAGAGACAGGTGCAGCCCCACCTGGTTACCTGCTAAAGCTAAACAGCTAGCTCAAAAAAAGCTATTTGAATTACAAGGAAAACTGAGCAGCAGAAGTGAAAAAAGGAGATATTAGTACTTGGCAGCTTATGTTTAAGAAAAAAACAAATTAAAAGAAAAACAACAGCAGGAAATGCAAAATAAAAGGAGGATCACTTTTGCCTTTGGACAGTTTAAAACTATCAAAACAACTATCAGTTTTTAAGGCCCTCGAAAGAGTGTGCAAAGGGCTTGCCCTAGAATAAAAATGGAAAACTCTAGCAAAACTCAGCATTTCAGGCTCTTTATCACCACCAGCACATACCTGCTATAATAATAATTTCCCACTTACATAGCATTTTCTACTATCAAATAATTTGACAAGCTTTAAATGAGTAATTTTTTCCCTTTCTGCCAGCTTAAGAGGGAAGAGTGTCCAGAATGTCCCTGAAAGTCTAGAACTGCAACATAAAGTGTTTATATACCATGCCTGTGGGTCACCCTTGGAAAAGCAGCAAAGAGCCCTCCAGCTCCTGTCAGTGAAGGGCAACAAACTGCAATATTCATGGCACGAAACAATCCCTTGCTCCTTTCTTCCAAGCATCAGTTTCTCTTTCTACCTGCCCAATTCATCTTTTGCCTCGTTAAATGGTGCAGCTCCTCCTTTCTCTTTAGCCAGAGAATAAAGGTCTGAAACTTCGTATAGTTTTTCCTACAATCTCAGCTCCCAAAATTTCTGCATTGCTGCTGCCCGTACAACTTCGTAACACGCCGGATAAATAACAGCATTTCTATCACTCTAAGTGGATTTTGGAGGAAAAACAGTGACTGGTTGTCCTTCTCTTGGTGTTAATCGCTCAGCTTTTCAGCCAACTGTATACTTTGACCTGTTTGCCAGTCTCTGTTTCTGCTCTCGCTAGCAATGCGTCAGTGAAGTAACAGAGTGGTTTAGCACCTTTCAAAAGAAGAAAAACTTCAACGATAGTGTTGCTGATGAGGTGGAATATGGGTGGGAGAAGAGGTTATAGAGGAGAAAAAAAGAAAATAATTTTAAAAACTCCCAGAATTCTGGGAATATGGTGACTTAAGAACAGGTGAAAGATCTTAAAATGAAATGAAAAAGTGAGGAGGGGGCAGAAAAGACAGTGACCTTCTACATTTAGACAGGAGACGTTTTAAAATCATGATTTAATGCTGTTTCTGTGTTAAGAAAAAATTGACACTTCCAGTTCTTTGAATGGGGAAAGGTACATCACTATTTTTAGCAGAACTTTTTTTTTCTCATTCCTTATCTCTTTTCACAAATGGAGGGGGGAAAATAAAACCCTTCCGATTTTAAAGACACCATGGCATGTAATTAATTTTAAGATGGATCTTGATCCCAATGGGAAGCCTTTTTTATTTACAATATTTTAGTTATTGGTGTATCCATGTAGGCAAAATACTACACGTCCAAAAGAATGGGCAGCTTCTCCCATTATCACTTCAGAAAGTGGGAAGGAGTTTGAGCAGAGCTGATATCAAAGGGGGTTTTTTCCATGTCAGGAAAAGGCAGAACAGCAAGTTGAAACCCAAAATTAATTTGAGGTGGTTTTTCAACGTATCTAAAATTGAATTATTAGTTTCCTGTGGACTAGTTATTATAAAGACTGCAATTAGTTACTAAGTTTTTATACTAGTATATTTCCATACTCATTCTAGTGAACACGCTGAAAAGAATCCATTAAGGGAGGTTGCTCATAGCAGGAACGTTCACCAATCAGGAAAAAGACACTCAAGATTGTAATCATACCTCATAGATTCTGTTCAGCCTTCTTGTGAATATCTTGGAATAAAATGCTAACTGGCAAAGAGAAATCTTGTTGACTTACATTGTGAAAATAAAAAAAATAAAATCCAACCTTGAATAAATCTAATTCACGTGAAAGAAAAAATGCAGGCAAGCATTGGCTGAACAATTTCAGTTTCCTGGTGTATAGTTCCACATTCATATCACTGAGAATTATGTAAAAGAGGACAATCTTCTACCTTTCTATTTAAAATTAACAAAGCAGAAAGCACAGCAAATACCTACCTTTTCTTCTTGATAGATGATGACAAAATGTTGTCCTGAATTGCCTTACATTTTGAAGCCTGTTCAAACTGGTAAATTCCATTTTTATTAACAGTTGTTCTGTTAAAAAGGGTGGGAAGAAAAAGCAACAAACTTTAAAAGAGAGAACATATTCTGACAATGCTGTCAAGTTTACTTTGCTATGACAATAAGATTAATAACCATTGATTTAGCTGAAAAAATTACCAAAGAAATCTTATTGACTTCTATTGTCAAGCTCTCACATAAAAGGGGAGTTCACTGTTAGTGACTATAAAATATTTGGTTCTTTAAAGTAACCCTGCTTCATAGTCTGAATTACATTTTCTACTTTACCCTGAAATCAGAAAATGTAATTAAAAAAAGAAATGAAATGGCAAGACTTTTGAACATTACATTTTGAAGATACTTAAAATATTCACCAGTAAAATATTTAGCAGGTGTGATTTCCTAAAGTTGTTGATTAAATGCAATATTCAGAGCCAATATAATACGTACAGAAAACACCACAGGTGAAGTGGACCTTTCTACGTGGACCTTAACTTATTGTCCTTCCTTGTTTACTCTTTATTTACACAGTAAGAATAAATACTTGTAAAAGTAGCCAAGGTAAGCGCCAGGCAGTGATCTTTTATTCCTGTTGTCTTATTTTCACCAAACTCCTGTGTGGTCCTCCTGTCTGGCAGTCCCAGTAGAAGACTGAGCTGTGAATTAGTAAATGACTGCAATACCAAGGTCTTATTCCGTTCACATCACTTCACCCTGTATCTCGATTCCATCTCATACAATCACCCTCCTCCATCATCAACCTTCTGCTTGTGCGTATTGTCATTTATCGGGGAGTTTTCTTCCTCCAGCATTTTTATTTTCCTTGCTCCTCACCATTTTCCCCTCTCCCCCTTCCCTGTTCCTTTTGGGTTCCTTCCACTGATTCACTACTTACAGAGCACTGGGACACTGCAATGTGTTTGTCCCACCCAGAACTAGAAATACAGGAGATAAAGATGCTGTGTCATTCACTCCTGGGTGGGAGCTGCAGCAGGGAACAGAAACACAGAACTGAGCCATCTCTGTGTGCACAAAGAGAAAGGGTCTTCTCTGCTTCTGAACCATTATTCCTTTTACTAACAAGGACCAAAAGTCCATTGCCTTTACCTATAAAAACACAGAGACCACTTATCAACAAGATCACTGACAAGCTGAGTTAGAACTTCTTTTACTTCGGAAAGATGCCATTTCAAGTCACAAAGTCACGGAGTAGCTGAGGTTGGAAGGCACCTCTGGAAATCATCTGGTCCAACCTCCCGCTCAAGCAGGGCCACCTACAGCCCAGGACAGTGTCCAGGCAGCTTTTGAATATCTCCAAAGATGGAGCCTCCACAACCTCCCTGGGCAATCTGTGCCAGTGCTCAGTCATCCTCACAGCAAAAAAGTGTTTCCTGATGTTCAGAGGGAACCCAGAGGGGTAGGGAACCACCATTCTTTCAACTCTGTGCAGAAAATCATGAAAAGGTCCTTACATCTTCCTATTAATTTATGTCCTGAGATCAGTAGGGCAGTGCATAAATATCCTCTCGACCAATTACAAGCTCAACTCAACAGACTTTTACTCTTTTTTAATCCATAACACTGAGATCAACTGAAGCTGGTCGCCTCGTTTTTTAATATGCAATTGCTTTTTATGCACACATTTTCAAGACTTGAAAAATTATAAAAACAAAAAGTCAGATAAAAAGGAACGAGCAAAATAAATCCATGTTCTGTTTTGCCATTAAATCCTGACAATAACTTTTACAGACATCAAGGGGAGAACAAAGGAATAAGGATTCTTTCTTTCCCTTTCCATGACACATGTAAAAATTGATGAAAATGGCACAAGTGTGGGGGAAAACTAGACACAAGTTTTAATTAAAATTCTTTATCCATATAATGCAGGCACACGATAGATCACCAAAATGCTTCTTCTGTGGCTTTTTCCACACAAAAGTTACTCAATGCTCTTTATATGTTGCAAAAAAAAGATATATTTATTTGCCAGACATGCTAAACAACGACTCATTCTAGTAAAAGTTAAATTTCTGAATCTCTGTTTCACCATCAGAGTGGCCTCTGCTTCACATGAGTGAAAGATTTTTGCATTCAGACGAAAGGGGTGTGCAAGGGGCAATCCAGACTTCGACTGCATTATTCATTGCAGAATTGTGCAGACATCAGGCTCAGATTAGATTTCCGATCACTTAGGACAATTATGCTGGGCAACATTTATCACTAAATGAATTTACCTGACCTAGGGGGTGACAGTCTTTGTTCCGTTCTTAGAACTGCACTAAAACTTGTGCAGTGAAATCAGTTAACATGTCTACCAATACAGATATATGGCTACATTGAACTAATTTTGCAAACTTTTAATCTAGACAAGAACTTGTGGTGGAGACCATGTTATATTCTGATGGCCTGAACTCATAAATGGATGAAACAAGGAAATTTCTGCTAGATTTACTTTAGAATTTAGATGTTCTCAAAGCCAGTCTCACTGGTCAAAAGCTGACCAAAAAAAAGTGTTGTTTTTTTTTTTTAAATCATATATGAACAGCTTGAGGACCACATACTTTCTATGGTAATTCTAGGAACTAAGAAAGTACACCATCTGTACTTTAATAAATCCACAGTAGATTAAGACCATGTGCCATATTTATCAGCACATTGCTATTCTATATCTTGCTCTCAGGAAGACAGCAGTTCTTTAAACTGTAAAATTCTTTAAGGCAATGATTGCATCCACCTTCAGAATAAGAAATAAAGAAACTATATGGAAAGTCCACGTGCCCTGTTGCCTTAGTGCAGACACGTACCCTAGTTAACATGGAGATCTTGGGGAGCAGTGGTACAAGGAGGGAAAGAAAAGGGAATCCTTTTAAAAAAGGATTTTTAACTCAACCAAACTCAACCCCCAACAGTTACCAGACTAAGAAAATGGATGGACATAAGATGGATGAAAAAAGGATGAATGGTGGTGGGCAGTGGGGAAGAAAGGCAGATAGAAAAAGAAAATATAATGCTGTGAATTATACCATGACATACAGATATGCCTGGGACTGAAAGGCCAGTCTTCCAGAATTCCCACAAAATCAGCTGGAAGCAACTCAAAGAATGTGGAGAGCAATTTTCAAAACAGCTCAGAATGGAATTGGCTGGCAGCACTGAAATAAACAAGACTTTCATCCCTAATTTCAGCAAGAGTCATGTCCACACTGAACGTAAGGAAAAATCCCACTAATTGGCTTTATTCACTCCATGCCCAGCATAACCAGTTCTTGCCCTTTTTCTACGGCTTCCTGCACTTCTCTGCCTGAAGGAGCACAGGACCCCTGAACCCTGTTCCAGCTGAGCATCTCCAGCTAAAAAGGGTAACTTCTGCATGCAGAACTGCACATTTCCATCCTTCCACCAAAGTGGCACTGAACAACACTATCCAGTTTGTGAATACTTTTTGCCTTAATCTTTCCATTGAAGAAACTAATTTATATCTGAACCTCATAATCTATTAGTTGAATACTATTAAAAACTCATAATCCATACTTCCCTAGGAAGGGTGCTCTTAAGTGCTAGCTTTGACACTATTTCAAATAAATCAGATGATAAGAATATAGCAACATTTTTCAGGTTCACAATACCTTGATTAACAAGGCAATAGACAATTTAAATGCTTAGTGAAACGGACTATGAAAATGGCTTTATCAAACCATAGGAATAAGAATTTGTCTTGTAACATTAATCACAGTAACTGTGAAAAAGACTGATCCTACTATCCTTGTTCGAGTTCCCATGGAGGTTTTGCTTATCTAAGGAATGCTAAATCAGGTCTTTAAGACAAGCTGCATTTTGAAATTATATGGAATACCTTGCAGTGCATTCACCAGAGTTATACATGAGATACTTTTTATTTATAAAATCCATAAATCACATGACAGGTAACATGACAAGCAACACTCAGCGTCTCATGCTGGGTAAAGTGAAAAGAATAAGGTACTTACACCAAAATGATGTTACAGTAGTAACGGCAGACAGAATGACAGAGCAGTTTCACTTGGACCAAGTAAACAGAAAGAGGCTGGGAAACCTTTCACCACTGTCAGAACGTAAACGTGTCCTGGCAGCTTTCAACTGAACACCTATTCATTTAGACAGAACTAATACATGAGGCATGTGTTAGAAATGCACTCCTAAAATAAGTCTGCATGCATCACTTGGGAATGAAGGAAAAAATACTAACAGAGCAGTAAAATTAGTGAAGTGGTCACCAGTGCTGACTAATCTAAACTGTAGCAAATTAAAACTAAGTTACTCTTCATAACTGTGGTAATAGCCTGTCTCTTCTTCCCCTTCTGCTTGTCAGAATGCAGAATTTTGACAGGAGACAGAATGTACAGGTCTCCGTAGCATAGTTAATTAAGTACAGTTGTTTATTCCCTAGGCCTGCATAAAGATGTGCTGCTGAGAGAGGAATTGGAGAAACCCAACACTATGGAGCCCTGCATTAATACTAACTTGTTTACTCATAGTTCCTCATCACTTCCTCCCACTGTTCAATTACCCCAACAGCCTCTACACTGTGCTTGCCTTGGACCTGTGAAGACATAGAGTAAGTTAGGGAAATAGTAAGTGAATGCCTTAAAATTGGTGACACAAACAGAACAAGAGTGGTGGCAGTCAGTTCTTCAGGGCACCGCTGCCTTGTTATTACTTGTATATAAAGTATATAAAGGTAGTGCTTTTTGCTTCCCTTCTAGGAGCTGGCATCATTTATCTGGGCAGTACAAAATGAAATAGAATTTTGTCCCAAGCTTAACATAGTACACCCTGAGCCTCATAACAAAGAAAACACTACCTAGCACCTCTTGCTATTGTCACCTTCCCCTGATAAGCACTAGCAGTGCTAAGCCTTCTATTTTTTTAATGCTGTGACTACACAAACAAATACGCTGGCACAAACACAGCTGGGGAGGGAGGACCAAGTGTCTAAAGGTGGGACAAGTACAAAACTACTTCTTTTAGTTGTACTGTTGGCTTAAGCAATTTTAAGCCATACTTGCAGTTACAAATTTAAAAACTGAGAGGATGATATGAGGCATAAACATGACGCCTTGCAGCGTTGTGGTGTAAATCATACTGATTCCATGAATAAATCTGGGGACTACTAGAGAAATCTTACTAACAATGGCCTTTTTTTTTTGTAGTAAGAAACCCTACTAACAGGCACAGTAGGCTGTGAAATGAACCCAAGACCAAAACTGGAAGCCACACTGTAGAGGTAGTCACATTGTTTGAATTAGATATCTAACACTGAACAAGGAAAAGTGGTAAGAAATGTCCTGTAAGAGACAAACTGCATCTTCAAGGTTATTTACTAAGACACAGTCCTCAGAGAACTTTAGGTGCCTGGTCACCATCTAATTAAACATCCCTGTGCACAACAGCTGCCTAAATATCTGTGAGAGTCTGAACCAATCCCCTGCTTTTCATCCTTTCATCCTTCAGTTTCATCCTTTTAAAAGAATTACTCAAAATAAAAGAACAGATTAGCTTTCAGTATTGTGAGGCAACAGAATAATAGGGCCTTAGAGATTCTTCAGGAGAAGAATCCTTCTTCAGGAGGTTACAAATATGCCTCCAACAGCAAAGGAAATCATGATAAGAAGAAAGATTAGCTCCGATTATTAAGATTGTTTAGGTTACTTCGAGTTCAAGGACAGCATCTAGGTTTTTTCTTTTTCCTTTCCTGAATCCTCCCACCCAATTTGGTAAGCAAATCTTAGCTTTCCAGAAAAATGTGTCAAACTGATGAAAAGATCAGAGTCTAACCTATCATCCATGCACACCCTCTTACTCTTACACAGGAAAAGACATCAGTGACACAGCAATGCTACTCAAACCATCAGGATGCTTCAGGAGAACCACACTTTGGGAAGGCTGCACCAATACATTGTTCCTAGTTTTACCCATCAACTCACTAACCTAGCCTCATCTGATTCAAAAATTCCCTAACCACTGTACAACCCATTTCAACGGGGGACTCTTCGGTCCTTTCACTATACTCATGGATACTGCAGCAAAACCCCACTGCAAACTGGACTCTCCTTCCTGTTGACCAGACCATCCATCTCCATCACTGAGGGGATTGCTCTCAATCTCCTGAATGAGTCCAGATGCTCCTCTGGATCAAATCTCTCCAGCATGGCCCTCGGCCAGGCCCAGTCCAGCTGCTGCCTGGATCAAACCCCTACAGCATGGCTCCCTGCCCAGAGCTGCTCTCTGGATTAAGTAACAGCTCCTGGTCACTCCAGCAGCCCTCTCTCCTTCCTTCTATGCCAAACATGCACCACAAACTCCTGTCAGGCCAGCTGACTAACCACAGGCACTCAGGTGAGAAAGAACATCCTCTTCTGGATTCAACCGGCACGCCATCCCTCCGAAGGCACTACGGTTAGAGGAGCTAGAGTGAAATGAAACTTTTTTTGATGAATAATTTACCTGTCACACTTTTGCAGTCACTTAGTCACGACGAAATTACAATTTCAGGTTGATTGAAACTAGCTCCAAACTGATGCCAGGCAGATTAAGGAAAAACATGTACTTAAAATCTGGCCTTATTACAGAGATTAAAAACTGACCCATACACGACATGGATTTTCGGTCCTGTGTGGCTTCCACTTTCTTTGCTCCAGTTGTGAGCGTACTAACAGCAGATGGGAAGCAGCCAGACTCTGCTCTCTGAAGTGCTCTCTGCCAGCATTTCTAGTCAATTTGGCTCCACGGTTTAGCACACCGAGCTGAGGGGAAGGAGACTGCAGCTCAGAGACTAGCAGGGAAAAGGAAGAATATGAGAAGATGGGGCAGGGGGGGGACCACAGATGTAACACAGAAGAGAGTGGAGAGGAGAATGGAGCGACAGCTACAAAAAACAAAGCAGAACAGAGTACGTTCTGCAAAACCAGTACAGAGTGAGGAGTGGAAAAGATGGAAAAAGAGGCAGAAAGGGAAAAATTAAGCACAGGGAAGAAAAGCAGGCTAGAAGAACATAACAGCAGTTAGAATTCTGCAAACGCTCCTGTTTCTTTTGTTTCACTGTCATTTCGAAAGATGTTATAAACTTACAGCTTGTGAAAGTTCTAAATTTTGAGGCAGGGAGCACGAGGGTCTCTCATGGGAAATGCGTAAGAAACCTCCTGTCAGGGTACACTGCAACAGTTTGACTAACATCACTTGTATTCACTTAGGGAAATCGTATGTTCTTTCAATCCCCAATCCAGCTAGATTGGGTGAGATGGCAGCTCGAGTAAGGTTAACTGCATTGTCACCATTGACTCCAGTACAACCCGACCATCACAGCTCCCGTTAAAGACCCAATTCCCAAGTTCTTTCTAGTTTTTATCACGTGTTTTTGACCATAATATATATAAACATCTATCAATCATCGGAATGGCGATGCTAATGAGGCCATATAAAGTAAAACAGAGCAGCAAAAATATTTGCAAGCTTTCACAGTAATCTCTCATGTGTGGATTACACCACCCTGTTCTGCACTATTAGTTTTCCTACAGCATGTGAAGACTCAAGAGCACGAAAACAGTGCTGTTAATATTGAAGCCTGCACTTAAGGCATGACATGCTTCACAGCTAATTTGACCAAATATTGTCATATTTAGCTTCGCAGTATGAAACAACGGGCTGTAAAGCAAAGATCTACACTGATATAAAAGATCAAGACACGGGATCAAGTGGAAGGGCAAAGTAAGATGCTGGACAACATGAAAAAGCCTTCGTATGTCTGGCCTTCATCCTATGGATTTTAAAGGAGAGATCTGTATTTTTGACTCAATGCACATTAGAAAAACGACAATAATATTGCCCAACTCCAGCTCCACCTTCCTGAAAAGAATAATAAAAGCTACCTGGGACATGCCATTCAGCCAGCACTTTTTGCATGGAGCAAAACCATTATAGCCAATAGCTCAAAAACCAGCGGCGGAGTGACAGCCGTCATTAAGAGGCCCGAGGTGCAAATAATTTATTACAGTCAAAGCGAATTTTCATTTTTTGGGGTATAGTAAGCCTCTAACGCTCTGCCCGAGTACGAAGCTGCCAAAACACAAGGGAGAATGAACTAGAGCCAGGGCGAATTCCTGCTCCCGGGGGACCCTTCCCGGGGGACCGAGGGCGGGCGGGCCCTACCTGTTCCCGGCCTGAGGCGGGGCGGCTGCGGGGGACCTGAGGGCTCGCACCACTTTCGGCGTGACAGCCGCCGCTCCCGCGTCCGCCTCCTCCCAGCCCCTGCCAAGCGAGACGGGGAAAACAAAAGTTGTCAAAACCAGTCATTAAACACACCACCGGCCGTGCGCGGCGCCGCTCTCTCCTCCCCGCTCATCCCTCACACGGCCGCCGACACCCCGGCCCGGCCCGGCCCGCTCCGGGGCGCGGGGTAGGGAGGGTGAGGGCGGGGGGGTGTCTCGCCGCCTCCCGCTCCTTCTTCCCCAGCCGGCTCCAGGCTCTCCCGCCCCCGGCCGCCCTACCTGGCGCGGAGGGGCTGCTGGCCGCCCAGGCGCAGGAGGCAGCCGCCCAGCAGTAGGCTGCCCAGCGCGGCGGCCAAGGCGATGACAGCCCGCATGGTGCGCTCGGCAGCAGCGCCCGCCGCAGCTACGGCCGCCCCATAGTATTTAAGGCAGGCTGCGGGGAGGGGGAGGCGGCCGTGGCAGCCACAGGGTCTCTCCGCTCCGCCCCTCGCCCGTTCCGCCGGCCGCAGTCCTGCGCCGCCGCCATCAGCCCCCCGCCCTCCTCCTCCCGCCGCGCTGAGGGGGCAGGCCGGGCTTCCCGCCCAACTTTCCCCTCAGGCGAGCGGCGCGGCGGTCCTGGGGCAGGTTGTCCCGGGGGATGGTGGCCGCTGTGCCGGGGGAGAGGGGGGGGGCTGCCTCCGCGGTTTCCCCGCTGGCTCCCGGGGCGCGGCGGGGCTCGGTAGAGCTGCCGCGGCCTGAGGGGCAGAAGCCGGGCAGCCTTTGCCGCGGCCACTCAGGCCGTTTCGGGGTAGCAGAGGCGGCGGGACAGGTCCCCCTGCGGTGCGAGGGAGTTAAAATGGTGCCGAAACTTTGAGTGGGGGTGCGGGGCGGGGCGGCGGCGGGATGAGGCGGGGGGAGGCCCGGGCAGCCCGCCCCTGCCCCGGGGCTGGTGCAGCGGGGTCCCTGACGCTTCGGTAGGTCTGTGTCTTATTTATAAATGACATTCCATCTGGTGTTTGTTTTGTGAGGTGGGTTGTGTTTTTTTTTAATGTGTTTGAAGTGATTTTCGGTAAAGAAATGTAGTAAGCTGGCGTCTTTTTTTGTGTGTAATTGTGCATGTAGTGTGGTTTTCTCAGGGCTGGCTATTGCTGTGAGAAATGTAGTGAGGTGACGAGGTGCCATTAATTATGCACTCTTATTAAGAGAGCGTATACTAGAGATGCTGTACCTCACAGCCGTGAGCCAGCTGGCACCTTGTTTTTGCAGGTTCTTCCTTATCCTTCCTGTTTTATGTATCTCCAAGCATTCCCTTAAACCTGGGAGCTTCTCTTCTTATTTCCCAAACAATGGCTCAGAAGCCTCAGATCTCTCGCTCTGCTGGGGCTATATAAACGAAGTGACAGGAGACTTGATGTTGTGCCTGGTCAGTGGTTAGCTAGGACAATGAGGAACAGCACAGCACCAGCCGCGATGGTGTGTGTCAGGAAAGATCTAATTATTGGGTGGTAGGAGGGGTAATGGCTTCAAACTGAAAGAGGGGAGATTTAGATTAGGTAGCAGGGAGAAAATTTTCACTCTTAGGGCAGTGAAGCACTGGAAGAGGTTGCCCAGAGAAGCTGTGGCTGCCCCATCCCTGAGGGGGTTCAAGGCCAGGCTGGATGGGGCTTGGAGCAACCTGGTCTGGTGGGAGGTGTCCCTGCCCAGGGCAGGGGGGTTGGAACTGGATGATCTTTAAGGTCCCTTCCAACCTAAACTGTTCCTTGATTTTATTTTTTTTTAGGATACTTATTAATGTCCCCAGTGAGCGGTGGTGTGGATGCTGGTGGGAGGGAGCTAGAAGCAGCTGCAGGAGGTGTTGCTGAGGGGTAGCAAGTCTGGGCTCGGTGCACAGCTCCCCCTGAGCACAGCTCAGTTGTCCTCTTGGCTTTGAAGTGCTTAACGCAAAGACGGTGTTAAGACTTCTGAAGTCCTGAAGCAGCTTGCTGCTCTGAGGTTGTTGTGAATCATAAATATCTTGAATGTGAAGATGTTTCATCACCATTTCCAAAAAACTTTAGCTTCAGGTCTACCATCCAGTTGATACTGCATATGAACATGTAGGGGGCAAAGGCCAAGCTTTTAAAAATATATATGTGTTCACTGGTCAGCAGGTAGTAGAAACTTCAATCCCACTGTTACCTCTGTAAAACGTGAAGGCTCCTGCTTATGTCAGTAGCTCTTACCCTGGGCTAGATCAGGTTAGTTGATACCCCTGCCTGAGGCAGGGGAGTTCAAACTAGAGGATCTTTAAGGTCCCTTCCAATCCAAACTACTCTATGATTTCATAATATCCTTTAAATACTCTATGTAAAACTAAATCTTTCAGTTTAGAAGGTGTAGTAGTATTCTATTTCAGCTCTGAATGAAAGAAGACTGAGAATTACGAGTCTAGAACATGATTATTTTTTTTCTCCTCTGCAATACAGTTTTCCCTGAAGTATCACTGTCAGCTAATCCATGGGAAATTTAGTGATGTCAGTGAGGACATCGTATTTCAAGTTAGAGATCTGCTGCCAACACCAGTCTATAATATCAGTAGAGGGTTGTTTGTTTTTTTTTTTTCCCAGATCTTTGTGTCATATTAAAGTTCTTGCAAATAAAATGGGGAGATTATAAACTCTATCTGTTTGAATTAGACTCGGTGCTTGTTGTTTATCAACAGCTTTTACAAACACTTACTGATTGTGACAGTATCTCCTGGGTGTTACCAGCGTTAATTTCCTGGCAGAGCAACTTGTGGAGAGGTCAAGTGACCTGACTAAAGGGAGAGATGAGAATCAGTGGTAAACCAGGATTCAAATTTAGGGCTGCTGGATTTGGAGGTGAAGTTTCTCTTGCATCGTGTTGCCATGTCAGAAGCGATGATGACAGGTGACACAATGCAGAGGGTCAAAATGGTAAAGTCACAGGTGCCCAAGATGCCACACAGGAAAAGACAAAAACCAAACAGTGTGCACCGAGAGCATGTCCCATGCTGTCCTCCTGACAGCTGGAAGCTGCTGCATCTTGGCAGCATCCCCCAGCCTCCGATTCCCATTAGCTTCCAAAGTCAGTGGGAACTGATAATTGCTGGCTTGCGCAGAAGGAAGATATCACTAATCAGCCAGGTGGTGCCATGATGACTTTGTTGCTGAGTTCCTACAGCCCTACTTAGTTGCTAATTTGGAAAAGTAAAGTGTAGCCTTGGGTGTCATCTGTGAAGGGCTGCTTTCCCTCGCCTGGGTCTGCAGGATTGCATCTCAAAAGGAGTCTGATGATGGTGCCTGTAGGGCGGCTGGTCACATGGAGCTAGCTTAGCTGCCTTATTTCCAGAAGCTAAATCATATTAAGAAGCAATTAATGTTCATTAAATGCTTTCCTAATGCTGCCTTCTCTTATAAGCAATGGCTGTCATAGGGATATTAGCTATTGCAAATAGGAGAGGAGACGACTGGTACAATTAGGAAGGAGATGAAAGGTGGAAAAGAGATTCAGTGAAACTGGAGTCCCGTGTTGTGGCAAAGCATGAGTGTTCCCCGAGTGGGATTTTAGTGCAAGGCAATTGTTCTGGTATTTCTAGTGCAGTCATCACTGTGAGTGCTTTTAGCAAAAAAAACCCACCAAACCTCTAACAGACGCATGAAACCAAAACATCTGTGTTTCAAACTGGGAGAAAGTAATTGGTTCATTTCATAACCCTTTCATTTATTTCCACCCACAGTTTAGGGCGACATAGTTTAAATAATGATAAACAGTAAGAGCTGAGGTGCTGTCTGCCAAACTCTAGGACATCAAGCTGTCCAGATCATTTCACAAAAGGAAAATGGCAAAAAGCAGTGCATTCCTGTACCTGCTGCTTAAAAAAAAAAAAAAAAATCAAAACCAAGCTCAGTAATCACCTTGTGGTTGTTGCTGCTACACTTTTTCAGTCTTGCCTTAATGTTTTTCATTATTTCTTAAGGACAGGATTGAGTGTCCTGGAACTTAAAAATTCAGCTTTATTAAAATAATAACCAAATAACTACATTCAGCCAGCAAACAATCTGTCGAGGTCTACGTAAAACTAGCTGAAATACTAGGTGTTCAAAAACAGTTAGGTATACCCCAGTTCTGAGATGTTCATCAAGTGTGCCGGTGACAGCTCATTATGTAAGGTGCTGTTCAGAGAAAGACAAGGTGAAAAAAGGTAGAGCACATGAAGAAGTCTTCAAGATGCCAAGTGTCTCATAAGATGTCATGTTTATGGCAGGACTTGCCTCTTGTGCACAAAATCAATCATAGGGTTTGGGTTGGAAGGGACCTTTAATGGTCATCTAGTCAAACTTCCCCTGAAATCAGCAGGGCCATCTTCAACTAGATCAGGTTGCTCAGAGCCTTGTCCAACCTGACCTTGACTGTTTCCAGGGATGGGGCATCTACAACCTCTCCGGGCAACCTGTTCTAGTGTTTCACCACCCTCATAGTAAAAAATGTCTTCCTTCTATCTAGTCTAAATTTACCCTCTTCTTAGTTTAAAACCATTACCCCTCATCCTACTGCAATAGGGCCTGCTAAAAACTCTGTCCCCATCTTTCCTGTAGACCCCCTTTAAGTACTGGGAGGCTGCTATAAGCCTGGAGAAGAGAAGGCTCTGGGGAGACCTTATAGCAGCCTTTCAGTACTTAAA